>JAZGUH010000371.1:0-667939 GCA_037893225.1 Hippasteria phrygiana
AGTGTAGCTAGAAATGAAATCTGAGGAGCATTTACTAAAAGGTGGACAACATTGCAAACCCTGGTACTTTTTGAGTTGTGATCAAACAAAAGAATTCGTCTAATTTATTAATATATTATAAATATTTCTACTTCTGTGTGTTTAGTAACACGTCCATGGTTTCACAAACTGCTTGCATTTCACAGGAGTACCTTGCGGATTCAGTACGTGCCCGGCTGGTACCCCATGTCTTGACGGAGAGTACGGGCCCTACTGCGATTGGGCACGAAAGTAACGAGATGGAATCGGACGAGTGCGATCACCGACGATGCATGTATATCTGCGATAACAAGACCACACCAACAAGTTAATTTTTATCCGCCGTAGTTTCATCAGTCGCATTCTAGTGTACGTATTTTGGCCTGTATGTCTGTCTTGGGCTGTATGTTGTAGGTAATCGATTTTCACAAATACCTTTTCCTGAAAAACGAACGTTAAAGTTCAATTTTAGGTTTCAGGTTTTAAGTTTCAACGCTGTCTCTCTTCGTTTTCAAATCTAGATTTACAATATATCTATTCTAAGGCCAGACCATAACGATTTTCACCCAGATGAATGTTTATCATATGGTCTTTCCGAGTTGAGGCAAAGAATCTCATGTGTATTCATCGGACAAGTTGGAATTTCCTTTGGTATATCAGTGTGGGGTCATTGGTTTTCTACGAAGTATCTCTTTTTTTTCTCAATAGTTCTTTCCATGGTCGTATAGTCGCTGACCGGATTTAGGCCATTCTAAACTGAATGGCATAAACACAATGTTAAACAATTTTCTATTGTCGCTTGGCTCAAGTAAGACGTAAGTAGCAAAAAGTAAGATGTTATCAGTTTCTTAAACACCAACCATTTCGTATGCAACCTTATACTTGTCAGCTTATGAAGAGCCCTAGCTTTACTTGACACACACGGTTTTAATAGCAATGGGCCGACGGTGTTAACTTGAAATAAAGATGTAGTTGTAAACGCAAAGCAGTACAAGACGTGTTTAACTTTACGCTTTCAATGTTTCCCGTTTGTCAACCTTTCCTGTAATTTAATGTGGGGGGGGGGGGGGGGGGGGGGTGGGGCATCACGCCCCCTACGTTTTGCGTATTTTTCGTTTTTTATTCCAAATTTTATGTACATGATCGCCTTAAACGTGCTGAGTAAATTAGCATTGACATCGAAATGTAAGGAAATTTGGTGGGAATAAGATACATTTGTGCCCGCCGTACAGTCTGAGCTGAGGAAAATACAATGATTTGGTTTGGTACGAGTTGTGAAGAGGCCAGAGTATATCGATTAACGAAAGTTCTTAAAATAATCCGAAATTATCACCAGAATATTAGTGAAGAATTTGACCGAAATTCGATCAGCCATATCATTTACATTACTGGACTATACAGGGTGAACCTAAACAAAAACAAAACGAAACGGAGTTATAAATTAGTATTCCCGACTATTTTTTGGGGGTTGGGGGGGTGGGGGGGGGGTGGTGATTGATCATAAAACGAAAACCAGAAACGTTAAAATGTCGTCTTTCATATGGCGCCTTGTGTGATTTAATTCAATCAGGCATTGTGACATAGGCCCTAATGACCACTTGACGAAGACTGGTGCTAATGCTGTTTTGGACATTTTCAGTTTTGCGCCATTGAGTTAGGGCATCGATGTGAACAAAGGGGAATGGACCGCATTTGTTGCCATAGAAGGGCTGAAATTGAAAATGTTCACTGTACCTATATTATGTAATTTCTTGTTCAATTTCTTTCACAAATTCCTGTGTCGGGTGGGTAGGCACTTGAGATGTGAAGATGGTGCAGTTAACGCTCTTTGAAACACTCTTTGCTGTTTGCCGTTTCCCTTCTTGTCCCCTTCTCCACAATAAACAATCGGCCCTACGTGAGGTCCAATTTGTCACTTTGGAACTGGTCGCTTCCCTCTCAAATTCAGAGAAATATGAGAAATTCAGAGAAATCTGAAAACTAGGTAGATTAAAGGTTAGGTGATTGGAAATGGTCCTTCTGTTTCTTGCTGATTGATTGGTTGATTTATTCAGGTTAATATCAACTCAACAATATGAACAAACAAGAATACAAATATTAAGTAAACATACAATTTGTCGAGATTTTTCGTTGAGGAAAAAAGGCTTGCATGTACAGAAACGTGAGCCTGTCCCATTTGTTTTTTCATTGCATTAATATCTCCACCATTTCCCAAAGTTATTTAAGATTTACTTGGCGCATAATTGAGTCGATTAGGAAGATATTTCGAATTGACTTTTCTACTTTTCACATCGGTGCTCAACCTTTGGTTACACATTGGAGGGAATGCGGAATTCAGATAGATCTACTTTGGATGACGAGTTTGTTGCTATTTCTTATCCTGAAAAACTTTGCTCCTGTGCAACTCGCTTCGGTCGTCGCTCGTCATATTTGTTCCAATCTGTTAAAAGTGGGTTTCGTTTATAACATCGCCAAAAATGAATGGAATCCTGCGTTTAGTATCGACTGGCTTGGCATGAAATGGGGTACCGCGCTCTCTCCTTGGTTCAAACAATTTCGTGGCTACGTGGCCACAGCATACTTGGATTTTGTTCATACAAGTATACTGCAGATTGTTTGTAACCACCCATTTTAGCTTGAGTTCCCCCACTAATTTCAGCAGAGGAGAAAATTCTACAAGATATAATTTTGTCAAATCCGAGGGTAAGGTCTTCTCTTATTTTTAGTAATAAATGTCGCCAATTCTTCTGCTGGATAACCTCAAACCCTATTATTCCGGTGCTCCCCCTTTCTGATCAAGTACTCGCCACTATCTCTCTCACACCAAATCTCACTCGGACTCTGTTATTTCTACTGCTGCCTCTTTAAGACGGTTGCATTATCTAATCCATGTCATTAGCGGTAGCCGCGAACTGCACCCTCCTGTGCAAAAAACGGCCAGTTCTTTCTTAATCGGGCCAAAGCGATTAAACGTGACTAAACTTGACTTCTGTGGTGTTAGGGTGTGCTCAATGGTTCCATGACTATCTTGACAGCCGGCAACAATATACAACTATTCGTGGCCATAATTCTACGATTAGTTCTATTAGCCATGGTTTCCCTCAGGGCTCTATTCTTGGCCCTCTTCTCTTTCTGATTTATGTAAACGATTTACATAATTCATCTTTTTAAATTATCTTTTCTGTTATTTGCCGATGACACGACTATCATCCACTCTAATCCTACCCTTGAATCTCTTGTCTCAACTCTTAATAATGAGCTTATTAAAGTCTCATCCTGGTTTAAATCTAATCAACTTTTTTTGAACTCCAACAAAACCAAATGCATCTTTTTCAATAAATTTAGTTTTTCCCCCTCTTCTTTGCCTTCTGTCTGCATTGACAATATTCCTATATCTATTTGTAATTCTACTAAATTCTTGGGTGTCATCGTAGACGACAAACTCTCCTGGAATGACCACATCTCCTCGGTTACTTAAATTGTTTTTTCTCGTAACACCGGCGTTCTCTCCAAACTTCGCTCTTTTCTTCCTCCTTCCACACTGCTTTCTCTTTATAACACACTCATACTTCCTTACTTGAGTTACTGTAATATCGTTTGGGCACCACGCTCTAGTAATACCAAACTTCATTCACTCACTACCATTAAAAAACGGGTTATTAGAATTTGCACTCTTACAGGAACACGGGATCATACACCACCACTTTTCGCTTCACTACACACTTTCACAATGTTTGACATTAACGAATTACAAACAGGGGTTTTCATGTACAAGCACATTAACAATCTATTGCCGCACGTTTTCTCTTCTTATTTCATTCCAATAACTCACATTCACAATCGTGATACTAGATCTCGTAGCAACCTTTATCTTCCCTTTACACAGCATACTCTCTTAACACTCTTAGATTTCATGGACCACGTCTCTGGAATAATATCGATGCTAGTATTTAATCGCGATCATCTGTGGGTTGCTTTAGGAACTCCTCTACAAACAACTTCTTGTTTCTAGTTATCTAGAGTAGCTCCTCTCTATATATACCATTTTCAGCCCTGGTGTTTTTTTTTCACATCTCATTTTATTTTCTCATCCCAGACAGTTTTTCTGTGTTTTATATGTGTCCGATGCTATTTGTCCTGTTTGATCGTCTTGTCTTGTAAATGTTAAAGCAAAGGCATTTCTCCACAAGACCTGGTCTTTTGAATGTGCTTCCATGATTGCCTGTATAAAGTGTTCACTTATTTTTAACTTTATCTGTTTTCATCAATATTGACTCGAAGTGCTGCCTATATACATATTATGTAATTTCCTTTATGGCAATGTGGAAATAAATGTTGAGATGAATGAATGAATGAATGAATGAATGAATGAAGAAGAAACAAACTCAAGTCGGAGGATCAGATGATCCCAGAAGGTCGGAGGATCAGATGATCCCAGAAGGTCGGAGGATCAGATGATCCCAGAAGGTCGGAGGGATCAGATGATCCCGGAAGGTCGGAGGGATCAGATGATCCCAGAAGGTCGGAGGGATCAGATGATCCCAGAAGGTCGGAGGGATCAGATGATCCCGGAAGGTCGGAGGGATCAGATGATCCCAGAAGGTCGGAGGGATCAGATGATCCCAGAAGGTCGGAGGGATCAGATGATCCCAGAAGGTCGGAGGGATCAGATGATCCCGGAAGGTCGGAGGGATCAGATGATCCCAGAAGGTCGGAGGGATCAGATGATCCCAGAAGGTCGGAGGGATCAGATGATCCCGGAAGGTCGGAGGGATCAGATGATCCCAGAAGGTCGGAGGGATCAGATGATCCCAGAAGGTCGGAGGGATCAGATGATCCCAGAAGGTCGGAGGATCAGATAGTCCCAGAAGGTCAGATGACCCGATCTCTGTGTGAAAGATGATAGAAATATTTTCTTTCAGAAGGAGTTCAGATGACCAATTTATAAGTTGTAAGAAATACGACACATTACTCGTCATCTTGTCTATCACATGTATTATTCTGTACTTTTGTTTCACATAATTATTATAAAGGAGGAAATGATCAGATGGTCAGTTTCACTGTTGTTTAAAAAAATGAAAGATAACAAAGGATTTGCTTGCTTCCCGAGGAGGTCAGATGACTAGGATTTGTTCAAGTTAACATGTTAAAGAATAGCGACAGATCATATTCTTTAATTTTTAGTAAATGTTATCAGTTGTGGAAACTCGGTGTTTCTGCCCCACCTCCATCCGGCTGCTGGCGACATCAGTGCGTAAAGCGCGCAGCGGCCAATGCGCAATCCAGATTTTTATACCTGGAGATCAGTGGAGCGTACAGTTACCTCTACTCACCGGCCATTATTCGATTTGATTTGTGCGGTAAGCAGGCGCGGATCCAGGAATTTTGTAGACGGGGGCACACCCAAAACGGACAAATGCGAGCGCGAAGCGCGAAGCCCTTACGGCGTGGGGTCCGGGGCCCGCTTAAGGGCCCGTGACAATTTTGGATTCTGGATGCTCCGTGGTGCAATCTGAGGCGATTGCTGACCACTTTCACCTTATTTTTTTAAACAAAAGTTGTTAAGATTTTATGGAGAATATATACATGTATATCATGATTTTTGCCATTATTTTCTAGTAATTATTTTAGCCATGTCATGACCACAAAAATCTAGACGGGGGCACACCCAAAACGGATAAAATAAATGCGAGCGCGAAGCCCTTACGGCGTCAAGTCCGGGGCCCGGAAAATTTTGGATTCTGGATGCTCCGTGGTGCAATCTGAGGCGATTCCTGACCACTTTCAACTGACTTTTTTTTACAAAAGTTGTTAAGATTACATGTAGCCTATATGGAGAATATATATACCATTATTTAGCCATTATTTTTTGGCCATTTTTTAGCCATGTCATGCATGACTACAAAAATCTAAGTTTCTCCCTCCCCCATTTTTGGCGTCCAATTTGCAGTTTTCCCCCTTCAGTTTTAATTCAGTTCTGTTGAAGTTTTCAAGAAAAGGGCTTGATTTCAGACTGTTCCTTGCCCTGTGTTAAAACCATCGGCAGATCGGCTGCAAGACATAATAGAGGATATAGGCACATTTAGTATGTCATTCAGTCAAGTGATCCATTGTTTCCTGCTGGTTGGGGCCATTTAACCTGTAATAAACTCCCCAAGGGGATTATATGTTGAGATGCACCGCGTTTACACTAGATCCGGAAAAGGGATTAAAAGGGGATCGAACCCAGCAAGGAGGATTGAAGGGGGATTTTTTTGTGTACTCAATTTACCGGGGGGCACGTGCCCCCGCCCCCCCCCCCCCCCCCCCCCCCCCCCCCCCTGGATCCGCGCCTGGTAAGCACTTATCCAGAACCACCAAAATGACATTTACATGACGATGTCATTTTGGTGGTTCAGGATATTAAGTGCTTACCGATGTGTGAACAACTGCACGGTAACCCGCGGACTGATCGCACGTGTGTTACGGTCCCTGAAAATCTCCAGACTATCCGCAAATAGAAATTACTAGAAAAAGCCTGAATTTTCTCAGATGCAACAAAGAAATCAAACAAGATCACACTGATATAAAGAACAAAGAAACAATGTGATTTAATAATGAGAATATTCGAGAATCAATAGGGTTTAACAAGTGTAGAATTAAGAAAAGATCTTATACAATATATAACTTAACAGATCTTACGGGCAGGACTTATATAGGCGAGGGCTCAGACGACTTGGGCGAGGACTTGGGCGAGGACAGCTCTAATAATGCGAGCGAATACAGTTCTTTGACGAGCTGGAACACGGGGCGAATTCACCTCCAAAACAGCCGAAGAGAGACGAAAACAGCAGGGGGACGACACCAACTGGCTCCCGTCGCGAAAATATGGGAATATGAGACCCCAAATAATGAACCGACGACAGTTCACTAATAAATGTCTCTTCCGGGAATAATACTCAGCTCTAACTGTCTCCAGACGCTCCTGCAGACTAGTCATAGGGGTCACAGGTCCGGAAAAAACTGCTCAATGAACTCAACGAAATTCTCCGTCCGTCGAAATCTCAAGTCCACCGTCGAAAATCAAGTCCTGGTTCTATTCCGAAATTAGCCCGTATATAAAGGATTTCATTCATTCCAGAGATTACTAGAAATTCTAGAGAATCGTACAAATTATGTCATATCTAAAAATAATCTTTTACACAGGTTCTCGAAACGCCTAGCGTACACGAGATTGACCTGGCGTATGCGAGATAGACCTATAGAGAAACTTCTGGAACATATGCTTCGCGTAAACAACTCTGACCCATTCATAAACAAATTAGGGTCAGCCGAGGTCGCACGTGTATGCAAATAAGTGGCGCGTGGCCTCGCCGGTTGTACATACCAGAGGGCGTATATACATTCCGTGTGGGGAATTTCCTAACACTGGCAGCATTTACTTGTGTACATAACTCGTGCATTAAGGCGCGCGAAAATGTAACACTTTTGTAACGCGCAAACGTACTCTCTCAAAACCCAGAAATTGGTCAAATCCAGACCAATATTTTGAAGCTTATTTGGAGGACTGTCAAATTTACTTCCGAAATATACTAAGTATTGAAGTGCTCAAGTTAAATCACCAGTGTTGTAGGTCTCGAGACCGGTCTCGGTCTCGAGACCGGTCTCGAGACCAGTTTTTCCTGGTCTCGGTCTCGGTCTCGGTCTCGGTACCCTGTGGTCTCGGTCTCGGTCTCGGTCTCGGTACCCTGTGGTCTCGGTCTCGGTCTCGGTCTCGGTACCCCGTGGTCTCGGTATTTTGCTGGTCTCGGTATCGAGACCACCAATATTTTATACAAACAACACATGTGCAGAATCGATTACAGCACGCTCGACTCGACTCGAGATGTATAATTGTGCAGTATATGACAACTTCTTGTTTACAGAATCGATTACAGTACGTACGCTCTACTCGACTAAAGATTTATAAACGTGCAGTACATAACATGTTAAACCTCGTTTCTTTGCCGTGTACGCGTGCGCAAACGTACATGTTGCGCATTAGCTTCATGCTCTAATACACGAACTACGTGTACATGTATTACGATCAGCGGCGTGTACTCTATACCGCGTAAAGCCATCGCGGTCGTTTCTACAGCTGGACATTTGTTTTTTCGAGTCAAGATGTCGATATACATGTAATGTAAACATGTAACTGGATAAATGGTCAGTTAACCGTGTAACCGCAGCCTTATTCTTGATGTCAATAAATTCTTGATGTCAATGTATACTCCTTTGCACATATAATGCATATGGAAATTTGTGATCTTTTTGCATTCTTTTATTATGTAAATGACATACAAGGTCTCGAGGTCTCGGTCTCGGGCCATTAGGTCTCGGTCTCGGTCTTCCAGGTCTCGGTCTCGGTCTCGGTCTCGGTCTCGGACCATCAGGTCTCGGTCTTGGTCTCGGTCTCGGACTTCGGGTCTCGACTACAACACTGTAAATCACTGTATTCATTGATATAGGTATAATGAACAAAACAATGTGTGGTTTCTCTGCTTGAAACGGTAACCAGCGAGCATGCCTACTTTCTTCACCAACTGAGTAGATTTTGACAGGTTAAATCCATTGTTAGCTAAGTTTTTTCCCAAATTTGGCACATTTTAGATCCCCCTCATGACCAAACGTTTGACACAAACAGACCAGAGAAAAGGTAACTGTTGTTTCCGTTCATTTTGTTGGGTAAACTGTTGCCCAAACTGACAAACAAAAATTTACCAACTCAGTTGGGGTAATTAAGTTGTGAAACATCTGGTCAAATTTTACACATTTTTTATCAAACGTATTTCAACAATTTAGAGCACCTGGTGTTGAGTAAAATCTTTGGAAAACGACCAATATTTGTAATAAAAATGACCAACCTCTGGTTAAATCATATTTGCCCAACCTTTCCTTGCCCAAATTTTGTACAGTGTAGGTCCTACTACATAGTGGCGTAGCCAGGCTCTTCCTAGAGGGGGGCAAACGGGGGGCATGGCTATTTTCAAGGGGAGAAATTCGCTATAGTAACGCATATAGTAACGCAAATTCGCTACAGTAACACATATCTCAATTTCCAGAGGGGGGGGGGGGGGCAAGAGGGGAGGGGGCAAGAGTTCCCACAGGGGGAAGTTGCCCCCCCCTCCCCTGGCTACGCCACTGCTACTACATGAAGGGCAACAGCGTGGACGGTGTCTCTGAAAGCAGCCCAGTCCTTCTCAACGTTTCCTGAGATGAGGTACTCAGGTTCTGCAGCTTGCTGGAGAGCTCTTCAGTCAGGGACTGCCTAACAGATGTAACTGAGAACCTGGAGACGTTCATACGCTTTTGGGGTTTGGTGCCTTATGGTCTCATAGGAGGGTGAATTCTGAGGTTCAGCTTGGTGACGAGAAGCCCGTGGTCAGTCCAACACTCTGCGCCGGACATAGCCTTGGTAACTTTGCCTGACGCACTTTGCCTGACGATGACGTAGTCAAGTAGGTGCCAATGCTGAGAACGGGGGTGCATCCACGACGTCCTGTTACGCTTGGGGATGCAGAAGACGGGGTTGGTGATCTAGAGCTCGTGTGCCGCGCAGGTTTCCAGCAGAAGGGTGCCGTTGCTGTTGCAGCTGCCAATTCCGTTTTTGCCGAGCACACCTTCACATGACTCGTGATCGGTGCCGACCTTGGCGTTGAAGTCACCGAGAATGATGAGCTTGTCTGCCCTAGGCAATGCAGAGATGGTGGAGGCCAGGTCCTCATAAAACTTCTCCTTCACGTCGTCAGGGTTGGTCATTGTGGGAGCGTAGGCGCTAATAAGCGTTGCGAAACGCTTGCCTGGGAGCGGCAGCCGCAGGTCATTAGCCGGTCGTTGACGCCTTTGTAGGGTACAGCCAGCTTGCTGACCAAGTTGGTTTTGACGGCAAAGCCAACTTCTGCCTCGCGTCGTTCTGCCTCGCTGCGGCCGATCCAAAAGAAAGTGTAGCCTGCATCGACTTCAGACAGCTATCCCTCACCTGCCAGGCGGGTCTCGCTCAGAGCGAAGATCTGGATGACGTACCTGTCCAGCTCTCTGGCGATCAGGGCAGTTCTCCTCTCCGGTCTGAGGGCGCCAGCCCTATCCAAAAGTGTGCGCACATTCCATGCGCCTAAGGTGATCGATGCCACCTTTCTTCTTTTACCTTGGTTCTTACCGCTGGTGATGGAACTCCTGCCAGCCGCGGCCAGCTGGCCAGGAATGGATGAAGCGGGCAATGTTTGGGGCACCTTTTCTAGCCCGCTTCTCGTGCCAGGGAGGTGAGCAGTGTGGTCCTAAAGAGGGCTGCTCAGTCGCCCGGGGGGCTGCCGAATTCCAGCGCTGCCTCGGTCACTGGAAGACGACCTATGGCCCGAGCCGCCTACGTGCGGGTTTGTGGCTACGGCTGCCAGTGTGTCCACACCTGCCGCTTCGTCACTTCCCCGTCGCCGCAGGACTTGGGAGGATGATGTGATGGGAATGGAAGGAAAAAGTCATGACTTGCGCAATGGCTTGGATTTTAGTGAGGAGGGGTTGCGCTGCGCCGACCTCACTCTGCCACCTGCCACCGGTATTTCTTTTCCACACTTGAGAGAGTCCTTTGTTAAAAGGATCCCTCTCCCTATATAAGTGAGCCCCGCGAACCACGCCTCGGGGCATTTTTGTAGAAGTTTTTGCAGTCAAAATGGGCGGGAAATACTATTTGCACTGTCAAAGCGCAAGTTGAGGGAGGTAACGTAAGTCCTTCAGTGTTAGTGGTTACTCGGTAGAATCATAATTAAACTTCAATTTCACTTCGTTTAATTAGGAAATTTTACCTCCGTTGTAACCACATAACAGTTAGGCCTTACGTGAGATATTCGGAGCAACTGCAAAAAGTCAAACAAAATTAACACTGACAAGTAGTCTCAAAGGAAATAACTATTTACCTCGTGAAACAGAGGAAAATAATCCTAGTATACAGTCTCAGCAAAGTAGTTATGAGCATTAGCTACTTACTTGTTATAGAACCTATAGCAAAGGTCGAAGCCCTTCTCCAACCCGCGGCTTTCATAATTATCTCTAATGGAACACCTTTCCATGCTACTGCACTACATGAGGCTGAACGTGTGCCGTGGGCGGTAAACTTATCCGTCCCTACACCAGAAGCAGAAAGGGTAAACTTAATCCATCCGCTTATTGTTTCTGATCCCACTGCTTTGTGGGGTGGAACATTCGTTGCGTTACCTCAACCTTGCTTAGGTTTCTCGAGATAAACTTCCAAAACGGTCATAACACATAGCAAACGATCATGTGGATAAGCAATTAAATTAACGTCTGTTCGGGGCTTGCTATAAACTTTACTTGATTTAACTGGTGCCTCCATAATACCACTGACATTATTTGATCCCATTCGGACAGAACTAATCAGTAAAGATAAAGTCTGGCAACGTTGCCCGGATGTGAGGGCAATATGAAGGACCAATTTCGTAGTGATTTTTTTTAATGACAGTCTCTCATTGGGCCCGATTCTACGTAAGTAGTCTAAAACAACGGTTAGATCCCACGTGTGGGAGCAGCGGCCCGAGGTTGAAGATCCTTTTCATCAGTCGCTTGACTAATGGATAAGATCCCACTGTAACACAGTGGAGAGGTGTGAGGACTGCCGAAAGAGCACTTCTAGCAATGTTCAAACGTTATTCGGGATAAAATTGCTGACGTAACGCGAACGCCCATTCTGATTAAATATGCCAAATCGGTATTTCAACTGCACATGTGCACAATGACATTTTATCCCGAATGACCCGCGTGACCTAACACGCGCGTGTGAACGCAAAAGGTGGTGGCACAACTCGCACGTGTTAAATTCAATCAGAATGGGCGTTCTGGTAACATGGCGTGACATACGTCAGCAATTTTATCCCGATTAAGTTTTGACCTTTGAGATACCGAACTGGCCTATTTAACACGTGCGCGTTGTGCGACCACCTTTTACGTTCACACTACAGAGTTTACACTGCTCATTCACCCTGCACAGTGGCGCAGCCCACAGCGCCACCACAAAGCTGAGACGCATCGCTGATTGGCCCACAATCAAATCTACACGATGACGTCTGTCAAATCCAGCTGACTCCCTAGATACCGATCGCCATTAAAAGGCATGCTACTTATCGGCAGGCTTGATCTGAAGAGTTCAGGAGACAGCAAAAATACGGGGCCGCCTAGACAACTGTAATAAATTGCGTGGGTTGTATCGCTTTTTTTCTCAGTGGCGAGTTGAAAGGCGGTTTCTTGAAAGGGAAGAAAATATTGCTTGTTTTTTACCATTTTTACTCAAATTGGTAATTAATGAAATAGTTGTCTAGGAAGCTTATTTATTCAGGATTGTTTTGGTAAATAACTTATCTATTTAGCCTAATTATTCGTCGCAATTTTGCGTCATTCGTAAGACGAGTCACATAATTATTCTGATCCGGCGGTCAATGTTACGTGTGTATAATAGTCAATACGCTATACAAGAAATGTGTACATGGGCAGGCAAAATCGTGGAAATACATGTACGACGCAGTATAATTGAATATATTCTGATTTTCCTAGGAAAATACGATCAGATGTTGTATATAGACCAGGAAGTGCACATTATTCTCAAATATTTTAGATTTATTCTTTCAAATATGTATAAAATCGACCAGTTTATTGCGAAGTTTGAGCGGGTGACATATTCGAAATTCTACGATGCTAGATCTAGATCGCAAGAACCTGTGCTGTATACTCGTCGCGGCCGATATAAATGATTTACCTGAACTCGCTAATTTGTTGGACTTTGCTATGTTTTGCACGTTTCGCACGAAGGTCACAATGGTCACTCCCCGATTCAACTTTCTGTAAACACGAGCGGGCGCTGTGTACAAATGCAGGGTGTAAATGCTTTGACACGCGAGAGTTAGGTCACGCGGGTCATTCGGGATAAAATGTCATTGTGCACATGCGTAGTTGAAATACCGAACTGGCTTATTCAATCAGAATGGGCTTTCGCGTATCATCGCGTAAAATCGCGTAACTTACGTCATCGATTTTATTCCGAAAAACCTTTGACCTACGAGATACCGAACTGGCTCATTCTGGACTACGAAAAAACGCGTCTTGCGCTGTCATTATAGCGGGGAGTGAAAATCCTGTTCGCGAACGGTTTTCGCGTGTTGGTTCTCGACATTCGATACGATGGGGGTTCGAATACGCTCATTATGTGCATTACCGCGGCGTCCACGGAAAGAAAAGAACATCTGTAAGCTGCATTGTGCAGATTACCGTAAGTCTCGACGTAAAGCTATCATTCGACCAACGTGGATCCAAAATGTGTCCGAAGAAACAGAGTTTATGTACTTATCGGAGGTGTCGCGAAATTTTGGGCCGTCCATAAAGTACGTACGCACGAAGGGGGGAGGGGGGTTGTTGACATTGCGTACACCATGCGTGCCGTACACCAATGCGTACTGTACGCAAACACAATTTGCTTTTAATGAATTGTCATGAAATCAATGTACTATATAATATAAATAACTACCAGGACCAGCTTTTGTGCCTCGAAAAACAGTTTATAACACAGTGCCCTTCACCCCAACCAAAACTTCCCAGCGCCACCGCCAGCCAACTCCGGCCTATTTTTAGACCGCAACAAAAAGACTGCTTTATAAACCGGCAGTGTACACCGGAAACGTATACATTGTATGTGTATACTTGTATCAACTTCACCTGGGTGCTGTCCAAAATCGCTCATGTACTAAAGGTTAACAAAAGAACAAAAAAGATGTACGTCTTGTATATCATCTGCCTCTTGTTCAAACACATGTTTTCGTGAAAAGCGTTATTCACTATCTCAATAAACCACTCATGAAACATCAAGAGCAAACTATGCCAAAAAATAGCCTATCGGGATTCCCCCCCCCCCCCTTTTTTGGTTCATGTCTGTTCAATCATTTCCAGGTCCGTTAATAAAAAAAAGTGATTTATTTCAGTCTGGATGCGACATGCGAATCATACTACTGCAGCAGGTGTACTGTGACATTTAATGATGCTAGAATAGGGTAGTCTGAGAAGTCAAAAAGAGATGTGGAATGCGTATGCGTACAGGGGGAGGGGTGGTTTGGAGCCACTGCGTATGGCATGCGTACAGGGGGAGGAGAGGGGGTCCAAAAAGTCGGCATTTCGTGCGCACGTACTTTATGGAAGGCCCCTTTGCCAGAAATTGTTCTATTTCTTTATTATATAAAAATATTGCACAAAAGGTGTGTTTCAGGATGAGCATAGAAAAGGCGTATTCCTATAGCAAAACAGAAGATTATTTAGAAATTTCATTCCAGGATGCAAAACGTGCTTACAGCAAAACAGGACAGGTTTCTATATCTCGTTCATTAACTTATTTTAGCCTATGTTTGTGTTCAACATGTAATTCGTTTTACCCGTGATTCTTTTTTTCGGCCGCGACCCTCCATGAAGGCCAAACAAAATATGGAAACCATAGGAAAAAAGGGACGCCATTATGAAGTGTTTTAGTCAAGCAAACAAGTCAGTCGTGCTGTGTGCGCGCACATAGTTTAACCTGCCCCATATACGATACATGTAGGATGATTAGTTCAATGCAGTCCACACGTTGTGGTTTATTTACATTTCACATCTGGTCACGTGGGTGAAAAGGTCTATACACGATTTGCTATACGCTTGCCTACGTGATTCGAAAGCTCAAGCTTTAATATGCAAATCATATATATAACTTCACCCCCTTGTCCCTATACAATATACACACTCCAGAGTATTGTTACCTAACCCCTCCCCCAGATATCTGAAAGGAATTCCTGAGATTCCAAGAAGACAATTACCAACACAAAAGAGGGGGGGGGGGGGGTGGGGGAGGAGTTCCCTCCGTCCTATATCTTGCTTAAAATGTTATACCCAGCACGATATGGGGCAGAGGGTACCCCCTTTTGTCCCTATACCCTATATATATACTCTCAAGACTATTGTTACCTAACACATCCCCCTAGAGATCTGAACAGAATTCCTGAGATTCAGGGAACACAATGACCAACACAAAAGAGGGGGGGGGGGGGGGGGTTCCCTCTGCCTCATATCGTGCATCATTTGTCCTCTGGGCAAATGAAATGTGCTATGGCCTGTAAAGCAAACTGGAGCCCCCAAACCATTAAAACACCACAGCGTGAGATGAAAGGCCAATTTGCCTCCGACATAGCTAAAAGCGGAAAACAAATAGAAAGATATTCCTGGTTGATTATGCTTACGACTGAATAATCCTAATCATTACCTGTCCTCACACTGTGAACAAGTAACAATGCTTCAGTGCCAAATAACAATGGATGCAGGCGCGGATCCGGGGGGGGGGGGGGGGGGTCGAAACCCCCTGCTCGTTGTCATTTCTTTTTTTTGCTTTTGCTTGTAGGCGCCTACGCCTTGCAAATACAGGTCGTATTTTGCCTATGGTGAGAACAAAACAGAGGTTAAATGGCGCCACCAACGGTGAGACATTTCAAACTCTCCTAATCCCGAGTTTCATTCAGACATGATGCCGATCTCTTACACGTGTGAGATGGCGGTAATCAGCGATTAATTATCACAAGAGCTGTCAGAGGTCACTTCTAGGTCTCCGTAGACCATGGGTGCGGTCGTTCTATAAAAACGTGCTTTGGAAACGTGTTCACTCATTCGTTCTATTGCCCTTCAAGGTAGCAAGACGATTTCACGACAGCTGTGCAATCTCTAGAGGCAGCGAATCTCTAACGGTAAGTAGTGTGGAATTATAGTTTTGTCATACGGTGCCTGTATACAGATTTTCTGTTCCCGTCCTTCTATTATGGGGTTCAAAATCAAAACCTTTTCCCGTCATTTTGTTCTGGAATATGCGACTAGCAAAAGCCAAAGAATTTGGCCCAACTCCAGAAGAAATTTTTGTGAATACCGAATGCTACGGAAATGAGCATGTGGCGTGGCCGAATGTGCTGTTATGCTATTGGTTTGTGATTACCTTTTTGGTTATGACATTTCCTCTGGTTGGCGAATTTCGTGGTTATTCAGCAGTAGTGAATTTGAAATCTTTGGTTTGGGTTGTATTTGTTTTCTCGACAGTTCTATTTGAAGATGAAGACCTATACTTGCCTCGTTGTTCTTCTGTGCATTGGGTATGTGTTTGGTGATGGCTACCAAGAAGAAGGTATGGTGCAGTGGCATCCAGGGGTGGGGGGTGGAACTTTTTCTTTTTAATTATTTCCGAAGAGATTTTACTTGACATCACCCCCCCCACCAACATCGGCCAGGATCAGCAAGATCTTGGAAAATAACCAACCCTCTTTGATAACTGTCGAAACATTGACGCATCCCGTAACTTCAAGATTTACCTAATGATAGACAAACCTTTTATTTTTTTTAAATTCTATTTTCATGAAACCAGGGATTCGACATGTGCATATCGCAATGTAGCTCGAAAGCCCGAAGAAACTTGCAAGGAAGGAGACGAAGAAATCTTCAGTTTTAGGGTTGGGAGGAAAACCCCAGAATGATGTTCTGGGGGAAACCCAATCCACATGTCGGCCTTCTTTGGATTCGAACCCGGGCCACAGTGGTATACTTGGAGGGCGAGAAAAATAACCACTCTGCCAGATCTTCATTTCAGAAGCCCAATATTCTGATTCTTGCCCATGCATGCCATCGGTATTTTGCAAGTTGTTCCGTGTTTGACAATAGCTGTACACGCTATACGACAGTTTCTGGGGCCTGGGCCATTCCTCCATGCTAAAACCGGATAGGCCTATGCCATTCCTTAACGCTGTCTGGTAAATTTTGAGATCGCAAGATGACGAAGGGCAATGTTTCGGAAGAGTCTTCCAAAACGCAAGTGCACACAATATATGGAATTTGTCACAACCATGAATGAGTAGCTAGCATTAGCAATGCTGATTGTGCAACGTGCAAACAAATGTGCATAGCGCTCTGCATAGGATAGGATATGGTTTACATTGAGTGCTATCGCCCGAGGGCACGCTCACAGAGCTGAAGTTTTGTCCAATGGGAGTAATAAAGAGGGAAAAGTATAGTTGGTGAGGGACCTTGTTGACCGTAAAAGTAATAGGTCAACTGGTTACACAATATAATCCAGTTCCACATGTCCACGTGCGATAACGCCGCCTAGCCAAGAAAACGTAGATGGAGACTAGACTACTGTGTAATTTGCTAAACCAATAATTCCATGTAATTTTCTTTTCGTCTCGTCTCTGCAGAATCTCTGCGGGAGTTGCTGATTGAGGTGCGCAACAAACTGCAAGAACTTAAACGCCAGGAAGGTGAGCAGTTTGTGGAAGTTACTTCCCATGGAGGGTTTGCCTTGGGCGTGGCCTGTAAACCTTTTTCACCCATGTGACCAGAGCGTAAAATGTGGACCGCCTTGGAGTGATCATCGTACATATATTGTATGAAGCAGGTTAAACCATATGGGCACTCGCGGCACGCTCGACTGGTTTATTCAAAAAAGCACAGCATTAACAATCACTATCCGGTACAATGTGGTTTACGACACGTGAAAAAAGGTCTCAATTATCGAGCTCCATTGTCACCCTGAAGCCTTGAATACTTGAATGGAAAAGGGCTGCGGTCCCAGTGTCGTATGAATATCCGACTCCCAGGAAAATCACTCATTTTCCCTGTTATTGTTTAAGCACTATCACGCGACTGGCCACTTATCTTCACTCGGGCATATGCGCAATACCAATGAGCCTGTATTTCATAGTGACTGAAAATTAACGCTACACAGGGGCGTCAAGTTTGAATGACTAGCCAAATCGGAGGACGGAAAATTATGGGAAGCCAAAAGCGAAGCCACGGTTTGTGAAGGGCCTATGACTTGGGGTTTCTGGATCTATAACGCAGACTAAAGAAAGCGTGCTTCATAGGAAACGTCAAAATGGTCGATTTACACAATATAGATCAATGGCTATATCTTGTGTCAATCCGCCGTTTTGGCAATTTTCCGCGAAGCACGACTTCATCTCAAGTTCTCTATCCATGACGGGAAAACGAACTAAAAACGAACTAAAAACGAATTTTCTTTTTTTTTTCTGGAAAAATATCTATACCGTTCGGTGTATAATTTGCCAAAATTGTCCAACTAGTGTCCAAAAGAAAAGACACCTTGAGTCGGATCTGGGTCGGTCGAATCCACTACTGTGTTGTTGGGTCCGAGTTTTTAAATGAAGGCGCTCTTTCCTATTAGCCTTTTAGAGGTATGGCGGACACAATAGGAGGGCGCTATTTGATTTGGGTAAACCTTTTGTGCCATACAAAAGGTTTACCCAAATCAAATAGCGCCCTCCTATTGTGTCCGCCATACCTCCTAAAAGGCTAATGTCGTTGTCTCCCTTCCCACACTACTACCGAAATGCATAATTCGTAGGGTTTCTAAAATGACCTCAAGTTAGTGTAGCTAGAAATGAAATCTGAGGAGCATTTACTAAAAGGTGGACAACATTGCAAACCCTGGTACTTTTTGAGTTGTGATCAAACAAAAGAATTCGTCTAATTTATTAATATATTATAAATATTTCTACTTCTGTGTGTTTAGTAACACGTCCATGGTTTCACAAACTGCTTTGCATTTCACAGGAGTACCTTGCGGATTCAGTACGTGCCCGGCTAGTACCCCATGTCTTGACGGAGAGTACGGACCCTACTGCGATTGGGCACGAAAGTAACGAGATGGAATCGGACGAGTGCGATCACCGACGATGCATGTATATCTGTGATAACAAGACCACACCAACAAGTTAATTTTTATCCGCCGTAGTTTCATCAGTCGCATTCTAGTGTACGTATTTTGGCCTGTATGTCTGTCTTGAGCTGTGTAGGCAATCGATTTTCACAAATACTTTTTCCTGAAAAACGAACGTTAAAGTTTAATTTTAGGTTTCAGGTTTTAAGTTTCAACGCCGTCTCTTTTCTTTTTCAACTCTAGATTTACAATATATCTATTCTAAGGCCAGGCCATAACGATTTCCAACTAGATGAATGTTTATCATGGTCTTTCCGAGTTGAGGCAAAGAATCTCATGTGTATTCATCGGGCAAGTTGGAATCGTGCGAGTGACATTTCCTTTGGTATATCAGTGCGGGGTCATTGGTTTTCTACGAAGTATCTTTTTTTTTTTTTCAATAGTTCTTTCCATGGTCGTATAGTCGCTGAATGGCATAAACACAATGGCAAACAATTTTCTATTGTCGCTTGGCTCAAGTAAGACGTAAGTAGCAAAAAATAAGATGTTATCAGTTTCTTAACACCAACCATTTCGTATGCAACCTTATACTTGTAGGCTTATGAAGAGCCCTAGCTTTACTTGACACACACGGTTTTAATAGCAATGGGCCGACGGTGTTAACTTGAAATAAAGATGTAGTTGTAAACACAAAGCAGTACAAGACGTGTTTAACTTTACGCTTTCAATGTTTCCCGTTTGTCAACCTTTCCTGTAATTTAATATGGGGGGGGGGGCATCACGCCTGCTACGTTTTGCGTATTTTTCTTTTTGTATTCCAAATTTTATGTACATGATCGCCTTAACGTGCTGAGTAAATTAGCATTGACATCGAAATGTAAGGAAATTTGGTGGGAATAAGATACATTTGTGCCCGCCGTACGGTCTGAGCTGAGGAAAATACAATGATTTGGTTTGGTACGAGTTGTGAAGAGGCCAGAGTATATCGATTAACGAAAGTTCTTAAAATACTCTGAAATTATCACCAGAATATTAGTGACGAATTTGACCGAAATTCGATCAGCCATATCATTTACATTACTGGACTATACAGGGTGAACCTAAAAAACGAAACGGAGTTATAAATTAGTATTCCCGAATTTTTTTTTTTTTTTTGGGGGGGGGGGGGGTTGATTGATCATAAAACAAAACAAAGGTTAAAATGTCGGCTTTCATATGGCGCCTTGTGTGATTTAATTCAATCAGGCATTGTGACATAGGCCCTAATGACCACTTGACGAAGACTGGTGCTAATGCTGTTTCGGACATTTTTTAGTTTTGCGCCATTGAGTTAGGGCATCGATGTGAACAAAGGGGAATGGACCGCATTTGTTGCCATGGAAGGGCTGAAATTGACCATGTCACTGTACCTATATTATGTAATTTCTTGTTCAATTTCTTTCACAAATTCCTGTATCGGGTGGCTAGGCACTTGAGATGTGAAGATGGTGCAGTTAACGCCCTTTGAAACACTCTTTGCTGTTTGCCGTCTCCCTTGTCCCCTTCTCCACAATAAACAATCGGCCCTACGTGAGGTCCAATTTGTCACTTTGGAACTGGTCGCTTCCTCTCAAATTCAGAGAAATCTGAAAACTAGGTTGATTAAAGGTTAGGTGATTGGAAATGACCCTTCTGTTTCTTGCTGATTGATTGGTTGATTAATTCAGGTTAATATCAACTCAACAATATGAACAAACAAGAATACAAATATTAAGTAAACATAACATTTGTCGAAATTTTTCGTTGAGGAAAAAAGGCTTGCATGTACAGAAACGTGAGCCTGTCCCATTTGTTTTTTCATTGCATTAATATCTCTACCATTTCCCAAAGTTATTTAAGATTTACTTGGCGCAAAATTGAGTCGATAGATATTTCGAATTGACTTCTACTTTTCACATCGGTGCTCAACCTTTGGTTACACATTGGAGGGAATGCGGAATTCAGATAGATCTACTTTGGATGACGAGTTTGTTGCTATTTCTTATCCTGAACAATTTTCAGCTCCTGTGCAACTCGCTTAGGTCGTCGCTCGTCATATTTGTTCCAATCTGTTAAAAGTGGGTTTCGTTTATAACATCGCCAAAAATGAATGGAATCCTGCGTTTAGTATCGACTGGCTTGGCATGAAATGGTGTACCGCGCTCTCTCCGTGGTTCAAACAATTTCGTGGCTACGTGGCCACATCATACTTGGATTTTGTTCATTCAAGTATACTGCAGATTGTTTGTAACCACCCATTTTAGCTTGAGTTCCCCCACTAATTTCAGCAGAGGAGAAAATTCTACAAGATATAATTTTGTCAAATCCGAGGGTAAGGTCTTCTCTTATTTTTAATAAATGTCGCCAATTCTTCTGCTGGATAACCTCAAACCCTATTATTCCGGTGCTCCCCCTTTCTGATCAAGTACTCGCCACTATCTCTCTCACACCAAATCTCACTCGGACTCTGTTATTTCTACTGCTGCCTCTTTAAGATGGTTGCATTCTCTAATCCATGTCATTAGCTGTAGCCGCGAACTGCACCCTCCTGTGCAAAAACGGCCAGTTCTTTCTTAATCGGGCCAAAGCGATTAAACTTGACTAAACTTGACTTCTGTGGTGTTAGGGTGTGCTCAATGGTTCCATGACTATCTTGACAGCCGGCAACAATATACAACTATTCGTGGCCATAATTCTACGATTAGTTCTATTAGCCATGGTTTCCCTCAGGGCTCTATTCTTGGCCCTCTTCTCTTTCTGATTTATGTAAACGATTTACATAATTCATCTTTTTTTATTATCTTTTCTGTTAGTTGCCGATGACACGACTATCATCCACTGTAATCCTACCCTTGAATCTCTTGTCTCAACTCTTAATAATGAGCTTATTAAAGTCTCATCCTGGTTTAAATCTAATCAACTTTTTTTGAAATCCAACAAAACCAAATGCATCTTTTTCAATAAATTTGGTTGTCCCCCCTCTTCTTTGCCTTCTGTCTGCATTGACAATATTCCTATATCTATTTTAAATTCTACTAAATTCTTGGGTGTCATCGTAGACGACAAACTCTCCTGGAATGACCACATCTCCTCGGTTACTCGAATTGTTTCTCGTAACACCGGCGTTCTCTCCAAACTTCGCTCTTTTCTTTCTCCTTCCACACTGCTTTCTCTTTATAACACACTCATATACTTCCTTACTTGAGTTACTGTAATATCGTTTGGGCACCACGCTGTAGTAATATACCAAACTTCATTCACTCACTACCATTCAAAAACGGGTTTTAGAATTTGCACTCTTACAGGAACACGGGATCATACACCACTACTTTTCGCTTCACTGCACACTTTCACAATTTTTGACATTAAAGGAAACATGCTTCTCAAACTGGCCGGATCACATTTTAAATTCATTTATATGTATTAAATGTGAATTAAAAGCCAAACTGGTTCAAGTGAAGTTTTAGTGTAATTATTTGCCGCTCAAAAATTGACCCCCCCCTTTTTGGAATTTGTTGAGACTCAAATTGAGGGCCCTGTTCGTGACGTAGACCGAGGCACCGAAATTCATGGATCGACTGGACCCGGTAAATGACACATGTACACCGTATACACGCGTACACTAGGTCTACACGTGCAATTTCGTAAGTTGCAACAACTAACATCGAACTTACCCTGATTTTCTCCCTTTTAGCGAAGGCTCCTCACATCTGGGAACTTTGTTGGGATGGCAGTGGACTTGAGCATATTTTTAATGGTCATCCTATGATTTGAAAATACCAGTATCGAAACACGACGGCTCAAAGTGGTCGCTGTATAACGCTCTTGTCACCTTCACTTTCGCCTTCCAAATTCTCCGATATTTCGCATCAGTTGGAAATAAATGAAGGCTTACTCCAGCCTTCGTTGTTTTGCTGCAGCCAGCAGCCACACACCTTGTCGGCATGGCCGAAAAACACTATATTTTGCTTAGATTTTGGACGAAGAATGTACACTCAATGCATACGCGTGATGAATGGGGCCGCCGGCTCGAGCAGAATATGTAATGTGCCTCGATCTACGTCACACACTTATGTTAATAAGGGTCCCACTCAGGGGGCGGAGGGATCAGATGATCCCAGAAGGTCGGAGGGATCAGATGATCCCAGAAGGTCGGAGGGATCAGATGATCCCAGAAGGTCAGATGACCCGATTTTCTTTCCGAAGGGCTCGGATACCGGTCCATCACGAATCGGATCCCGTTCCATCACACCTCCGTCCCCACCCATCCATATAACCCGAATGTCTACCATAAAAGGGAGGAACATGGCGGCACCCAAGGCCTTGACTGCCGAGTCAGCCAAACGTGTCATGAACCTGTGCACAGATGCTTACCTGTGCTTATTGACCAAGACACTGTTTGGAGATGGTAAATGAATACTCTTATAAATAATGACAATTACATTTCTGGAGAGACAAAAAAAAGAATACTGAAAGGACGGGAATCAAACCCTCCGATTAGGAATCGAAGAACGACTCGCTTAACCACTTGGCCATGGAGCTGTTACAACCTGAGAGCATTTTTTAAACATACAATCAATCAACTCGATATTTATTTTCCTCAGTAACAATTCATATGCATATAAAGGAGAAAATATGTGTGTAAATGTATATACAGAGCGTTCTTCAAAGACAATACGTAATCGAAAGCAATAAAGGATGTCAACAAGCAGGAAAACGGTGAAGCAATGCTTTTGTACCTTTCCCTGGGACAGGACAAAAACTACACACCGACAAAGTCAGGACAATAGAGAGTGAGACCCGGTACAGTATGTTACATGATAACTAAGCAAATCAGTAAAAGAATTGTTAAGCATGAGTGTTGATCATCGATTTCTTCAATTTTTTGGAAAATGAAAAACCACAGTAGTACACTCTTTCAAATCAATGTTGAGTTCATTCCAGTATATGACACCACGTTGAAATGGAATGTTTCTAAAAAGTGATGTTCTACATTGTCTCACAAACAGATCACCTTTCGATGAACTACGTGTTTCGTATGAATGAACAGAAGAAGTAGATGAAAATAGGTGGTGAAAACATTGAGGAAGCATATTGTGAGTGTATTTAAACATGAGTGTACCCAATCTGTAGTAATAAAGATCATTAAGTTTCAGAATATTAAGTTTAGCAAATACAGGACTGGTATGATCAAGGTAACCTGCATTATTCACAATACGAACATCCTTCTTCTGCAACGTAAAAAGTTTGTTGAAACCATGTACACTTGAAGATCCCCCAAAGGCAAGTAGACCATAATTTAAATATGAAAGAATCAAGGAATTATACAATGTTAAAAGAATATTTTTAGGTACAAAATTCTTTAAACGGTTTATAATACCAACATTTTTTGAAATTTTACTACACAAAACATCAATGTGGTTATTCCAAGTGAGATTTTCGTGTATACAAAGTCCAAGAAATTTAGTGGTCTTGACTTGATCGAGTACAGTACCATCAAAACTAAGGGAAACTATGGCCTGGTATTTATGTTGCCGTGGACAAAAAATAATATAATTAATCTTAAGCAAGTTAACCGAAACAGAGAAGAAACTACACGACGACAGTACAATACCCGAACATGGTTGAATGAACACCATTAAGAATCACACCAATGTTATAATCCGTCCCGTCTCTTCCCATCCACGTAGCTTTATAACTGTAGGTTTAAAAATGAGTGGATGCCACTTTTTTGGGGTGAGTTTCCCCAATAATTCCCCCTTGTCATATAGATTTTACGGATCATTGGCTTTTACATGCACCAGGATACATAAACATCAGCACACATTTTCAAAAGTTTTCCAGGTCACAAAAGAGACACTGAGTACACATTTCAGATAACATGTATATCTAATGGAAGTTGAATTGATAGTGCATTCTTCTGGCATTGGCAAGGGATGGGTATGCAATCTCCAACATTCGTTGTTTGGTTTCTTGATTGTTGAATGACTGGCCTGCGAAGCGATCCTGGGAACAGGGGATTATGTTCCAACCCTCTATATAATTCTAGTGGACAACGCTAATTGCATCTCTGGAACCCCTAACTCTCCGTCACTAGCCTCATTGAGCCTCTTTTATACATTGTAGGTAATATTATGGTAGGTGCTCCAATGGACTTTCACTAGTTGTTCCACTCAACCGTACCTTTGGCCGCACCGCACGTTTCTCTGCTCATTCACATCCCTATACTGTAGTTGTCCCAAAAGCAAATACTCGGGAATACTCATCCAGTTTCTTTCCACGTACTGCTTTACTTTGGAATTCTCTTCCTGCATCCTGCTTCCATTATAACCTGTCCAAATTCAAACGCAATATCAATAGCCATCATTCGACTTCATGATTTACTTTTCGTTTATCCCCTTTCCCCCATAGCCATCACCTTGAGTGGCCTGTTTTGGGGCCTTGTGGTTGGCGAACTTCCATTAAAAATCCCCCCCCCCCAAAAAAAGAAAGAAATATAACAAAATAAAGAAGAAGAAGAAAAAACAAAAAACAAAAAGGATTAACCCTTTACTCACTGTAGCGCCCAAAACGTAATGCATTTGGCAGGTTTTTAGCAAAATCCAAGAGCTAGCTAAAGTTCTACTTTGGGGTTTGACGAACCCCCAGTCTCCGGGCAGGCTACGGCCCTAAACTTGGGAAGAATGGAGGGGGTGGGGTGGGAGCGGTTTAGGTTGGGTTGACCCCGTGCGTTTTTTTTCCGTGGGTGCTGAAGGACAGAGTCTGTGGCTGGTGTTTGGGGGGGGGGGGGGGGGGGGGGGGGTGTCAGGGCGAATGAACAGGTTATTTAAACATTTTTCGTTACATATGTACCTTGAAATATGTACTTCATGGTACGTATTAATGCATGTGTTCACAATGTTGCGCAAAATGCCAAAAGTTCCACTTTGCGGTCCTTGACGACATGTGAAAAAAGGTCTATACACGTAGATCTTGTTTCATTCGTAACAGCCAGAAACGTAACGTAGGGGGGGGGGACGATTTCTTATGGGGGGGGGGGGGACGATTTCTTATGGGGGGGGGGGGGGGGGTGGGGGGTGCCAGCTCTATTGTTTGTGCCTATAGATAGCTCAAACAGATACAACTGGTTATTTCGGTACGGTTTGTTTGTCCGTCTTCCCAAGCCATAAATCAATACTAGTAAATCATTTATCTGGTTTCATTTTTGGGCTTTGTAATATCGTTGGTGGCTGTTTTGCATATCCAGAAGGCAATGGATGTCTGAGTTCTTCGTGCCACGCCAGGGTCGTGAGACAAGTACCAGGGTGTTAATCCCAGGGACGGAGTGTGAACATCCTCGTACCATTTCAATATTCGAAAAAAACAAAACTTCGATGTAATTTCACAAGGTCGATGGTATTAACAATTTATCAAAATCGTAACTGTTGACAGATTCTCACAACAGATGTGACCTGCTCTAAACCTATGTTTACTTGCGTTTCAAAAGTAAACGCGCCTCCTTGTGCAAATAGCAATGGCCGACGCAAAAATGAAATCCATCATATTCTCTCTATAACTGATGCACTGAACTAAATTCCCCAACACATTATACGGCCGTGCCATGATTTTCCCGAATCTGAGCTTGCCGAAGCGTAACTCCGCCAAATGGAAGGCGGTGGTATTAGGCCTACTCACAGCGTCCATCATCGCTGTCGTCCTGCAACGGAACACGCAGACGCCGGGCGCATATGTTGCATCGCCACTGGCGTTCGAACACGGGGAGATTGTTACCTTCGAACTCGACAACGAGAACCAAGGACCGCAAGGACCGTATCACCGGCACTGGGATGTCAACTGCTCCGCTCTTTGCCTCGGTGACGACGTAGAAATCGAAAAGACCGAGGAACTCATGAGACAGGAGAGGGATCCAGAAGTCAACGGCTCTCTCACCGTGCCCACCGACGCAGAAGTTCGCGACTGGACGCTGGACTGCGAGACATTCCGGAGAGGCAGGCGGTACCCAATGTATCCCCTTTCAGAGGAGGAAGCTAGCTTCCCATTAGCGTATACGATCATTACTCATACGACGGCAGCTCAGGTGGAGAGGCTCCTAAAGGCAATCTACCAGCCGCAGAACGTGTACTCATATGAATTTGTTAACCCCACTTTTGTTCACTTAATTTCACAGTTTAAATCTCGCGCGTAGAGTATACCACAGAGGTCTAGGGTTATTTAATTGGATTAACGCTGGCCCTGTGTAGCTGTGCGTTCGGCCCTGAAATGTGGCCCGGCACACTCCATTCACAAAATGGGTAAAACAAAACATCTTTGCACGAGGGCATGCATAAACACAGGCACTGGTTTGAAGCTGCAAGTAGGAAACAAATATATAGTTAAGTTTAGTAATTGTTTAATTTTCTAAACAACACAAAATCTCAATTATTTTGGAAAAGACATACGTATGTGTACATGCATATTTATATACTCCCCACATACACAATGGTACAGCCCAATAAACAAGTGTACGTTCTTTGCATCACATATTTCTGTAGCTGCCTTGAATGAACAGTATTCAGTTCCAAATTTACATTATTTCAAAATGAAATTAACTCCTCAAAAGAACACAGTTTTAATCCCAGATAACTGATTCACAAATGGATATTTTTTAAATGTCTTAGTTACAGTAAAATCGAAGAAAATCTGTCTTGTAAAACGGGTGATGAGCAGAGTCCAAGATCATGTAACGCGTGGTAAGCAATGGTAGATCGATGTAAGTCTCGAACAATGCCTTATCGATCGAAAGTTGTCATTGGCCATTTTTTTCTTTGTGAAAAGTACGTAGGTTTTTTTCAACCAATCATAACAGGTTTTACATGTAAGGAAAGATGAGGATCTAAGCTATTCGATTCCGTTTAACCCCGTACGATTCGATACTCCAGTAAGGAGTTACAGTCAAAAGAGTCGACGCGAGGGCGCTCAATCGGTGCGTTTACACAGAAAAATGATGAAAAGTTCACATTTTCAAAGCCGAAAGTACGTGGATTTTTTTCAAGATAAAATATATGTATATATATCACGAGAACGACAAAGAGTTAAATCGTATAGAACTGTTTAACCCGGTGAAAAAGACCGCATGGTTATCAAACTATGACTCGAAACGTCGAAAAAAAGGGTCATTTTACGCGGATTTTCGCCCGGAAATGGGCTCCGCACAGAGGTTTGAGCTTAAGTGAACACAACAAATTCATATGGTATTCATCCGGACTGGGGCTCTCCAGAGGAGTTTCACGGGGCCATCAGAGGCCTCGCAGACTGCTTCGACAACGTCTTCATGGCGTCCAAACTAGAGGACGTCCAGTACGCCGGGTTCACGCGACTTCTCGCGGATATCAACTGCATGCGGGATTTAACGGGGCCTCGCAATGCCGGACACTCGTGGAGATAATTATCTGATCAACCTGTGTGGGCAAGATTTCCCCCTCAAGCCCAATCTCGAAATAGTGCGTCAGATGCAATTCTACAACGGTACCAACGATATAGTGAGCTACCCCCCGCCGAGGTTTAAGAAGCACTGGACGGTGTTCCACCATACGGTCGAGAACGGTGAGGTTAAAAGAACCGGAGTCCTCAAAGCGCCCGCTCCCCATGGCTTGAGGGTGTACAACGGTAACGCGTATTTTGCCGCCACCAGGGAATTTATCGAATTTGCCCTGACTGACCACCGTGCCGTAGATCTGCTAAACTGGACCCGTGATACATACAGCCCCGATGAAGTGTACTGGGCCACGCTGCACAGGCTGCCCGGCGCTCCGGGCGGTTTCCCCGTCTCCATGGCCAATCCCAGCTACAAATTCCGATTCGTCAAGTGGACGACTAACCAAAACACGCCGGATTGCCGCTTCGGCAAATCCGTGCGACTCGTGTGCGTATTCGGCGTGGACTACCTCCAGCACCTCACGAGGGTCCCAAATCTCTTTGCCAATAAGTTCCACTATCACTTCGATCCCGTGGCGATTCAGTGCCTAGAGGAGAGTCTAGACTTCAGGAGGGTCCACCCAATGGAGTCTGATGGACTGGAGGATTTCCCTTTGATAAATTACATATCAGGCGTCAAAAATCGTGACCCATAACTTGTAAAGGAAACTTTACAATTATGCAAAGCACCATGGCGGAGCGGGGCGGGGAAAGGGGGGGGGGGGGGTGGGAGAGATTGGCAGAAGGCATGTGATCGTGTAGTTGAGACTCTCTGGTTGGACTGGTTCCATCCCCAAATATGGGGCCCGGATGGCGCTTTTGATCGGCCTGCGAAAGAGATAATTGTTATTGTTAAAAGTTGGATGCTGTTTTCATTTTCGTAAAATCATTTGGTTTGAAAACTGGAGAATTCCTTTGTTGCATGCACGTGTGTTTTGGCTAGTATTTAACTAAGGCGGTTTGAGAACGCAATACATCATGGGCATATCCATATAAAACCCCATTGAGCAGTAAACCAAAGGAATTTCTCTGGGTTGCTAGTTATTAGTAATAGCCGGAACCGGTCCCCATAATTATGATCAGTGGCGTATCTAGCGGGGGCGGGCAGGGGGAAACTTCCCCCCCGGCGGCATTTGAGGCGTCCTGAAAAACTAAAATATATAGTGTTTTTAAGACGATTTTTTTTGAAGGATGGGTTTAAATAACCCATTTATTACGAGCTTCATCACAAAATACAAATTTACAACATTACAAATTACAACAAGAAAATATATAACATTATATATACAAGATAAAAAATTACACAAACCACAAAAAGGAAAACATGTCTTTTTAACAGAAAGTTCGTAAATTTTTGAAATAGGACTTTAAATCATTTATAAGTGAGACATATTAGAAGGAAAAAACCAACTTCTCTTAGTGAATTTTGTTACATTTTTTGATAGTGTTTCAATATCTGTGAATCATCAACTGGATTTTTGTCTTCCAATGTGTGACATCTAGTGATCCAAATAGTTCGAAGGAGCTTAGCTATCAGATATAGGGGGATGTCAGTCACGTGTTTCTTATTGCCTAAAATTCTATTTCTATCATTGAGGAAAAATGAATTATTTCCTGAATGGATCTGCAAGACATTTAAAAAGAAATCCACGCCTAAAGGGTTATGACACAATAAATAAATAAATGCTCGAGAGTTTCAATATATATTTTACAAAGGCTACATTTTTCGTTTTTGACCTTATTCATTTTAAGAAGAATATTTTTGGTGCATCGGCAAAATCCTATTTCTAAGCCGGTACCATAAATCTTTGTCATCATGATCTAAGATTGTGCAACACGCCTTTTGCCATATTTCCTTCCAGTTAAAGGTTTTTTAATGTTCAATTTTTGTTGCCATTTATCTTCTGCTCTGCTTGGAATAAAATCATCCTGAGGTATGTGTCCTTGACAGTGATCTTTGATATCAGAAATAATTCTGGATTTGTTTCTCCTAGTTTCAGATAAAACAATTACTGAAATGATCACCAGGTCCTTCTCTCTTTTCGTTATTTTGGGGCAATCTTCCTTTTGAAACCGGCATGAATTTTACCCGCATTAGTTTTTCTAATCTTGCATTTTTCTGCCAAGTCGTTTATAGAAATAAGCTGGTTTTTTAAGGACATGCTTAAGTTTAACCATTCCGACAGGTTTCAGGAATTTTGTTATCGATGCTTCCATTACCTTCAGATTACCTTCATTACCTTCAAGGGGATTTCGAGGACTTCTCTGGCACAACTAAAATGAGGATGAAACTGCCCGTTCACTTTGTTGAAGGCCTCAATAACTTCTTTGTAAAAAGGAGGGGTATTAAAAACCACACACCTTTCGTTACCAAAAAATACACCATCCCAGTCTATTATCGCCACTGGCTCCCTTAATCCAATAATCAAATAACTTGGTCCATTTGCCCCATTTTTGTGTGTATCGCTGAAACCACTGTAACTTGAGGGCTTCTAATTTCAGCTCTACAATTATCAGCCCGGTTCCTCCCATTTTTGAAGGCCCGCAGGCAGTGCTCCTTTATATTTTGTCACCTTTTCCGGACCAGTAGAAATTCCAAATGATATCAGTAAGCTTTTTAACCAGATAATCTGGGCAGGACAAGACTGACCCGTGAAAGGCCAAACTGCCCCCGACAAGACAATTAACATCAACAACGCTGCCTTTCAATGTAAGGGACCGTCCCTTCCATCTATTAAGAAGATAGCTAATTATATTAATTTGTTCATCCCAATTGTCTTCAGGCGACACATTGTTCCCAAAAAGAATGCCAGGATTTTTAATTTATCATTGTTCCAATTGAAATTTACTGGGTTGTTTGCTCTATGTCTCCATGCCCCGAGCCACAAACCACTTGTTTTCTGGACATTAATTTTTGAACCAGAGCCTTCACTATACACTGAAAAAAAGTTGGGCAAAGTTTGACCAATTTCTTGCCCAAAATTGGTGCAAATATAAACTTCCCAACTTCTGGTCAGAAACTTCCCAACTGTCTTTAGCAAGCCGTTGTGACCAGAAGTTGGGCAAAAAGGCTTTACCAAATGGTTGGTTCACCAGCTTTCACCAATGAGTTGGTCATGCAAATTGTGCATTTTATTGTGCATTTTATTGTGCATTTTATTTTATTCTATTTTATGTTCAATCAACTCAAAGTCTGGAGGACGTTTTCCGATGTCGTGGTGGTTTCTCTAAATAGGCCTATCCCGGGTCTGGTTAGCGTTACTTTCAAATTCATTACAGTTATCTTCATCAAGATCACGGTGCACATCAATAAGTTATAGCCGCCTGTAGAACGACCGCCCAGGCGGCCAGCCGCCTACTCCATGGTACTACGAAGTAGTTGTCATGTTGTCCAAGAAACAAAGATTACCATCGAAGACATGGTGGCCTATGTGAATCACTGATCACCTTATCAAAATATATTGTCACACATTTGTAAGCCAGCTCAAAAGATGAGATATTTCGGGCAGTTTCTACAGTACTTGAAGTTGAACAAGACGAGAGCGTACCACTGATCTCTATATAAAAAATCTGGATTGCGCTTTGGCCGTTCAAGTTGTAGACGGCCGTCCGCCACATTACCACTCCATCCATAGCCGTATCCCCAAACGTAACGCGAACATATAGCCTATTGCTGCGTTCCAATCACGTCGTGTTTCTCGTGTTCACCGTGAATTACTCCTAGTTCACGAGTGGGTTGCATTCTAATGCTACTCACCAACACGCATGCGCACATGCACATTGCACATTCATGACATCGCGGAAGCATCCTCGACTCCATGGGCGCGTGTGCGTTCCTTCACTAAGATCGCGCAAGGCATGGTGGGAAAAACATGGCGCAGCAAGATCGTACCAACCCATGGAGTCGAGGATGAGATCGTACCATCCTCGACTCCATGGGAGCATGTATTTTTACGTCCGAGGACCGATTTTAACAAAAGACCGACTCCCGAGGAGAAGAAAGATTCCTTTTTGTATTTTCTTTCCTTTCTTGTCCTCGAACGTATAATAGTAACATGTACACAAATACACAGACTGGAAATCGGATAAATTGAAGCAACTCGAATCATCTGTTGCATAATTTCCTAATTAATCGAAGTGAAATGAAATGAAATTGAAGTTTAATTATGATTCTACCGAGTAACCACTAACACTGAAGGACTTACGTGAGATTGCACCTGCCACCGGTATTTCTTTTTCACACTTGAGAGAGTCCTTTGTTAAAAGGATCCCTCACCCTATATAAGTGAGCCCCGCGAACCACGCCTCTTTGCATTTTTGTAGAAGTTTTTGCAGTCAAAATGGGCGGGAAATAATATTTGCACTGCACTGTCAAAGTGCAAGTTGAGGGAGGTAACGTAAGTCCTTCAGTGTTAGTGGTTACTCGGTAGAATCATAATTAAACTTCAATTTCACTTCGTTTAATTAGGAAATTTTACCTCCGTTGTAACCACGTAACAGTTAGACCTTACGTGAGATATTCGGAGCAACTGCAAAAAGTCAAACAAAATTAACACTGACAAGTAGTCTCAAAGGAAATAGCTATTTACTTCGTGAAACAGAGGAAGATAATCCTAGTATACAGTCTCAGCAAAGTAGTTATGAGCATTAGCCCTTCTCCAACCCGCGGCTTTTATAATTATCTCTAATGGAACACCTTTCCATGCTACTGCACTACATGAGGCTGAACGTGTGCCGTGGGCGGTAAACTTATCCGTCCCTACACCAGAAGCAGAAAGGGTAAACTTAATCCATCCGCTTATTGTTTCTGATCCCACTGCTTTGTGGGGTGGAACATTCGTTGCGTTACCTCAACCTTGCTTAGGTTTCTCGAGATAAACTTCCAAAACGGTCATAACACATAGCAAACGATCATGTGGATAAGCAATTAAATTAACGTCTGTTCGGGGCTTGCTATAAACTTTACTTGATTTAACGAGGCGAAAATATCAAATGAATTAAAAGAAAGAGAAGGGCGAGAATATATACACGTGGGGGGAAAGGGGGAAATGATTCTGAAAGAACCCTAGATAGCGCTGCCACCAGGCGGAATAGTTTAGGCCTAAACCTCCGGAGTTCCGCCTCTCCGGTTTAGCAATTCGCGATAGCCGACGTGGATCCGGGTCAAAATATATGACGAAGTTACTGGAGGGAATCACCTCGCAGGGAGAAAGGACTTAAATATATACGATCGGGTATCCAGAAATTCAGAACAAAACTCGTAAGGATAATTTATTCCAAGTCCGCAACTCCAATAATTTCAGAACAATAAATTAAGCAAAGTTATATTACAATCTGTATTTACAAGCCAGGGAAATATTTTCTACAATCCAAGGAATTTCCATTTACAATCCAGGGAGTCTCTAAAATTCTGACGCACAAAGTTGGAGGGAGTCTAGCCACAGAATACAATGGATCAAGGTATCGTTTAAACCGGTCCACTCAAATCACTAGGTAAAGATTCGGCATCGTTTAAGCCTATCTTTCCTAAGTAGAGAATCCACTAAGGCCCCAGGGCCCGTATTCATAAACGTACTTAACTTAGTCATGAATAAACCCTAAGTATTATACTTAGCTAGTCATGATACTTATGTTGGTATTCATAAAAGGCCTTAGTATGACACCTAGCTGAGTATGATCCCTAGATTTAGGTATCATGCCTAACATTCAAGTTAAGTTGTTCCCAGGGTATGAAATAACATTTCAATTGTTAATTTGTCTATTTTTCTGTGGTTTGGCCGCTCGCCACGTGGTAGTGGTTGACTAACCTTACGTAACTCCTGCCGGTGTGTTATCTATATAAGCTGCAGCGGTTCGTACTGGGGCTTTCAGTGAGTTCCTTCAGTATGGCAGCGTCGGAGACGTCCAAACGAAAGCCAAACTTCACGGAGGCGGAAAAGTTCCGCCTCCGTGAAGAGTTTGAAAGAGAGTTTAATGTCATCTGCGGAAAATTTAGTTCAACGTTGTCGAACCGAAAAAAACACGAGGCGTGGCAGAGAATAACCGAGGCTATGAACAGACGCAATCCCGCCGTCGTTAGGAGCGACTCCGATTATCTAAAAAAGTGGCAAAACATGTGTTCCTCAATGAAAGACGACTACAGAAAATACAGGAAGGAATTATCAAAGACAGGTATATTAATTTTAGCACGTCTATTCTATTTCAAATTAATCCATGTTCAGCAGTTAACAGTTACTTTTGGTCGATTCTTTTCCGTAACCTTGTAGATTTGCTAGCTTTCATTACAATCTTAATGTTACAGGAGGTGGTCCGCCCCCAGAAGAGCCTTCCCAGCTTTCCAAAAAGGTGGCAGCTATCCTTGGAGAAGATGATCCGACTGTCCACGGAATTGAGGGTGGAGTGGACAGCGCCTCCCGTGAAGCAAGTACTAGCCATGAAGTACGCCCAGCCCCTCCTCCTGTGGAAAGGAGTTCCGTATGGTAAGTCTCAAAAGAGAGGTTGTAATCGCACACGAATTACATAAACGTAACCGAAAATCGTAGGCCCTATATGTGTGATAAATATTCGTCATACCTCGTCACGATAGAAAATTCTAGGTCCAAGGCAACACTAAATCGGATAACTTGCATACGTACATGTACGTAAATATTTATAATGTCCTTGCTTTACAGTTCACGTCCACTTAGTCAATTTGCATCCAGAGTGCAAAAACTGCAGAGGTACCCGCCAGCCGAAACACTCCCAAACCCTTTTCCACCAGCCACATCTGACGAGGAGGATGACAACAGCTCGGCAACTGGACATGGATAGAGAAAGAATGCAATTGATGATGACACTAGTGCGCTACATAAGGAACTTTTGATAATGGAAAAAACTCGCGCAACACTTGAAATTGAAAAACTCAAACTTGAAAAATCTAAGTTGGCCTTAGAAATTGAAGTCCTCCAACTCAAGAAGAGAAAACTTGACAGTCAGTTACAAACCAGCAGGTACGGATATAGTAGCCAAATGCCGTCTACCAGCATGCCGAATGAACCTTTTGATTACTCATTGACCAGTCTCTGATTTTGCATCTTTTTTGATGAGGTTACGAAAAGCAACGATTAATCGTGGCAACTTCACCACACTGGCATCACACCAGGCAAATCTGTAACCATTCAAACCATCTCTACCAGAAACAGTTTGAACGGTTTTATGTTTGCTTGATGGCGTTACTGTAGATAAGTGAACGTTTTTGCCTCATTTCATTAACCTCCGTAATTGTGCCGTACAAGACAATATCCAGTTGAACTTTTCAAGAAATATAGCAAATTTGAAAGGAAGAGAATTGTTGTTGTGGACTTACTTCATTGGAAATGCAAGTTGGCGATAGCATTTCTTCTGCCGACACCGGTAGGTCTGTTTGGTGGCACAGCATCTAGCTCCACATCTGGTTGTGGCATACGCACTATTGGAACTTCTTCAAAATCCAGCAACCCTCGGTTTCTGGCGATATTTTGAAGGAGGGCACAAACCGCAATAATTTTGCAACATTTCTGTGGTGAATATCATAACTTGCCATGGAGACAATGAAAACGTCTCTTCCATTGTCCGATACCCCTCTCTACTAAACACCGTGTCCTTTTATGAGCTCTGTTGAAGGATCGTTCCTGTGGAGTGTTCGGATTCATATATGGCGTCATGAGCCACGATCTCAGAGGATATGCACTGTCGCCAAGAAGCATTTCCTCTCCGTCCTCGAGGAATGCTGGAACTCCGCTCTCACGCAAAATGACAGAGTCGTTTTGAAACGACGTTGATAAATCTAAACTGGGCATCCATCACGACTTGTACATTTATCGAATAATAATTCTTTCTGTTAATATAGCGCCATTCATGCTGTGAGGGTCCAATGATCCACACATGGGTTCCATCAACAAGTCCGACAACATTAGGGAAGTGTGCTATTTGATAGAATTCATCGACAATGTTGCGTCTCTCATTGGCGTTAGGAAATTTCACAATACGAGGCAAAAGTGGGAGAAGAGCGCGAGTTACCTGTGTTATTACCCTCGATATTGTTGGCTGAGATACATGCACCATGTCAGCACCAGCCAGCTGAAATGACCCCGAGGCAAAAACAGTTTAGAGCAGCAAAGACCTTTAGCTCACAAGTGAGGGCATGACTCCTCAATGTTCGAGGCTCTAGTTCATCTCTAAGGGCATCAATTAACTGAAGAATTGTCTGCCTGTCAAGCCGGTAACGTTTATAGAGTTTCACGTCATCATACACATCTAATGGATGAACCCTATCTCGAAATACCCGTTCTCGACGGATTGCACGTCGTCTCATCAGTTCCTCATGCGCAGCTAACATCAACGCGGCCATTTCGCACCGTGGTCTTCAGCCAAATGAACGATTTTTGGTCGTACGGGTCCAACCTACTCAAAGTTAATACACCTCGGGAGGTGTCTTAGATATAGGGGTGATTTTAAGCATGATACTTAGGATAAGTTGTTTATTGAATACCACTTGTTCATGACACTTGGGATAAGTAGGTAGATAGGTATCATACTTTGACTTAAGTACGTTTATGAATACGGGCCCTGGCCTATAATACTCCTCAATGAGATCCGACTCAACAACCGGACCCCAAATTAATCTCAAGATCTCCTGACTCTTCTTGTCAGAGTCTTAATATAATTAAATAAATATTAGCTATCGTTAAGCTAATGTATCTCACAGTGACTAAACTAACTCTGGCTCCCCAAAGTTTTGCTCCCCAAAACTTTGCTCCCCAAAACTTTGCTCCCCAAAGTTTGGCTCCCCAAAGTTTGGCTCCCCAAAACTTTGCTCCCCAAAGTTTGGCTCCCCAAAGTTTGGCTCCCCAACTCAAGTCAGCTCCCCAATTAAACAAAGTTGGCTCCCCAACTCAAGTCATATATTGGCACTCACTCTAAGATGTTACAGGAAAATTCTCCTTGGCTCCCCAAAACACTATCCTAAACACATCAGAAACCAGCAGTACCGTAAGCAGTGGAAGACCAACATCAACCAAAAGCACAGAATCGCTAAAATCTGCCCTATTTATAGTCTTTGAACTGCGCGCCTAAAAATACGCGCAACTAGTTTGGCCACGCCCACTTTTGTAAAAGTCACAGTATATTGAATTCACATAGCGATTATATTCTCTTAAATTCTCCAAAATTATACAGAATAATTTCACACAAAAAGGCTTACATCAATCTTCAAAACATTCCCTATAATAAAACTGCTCTAAAACTGTGAATACATTATAAAGAATCCCTCAAAATGCTCACTTTTCAATGTGTTTACAAACTATGGCTGAGGTACTAACAAACTTGAATGGCCGCCATGTTGGATTTCCAGTAAGTCTATTTTTAGCACTGAAATACACACACGTGCGTGAACAATAACAAGCCATGGATTTATCAGTGTTTATCGCTCAATAAGGATGCCAAATTTGTGAGATAAAAGAGAACTAGGATTTCCAAGACGAAAATGCCCGAGTGCTAGAAGAAAAGGTAAGATTTAAGCAAGGTTACCTAACGTTAAACTGGGTTTTTGGGGGCATTTTCGTCACAATAACACTGACATAATTTTATCCCATTCGGACAGAACTAATCAGTAAAGATAACGTCTGGCAACGTTGCCCGGATGTGAGGGCAATAAGAAGGACCAATTTCGTAGTGATTTCTTTTAATGACAGTCTCTCATTGGGCCCGAGGCTACGTAAGTAGTCTAAAACAACGGTTAGATCCCACGTGTGGGAGCAGCGGCCGGAGGTTGAAGATCCTTTTCATCAGTCGCTTGACTAATGGATAAGATCCCACTGTAACCCACTGTTCAAACGTTATTCGGGATAAAATTGCTGACGTAACGCGAACGCCCATTCTGATTAGATAAGCCAAATCGGTATTTCAACTGCGCATGTGCACAATGACATTTTATCCCGAATGACCCGCGTGACCTAACACGCGCGTGTGAACGCAAAAGGTGGTCGCACAACGCGCACGTGTTAAATTCAATTAGAATGGGCGTTCTCGTAACATGGCGTGACATTACGTCAGCAATTTTATCCCGATTAAGTTTAGACCTTTGAGATACCGAACTGGCTTATTTAACACGTGCGCGTTGTGCGACCACCTTTTACGTTCACACCACAGAGTTTACACTGCTCATTCACCCTGCACAGTGGCCCACAGCGCCGCCACAAAGCTAAGACGCATCGCTGATTGGCCCACAATAAAATCTACACGATGACGTCTGTCAAATCCAGCTGACTCCCTAGATACCGATCGCCATTAAAAGGCATGCTAAAAATCTAGAAGAAAAAAATCAACTTTTTCGCAATGTCAGTGTATTACGGTTTTACTTATCGGCAGGCTTGATCTGAGGAGTTCAGGAGACAGCAAAAATACGGGGCCGCCTAGACAACTGTAATACATTGCGTGGGTTGTATCGTTTTTTTTCTCAGTGGCGAGTTGAAAGGCGGTTTCTTGAAAGGGAAGAAAATATTGCTTGTTTTTTACAATTTTTACTCAAATTGGTAATTAATGAAATAGTTGTCTAGGAAGCTTATTTATTCAGGATTATTTTGGTAAATAACTTATCTATTTAGCCTAATTATTCGTCGCAATTTTGCGTCATTCGTAAGACGAGTCACATAATTATTTTGATCCGGCGGTCAATGTTACGTGTGTATAGTCAATACGCTATACAAGAAATGTGTACATGGGCAAAATCGTGGAAATACATGTACGACGCAGTATAATTGAATATATTCTAATTTTCCTAGGAAAATACGATCAGATGTTGTATATAGACCAGGAAGTGCACATTAATTTAAAATATGTTAGATTTATTCTTTCAAATATGTATAAAATCGACCAGTTTATTGCGAAGTTTGAGCGGGTGACATATTCGAAATTCTACGATGCTCGATCTAGATCGCAAGAACTTGTGCTGTATACTCGTCGCGGCCGATATAAATTATTTACCTGAACTCGCTAATTTGTTGGACTTTGCGATGTTTTGCACGTTTCGCACGAAGGTCACAATGGTCACTCCCCGATTCAACTTTCTGTAAACACTAGCGGGCGCTGTGTACAAATGCAGGGTGTAAATGCTTTGACACGCGCGAGTTAGGTCACGCGGGTCATTCGGGATAAAATGTCATTGTGCACATGCGTAGTTGAAATACCGAACTGGCTTATTCAATCAGAATGGGCTTTCGCGTATCATCGCGTAAAATCGCGTAACTTTACGTCATCGATTTTATTCCGAAAAACCTTTGACCTACGAGATATACCGAACTGGCTTATTCTGGACTACGAAAAAGCGCGTCTTGCGCTGTCATAATTATATCGGGGAGTGAAAATCTTGTTCGCGAACGGTTTTCGCGTGCTGGTTCGCCACATTCGATACTCCGTTCTCGTGTTCAGTCAACACGAGAATGGGGGTTCGAATACGCTCATTATGTGCTTTACCGCGGCGTCCACGGAAAGAAAAGAACATCTGTAAGCTGCATTGTGCAGATTACCGTAAGTCTCGATGTAGAGCTATCATTCGACCAACGTGGATCAAAAATGTGTCCGAAGAAACAGAGTTTATGTACTTATCGGAGGTGTCGCGAAATTTGGGGCCGTCCATAAAGTACGTACGCACGAAGCTAGGGGGGAGGGGGTTGTTGACATTGCGTACACCATGCGTACAGGGGGGAGGGGGTCCAAGCCAATGCGTACCGTACGCAAACACAATTTGCTTTTAATGAATTGTCATGAAAATCAATGTACTATCTAATATAAATATCTACCAGGACCAGCTTTTGTGCCTCGAAAAACAGTTATATAACACAGTACCCTTCACCCCAACCAAAACTTCCCAGCGCCACCGCCAGCCAACTCCGGCCTATTTTTAGACCGCAACAAAAAGACTGCTTTATAAACCGGCAGTGTACACCGGAAACGTATACATTGTATGTGTATACTAACACCTGGGTGCTGTCCAAAATCGCTCATGTACTAAAGGTTAACAAAAGAACAAAAAAGATGTACGTCTTGTATATCATCTGCCTCTTGTTCAAACACATGTTTTCGTGAAAAGCGTTATTCACTATCTCAATAAACCACTCATGAAACATCAAGAGCAAACTATGCCAAAAATAGCCTATCGGGATTTCCCCCCCCCTTTTTTGGTTCATGTCTGTTCAATCATTTCCAGGTCCGTTAATAAAAATGTTTGCAATTTTTTTCTTTCTCAACATTTTGTGATTTATTTCAGTCTGGATGCGACATGCGAATCATACTACTACAGCAGGTGTACTGTGACGTTTAATGATGCTAGAATAGGGTAGTCTGAGAAGTCAAAAAGAGATGTGGAATGCGTATGCGTACAGGGGCAGGGGGGTTTGGAGCCACTGCGTATGGCATGCGTACAGGGGGAGGGGGTCCAAAAAGTCGGCATTTCGTGCGCACGTACTTTATGGACGGCCCCTTTGCCAGAAATTGTTTTATTTTGTTATTATATAAAAATATTGCACAAAAGGTGTGTTTCAGGATGAGCATAGAAAAGGCGTATTCCTATAGCAAAACAGAAGATTATTTAGAAATTTCATTCCAGGATGCAAAACGTGTTTACAGCAAAACAGGACAGGTTTCTATATCTCGTTCATTAACTTATTTTAGCCTATGTTTGTGTTCAACATGTAATTCTTTTTACCCGTGATTTTCTTTTTCGACCGCGACCCTCCATGAAGGCCAAACAAAATATGGAAACCATAGGAAAAAAGGGACGCCATAATGAAGTGTTTTAATCAAGTAAACAAGTCAGACGTGCTGTGTGCGCGCACATAGTTTAACCTGCCCCATATACGATACATGTAGGATGATTAGTTCAATGCAGTCCACACGTTGTGGTTTATTTACATTTCACATCTGGTCACGTGGGTGAAAAGGTCTATACACGATTTGCTATACACTTGCCTACGTGATTCGAAAGCTCAAGCTTTAATATGCAAATCATATATATAACTTCACCCCCTTGGCACAATGAATGATTTATACCCGGCACGTATGGGACCCCCTCTTGTCCCTACACAATATACACGCTCCAGAGTATTGTTACCTAACCCCTCCCCCAGATATCTGAAAGGAATTCCTGAGATTCCAAGAAGACAATTACCAACACAAAAGAGGGGTGGGGGAGGGGGAGGAGTTCCCTCCGTCCCATATCTTGCTTCAAATGTTATACCCAGCACGATATGGGGCAGAGGGTACCCCCTTTTGTCCCTATACCCTATATATATACTCTCCAGACTATTGTTACCTAACACACCCCCTAGAGATCTGAACAGAATTCCTGAGATTCAGGGAACACAATGACCAACACAAAAGAGGGGGGGGGGGGGGGGGGGGGTTCCCTCTGCCCCATATCGCGCATCATTTGTCCTCTGGGCAAATGAAATGTGCTATGGCCTGTAAAGCAAACTGGAGCCCCCAAACCTTTGAAACACGCACGACGTGAGATGAAAGGCCAGTTTGCCTCCGACATAGTTAAAAGCGGAAAACAAATGGAAAGATATTCCTGGTTGATTATGCTTACGACTGAATAATCCTAATCATTACCTGTCCTCACACTGTGAACAAGTAACAATGATTCAGTACCAAATAGCAATGGATGTTCATTGTTAGTGGGCCATTTTTCTTTTGTCAGATGTTCATAGTGTCAGCTGTTAAACTTTGGATTTTCCAAGGAGCTGGACGGTGGGCTTTTTGTTTGCCTTTACTTTTGGTTGATAAGTTCCTTTATTTTTCAAAGATCAAGGTATACTGCACTTTAGAAAATAATCAAATCTTGCATATTAACGCGATGGGAGTTTATTGTTATTTTTTTATCAAACTTCTGCTGGGTATTGATGGCCGCAACTTTACGGCCTACCACCCCTTTCTACAAATGGGCTGGTCTTTTGAAAATAGAGGTTTAAATGGAGCTTTATCATTGTGAAGATAAGGACGGAGCTCTCTATGTGACATCTGAATTCGTGGGCCCTGAGATTTTTGATGTTAAACAATTAGGAAGAAGACGATATTTATTTCAAACTCTCCTAATCCCGAGTTTCATTCAGACATGATGCCGATGTCTTACACGTGTGAGTGGCGGTAATCAGCGATTAATTATCACAAGAGCTGTCAGAGGTCACTTCTAGGTCTCCGTAGACCATGGGTGCGGTCGTTCTATAAAAACGTGCTTTGGAAACTTGTCCACTCATTCCTTTTATTGACCTTCAAGGTAGCAAGACGATTTCACGACAGCTGTGTAATCTCTAGAGGCAGCGAATCTCTAACGGTAAGTAGTGTGGAATTATAGTTTTGTCATACGGTGCCTGTATACAGATTTTCTGTTCCCATCCTTCTATTATGGGGTTCAAAATCAAAACCTTTTCCCGTCATTTTGTTCTGGAATATTCGACTAGCAAAAGCCAAAGAATTTGGCACAACTCTAGAAGAATTTTTTTGAATACCGAATGCTACGGAAATTAGCATGTGGCGTGGCCGAATGTGTATTGGTTTGTGATTACCTTTTTGGTTATGACATTTCCTCTGGTTGGCGAATTTCGTGGTTATTCAGCAGTAGTGAATTTGAAATCTTTGGTTTGGGTTGTATTTGTTTTCTCGACAGTTCTATTTGAAGATGAAGACCTATACTTGCCTCGTTGTTCTTCTGTGCATTGGGTTTGTGTTTGGTGATGGCTACCAAGAAAAAGGTATGGTGCAGTGGCATCCAGGGGTGGGGGTGGAACTTTTGCTTTTTAATTAGTTCCGGAGAGATTTTACTTGACATCACCCCCCCCCCCCCCCCCCCCCACCAACATCGGCCAGGATTAGCAAAATCTTGGAAAATTACCAACCCTCCTTGATAACTGTCGAAACATATTGACACATCCCGTAACTTAAAGATTTACTTAATGATAGTCGAACCTTTAATTTTCTTATTAATTATATTTTCATAAAACCAGGGATTCGACATGTGCATATCGCAATGTAGCTCGAAAGCCCGAAGAAACGTGCAAGGAAGGAGACGAAGAAATCTTCAGTTTTAGAGTTGGGAGGAAAACCCCAGAATGATGTTCTGGGGGAAACCCAATCCACATGTCGGCCTTCTTTGGATTCGAACCCGGGCCACAGTGGTATACTTGGAGGTCGAGAAAAGTAACCACTCTGCCAGATCTTCATTTCAGAAGCCCAATATTCTGATTCTTGCCCATGTATGCCATCGATATTTTGCAAGTTGTTCCGTGTTTGACAATAGCTGTACACGCTATACGACAGTTTCTGGGGCCTGGGCCATTCCTCCATGCTAAAACTGGATAGGCCTATGCCATTTCTTAACGCTGTCTGGTAAATTTTGAGATCGCAAGATGATGAAGGGCAATGTTTCGCAAGAGTCTTCCAAAACGCAAGTGCACACAATATATGGAATTTGTCACAACCATGAATGAGTAGCTCAGCATTAGCAATGCTGATTGTGCAACGTGCAAACAAATGTGCATAGCGCTCTGCATAGGATAGGTTTACATTAAGTGCTATCGCCCGAGGGCACGCTATCACAGAGCTGAAGTTTTGTCCAATGGGAGTAATGAAGAGGGAAAAGTATAGTTGGTGAGGGACCTTGTTGACCGTAAAAGTAATAGGTCAACTGGTTACACAATATAATCCAGTTCCACATGTTCACGTGCGATAACGCCGCCTAGCCAAGAAAACGTAGATGGAGACTAGACTCCTGTGTAATTCCTGGCCAAACCAATAATTCCATGTAATTTGGTCTTTTTTCGTCTCGTCTCTGCAGAATCTCTGCGGGAGTTGCTGATTGAGGTGCGCAACAAACTGCAAGAACTTAAAGGCCAGGAAGGTGAACAGTTTGTGGAAGTTACTTCCCATGGAGGGTTTGGCTTGGGCGTGGCCTGTAAACCATTTTCATCCTCGTGACCAGAGCGTAAAATGTGGACCGCCTTGGAGTGATCATCGTACATGTATTGTATGAAGCAGGTTAAACCACGTGGTCACTCGCGGCACGCTCGACTGGTTTATGCATCACTATCCGGTACAATGTGGTTTACGACACGTGAAAAAAGGTCTTAATTATCGAGCTCCATTGTCACCCTGAAGCCTTGAATACTTGAATGGAAAAGGGCTGCGGTCCCAGTGTCGTATGAATATCCGACTCCCAGGAAAATCACTCATTTTCCCTGTTATTGTTTAAACACTCTCACGCGACTGGCCACTTATCTTCACTCGGGCATGCGCAATACTAATGAGCCTGTATTATATAGTGACTGAAAATTAACGCTACACAGGGCGTCAAGTTTAAATGACTAGGCCTACATGTTGCAAAATGGTCCCGAGTTGTAGCCAAATCGGAGGACGGAAAATTATGGGAAGCCAAAAGGGAAGCCACGTTTTGTGAAGGGCCTATGACTTGGGGTTTCTGGATCTAACGTAGACTAAAGAAAGCGTGCTTCATAGGAAACGTCAAAATGGTCGATTTACACAATATAGATCAATGGCTATCTTGTGTCAATCCGCCGTTTTGGCAATTTTCCGCGAAGCACGACTTCATCTCAAGTTCTCTATCCATGACGGGAAAACAAACTAAAAACGAATTTGCTTTTTCAGGAAAAATATCTATACCGTTCGGTGTATAATTTGCCAAAACTTTCCAACTAGAGTCCAAAAGAAAAGGCACCTTGAGTCGGATCTGGGTCGGTCGAATCCACTACTGTGTTGTTGGGTCCGAGTTTTTAAATGAAGGCGCTCTTTCCTATTAGCCTTTTAGAGGTATGGCGGACACAATAGGAGGGCGCTATTTGATTTGGGTAAACCTTTTGTGCCATACAAAAGGTTTACCCAAATCAAATAGCGCCCTCCTATTGTGTCCGCCATACCTCCTAAAAGGCTAATGTCGTTGTCTCCCTTCCCACACTATACTACAGAAATGCATAATTCGTAGGGTTTCTAAAATGACCTCAAGTTAGTGTAGCTAGAAATGAAATCTGAGGAGCATTTACCAAAAGGTGGACAACATTGCAAACCCTGGTACTTTTTGAGTTGTGATCAAACAAAAGAATTCGTCTAATTTATTATTATAAATATTTCTACTTCTGTGTGTTTAGTAACACGTCCATGGTTTCACAAACTGCTTGCATTTCACAGGAGTACCTTGCGGATTCAGTACGTGCCCGGCTGGTACCCCATGTCTTGACGGAGAGTACGGGCCCTACTGCGATTGGGCACGAAAGTAACGAGATGGAATCGGACGAGTGCGATCACCGACGATGCATGTATATCTGCGATAACAAGACCACACCAACAAGTTAATTTTTATCCGCCGTAGTTTCATCAGTCGCATTCTAGTGTACGTATTTTGGCCTGTATGTTGTAGGTAATCGATTTTCACAAATACCTTTTCCTGAAAAACAACGTTAAAGTTCAATTTTAGGTTTCAGGTTTTAAGTTTCAACGCTGTCTCTCTTCGTTTTCAAATCTAGATTTACAATATATCTATTCTAAGGCCAGACCATAACGATTTCCAACCAGATGAATGTTTATCATGGTCTTTCCGAGTTGAGGCAAAGAATCTCATGTGTATTCATCGGACAAGTTAGAATTTCCTTTGGTATATCAGTGTGGGGTCATTGGTTTTTTTACGAAGTATCTTTCTTTTTTTTTCTCAATAGTTCTTTCCATGGTCGTATAGTCGCTGACCGGATTTAGGCCATTCTAAACTGAATGGCATAAACACAATGTTAAACAATTTTCTATTGTCGCTTGGCTCAAGTAAGACGTAAGTAGCAAAAATACGATGTTATCAGTTTCTTAAACACCAACCATTTCGTATGCAACCTTATACTTGTCAGCTTATGAAGAGCCCTAGCTTTACTTGACACACACGGTTTTAATAGCAATGGGCCGACGGTGTTAACTTGAAATAAAGATGTAGTTGTAAACGCAAAGCAGTACAAGACGTGTTTAACTTTACGCTTTCAATGTTTCCCGTTTGTCAACCTTTCCTGTAATTTAATATGGGGGGAGGGGGGGGGGGGGGGGGGGTTGTGGGGGGGGGGGGGGTGGGGCATCACGCCCCCTACGTTTTGCGTATTTTTCGTTTTTTATTCCAAATTTTATGTACATGATCGCCTTAACGTGCTGAGTAAATTAGCATTGACATCGAAATGTAAGGAAATTTGGTGGGAATAAGATACATTTGTGCCCGCCGTACAGTCTGAGCTGAGGAAAATACAATGATTTGGTTTGGTACGAGTTGTGAAGAGGCCAGAGTATATCGATTAACGAAAGTTCTTAAAATAATCCGAAATTATCACCAGAATATTAGTGAAGAATTTGACCGAAATTCGATCAGCCATATCATTTACATTACTGGACTATACAGGGTGAACCTAAAAAAAGAAACGAAACGGAGTTATAAATTAGTATTCCCGATTATTTTTTTGGGGGGGTGGGGGGGGGGGGGGGTGGGGGTGATTGATCATAAAACGAAAACCAGAGAGGTTAAAATGTCGGCTTTCATATGGCGCCTTGTGTGATTTAATTCAAAAAGGCGTTGTGACAAAATGAGCACCTGACGAAGACTGGTGCTAATGCTGTTTTGGACATTTTCAGTTTTGCGCCATTGAGTTTATAGGGCATCGATGTGAACAAAGGGGAATGGACCGCATTTGTTGCCATGGAAGGGCTGAAATTGAAAATGTCACTGTACCTATATTATGTAATTTCTTGTTCAATTTCTTTCACAAATTCCTGTGTCGGGTGGGTAGGCACTTGAGATGTGAAGATGGTGCAGTTAACGCCCTTTGAAACACTCTTTGCTGTTTGCCGTTTCCCTTCTTGTCCCCTTCTCCACAATAAACAATCGGCCCTACGTGAGGTCCAATTTGTCACTTTGGAACTGGTCGCTTCCTCTCAAATTCAGAGAAATATGAGAAATTCATTGAAATCTGAAAACTAGGTAGATTAAAGGTTAGGTGATTGGAAATGGCCCTTCTGTTTCTTGCTGATTGATTGGTTGATTTATTCAGGTTAATATCAACTCAACAATATGAACAAACAAGAATACAAATATTAAGTAAACATAAAATTTGTCGAGATTTTTCGTTGAGGAAAAAGGCTTGCATGTACAAAATCGTGAGCCTGTCCCATTTGTTTTTTCATTGCATTAATTATATCTCCACCATTTCCCAAAGTTATTTAAGATTTACTTGGCGCATAATTGAGTCGCTAGATATTTCGAATTGACTTTTCTACTTTTCACATCGGTGCTCAACCTTTGGTTACACATTGGAGGGAATGCGGAATTCAGATAGATCTACTTTGGATGACGAGTTTGTTGCTATTTCTTATCCTGAACAATTTTGCTCCTGTGCAACTCGCTTCGGTCGTCGCTCGTCATATTTGTTCCAATCTGTTAAAAGTGGGTTTCGTTTATAACATCGCCAAAAATGAATGGAATCCTGCGTTTCGTATCGACTGGCTTGGCATGAAATGGGGTACCGCGTTCTCTCCTTGGTTCAAACAATTTCGTGGCTACGTGGCCACAGCATACTTGGATTTTGTTCATACAAGTATACTGCAGATTGTTTGTAACCACCCATTTTAGCTTGAGTTCCCCCACTAATTTCAGCAGAGGAGAAAATTCTACAAGATATAATTTTGTCAAATCCGAGGGTACGGTCTTATTGTATTTTTAATAATAAATGTCGCCAATTCTTCTGCTGGATAACCTCAAACCCTATTATTCCGGTGCTCCCCCTTTCTGATCAAGTACTCGCCACTATCTCTCTCACACCAAATCTCACTCGGACTCTGTTATTTCTACTGCTGCCTCTTTAAGATGGTTGCATTCTCTAATCCATGTCATTAGCGGTAGCCGCGAACTGCACCCTCCTGTGCAAAAGCGGCCAGTTCTTTCTTAATCGGGCCAAAGCGATTAAACTTGACTAAACTTGAATTCTGTGGTGGTAGGGTGTGCTCAATGGTTCCATGACTATCTTGACAGCCGGCAACAATATACAACTATTCGTGGCCATAATTCTACGATTAGTTGAGGTATATATGCAAACAGACATATGACACCAAACCACCGTCCACAACCATGCACGTTTACCCATATGTGCCGCTGGTTCCCCGTTAACAGCCAGTCTTCTTTATGGGTACGTGCTGTTGGAACCAGTGAATAGGGATAGTCTCTCATTCCTGCCGTTTGAGGGGTATGGGAGGGTAGGGGAGAGAGGTAGGGGAGAGCGGTAGTGGGAGGGAGGGGAGAGAGGGAAAGGAGAGGGGGAAGGGAGAGGGGTAGGGGAGAGGGGTAGGGGAGAGGGTTAGGGGTGAGGGATATGGGATAGAAGAGAGGGGTAGGGGAGAAAGGCATTCATAACAAACTGTAAATCGCTCTCAGTTGGACACATGGAAAACACATGCTTTTTAATTACAGTCCTTTTACATAGAAACATGAAAACAACGACGATATTCTGACGCAATGTGACGACTGAAAAAAGGCTAATATGGCTTTTGCACATGCACATTTTCAGCGCAACCACGGTGGTTTGGTGTCATACGTCTGTTTGCATATATGCCTCATTAGTTCTATTAGCCATGGTTTCCCTCAGGGCTCTATTCTTGGCCCTCTTCTCTTTCTGATTGATGTAAACGATTTACATAATTCATCTTTTTAAATTATCTTTTCTGTTATTTGCCGATGACACGACTATCATCCACTCTAATCCTACCCTTGAATCTCTTGTCTCAACTCTTAATAATGAGCTTATTAAAGTCTCATCCTGGTTTAAATCTAATCAACTTTCTTTGAACTCCAACAAAACCAAATGCATCTTTTTCAATAAATTTAGTTTTCCCCCCTCTTCTTTGCCTTCTGTCTGCATTGACAATATTCCTATATCTATTTTTAATTCTACTAAATTCTTGGGTGTCATCGTTGACGACAAACTCTCCTGGAATGACCACATCTCCTCGGTTACTCGAATTGTTTCTCGTAACACCGGCGTTCTCTCCAAACTTCGCTCTTTTCTTCCTCCCTCCATACTGCTTTCTCTTTATAACACACTCATACTTCCTTACTCGAGTTACTGTAATCTCGTTTGGGCACCACGCTCTAGTAATACCAAACTTCATTCACTCACTACTATTTAAAAACGGGTTATTAGAATTTGCACTCTTATAGGAACACGGGATCATACACCACCACTTTTCGCTTCACTGCACACTTTCACAATTTTTGACATTAACAAATTACAAACAGGGCTTTTCATGTACAAGCACATTAACAATCTATCAGTGTTGTAGTCAAGGCCACAACCTCCGAGGCCGAGGCCGAGACCGAGGCCACAACCTCCGAGGCCGAGACCGAGGCCGAGGCCACAACGTCCGAGGCCAAGGCCGAGGCCGAGGCCACAACGTCCGAGGCCAAGGCCGAGGCCGAGGCCAGCTACTAAACACGTAATAAACTAATAATCCACTCAATCAAGGTTAAGATTTTGTTGCATTTTTAAGTGAAGGGTATGTTCATGCATTTCAAGAACATAAGGGTCTCCAGCATCTGTTGGGATGGATTTGCATGGTGGGGCCTCATAATAATCCCTTCTCTGCTACAAATGCGCTCCACTGGAGCATTGCTGGCTAGAACATATAGTCTTGGGCCCAAGACCCTTGTGTTAACACGTCAATATTTACCTGTTGGGTTTCATAAATACTTTTCTATTGTTAGGTTACTCGTGGTTTTGCATGCATGTCCTATTTGGGGCCAAATTTGAGGCTACATTGCCTGATATCCATTTTTAGCCAAGACTTTTCATTTTTACGGAAAAGTAGCCACATTTTGATCTGATATCTTTAAAAAGGCAAACATGAAAATCAACAGTTAAATATTAACGTGTTTGTTGTTATTTCGGAGGCGCCCGCGCGCCAAATTCACTAACGTTGTGTCTTCTCGAAATCCCGGCTTCGTACGTGCGTTTTGGCCTCACGCATGCGTAGTTTACAAAATGCAGCCGGATCCGCAGCCAGTGTTTGTCAAACGTGCATGATTTTGGATCGCGCGCCACAAGGGTCTTGGATAAGTTGGCAGGCAATTGTTAACTTTTTCTTTACTTTTCGACGATTCTCCCCCGCTTTTCCGAGGGATCCAATCAGCGACCGAGTTTGAGCCTTATCATAAATTATTCGTTACACGCAAATACATAGGACATGACAAGGCATCATGACCATTGATCTCCAGCCGCGGGCGTCACATGCGCGTGCACGCATGTTGGACATAAACCACGAATGTGATTGGTCAGATCACCATCGGGCGACGCTCGCTGGATCGGTCTATAGAGCGTGTAAGTTGACCTCTAGAACATACGAGAGTTTACGAGAAACCGAACTTCGGGCCACCTCGAATAGCAGCTTCAACGTGTAAAGCGAGTAGTTTTCTTGAAATAATTCGTTTTGACGCTGTTCTTTTTACTGAAAGGTAGATAAAAACTTTTAGCAAAATATTTTTTTCATTTCAATTTACAAAATCTGAACGATATATCAATTTAGGGAAAAGGAGAACGAAAAAGTCTAGTACGTCATACATACGTCATTCGCCATTGTTCTGGTGGTTCACACGCCAGTCTTAATAGCGTAGACATGCATAAGGCGGTCGTCGCATATGTACGCACGTTCACTTACGCATGCAGTGCAGGGGTTTTGGGGGCCGGGCTTTCTCTTCCCGACAATGAGCCAATCACGTTGCAACATGACGCTTCGGTCAAACATTTTTTCCTACTTTTCTTAAACTTTTAGACAGTCATGCATGTTTTCATATATTGTAAAATTAATTTTGAATTTATCCATATTTATGGCCGTTTCATGGTTCAGATCTTCGTAAAAGCAAAGTATTACAGAAAACAAAATCAACCACACGTAAAAGTCCTATAGAGTACCGAAGTCTGACGTCAGTTGCCGGGGCAATGGTTCCACACACATGCAGTTTAGAATGTATTCTGGTTCCAAACATTGCATTGATTGACGTCATCACTTCGGTACACTATAACCGGCGGCTCGGAGGTGCTCGGAGGTGCCCGGGAGGTCAATCGTGACCTTTATGCGCGAGACTTACACGGTCTATTGTGCTCAAACTCGGTCGCTGATTGCATAACCTCCATCATTATCACGTGATATTAATACTGCATAAAAACAGTTGTAGTTACCACAGTCTGGTCGTGCCCCCGAAATGCCAACTTATCCAAGACGTTACTACAGACAGATACAACATCTTATCGCGCTGTCGGCCTATTGCTGGATTTAAGTATCTCTGGCCAAAAACTGGCTGTAGTAGAAAAGGTAAAGTTGCTCGGAGTTACTATCCAACAAGATCTGAAATGGGATGAGCAAGTAGACATTTTAACTACTAAATCCAGTAGAAAACTGTTTATGCTCCGAAAATTAAAAGAAGCTGGTCTTAATGCCCAAGAATTGTTAACAGTATACAAAGGGTATATTCGACCAGTTGTTGAGTATGCAGCTCCACTTTGGAATGGAGGCCTTACCCAGGGACAGGTATCTCGGGTTGAGAAGGTTCAGAAAAGAGTATGCCGTTACATCCTCTCTAATAAGTATACATCCTATGACGAGGCCTTGGATACTCTGCAGCTTGACACTCTTGAACATCGAAGAGCACAAATATGCAAGGACTTTGCTAAAAAGTCTAGCCGCTCTGATAAATTCTCAACCTGGTTTCCTGCCTCTGGGTATAGTTCATCCATGACCTTGAGGAAAAAAAACACATTTGGGTCATATAAATGCAAGACTAAACGATTTAGATGTAGTCCCTTGCCCTATTTGACAAATCTCCTTAATGAATAAACATTAATGTGTAATATCAGGGATCAAAATATCCACTGGACCGCTGGACCGAGTCCAGTGATTTGAGCGTTGGTCTAGTGAATTCTTGACCAAACTAGTCCGGTGGTCCAGTGATTTTTTAAACTGCGTAAAATGCTATCATTAAAGTACATTTTTTTTAATGAAATCTGGTGAATTGAAGAAGCCCCATAATCTCTGGAATGGCCATTGTTGGTTTTGAGGCGGGGAGTTTCAATCGGGGCAGCATTTCTAGCCTCTCCCCCAAACGGGGTCGGCAAAGGGGAAAAATATCGAAGCTGCACACTCATTCAAGACATTGTGTGTTCTTTTTTTCTGCCAATGGTCTTGTGAGATGCCTTCCGGTCTAGTAGTGGGATGTTTGTGATACTAGTCCAGCTGTCTTGTAGATTTTTACGTGAAATAACCCCAGAATATGTGTACCAGTTCTTGCCCAGTGATATGTTTTAGTTTAAATACTTTTTATATCTATTTGTGTCTTTCAATTGCCATTTTATTATTGTTTAAATACTTTTAATTTTTTTTGTGTCTTTTAATTGCTATTTAATTATTGTAAATGACATGCAATTCAGGTTTTTAGCTGCTATGTGTCATGTTTTTAAATAAACCATAAAAAAAAATAAACAAATTATTGCAACTACCTAATCGCGCTGCCTGTGCATTGCAACTGCGAAAGTAGAAAAGTACAATAGTAACGTCTTGGAACCAAGACTAGCTGGAATAGAGAGGACAGTCGTTGCAAGGGCATGCAGTGATGGGTACATAGACTAGTAGACATGCGACAGGCTTCGCGTTGCGCGAGCACGCGTGAATAACAAACAGGTTGGTTCCCTTAACTTCACTGCCGGCCATTATGATTATCGCTTTAACGTTCACTCGTTCAGGTCCAAGTGGTGGACCAGGAACCAGTCTATAGCGGGCGTAGACTGATTATCTAACAAGATTAGATGCTACCTGAGTACGTGTAACGCAATAGTGGCAGTTCATGGGTCGAGTGAAGTGCTCGACCAGAAACTAGTCTATTAGCGGGAGTAGACTGGTTCTACAAGAAGATGACACATGTACATGTACGTACGTGAGTACGTGCAATCGGAGAGCTATCTATAGCTCCATTGTGCAATAATGCAAATACCAGTTCATTCATTCGTGCGTATCTACTTGAAACTTTATTTCGTTTCACGGAACCCACTGTGGCAGCTTCTCGAAAGTTTGATGAGGTAAACAAATTAAAATTAACTGAAACAGAAAACGCATGTGAATTGGTGGGGAAATTGGTAAAAGTGGGCGGCCTCGAGCCGGCCTCGACCAGATTATCGAGTCCGGAAGGCTCCGAGGCCGAGGCCGAGGCCGAGGCCTTGCACTCCGAGGCCAAGGCCAAGGCCGAGGCCACAAAAATCGGCCTCGAGGCCGGCCTCGAGGCCGAGGCCGGTCTCGAGACCTCCAACACTGCAATCTATTGCCCCACGTTTTCTCTTCTTATTTCATTCCAATAACTCACATTCACATTCATGATACTAGATCTCGTATTAACCTTTATCTTCCCTTTACACGCACAAAGTACTCTCTTAACACTCTTAGATTTCATGGACCACGTCTCTTGAATAATATCGATATTTATATGTGTTTGTTTTGTTAGTACTGTCCGATGTTATTTGTCCTGTTTGATCGTCTTGTCTTGTAAATGTTAAAGCAAAGGCATTTCTCCACAAGACCTGGTCTTTTGAATGTGCCTCCAAGATTGCCTGTATAAAGTGTTCACTTATTATTTAACTTTATCTGTTTTCATCAATATTGACTCGAAGTGCTGCCTATATACATATTATGTAATTTCCTTTATGGCAATGTGGAAATAAATGTTGAGATGAATGAATGAATGAATGAATGAAGAAGAAGAAGAAAAAAACTCATGTCGGAGGATGAGATGATCCCAGAAGGTCGGAGGTCAGATGATCCCAGAAGGTCGGAGGATGAGATGATCCCAGAAGGTCGGAGGATGAGATGATCCCAGAAGGTCTGAGGATGAGATGATCCCAGAAGGTCTGAGGATGAGATGATCCCAGAAGGTCTGAGGATGAGATGATCCCAGAAGGTCTGAGGATGAGATGATCCCAGAAGGTCTGAGGATGAGATGATCCCAGAAGGTCTGAGGATGAGATGATCCCAGAAGATCGGAGGATGAGATGACCCCAGAAGGTCGGAGGATGAGATGATCCCAGAAGGTCGGAGGATGAGATGATCCCAGAAGGTCGGAGGATGAGATGATCCCAGAAGGTCGGAGGATGAGATGATCCCAGAAGGTCGGAGGATGAGATGATCCCAGAAGGTCGGAGGATGAGATGATCCCAGAAGGTCGGAGGATGAGATGATCCCAGAAGGTCGGAGGATGAGATGATCCCAGAAGGTCGGAGGATGAGATGATCCCAGAAGGTCGGAGGATCAGATGATCCCAGAAGGTCGGAGGATGAGATGATCCCAGAAGGTCGGAGGATCAGATGATCCCAGAAGGTCGGAGGATGAGATGATCCCAGAAGGTCGGAGGATGAGATGATCCCAGAAGGTCGGAGGATCAGATGATCCCAGAAGGTCGGAGGATCAGATGATCCCAGAAGGTCGGAGGATCAGATGATCCCAGAAGGTCGGAGGATCAGATGATCCCAGAAGGTCGGAGGATCAGATGATCCCAGAAGGTCGGAGGATCAGATGATCCCAGAAGGTCGGAGGATCAGATGATCCCAGAAGGTCGGAGGATCAGATGATCCCAGAAGGTCGGAGGATCAGATGATCCCAGAAGGTCGGAGGATCAGATGATCCCAGAAGGTCGGAGGATCAGATGATCCCAGAAGGTCGGAGGATCAGATGATCCCAGAAGGTCGGAGGATCAGATGATCCCAGAAGGTCGGAGGATCAGATGATCCCAGAAGGTCGGAGGATCAGATGATCCCAGAAGGTCGGAGGATCAGATGATCCCAGAAGGTCGGAGGATCAGATAGTCCCAGAAAGTCAGATGACCCGATCTCTGTGTGAAAGATGATAGAAATATTTTTTTCCGAAGGAGTTCAGATGACCAATTTATAAGTTGTAAGAAATACGACACATTACTCGTCATCTTGTCTATCAGATGTATTATTCTGTACTTTCGTTTCACATAATTATTATAAAGAAGGAAAGGATCAGATGGTCAGTTTCACTGTTGTTTAAAAAAATGAAAGATAACAAAGGATTTGCTTGCTTCCCGAGGAGGTCAGATGACTAGGATTCTTTAAGTTAACATGTTAAAGAATAGCGACAGATCATATTCTTTAATTGTTAGTAATGTTATCAGTTGTGGAAACTCGGTGTTTGTGCCCCACCTCCATCCCATGCTGTACAATAAATTCATCTAAATGTGAACCTTTCGTCTGCCTCAGTAGCGTATCCAGGGGGGGGGGGGGGGGGGGGTGGGCAACTTCCCCCCGACGGCAATTTAGGCGTCATATAAAACAAAAGGAAATAGTGTTTTTGCAACGATTTTAAGACGGTTCAGACGTTGTTTGCCCTCCCTGGCAAAAAGCTGGTCTCCCTTTTCCTCATTATGGCGGTCCAATCACAACCAAACTGTTTTTCATGCGTGTGAGCGCAGCGAGGTAGCATGAATCTTTTTAAAAAATTTAAATTGCACAGTGCTTGTATAATTATAATAACAGAGCAAAATGATTTCAACCCGTTCATCATCAAAATAACAAAAGATAATTCTATACTCGGCAGCTTCTGGAACAATGAGATGGAGTTGTGTACTGTATTGTGCCTACTGGACGTTATATGACTTGATAAAGGAATGCATTTCAAATATCACATGAGGGTCACTATAATGGACTACTCAATCTCATGTCATTTTTCATAACAGTTTGTCTGCCATTTTCCCTACCAATAAAAGTAAATACAAATCAATCTATCTCACATGCATACTGTCAACGGAATCGTATTATTTCTTTAATCTCCGCCAAAAATGAAACAAATACATTTTTTGGACTTGTCCCTTATATGGCTCCTCGAAAGAGTGTAAATTTCATTCTTTTGGAGTGGTTTTCACTCTTTTGGAGTGGTTTTTATAAGAGATTCACTCTTTTGGAGTGGTTTGACAAGGGATTCACTCTTTTGGAGAGTGACTTTTTCACTCTTTTACATTAAGAGAGTTTCTTTTTTCCCCGGCGGCTACATGTATGGGGTATATTTCTGAGTAGTATATACCGATACATGTGTAAATGGCCCCGCCAACGTCAGAATTAGGCCTATTAACAAGACCCACCCCACCCCGATCCCAACCCAACCACCTACCTCCACCGAGCTTTTCAAAATGATATTCCGGGGCTAGGAGTTTTCGGGGTAATTTTATTTTTAAAAAATGGTGGAAAATTGAGGGAACACCGAGAGGATCGAATTGCCCTTGATAATAATTATACTAAATGCTCAATAAAAGAAAAGAAAAGATTGTACAATTGCGGGCACAGACATGGGTCCATATTCTAAGAAGTCGAAGCTTGCATTGAAATATCCTTAAACATTATAATAATTGGAGAAAAACCCGAACGACGAAACAGACAAAACATTCCCTAATTTGTTGCCGGTATACCTAGTTTATGAATCAAAATGTATGCATTCTGGTGTTATGCCTGTGAAAAAACAGTTATGTGATGTTGACCAAGCTTTCAGATGCCGCGATTCGCCGGAGCGATGTATATACACCCGGCTTACCGGCTCTCGTGTAGGGCTCTTCGGGGCTCGGATACCGGTCCATCACGAATCGGATCCCGTTCCATCACACCTCCGTCCCCACTCATCCATATAACCCGAAGGTCTAGCACCATAAAAGGGAGGAACATGGTGGCACCCTAAGCCTTGACTGCCGAGTCAGCCAAACGTGTCATGAACCTGTACGCAGATGCTTACCTGTGCTTATTGACCAAGACACTGAGATGGTCAATGCATACTCTTATAAATAATGACAATTACATTTCTTGAGAGACAAAAAAAGGAAATACTGAAAGGACGGGAATCAAACCCTCCGATTAGGAATCGAAGAACGACTCGCTTAACCACTTGGCCACGGAGCTGTTACAACCTGAGATCATTTTTTAAACATACAATCAATCAACTCGATATATATTTTCCTCAGTAACAATTCATATGCATATAAAGGAGAAAATATGTGTGTATATGTATATACAGAGCGTTCTTCAAAGACAATACGTAATCGAAAGCAATAAAAGATGTCAACATGCAGGAAAACGGCGAAGCAATGCTTTTGTACCTTTCCCTGGGACAGGACAAAAACTACACACGGACAAAGTCAGGACAATAGAGAGTGAGACCCGGTACATTATGTTACATGATAACTAAGCAAATCAGTAAACAAAATTGTTAAGCATGAGTGTTTATCATCGATTTCTTCAATATTTTTGAAAATGAAAAACCACAGTAGTACACTCTTTCAAATCAATGTTGAGTTCATTCCAGTATATGACACCACGTTGAAATGGAATGTTTCTAAAAAGTGATGTTCTACATTGTCTCACAAACAGATCACCTTTCGATGAACTACGTGTTCCGTATGAATGAACAGAAGAAGTAGATGAAAATAGGTGGTGAAAACATTGAGGAAGCATATTGTGAGTGTATTTAAACATGAGTGTACCCAATCTGTAGTAATAAAGATCATTAAGTTTCAGAATATTAAGTTTAGCAAATACAGGACTGGTATGATCAAGGTAACCTGCATTATTCACAATACGAACATCCTTCTTCTGCAACGTAAAAAGTTTGTTGAAACCATGTACACTTGAAGATCCCCCAAAGGCAAGTAGACCATAATTTAAATATGAATCAATCAAGGAATTATACAATGTTAAAAGAATATTTTGAGGTACAAAATTCTTTAAACGGTTCATAATACCAACATTTTTTGAAATGTTACTACACAAAACATCAATGTGGTTATTCCAAGTGAGATTTTCGTCTATACAAAGTCCAAGAAATTTAGTGGTCTTGACTTGATCGAGTACAGTACCATCAAAACTAAGGGAAACTGTGGCCTGGTATTTATGTTGCCGTGGACAAAAAATAATATAATTAGTCTTAAAGGAACCATGCTTCTCAAGATGACCGGATCACATTATATTTCATAAATAAATTCATTTATATGTATTAAATGTGAATTAAAAGCCAAACTGGCTCAAGCGAAGTTTTAGTGTGATTATTTGCCGCTCAAAAATGTACCCCCCCCCTTTTTGAAATTTGTTGAGACTCAAATTGAGGGCGCTGTTCGTGACGTAGACCGAGGCACCGAAATTCATGGATCGACTCGATAGTCTGGACCCGGCCCGTATACACACACTAGGTCTACACGTGCAATTTCGTAAGTTGCAACAACAACAACTAACATCGGACTTACCCTGATTTTCTCCCTTTTAGTGAAGGCTCCTCAGGGAATGGGCCGTTAAACTGCTTTCGCCTTTATCTTACTCACATCTGGGAACTTTGTTGGGATGGCAGTGGACTTGAGCATATTTTTAATGGTCATCCCAAACGATTTGAAAATACCAGTATCGAAACACGACGGCTCAAAGTGGTCGCTACATAACGCTGAAAAGCTGCTGGGCCGGACCTCTTTGCTCTTGTCACCTTCACTTTCGCAGTCCAAATTCTCCGATATTTCGCTTCAGTTGAAAAAAAAATGAAGGCTTACTCCACCCGTCGTTGTTTTGCTGCACCCAGCAGCCACACACCTTGTCGGCATGGCCGAAAAACACTATATTTTGCTTAGATTTTGGACGAAGAATTTTCGCCGTACAATGTACACACAATGCATACCCGTGATGAATGGGTAATGTGCCTCGATCTACGTCACCCACTTATGTTAATGAGGGTCCCACTCAGGGGGCGGAGTAGCTTGGACAAACATTTTCAAAAATTGTTTTCTCATATTTAATCTGGGAAATAATTGTCTCTGGACACAAAATATCATTGTCAAGATAATATTTTATTGTTTTAAGCAGGAATAATGCAATATAAATCCTAAATCATGTGTCCTTTAAGCAAGTTAACTGAAACAGAAAAGAAACTACACGACGACAGTACAATACCCGAACATGGTTGAATGAACACCATTAAGAATCACACCAATGTTATAACCCGTCCCGTCTCTTCCCATCCACGTAGCTTTATAACTGTAGGTTTAAAAATGAGTGGATGCCACTCTTTTGGGTTGAGTTTCCCCAATAATTCCCCCTTGTCATATAGATTTTACGGATCATTGGCTTTTACATGCACCAGGATACATAAACATCAGCACACATTTTCAAAAGTTTTCCAGGAGACAAAAGAGACACTGAGTACACATTTCAGATAACATGTATATCTATGGAAGTTGAATTGATAGTGCATTCTTCTGGCATTGGCAAGGGATGGGTATGCAATCTCCAACATTCGTTGTTTGGTTTCTTGATTGTTGAATGACTGGCCTGCGAAGCGATCCTGGGAACAGAAGATTATGTTCCAACCCTCTATATAATTCTGGTGGACAACGCTAATTGCATCTCTGGAACCCCTAACTCTCCGTCACTCTGTAGCCTTATTGAGCCTCTTTTATACATTGTAGGTATTATTATGGTAGGTGCTCCATGGACTTTCACTAGTTGTTCCACCCAACTGTACCTTTGGCCGCACCGCACGTTTCTCTGCTCATTAACATCCCTATACTGTAGTTGTCCCAAAAGCAAATACTCGGGAATACTCATCCAGTTTCTTTCCACGTACTGCTTTACTTTGGAATTCTCTTCCTGCATCCTGCTTCCATTATAACCTGTCCCAATTCAAACGCAATATCAATAGCCATCATTTTACTTCATGATTTCCTTTTCGTTTATCCCCTTCCCCCATAGCCATCACCTTGAGTGGCCTGTTTTGGGGCCTTGTGGTTGGCGAACTTCCGTTAAAAAAAGCCCCCCCAAAAAAACAAAACAAAAAAGAAGAAGAAGAAGAAAAAACAAAAAACAAAAAGGATTAACCCTTTACTCACTGTTGCTCCCAAAACGTAATGCATTTGGCAGGTTTTTAGCAAAATCCAAGAGCTAGCTAAAGTTCTACTTTGGGGTTTGACGAACCCCCAGTCTCCTGGCAGGCTACGGCCCTAAACTTGGGAAGAATGGAGGGGGTGGGGTGGGAGCGGTTTAGGTTGGGTTGACCCCGTGCGTTTTTTCCGTGGGTGCTGAAGGAAAGAGTTTGTGGCTGGTGTTGGGGGGGGGGGGGGGGGGGGGGTGTCAGGGCGAATGAAAAGGTTATTTAAACATTTTTCGTAACATATGTACCTTGACATTTTTGGTCCCCAGTCCTACTACAAATTTTGCCTTCAAAGTACACGTATCACGGAATGTTCCACTTTAATACGGTAAATGGAACTTGTACGACACTTCATGGTACGTATTTATGCATGTGTTCACAATGTTGCGCAAAATGACAAAAGTTCCACTTTTGGGTTTGACTAATCCCCCAGTCTCGGGGCAGACAACGGGCCGGACTATGCGGTCCTTGACGACATAGGTCTATACACGTAGATCTTGTTTCCTTCGTGGGGCGACTGGGGGACTGGGGGGGGGGGGGGGGGTGACGATTTCTTATGGGGGTGGGGGGGGGGTGCGCCAGCCACGCCCCCTTAGCTACGCCCCCTTAGGGTCGTGAGACAAGTACCAGGGTGTTAATCCTAGGGACGGAGTGTGAACATCATCGTACCATTTCAATATTCGAATAAACAACAACTTCGATGTAATTTCACAATGTCGATGGTATTAACAAATTATCGAAATCGTAACTGTTGACAGATTGTTTGATTTGATTCTCACAACAGATGTGACCTGCTCTAAACCTATGTTTACTTGCGTTTCAAAAGTAAACGCGCCTCCTTGTACAAATAGCAAGGGCCGACGCAAAAATGAAATCCATCATATTTTCTCTATAACTGATGCACTGAACTAATTCGCCAACACATATACGGCCGTGCCATGATTTTCCCGAATCTGAGCTTGCCGAAGCGTAACTCCGCCAAATGGAAGGCGGTGGTATTAGGCCTACTCACAGCGTCCATCATCGCTGTCGTCCTGCAACGGAACACGCAGACGCCGGGCGCATATGTTGCATCGCCACTAGCGTTCGAACACGGGGAGATTGTTACCTTCGAACTCGACAGCGAGAACCAAGGACCGCAAGGACCGTATCACCGGCACTGGGATGTTAACTGCTCCGCTCTTTGCCTCGGTGACGACGTAGAAATCGAAAAGACCGAGGAACTCATGAGACAGGAGAGGGATCCAGAAGTCAACGGCTCCCTCACCGTGCCCACCGACGCAGAAGTTCGCGACTGGACGCTGGACTGCGAGACATTCCGGAGAGGCAGGCGGTACCCAATGTATCCCCTTTCAGAGGAGGAAGCTAGCTTCCCATTAGCGTATACGATCATTACTCATACGACGGCAGCTCAGGTGGAGAGGCTCCTAAAGCCAATCTACCAGCCGCAGAACGTGTACTGCATTCATCCGGACTGGGGCTCTCCAGAGGAGTTTCACGGGGCCATCAGAGGCCTCGCAGACTGCTTCGACAACGTCTTCATGGGGTCCAAAATAGAGGACGTCCAGTACGCCGGGTTCACGCGACTTCTCGCGGATATCAACTGCATGCGGGATTTAACGGGGCCTCGCAATGCCGGACACTCGTGGAGATATCTGATCAACCTGTGTGGGCAAGATTTCCCCCTCAAGACCAATCTCGAAATAGTGCGTCAGATGCAATTCTACAACGGCACCAACGATATAGTGAGCTACCCCCCGCCGAGGTTTAAGAAGCACTGGACGGTGTTCCACCATACGGTCGAGAACGGTGAGGTTAAAATAACCGGGGTCCTTAAAGCGCCCGCTCCCCATGGCTGAGGATGTACAACGGTAACGCGTATTTTGCCGCCACCAGGGAATTTATCGAGTTTGCACTGACTGACCACCGTGCCGTAGATCTGCTAAACTGGACCCGTGATACATACAGCCCCGATGAAGTTACTGGGCCACGCTGCACAGGCTGCCCGGCGCTCCGGGCGGTTTCCCCGTCTCTATGGCCAATCCCAGCTACAAATTCCGATTCGTCAAGTGGACGACTAACCAAAACACGCCGGATTGCCGCTTCGGCAAATCCGTGCGACTTGTGTGCATATTCGGCGTGGACTACCTCCGGCACCTCAAGAGGGTCCCACATCTCTTTGCGAATAAGTTCCACTATGACTTCGATCCCGTGGCGATTCAGTGCCTAGAGGAGAGTCTAGACTTCAGGAGGGTCCACCCAATGGAGTCTGATGGACTGGAGGATTTCCCTTTGATTAATTACATATCAGGCGTCAAAAATCGTGACCCATAACTTGTAAAGGAAACTTTACAATTATGCAAAGCACAATGGCGCGGAGCGGTGCGGGGAAAGGGGGGGGGGGGGGGGGGGGGGGGGGGGTGGGGTGGGAGAGATTGGCAGAAGGCATGTGATCGTGTAGTTGAGACTCTCTGGTTAGACTGGTTCCATCCCCAAATATGGGGCCCGGATGGCGCTTTTGATCGGGCTGCGAAAGAGATAATTTTTATTGTTAAAAGTTGAATGCTGTTTTCATTGGTTTGAAAACTGGAGAATTTCTTTGTTGCATGCACGTGTGTTTTGGCTAGTTTTTAACTAAGGCGGTTGAGAACGCAATACATCATGGGCATATCCATATAAAACCCCATGGAGCAGTAAACCAAAGGAATTTCTCTGGGTTGCTAGTTATTAGTAATAGCCGGAACCGGTCCCCATTATTATGATCAGTGGCGTATTCAGCGGGGGGAAGGGGGGAAACTTCCCCCCCCCCCCTGGCGGCATTTGAGGCGTCATGAAAAACAGAAAGAAATAGTGCTTTTAAGACGATTGTTTTTTAAGGATGGGTTTAAATAACCCATTTATTACGAGCTTCATCACAAAATACAAATTTATAACATTACAAATTACAACAAGAAAATATATAACATTATATATACAAGATTAAATATTACACAAAGCACAAAAAGGAAAACATGTGTTTTTAACAGGGACTTTTAACAGGTTTTGAATTAGGACTTTAAATCATTTATAAGTGAGACAGGAAAAAAACAACTTCTCATCGTCTATTTGGAAGAGCGCATTATTTTTGCCATACGTTGCTATAAAGTCTGTGTTGCCCATTCTCTCTTTTTCCAGGATTAGTGATTTTTTTTACATTTTTTGATAGTGTTTCAATATCTGTGAATCATTAACTGTATTTTTGTCTTCCAATGTGTGACATCTAGTGATCCAAATAGTTCGAAGGAGCTTAGCTATCAGATATAGGGGGATGTCAGTCACGTGTTTTTCATTGCCTAAAATTCAATTTCTATCATTGAGGGAAAAACTAATTTTCCTGAATGGATCTGCAAGACATTTTCTAAAAACATCCACGCCTAAAGGGTTATGACACAATAAATATATAGATGCTCGAGAGTTTCAATGTTTATTTTACAAAGGCCACAATTTGCTTCTTTGACCTTATTCATTTTAAGAAGAATATTTTTGGTGCATCGGCAAAATCCTATTTCTAAGCCGGTACCATAAATCTTTGTCATCATGATCTAAGATTGTGCAACACGCCTTTTGCCATATTTCCTTCCAGTTAAAGGATCTTTTAATGTTCAATTTTTGTTGCCATTTATCTTCTGCTCTGCTTGGAATAACAGCGTCTATAATCATCCTGAGGTATGTGTCCTTGACAGTGATCTTTGATATCAGAAATAATTCTGGATTTGTTTCCCCTAGTTTCAGATAAAACAATTACTGAAATGATTACCAGGTCCTTCTCTCTTTTCGTTATTTTTGGGCAATCTTCCTTTTTAAACCGGCATGAATTCTACCCGCATTAGTTTTTCTAATGTTGGATTTTTCTGCCAAGTCGTTGATAGAAATAAGCTGGTGTTTTTAAGGACATGCTTAAGTTTAACCATTCCGACAGGTTTTAGAATTCTTTTATCGATGCTTCCATTACCTTCAGAAATAGCAGTGCTATTCCACAAGGGGATTTCGAGGACTTCTCTGGCACAACTAAAATGAGGATGAAACTGCCCGTTCACTTTGTTGAAGGCCTTAATAACGTCTTTGTAAAAAGGAGGGGTATTAAAAACCACACACCTTTCGTTACCAAAAAATACACCATCCCAGTCTATTATCGCCACTGGCTCCCTTAATCCAATAATCAAATAACTTGGTCCATTTACCCCATTTTTGTGTGTATCGCTGAAACCACTGTAATTTGAGGGCTTCTAATTTCAGCTCTACAATTATCAGCCCGGTTCCTCCCATTTTTGAAGGCCCACAGACAGTGCTCCTTTTCATTTTGTCACCTTTTCCGGACCAGTAGAAATTCCAAATGATATCAGTAAGCTTTTTAACCTGATAATCTGGGCAGGACAAGACTGACCCGTAAAAGGCCATACTGCCTCCGACAAGACAATTAACATCAACAGCGCTGCCTTTCAATGTAAGGGACCGTCCCTTCCATCTATTATATCTATTATAATTATATTAATTTGTTCATCCCAATTGTCTTCAGGCGACACATTGTTCCCAAAAAGAATGCCAGGATTTCTAATTTATCATTGTTCCAATTGAAATTTACTGGGTTGTTTGCTCTATGTCTCCATGCCCCGAGCCACAAACCACATGTTTTCTGGACATTAATTTTTGAACCAGAGCATTTACTATACACTGAAAAAAAAAATGTTGGGCAAAGTTTGACCAATTTCTTGCCCCAAATTGGTGCAAATATATGTGACGGTTCTAATGCGAACCCCCTCTATATATATATTTAATGTAACGGTTTCGATGCAAACCCCCCCCCCCCCCCCCATTATTTATTTTGTAATTACGTAATCATCTTCTATTATTTAAATTGGCGAGCGCCCTCTTGGTTTCTTCAACCAGTTCGCGCGCTTCCCACTAAACTCATTCTGTTCTCAGTCGAAGACCAAGTAACACAGCTTTATGAACTGTCTTCATTCTTTAACAGGTAATGATCTTTATATATTTTATTTCAACATTTCCTATAATTATAACTTAGATTGATTGATATTTAACACGCGCTATTCTTTAGTTTCATTTAATGTATATTGCCCTGTTGTCGATATTTTGTTGATTTTGGAAACATAACGTCATATACTGATTGACTACGATAATTAATGTATTTAATACTTCGGTTATTTAATGACAATGTTAATAATCCTATCATAAGAATGGTGTTACAAGGAAGTTCACAAGGTTGTTTCTTCGTTTCATGCAAGATTGGAATTAGTTTTGGATTTCAAAGATAATTAAACGTCCACAAATTAAAGATGGCGGACGCTGTCCGAATTTAGGCGGGAACTACCGTTATTGTTTTATACACCCTTTTTCGTATTTAGTATATTGATGATTTTCCAAGTAATTTTGTATTATTCGTTCTTGTGTATTCTGCATTGATTCTGTTCTCAGTCGAAGACCAAGTAACACAGCTTTATGAACTGTCTTCATTCTTTAACAGAAATAAAACACTGTGCCAAAACCAGATTCTGCTAGCCGTTCAGCCCGAATTCCTTAAAGGGTCACATATAGACTTCCCAACTTCTGGTCAGAAACTTCCCAACTGTCTTTAGCAAGCCGTTGTGACCAGAAGTTGGGCAAAAAAGCTTTACCAAATGGTTGGTTCACCAGCTTTCACCAATGAGTTGGTCATGCAAATTGTGCATTTTATTGTGCATTTTATTGTGCATTCTATTTTATTATATTTTATGTTCAATCAACTCAAAGTCTGGAGGACGTTTTCCGATGTCGTGGTGGTTTCTCTAAATAGGCCTATCCCGGGTCTGGTTAGCGTTACTTTCAAATTCATTACAGTTATCTTCATCAAGATCACGGTGCACATCAATAAGTTATAGCCGCCTGTAGAACGACCGCCCAGGCGGCCAGCCGCCTACTCCATGGTACTACGAAGTAGTTGTCATGTTGTCCAAGAAACAAATATTACCATCGAAGACATGGTGGCCTATGTGAATCACTGATCACCTTATCAAAATATATTGTCACACATTTGTAAGCCAGCTCAAAAGATGAGATATTTCGGGCAGTTTCTACAGTACTTGAAGTTGAACAAGACGAGAGCGTACCACTGATCTCTATATAAAAAATCTGGATTGCGCTTTGGCCGTTCAAGTTGTAGATGGCTGTCTGCCACATTACCACTCCATCCATAGCCGTATCCCCAAACGTAACGCGAACATATAGCCTATTGCTGCGTTCCAATCACGTCGTGTTTCTCGTGTTCACCGTGAATTACTCCTAGTTCACGAGTGGGATGCATTCTAATGCTCCTCACCAACACGCACGCGCACATGCACATTGCACATTCATTCATATCATGCCACATGCAGTTTTTTTTCATCAAGAAACATCGGCTCCCATGGTTTTTTAAAACCTGCAAATTTCCTCAGGTTGGTGTATTATTGGACTGAGCATGAAAAATGTCTGATCCTGACTGGTAAATATTACCATACATGAAGTTTCTAGTGGTTTTTTAATCCACCTAGTTCACTACGTGTTCAGTAACTTTTCAAAATGGCGGCAACCAAGAACAATTTTGACTCGTTAGAAATCCAGCGAACATCTTGCAGTCTTGGCAGTGAAGTTACCGACATGGACCTAGCCAAAGTCATCGGTGACGCTATTGAGCATTCTCTAAGACCTGAGGTGAGCCCCCAAAAAACAACAATCCGTAGTTCACAACGGAAAACGACAACATCTAGTGCTGCGCCCTCGTCGAATGATGACGGTTCGAAGGGAGACAGGTCCAAAATTGGTGATATTGTTAACAATGTTATTGCTGCCATCCAACCATTAATAATTAAATCTGTCACATCTGCTGTCACAGCGACGGTCAAGCTGATCCTGACCGATATCAGAGCAGAAATGCAGAGGAACGAGAAAGAGAGACGAGACCATGAAAATTCATCGCTGGGTAACATGAGAAGGGAGGTCCAACTGCAGAAGTTTGAAATAGATAAACTAGAGCAATACTCACGGAAAGAGAATGTCAGGATTCATGGCATTCCAGAGTCAGGGGGACCGGACCGGGAAGACACCGACGCTGTAATAGTACAACTTGCGAACGACATGGGCCTCCAAATAAGGAAAGAAGACATAAGTGTAAGTCATAGACTTGGTTCTCATCATGATGGCAGACACAATAAGCCGAGGCCCATCATTGTCAAGTTTGTAAGGGGGAGCACGAAATCCTCAATCATGAGACAAAAAAAGAACTTGAAAGACAACAGACAACACAAGAACACATTCATCAATGATGATCTCACTCCGCTTCGTTTTAAGATAGTTCGAGAAATTAAGAATGATGACTCCATACAGAGGGTGTGGACGATAGACGGTAAAATCTTCTGTCTCACAAAGGAGCAAGGCAGGGATGTTAAGAAAGTGATTGACTCGGCCGACGACTTGTTGAAAATCGGCTGGAGTGAAGAAAAAGTCAAGAGTCTGGGCATCTACCTTGAACTGTAGGAAAACGCAGGCCCAGATGAACTTGAAGATGAACTTGAAGGTGAATTTGCTGTGCTCCATGACCATTGCTATTTTAGCGAGTCTTTTAAATTATGTAAAATAATGGGTCTTAATGTATGTGGGTTAAATTCAAAACTAAAATATGGTGTGCTTGAACAATATATTGCTGACTATGACATTGCTTGTTTAAGTGAAACTAAATCTGATATGTTTGACTCAGAAATCATCAAGGGCTTTCATGCTATTTGTCTTCAGAAGAAAAACAGCCGACACAGGTTTGGCGGCATTCATGGTATTACAGTACTTGTCAAAAGTAATATTTTCAATTATGTTTCTATTGTAGAAAACACATGCTCAAACTCAGTTTTATGGCTAAATATTGACAAAAAGGCGTTTGGATATGAATTTGTTGTTGGTGCGGTCTATGCACCTCATGAAGGTTCAAAATATTACACTAAAGACATTTTTGATGAAATTGCAGACGACTGTATTAATATCAAATGTAAATACAATGTGCCTCTATGCCTGATAGGAGATTTTAATGCCAGGTCAGGTAATCTGAATGATTTTGTTACATTGGAGGACTCGGTTGCTCCTGTCTTTGGAATTGAGTTAGGAAATGACAGCTTATTTAGTGCCAAGGACGAATTAGAATCTCTCGGTATATCAACGACTAGGTGTAACTCTGATTCTTGCATAAACAATAACGGTTATAATCTTATTAACCTCTGTAAAAATCTTGATATGCATATTGTCAATGGACGAATAGGTGATGATAAAAACATAGGCAGTGTTACCTGCAGTAGCTCAAGCACGATTGACTATGTTATTGTTTCTACTGAGCTGTTCCCTCAAATTACACATTTTGCTGTTGGTAATTTTGATGTGTTCCTGTCAGATAAACACAACCCAATTTCAGTTACCATAAAAGTTAAGGATGTGTCATACACAGATAGATTTAAGGAGCAGGTACCAATTGTAGATATACAAACCACTACTAAAACTAAAACCAAATGGGATTCGACTTTCTCTGTTCAATATAAAAATGCATTTGATGAAGATGAAATTATGAAATTGCAAGCAAAAGTAGTGGAAAATTAATTTCTGCAAATGACACAGTCCGATATGGATGACATCACAAGTAATTTGAGTGCCCAATTCATGAATTCTGCTTTTCAAACTGGTGTAAGTAAGCAATGTAAAACAAACTCGTTTAAAAATAAGAATAAATCTAAAAATATTAGTACGAATAAACCCTGGTTTAATAGTGACTGTAAAAAAGTCAGATCCGAGTATTTGAAAATTAAAAATAAACTGAAAAACATCCATTCACCTGAAGCTCAAGCCAAACTTAAATATACTGGTAAAAAATACAAGAAGCTTATTAATAAAACCAAACAGGACTTTAGTAAAAAACTTAATATTAAAATAAGGACACTTAAGAGCACTAATCCTAGAGAGTATTGGAAAATTATTAATGATGCAAACAATCAGGGTAAAGATGAACTTGGAAATATTGCCTTGGAAACATTCTTTGAGCATTTTAGAAACTTAAGTCAGGTCCAATCGGAAAATGTGGAAGTTAAATCTAACGACATTGACCCAAGGAAAATTGATCACTCTGTAAATGAAGAAATAAATAAGAGTTTTACTAAAAATGAAATTTTGGTTCAAAAAAGGAAACTAAAAAATAATAAGGCTGCTGGTGTTGATTTAATCATTAACGAATTTCTTAAACACTGTCCTGAGTCGATGATTACACTTATTGTATCTCTGTTTAATTTAATATTAAATACTGGTTTCATCCCAACAGAATGGTGTATTGGTCTGATTAGACCGCTGTATAAGAATAATAGTTCGCTTAAAGATGCTGATAATTATAGAGGGATCACACTGTTGAGCTGTTTAGGTAAATTATTCACGGCAGTCATCAATGCTCGACTTTCACTTTACTTAGAATGTGCCGGCATTCTTGGGGATGAACAGGCTGGTTTCCGTGAAGGGTATTCCACCATTGACCAATTGTTTTTACTTCATGCCATTGTTAACTTGTATTTAAATGACAAAAAGCGTCTTTATTGCGCTTTTATTGACTACCGTAAAGCATTTGACATGGTTGACCGAGCATCATTATGGTCGAAGTTAATTGCGTGTGAAATAAATGGAAAAATAATAACAGTGATTTATAACATGTATCAGAATGCCAAATCTTGTGTTAAGCTTGGAAACAAAATGTCAGATTTTTTCTGCTGTAATATTGGTGTTAGACAGGGTGAGAATTTATCCCCCCTTTTGTTTTCAATTTATTTAAATGACTTTGAGTACTGTATAAGCAGGAAATATAATGGTCTGGAATCATTATCATCGAAGTTCCGTAACGAATTGAGTAATGATGATATTGAAGTATTTTTGAAATTGTACACACTGTTATATGCAGATGACACAATAGTCATGGCCGAATCGGAACAAGAGCTGCAGAAAGCTCTTAATGCAGTGGTCGATTACTATGAAGATTGGAAACTTCAAGTAAACCCAAGAAAAACAAAGGTTGTGGTTTTTTCTAAAGGAAAAGTTAAAAAGCATTCTGATTTCATGTTTGGAAATGACAAGCTGGAAGTTGTTGATGATTCTATTTACCTTGGTGCCAAATTTAATTATAATGGCAGATTCTCTAAAGCAATTAATAAGCAAGTTGAACAAGCCCAGAGGTCCATGTATGGCTTAATAACTAAGTCACGTAAGCTCGATTTACCTGTTGATATACAATTGGAATTATTCGACCAATTAGTCATCCCAATTTTAATTTATGGTAGTGAAGTTTGGGGTTTTGAGAAACTTGAGCAAATAGAGTGTATGTATAGACAATTTTGCAAAAATCTTCTAGGTATCAACAAAAACTCTGCAAACTGCATGGTGTATGGTGAAATAGGTAGAACCAACATTAGCAAGATAGTGGAATGTAGAATGGTTAATTTTTGGGCACGTATTGTCAATAGCAAACAAAGTAAACTTTCAAATGTAATGTATAGACTGTTGAAAACACTCTTTGATAACATTTATAAATCGCCATGGTTGTCAAAAGTTAAAAATATTTTAGATAAAGCTGGTATGTCTAACCTCTTGGACAATAACAGTGTCATTAACAGCAAGTGGTTAAAACAGGCCATTGACCTGAGATTGACAGATATGTTTTGGCAAAATTGGAATTCTGAGGTTCAAACTAATGGCTTGTGTACAAATTATAGAATATTTAAACAAAACCCATGTTTTGAGCAATATCTCTCGAGTTTAAGTAACTCACATCGTGTAAATCTTTGTAGGTTTAAATGTAGAAGCAGCAAACTACCAATTGTTACTGAGAAATATTCAACGAACACAATTGTTGAACCGCACTGCCCTTTATGTCAACATCAAGATAGGGATGAATTCCATTATTTGTTTAAATGTTCATTCTTTGAAATGGAAAGACAAAAATATTTAAATTCATACTATAGAATCAGGCCAAACACTCTTAAAATGTATTATTTATTTAACACAACTAATATTCACGAATTAGATAATCTTGCAAAATTCACCCAGGTAATTATGTTAAAATTTAAATAGTTCGTTGTATTTGTTCTGATGTTCTTTTTAAAATGTTTAGATTTGTATTGTTTTCTTGTGATCTGGTGCCTGTAATGTGACATGTAGTTTGAGTGTATTATATTATTTATCTATTTATTTATATTTCTTTATTTGTATTTGTATTTTATGTGTGTAAATAGGTACAGGAAGGGGTGTGTATTTATTGTTTAGTTTTAGCTTAATTTATTATTTATTCATTTATATGTGCGTGTGTGTGTGTGTGTATGTATGTATGTATATATATATATATATTTATGTTTATTTTAAATTAATGTTTTGTTAAATTGTTAAAGGTGTGAACTATTTTGTATGTACATATTTGTTATATTTTTTAAAGATCTCATACCCATTGTTCATATGGGTCGAAGATGTAAATAAACTCTAAACTCTAAATGACATCGCGGAAGCATCCTCGACTCCATGGGCGCGTGTGCGTTCCTTCACTAAGATCGCGCAAGGCATGGTGGGAAAAACATGGCGCAGCAAGATCGTACCAACCCATGGAGTCGAGGATGAGATCGTACCATCCTCGACTCCATGGGAGCATGTATTTTTTCGTCCGAGGACCGATTTTAACAAAAGACCGACTCCCGAGGAGAAGAAAGATTCCTTTTTGTATTTTCTTTCTCCTCTTGTCCTCGAACGTATAATAGTAACATGTATACAAATACACAGACTGGAAATCGGATGAATTGAAGCAACTCGAATCATCTGTTGCATAATTTCCTAATTAAACGAAGTGAAATGAAATGAAATTGAAGTTTAATTATGATTCTACCGAGTAACCACTAACACTGAAGGACTTACGTGAGATTGCACCTGTCACCGGTATTTCTTTTTCACACTTGAGAGAGTCCTTTGTTAAAAGGATCCCTCACCCTATATAAGTGAGCCCCGCGAACCACGCCTCAGGGCATTTTTGTAGAAGTTTTTGCAGTCAAAATGGGCGGGAAATATTATTTGCACTGCACTGTCAAAGCGCAAGTTGAGGGAGGTAACGTAAGTCCTTCAGTGTTAGTGGTTACTAGGTAGAATCATAATTAAACTTCAATTTCACTTCGTTTAATTAGGAAATTTTACCCCCCGTTGTAACCACATAACAGTTAGACCTTACGTGAGATATTCGGAGCAACTGCAAAAAGTCAAACAAAATTAACACTGACAAGTAGTCTCAAAGGAAATAACTATTTACTTCGTGAAACAGAGGAAGATAATCCTAGTATACAGTCTCAGCAAAGTAGTTATGAGCATTAGCCCTTCTCCAACCCGCGGCTTTTATAATTATCTATAATGGAACAACTTTCCATGCTACTGCACTACATGAGGCTGAACGTGTGCCGTGGGCGGTAAACTTATCAATCCTTACACCAGAAGCAGAAAGGGTAAACTTAATCCATCCACTTATTGTTTCTGATCCCACTGCTTTGTGGGGTGGAACATTCGTTGCGTTACCTCAACCTTGCTTAGGTTTCTCGAGATAAACGTCCAAAACGGTCATAACACATAGCAAACGATCATGTGGATAAGCAATTAAATTAACGTCTGTTCGGGGCTTGCTATAAACTTTACTTGATTTAACTGGTGCCTCCATAATAACACTGACATAATTTTATCCCATTCGGACAGAACTAATCAGTAAAGATAACGTCTGGCAACGTTGCCCGGATGTGAGGGCAATAAGAAGGACCAATTTCGTAGTGATTTCTTTTAATGACAGTCTCTCATTGGGCCCGAGGCTACGTAAGTAGTCTAAAACAACGGTTAGATCCCACGTGTGGGAGCAGCGGCCGGAGGTTGAAGATCCTTTTCATCAGTCGCTTGACTAATGGATAAGATCCCACTGTAACACAGTGGAGAGGTGTGAGGACTGCCGAAAGAGCACTTCTAGCAATGTTCAAACGTTATTCGGGATAAAATTGCTGACGTAACGCGAACGCCCATTCTGATTAAATAAGCCAAATCGGTATTTCAACTGCGCATGTGCACAATGACATTTTATCCCGAATGACCCGCGTGACCTAACACGCGCGTGTGAACGCAAAAGGTGGTCGCACAACGCGCACGTGTTAAATTCAATTAGAATGGGCGTTCTCGTAACATGGCGTGAAATTACGTCAGCAATTTTATCCCGATTAAGTTTAGACCTTTGAGATACCGAACTGGCTTATTTAACACGTGCGCGTTGTGCGACCACCTTTTACGTTCACACCACAGAGTCACCACAAAGCTAAGACGCATCGCTGATTGGCCCACAATAAAATCTACACGATGACGTCGTGTCAAATCCAGCTGACTCCCTAGATACCGATCGCCATTAAAAGGCATGCTAAAAATCGAGGAAATTTTTTTTTTTTCGTAATGTCAGTGTATTACGGTTTTACTTATCGGCAGGCTTGATCTGAGGAGTTAAGGAGACAGCAAAAATACGGGGCCGCCTAGACAACTGTAATAAATTGCGTGGGTTGTATCGTTTTTTATCTCAGTGGCGAGTTGAAAGGCGGTTTCTTGAAAGGGAAGAAAATATTGCTTGCTTTTTACCATTTTTACTCAAATTCGTAATTAATGAAATAGTTGTCTAGGAAGCTTATTTATTCAGCATTATTTTGGTAAATAACTTATCTATTTAGCCTAATTATTCGTCGCAATTTTGCGTCATTCGTAAGACGAGTCACATAATTATTTGGATCCGGCGGTCAATGTTACGTGTGTATATAGTCAATACGCTATACAAGAAATGTGTACATGGGCAAAATCGTGGAAATACATGTACGACGCAGTATAATTGAATATATTCTGATTTTCCTAGGAAAATACGATCAGATGTTGTATATAGACCAGGAAGTGCACATTAATTTAAAATATTTTAGATTTATTCTTTCAAATATGTATAAAATCGACCAGTATATTGCGAAGTTTGAGCGGGTGACATATTCGAAATTCTACGATGCTCGATCTAGATCGCAAGAACTTGTGCTGTATACTCGTCGCGGCCGATATAAATTATTTACCTGAACTCGCTAATTTGTTGGACTTTGTGATGTTTTGCACGTTTCGCACGAAGGTCACAATGGTCACTCCCCGATTCAACTTTCTGTAAACACTAGCGGGCGCTGTGTACAAATGCAGGGTGTAAATGCTTTGACACGCGCGAGTGAGGTCACGCGGGTCATTCGGGATAAAATGTCATTGTGCACATGCGTAGTTGAAATACCGAACTGGCTTATTCAATCAGAATGGGCTTTCGCGTATCATCGCGTAAAATCGCGTAACTTTACGTCATCGATTTTATTCCGAAAAACCTTTGACCTACGAGATACCGAACTGGCTTATTCTGGACTACGAAAAAACGCGTCTTGCGCTGTCATAATTATAGCGGGTAGTGAAAAACCTGTTCACGAACGGTTTTCGCGTGTTGGTTCTCGACATTCGATACTCCGTTCTCGTGTTCAGTCAACACGAGAATGGGGGTTCGAATACGCTCATTATGTGCATTACCGCGGCGTCCACGGAAAGAAAAGAACATCTGTAAGCTGCATTGTGCAGATTACCGTAAGTCTCGACGTAAAGCTATCATTCGACCAACGTGGATAAAAAATGTGTCCGAAGAAACAGAGTTTATGTACTTATCGGAGGTGTCGCGAAATTTGGGGCCGTCCATAAAGTACGTACGCACGAAGGGGGAGGGGGGTTGTTGACATTGCGTACATCATGCGTACAGGGGGGGGGGGGGGGTCCAAGCCAATGCGTACCGTACGCAAACACAATTTGCTTTTAATGAATTGTCATGAAATCAATGTACTATCTAATATAAATAACTACCAGGACCAGCTTTTGTGCCTCAAAAAGCAGTTATATAACACAGTACCCTTCACCCCAACCAAAACTTCCCAGCGCCACCGCCAGCCAACTCCGGCCTATTTTTAGACCGCAACAAAAAGACTGCTTTATAAACCGGCAGTGTACACCGGAAACGTATACATTTTATGTGTACTTGTATCAACTTCACCTGCGTGCTGTCCAAAATCGCTCATGTACTAAAGGTTAACAAAAGAACAAAAATGATGTACGTCTTGTATATCATCTGCCTCTTGTTCAAACACATTATTTCGTGAAAAGCGTTATTCACTATCTCAATAAACCACTCATGAAACATGAGCCAAACTGTGCCAAAAATAGCCTATCGGGATCCCCCCCCCCCTTTTTTGGTTCATGTCTGTTCAATCATTTCCAGGTCCGTTAATAAAAAAGTGATCTATTTCAGTCTGGATGCGACATGCGAATCATACTACTACAGCAGGTGTACTGTGACGTTTAATGATGCTAGAATAGGGTAGTCTGAGAAGTCAAAAAGAGATGTGGAATGCGTATGCGTACAGGGGCAGGGGGGTTTGGAGCCACTGCGTATGGCATGCGTACAGGGGGAGGGGGGTCCAAAAAGTCGGCATTTCGTGCGCACGTACTTTATGGACGGCCCCTTTGCCAGAGATTGTTTTATTTTTTTTATTATATACAAATATTGCACAAAAGGTGTGTTTCAGGATGAGCATAGAAAAGGCGTATTCCTATAGCAAAACAGAAGATTATTTAGAAATTTCATTCCAGGATGCAAAACGTGTTTACAGCAAAACAGGACAGGTTTCTATATCTCGTTCATTAACTTATTTTAGCCTATGTTTGTGTTCAACATGTAATTCTTTTTACCCGTGATTTTCTTTTTCGACCGCGACCCTCCATGAAGGCCAAACAAAATATGGAAACCATAGGAAAAATAGGGACGCCATGATGAAGTGTTTTAATCAAGTACACAAGTCAGGCGTGCTGTGTGCGCGCACATAGTTTAACCTGCCTCATATACGATACATGTACGACGATTAGTTCAAGGCTGTCCACACGTTGTGGTTTATTTACATTTCACATCTCGTCACGTGGGTGAAAAGGTCTATACACGATTTGCTATACACTTGCCTACGTGTTCGAAAGCTCAAGCTTTAATATGCAAATCATATATATAACTTCAGCCCCCTTGGCACAATTAATGATTTATACCCGGCGGGACGTATGGGACCCCCTCTTGTCCCTACACAATATACACGCTCCAGAGTATTGTTACCCAACCCCTCCCCCAGATATCTGGAAGGAATTCCTGAGATTCCAAGAAGACAATTACCAACACAAAAGAGGGGTGGGGGGGGGGGGGAGGATTTCCCTCCGTCCCATATCTTGCTTCAAATGTTATACCCAGCACGATATGGGGCAGAGGGTACCCCCTTTTGTCCCTATACCCTATACTCCAGACTATTGTTACCTAACACATCCCCCTGGAGATCTGAAAAGAATTCCTGAGATTCAGGGAACACAATGACCAACACAAAAGAGGGGGGGGGGGGGTTCCCTCTGCCCCACATCGCGCATCATTTGTCCTCTGGGCAAATGAAATGTGCTATGGCCTGTAAAGCAAACTGGAGCCCCCAAACCTTTGAAACACGCACAACGTGAGATGAAAGGCCAGTTTGCCTCCGACATAGCTAAAAGCGGAAAACAAATGGAAAGATATTCCTGGTTGATTATGCTAACGACTGAATAATCCTAATCATATACCTGTCCTCACACTGTGAACAAGTAACAATGATTCAGTGCCAAATAACAATAGATGCAGGCGCGGATCCCTAGGGGGGGGGGGGGGGGGGTCGAAACCCCCCCTGCTCGTTGTAATTTTTCTTCTTTTTGCTTTTGCTTGTAGGGGCCTGCAGGTCTTATTTTCTTATATACTCTTGGGTGGTGAGAGTACGATGACTGGTGTTGACGACTGTGTGCTTGGTGAATATCACGTTGTTGCTGAGGTGGAGTTTGGTCGTGGGTGGTTGGGCGCAACGGGAATCTCTTCCGTTACTATCTCTATTGCTGGTGCCCAACCCCCTGGACCAGGGTCTGTCGTTGTGCTCACCACGTGAGATCTGGAAGCAGTGGGTGTTGAAGGCTGGGTTGTTAGGCTGGCAATCAACCCTCGCCGACCGCAGCTGGTTGAACTTCCTGATCTGCTTGGTGTGGGAGGCCTGGAAATGATGGGTGCCTGTTGACTTGTTGAGGTCTTGGATCTTGGTGAAATCTTGGGGGCTGGTGGTGGCTTGGAGTGCTGTATTGAGGCTGGAAGTGTGTTGGTCCAGATGTGCAAGTTGGGCCCTGGTGCTGGCTATGCGTTCTCCGAGGAGTGCTTTGCTGGCCCGATCTAGGATGGCTTGGGAACGGTTGTTGCGGATGGGGTCATGGATAAGGAGGCCCTTAGGAATTTTTTTAGACACGTATAAGATCTGAATGGCCTATTGGCTGTGAGAAGTGAAAAAAACATTCGCTATATAACCACTTCTTGATCAATAGATTTGTTTTGAAAGATATGCAATTTAACTGAAATGTACACATTATACTTAATAAAAAGATTGCTTTCATTAACATTAAATTGAAAAAATATACTCAATGTAAAATTTCTGTTACAAAACAATTCATTTATTTTATTTCATTCAACATCCAACAGCGCAAGCGCCAATTACATGATGTGTGCTGAAGGCACCAGAAGCACCGGGGCAAACCCCTACTCTTTCACCCACGACAGATTCTCTGGGTTCTTTTACGTACATGCACTGATCCCACAGAGCACACGAGACCTCCGGCTTAACGTCCCATCCGAAGGACGGGCCCCTTTGAGATGAATGAGGGCCTGTCGTGCCCCAGAACAATTGGGCTATAGCCCAAACCTGCCCAAAGGGTCCTACAATTGTTACCAGGCACGCTAATGCAAGCAATACTTAGTGTGGTTTCCCATCCAAGTACTGCATGCAATTAACGTTGCTTAACTTCAGTAATGTGCCACTTATCGTTTCAGTTTGCGGTAACACCATGTGTTTATCTCAACTAACGAGAGGTATGGGTTCTGAAAAAACCTTATCGCACAACTCGTATCTCAACCTTCGTTAGGTGAGAAGGGTTCAAGGGAGAACCAATTTTCGTGCAACTCGTTTTCTCTACTGTCGATAAGTGAGAAATATGATTCAGGGGAGAACCATGGGGACTTCACGGGTTAATATGGTTCAGGGAGAACCATTGGGACTTCTTGGGTTGTTCTCAACGTTTCGATTAGCCTGCTCTAATCTTCGTCAGGAGAATGTGCCACTTGCTCTTCCACAGAGCCAACAATTTCTATTTTGAACAATGAGAGTGCTTGAATCCAGCTGCTTCCTCCACACATTCGATTGGAGTGATCAGAAAGGGCATAGATTTATATTGTTTGTACAGCTTAGAATGGCCAGCTACGTACTCCTCGCAATTTAGGGGAAAATTGTGCAGTGATGTTGCCAAGGATTTTCATTAGGGACACAATAATTATGAGTGGGTGTGTCCATGCATGGCAACAGCATTTTAAGTGAAGACCCGGGCACCAGCATTCGCAACTGGCTGGGGCAAGGAGGGCACGCGGCATTTTTAGTGGGGACACAGGGGGCACCAGAATGTTTAGTGAGAGCACAGGTGAACTAACATTTTTCAGTGGGGGCACAGGGGGCACTATAATTCCCAGTGAGGGCACACCAGGGCCAGCAGCATGAAGGAAATTATGTTAATGTTGCGGCGATTGTGTACTTATACGGGCCCCGTTCATAGGCAAAGCAATGCCATTCTTATTGGGGGAGGAGTAGGGGTTGACGTGGAAAGGGGCACTCGATATATCGGGGGCACAGGGGGCACTAAAATTTTTCAGTGGGGGAACATGGGGCACTAACATTTTTCAGTGGGGGAACAGGGGGGGGGGGGGCACTATAATTTCCTGTGAGGGCACACCAGGGCCAGCAGGATGAAGGAAATTATTGTCATGTTGCGGCGATTGTGTACTTATACGGGAACCGTTCATAGGCATAGCAAGGTCATTTTTTATTGGGGGAGGGGGGTATGGGTAGACGTGAAAAGGGGCACTCGATATATCGGGGGCACAGGGGGGGCCTACAAATTTTAGGGCACAGAGGCCACTAACATTTTTCAGTGGGGGGGGGGGGGGGGGACAGGGGGAACTAACATTTTTAGGGCACAGAGGCCACTAAAAATTTTCAGTGGGGGGAACAGGGGTAACTATAATTTCCAGTAAGGGTACACCAGGGCCAGCAGCATGAAGGAAATTATTTTAATGTTGCGTCGATTGTGTACTTACGGGCCCAGTTCCTATAAGAGGACAAAATCCACCTTGAAGTTATTGGACTTACCAAACTAGCTTGTGACATTAAACACCAACAGGTAGGCTGTCGTAGATAGAGGGCAGGGTTTTGTGGGACGGAAATTTTGCGGTACAAAAAGAACAAAAACAAACAAAAATAGGCCCTCTGAAAATATTGAGGGGGGTAAATAGCCCCCTCCCCTCCCCCTCGCTGGCTACGCCTATGTAATATAAGTACAGTGACATGGTCAATTTCAGCCCTTCCATGGCAACAAATGCTGTAAATTTCCCCTTTTTCAGTGATGCCGCAACTCAATGGCGCAAAACTGCACTCTAAAAACCGTGTTTAGCAATTGAACACAATCTTGCTATCAGTTTGTAAACATGTTTAGAAGCTAAACAGTACGTGTTCAATGGCTAAACACTATCCGTCAACACGCTAAACATTTTCAGTATGTAAACGTGTTTACAAATGGATAGCAAGAAAGTGTATAGGACAGTGTTTACTTGCAGTGGCGGATCTACGGGGGGGGGGGGGGTTTTGGGGGTTTAAACCCCCCCCCCCCCCTTGGGCTGAGAAAAAAATAAAAAATATCCAGTGTCTGGTGTCGAAAATTCGGCACGCTGGGGTGTGTAGGCCAATCACCTCAGGTAAACCCCCCCCCCCCCCTTAGTTAAAACCTAGATCCGCCCCTGACTTGCTAAACACTGTTTTTACAGTGTGAAAATGTCCAAAACAGCATTTGCACCAATGCCTGATCGAATAACATCACATAAGGCGCCATATGAAAGCCGACATTTTAACGTCTCTGGTACATATTAGTTTTATGATCAATCCCACAAAAATTCAGAAATACTAATTGATATCTCAGTTTCATTTTTTTTTAGGTTCACCCTGTATAATCCAGTAAATGTAAAGGATAGGACTGATCAAATGTCGGTCAAAATCTTCACTAATATTCAGAGTATTTTAAGAACTTTCGTTAAAGGTAGTGTACACGACTGGTAATCCTCAAAATGTTTTTTACTGAATTATTACGAAATACCATACTAGACTAAGTTAATAGTAGTCTCAATCATCCTGTGAAATTATGGCACCAGGTGTGCTGTCGTTGTCAAAAGTTGAAATATATATCGCTTTCCAACGCTTTCCAGCTGGAAATCGTTGGAAATCTGCCCTGTAGCCTTTAGTCAAGGCGCGCGTGGCTACCCGGACGAGTGGCGCGCCCCGGATATGTTGGCATTCGGGGCACGTCACGCGCCTAGATAGCCACGCGCGCCTTGACTAAAGGCTATCATCCGCCCGACGGTTGAAAACGAGTGCCGTTTTTCTCTCGTTTTTTTCGCCATCCAACAACGCAAAACTTTGAACAGGTCAGTCGAACGATATTTCCTATAAAATACTAACCCCCAAATCTGCCCATTCCAGAAAATTGCAACAATGACCTATCATGTAAACTGCCTTTAACCGATATACTCTGGCCTCTTCACAACTCGTACAAAACCAAATTATTGTATTTTCCCAAGCTCTGACTGTACGGCGGGCACAAATATATCTTATTCCCACCAAATTTCCTTAAATTTCAAGTCAATGTTAATTTTCTCAGCACGTCAAGGCGATCATGTACATACAATTTAGAATTTTAAAAAATACGCAAAACGCAGGGGACGTAATCCCACCCCCCCCCCCCGAATTCTTTGTTTTTTAAAATTAAATTACAGGAAATGTTGACAAACGGGAAACATTGAAAGCGTAAAGTTAAACACGTCTTGTACTGCTTTGCGTTTACAACTACATCTTTATTTCAAGTGAACACCGTGGGCTCATTGCTATTAAAACCGTGTGTGTCAAGTAAAAAGTATAAAGTTGCCTACGAAATGGTTGGTGTTTAAGAAACTGATAACATCTTACTTTTTGCTACTTACGTCTTACTTGAGCCAAGCGACAATAGAATTTGTTTCCATTTTTGTGTATGCCATTCAGTTTAGAATGGCCTAAATCCGGTCAGCGACTATACGACCATGGAAAGATCTATTGAGAAAAAAAAAGATACTTCGTAGAAAACCAATGACCCCACACTGATATACCAAAGGAAATGTCACTCGCACGATTCTAACTTGTCCGATGAATACACATGAGATTCTTTGCCTCAACTCGGATAGACCATATGATAAACATTCATCTGGTTGAAAATCATTATGGTCTGGCCTTAGAATAAATATATTGTAAATCTAGAGTTTAAAGAAAAGGAGAGACGGCGTTGAAACTTAAAACCTGAAACCTAAAATTAAACTTTAATGTTCATTTTTCAGGAAAAGGTATTTGTGAAAATCGATTACCTACAACATACAGCCCAAGACAGACATACAGGCCAAAATACGTACACTAGAATGCGACTGATGAAACTACGGATAAAAATTAACTTGTTGGTGTGGTCTTGTTATCGCAGATATACATGCATCGGTGATCGCACTCGTCCGAATCCATCTCGTTACTTTCGTGCCCAATCGCAGTAGGGCCCGTACTCTCCGTCAAGACATGGGGTACCAGCCGGGCACGTACCCAATCCGCAAGTTACGTCTGTGAAATGCAAGCAGTTTTGAAACCATGGACATGTTACTAAACACACTAGTAGAAATATTGATGATTAATAAATTGCACGAATTCTTTTGTTTGATCACAACTAAAAAAGTACAAGGTTTTGCAATGTCCATCCTTTTGGTAAATGCTCCTCAGATTTCATTTCTAGCTATACCAACTTGAGGTCATTTTAGAAACGCTACGAATTATGCATTTCGGTAGTAGTGTGGGGAAGGGAGAAAACGACATAGGAAAGAGCGCCTTTATTTATACAATCGGGCGAGTTCCCATGTGGTTTAACCTGCTTCATACAATACATGTACGATGATCACTCCAAGGCGGTCCACGTTTTACACTCTGGTCACGTGGGTGAAAAAGGTTTACTGGCCACGCCAAAGCCAAACCCTCCATGGGAAGTAACTTCCACAAACTGCTCACCTTTCTGGCGTTTAAGTTCGTGCAGTTTGTTGCGTACCTCAATCAGCAACTCCCGCAGAGATTCTGCAGAGACGAGACGAAAAATATACCAAATTTCATGGAATTATTGGTTTGGCCAGGAATTACACAGGAGTCTAGTCTCCATCTACGCTTTCTTTGCTAGGCGGCGTTATCGCACGTGAACATGTGGAACTGGATCACTGTGTAACAAGTTGACCTATTACTTTTATGGTCAACAAGGTCCCTCACCAACTATACTTTTCCCTTTTCTTTACTCCCATTGGACAAAACTTCAGCTCTGTGATAGTGCGCCCTCAGGCGATATAAACCATTGCAATATTGGAAATACGTGGACGATTTGAGTTTGGTTGAGACCCGTCTTGCCAATGAACAATCTAGTCTGCAAGAAACTATCGATGCCTTAGAACAGTGGTCAGAAAATAGTAATATGCGTCTGAACCCTACAAAATGTACTACTATGGAAATTAATTTCATGAAAGAGCCTCCAGCACCACCTGTCTTTTATATTAAAGATAATGCCCTTGAACAATCAGAAACTGTTAAATTGTTAGGAGTCCATATACAGCAAGATCTTAAATTGAACACCCATATTAACACAATACTCCAAAGGGCTAATGGTCTATTTCATATGCTGCGTGTCTTAAAAAGTCACGGCTTACCAGTTGAAGACCTTATTACTATTTATATAGGGTACCTTCGTCCCCTCTTGGAATATGCAGTCCCTGTTTGGAATGGTGCAATAACAAAACAAAGATCAATTGGAAAAATACAAAAGCGTGTCCTTAGATTAATCTTGGGTGTTGAATATAATAACTATAAAAGTGCATTAGATTCGTTTAAATTAGAAACATTGACTGACCGTCGCACGACACTGTGCTCTAGATTTGCTAGGGATTTGATGACAAATGAGTATATGTCACATCTTATTATACCACAATCTCAAAGTAACCATGTATTACGCCGATCAAAATTATTATCTGAACCAAGATGCAAAACAAATAGGTTCAGAAACAGTGCAATACCTAATTTAATTCATATAATTACCTCAATGGTTTAAATTGTCTGGTATTACTTGCGGTAGCAGTCTCATCCTTTGTCTTATACTTTACCCTATTCATTAATTTTACCACCTTCCATCCCTTTATCTGGTCTCTTTTCTTCCACTTTGTTATAACCTACCCCAACCTATTCCCCTAACACCCCCCCCCCCCCCCAACCTACCCCTCTAACCTATCCTTCACCCCTAACCTACCCTCCCCCACTACCCCTAGGCCAAAAAGATAAAATTGTTTGGTTGCCCACACTCCTTCGCCAGTGGGGGGGGGGGGGGGGGGGGGGGGGGGCGGGCGGAATTTCTTTTCTATTTTTACATTCCCCGGAAGTCCAACTTCAAACCATACACAAAGTAAAACAAAAACACAAATGTTGTTAGGCCGATAAACAGTTTAATATACGTAATACGGCTGCCTCTTCAGCGATGGCCGCCGGGTCCTTCACTCCATCTGAACATGGAGGAAGAATCCCCCATGATCCTAACAACACATTCGAACATACACTTTCAGTTGATGCATTTTTTTGTTTGAATATGTATATTTAATCGTTTGTGTAAATATAAAAAAAAAAATCCAAACTAAATATTAAAATATATACCCTTATTGTATTTGTTTAATTTGTTTTATTGTTATCAACCACGTACGAAGTACTATGGGGATGCTAAAAATAGGTAAACTTTATACTTGCCTCTTGAAATACAAACAACAAATATTGGAGATTATATATCCATCCCTGACCAATACTTTTTCGGAAGAACGCACAATCAGTTCAATTGTTATTAAAGAGATTATGTAATCAGAAATGTTGTATTTGGTGTCTTTTGTGTCTCCTGGGAATTTCTTTAAAATCTGTGCTGTTTGTGTGTTTTGGTGCATTCTGGTGCATGTAAAATTCAATGACCCATGGCAAAATATTGGCGGGACACTGCCATAGCCGTCCCCTCCACAAGAAAATATTGCGGGGACGTGTCCCCCCGTCCCTCCCATGACAATAGCATAGAGTGTGTGGGGAACTAATAAGGGGGCCCTCTGTCGCATATAGTGCTGGGTATAAACGATGGCACGCATGGGCAAGAATCAGAATATTGGGCTCCTGAAATGAAGATCTGGCCGAGTAGTTATTTTTCTCGCCCTCCAAGTACCGCTGTGGCCCGGGTTCGAATCCAAAAAAGGCAGGCATGTGGATTGGGTTTCCCCAGAACATCATTCTGGGGTTTTCCTCCCAACTCTAAAACTGAAGATTTCTTCGTCTCCTTTCCAGGTTTCTTCAGGCTTTCGAGCTACATTGCGATATGCACATTTTGTCGAATCCCTAATTTCATGAAAATAACATTAAACAAATTAAATAAACGAGGTTGGACTATCATTAAGTCAATCTTGAAGTTACGGGATGTGTCAAATGTTTCGACAGTTATCAAGGAGGGTTGGTTATTTTCCAAGATTTTGCTGATCCTGGCCGATTTTAGTGGGGGAGGGGGGGGGGGGGGGGGGGGGGGTGAAGTCAGGTGAAATTTCTCCGGAAATAATTAAAAAGCAAAAGTTCCACCCCCCACCCCTGGATGCCACTGCACCATACCTTTTTCTTGGTAGCCATCACCAAACACAAACCCAATGCACAGAAGAACAACGAGGCAAGTATAGGTCTTCATCTTCAAATAGAACTGTCGAGAAAACAAATACAACCCAAACCAAAGATTTCAAACTCTGCTGATAGCCCTAGAAGGACTCCAAGATATGGCGTCCTAGCGCAAAAGACTGCAAAACAGTCCTATGCTAGAAACCGAGGTTCAAAAATCATACTTTACCTTCATAAATATTCTTAGCATCACCTCCGTCCACAGTTCAACAGCCCATCTCCCCGGTAGGATAGAAATATTCCTCCAAGAATGTTAAGAACAGGAGATATTTGCGGCGCAAAATCGTCTCCACGCGACGCTGACTTCACAAACAAGAGGAGCAATACCCACATCTTGAACGTTCATCAACAGAGGGCGCAATTTACAGGCGGTCACCGCGCGCTACCACCACTGATCTCTACACTAGAGATCAGTGGCTACCACCGCGCGCGCGGCAGCCGTGGCTGTACCGTGCACGGCGACTGTAAATTGATGAACGTTCTAGATGTGGGTATTGCTCCTCTTGTTTGTGAAGTCAGCGTCGCGTGGAGACAATTTTGCGCCGCAAATATCTCCTGTTCTTAACATTCTTGGAGGAATATTTCTATCCTACCGGGGAGATGGGCTGTTGAACTGTGGACAGAGATGATGCCAAAAATATTTAATATGCAGGTTGTGCTTTTTGAACCTCGGTTTCTAGCATAGGAATGTTTTGCAGTCTTGTGCGCTAGGACGCCATATCATGGCGTCCTTCTAGGGCTATACTGCTGAATAACCACGAAATTCGCCAACCAGGGGAAATGTCATAACCAAAAAAGTAATCACAAACCAACAGTATATACGGCACATTCGGCCATTTCACATGCTCATTTCCGTAGCATTCGGTATTCAAAAAAGCTTTATTCTGGAGTTGGGCCAAATTCTTTGGCTTTTGCTAGTCGCATATTCCAGAACAAAATGACGGAAAAGGGTTTTGATTTTGAACCCCATAATAGAAGGACGGGAACAGAAAATCTGTATACAGGCACCGTATGACAAAACTATAATTCCACACTACTTACTGTTGGAGATTCGCTGCCTCTAAACGTTGTACAGCTGTCGTGAAATCGTCTTGCTACCTTGAAGGTCAATAGAACGAATGAGTCGACACGTTTCCAAAGCACGTTTTTATAGAACGACCGCACCCATGGTCTACGGAGACCTAGAAGTGACCTCTAACAGCTCTTGTGATAATTACTCGGTAATTGCCGCCATCTCACACGCGTAAGACATCGGCATCATGTATGTATGAATGAAACTCGGGATTAGGAGAGTTTGAAATTAATATCGTCTTCTTCCTAATTATTTAACATCAAAAATCTCAGGACCCACAAAGTCATATGTCACATAGAGAGCTCCGTCCTTATCTTCACAATGATAAAGCTCCATTTAAACCTCTATTTTCAAAAGACCAGCCCATTTGTAAAAAGGGGTGGTAGGCCGTAAAGTTGCGGCCATCAATACCCAGCAGAAGTTTGATAACAAAACATAATAAACTCCCATCGCGTTAATAGGCAAAATTTGATTATTTTCTAAAGTGCAGTATACCTCGATCTTTGAAAAATAAAGGAACTTATCAACCAAAAGTTATGGCAAACAAAAAGCCCACCGTCCAGCTCCTTGGAAAATCCAAAGTTTAACGGGTGATAGGACAGGTAATGATTAGGATTATTCAGTCGTATAAGCATAATCAACCAGGCATGTCTCTCCAGTTCTTTTCTGCTTTTAGCTTTGTCATTGTCAGAGCATGGATGAAGTTGGCCTTTCATCTCACGCTGTGCGTGTTTCAATGGTTTTGGGGCTCCAGTTTGATTTACAGTTTGCTTTAATAGCACTTTTCATTTGCCCAGAGGTCGCTGTGTCGTTTCTGCCTAGCAATACATTTGAAGCAAGATATGGGACGGAGGGAACTCCTCCCCCCCCCTCCTCTTTTGTGTTGGTAATTGTCTTCCTGGAATCTCAGGAATTCCTTTCAGATATCCGTGGGGGGGGGGGGGGGGGGGGGGGTGTTAGGTAAATACTCTGGATTGTGTATATTGTATAGGGACAAGAGGGGGTACCCCTTGGGTCACATATCGTGCCGGGTATAAATGATTCATTGTGCCAAGGGGTAAGTTGGATATAGGATTTGCATATTAACGCCTGAGCTTTCGAATTACGTAGGCAAGTGTATAGCAAATCGTGTATAGACCTTTTTACCCACGTGACTAGATGTGAAATGTAAATAAACCACAACGTGTGGACGCATTGAACTAATCATCCTACATGTATCGGGGCAGGTTAAACTATGTGCGCGCACACAGCACGCCTGACGTGTTTACTTGTCTAAAACACTTCATTGAGGCGTCCCGTTCTATTTCTATGGTTCCATATTTTGTTTGGCCTTCATGGAGGGTCGGTCGGTCGAAAAAACACATAAAATTCAGGGGTAAAAAAAGTTACATGTTGAACACAAACATAGGCTAAAAATAATAATGCAAAATGTTCACTGTATAACTGTCTTGTTTTGAGTTAGCTTCTATTTCCATGATTATACAATACATTTTTAATATAAGTTAATGAACGAGATATAAAAACCTGTCATGTTTTTGCTGTAAACACGTTTTGCATCCTGGAATGTGCCGTATGTGCCGTATTTCTAAATAAACATATAGCATTAAATAGAACAAAATGCCTAACAAACTTGTACAAATTTGCCCGAAACCCCTTGATATTGTTTCATGCTGGAGCACACTTCCTGTTCACTGAAAATACATTAAAAACAAAAACCCATCTCTGGCAACTTTTCTGGCAACTTTTGGCGTGAGTAAAACGAAATAAACAATTTCTAAATAATCTTCTGTTTTGCTATAGGAATACGCCTTTTCTATATGCTCAGCCTGAAGCACACCTTTTGTGCAATATATTTAAATAATAAAAAAATAAAACAATCTCTGGCAATTATGCTGACTATGACCTACCGTTCATACTGCAAACGGATGCATCAGGAGTAGGACTAGGAGCTGTTCTTAGCCAGATACAAAATGGAACCGAGAGGGTAGTTGCTTACATCAGCAATGGGCTTAACCCTGCAAAGTCCCGCTACCCCGCACACAAGAGAGAGTTCCTGGCAATGAAGTGGGCCATAACGGACAAGCTGGGAGAGACTACCTTCTGGGTAACAAGTTCACAGTTCTGACCGACAATAACCCTCTTCTCTACGTCACCACATCCGCTAAAGGGTCCGTCCATAAAGTACGTACGCATGAAATGCCGACTTTTTGGACCCCCCCCCCACTGTACGCATGGCATACGCAGTGGCTCAAACACCCCCCCTCCCCCCTGTACGCATACACATTCCATATCTCTTTTTTACTTCTCAGACTACCCTATTCTAGCATTATTAAACGTCACAGTACACCTGCTGTAATAGTATGATTCGCATGTCGCATCCAAAGTCTGAAATATATCACAAAATGTTGACAGAAAAAATATGCATTTTTATTAACGGACCTGGAAATGATTGAACAGTGATATATTTTGAACCAAAACAGCTGTCAATGATGACATGAACCAAACAAGGGAAAAAATACCCTGATACACTATTTTTTGCATAGTTTGCTCTTGACGTTTCATGAGTGGTTTATTGAGATAGTAAATAACGCTTTTCATAAAAATATGTGTTTGAACAAGAGGCAGTTGATATACAAGACGTATATCTTTTCTTTTCTTTTTTTACCTCCAGTACAAGAGCGATTTTGGACAGCACGCGGGTGAAATTGATACAAGTACATGTACACCTGTACGTTTCCGGTGTACACTGCCGGTTTATAAAGCAGTCTTTTTGTTGCGGTCTAAAAATAGGCCGGAGTTGGCTGGCAGTGGCGCTGGGAAGACTAATTTACTTTTGGTTGGGGTGAAGGGCACTGTGTTATAACTGTTTTTTGATGCACAAAAGCTGGTCCTGGTAGTTATTTATATGAGATAGCACATTGATTTCATGACAATTCATTAAAAGCAAATTGTCGGTTGCGTACGGTACGCATTGGCTTGGACCCCCCCCCCCCCCCTCCCTCCTGTACGCATGGTGTACGCAATGTCAACAACCCCCCCCCCCCCCCTTCGTGCGTACGTACTTTATGGACGGCCCCATAACTTGACGCAACGGGTCAAAGAGGGGTTGCAGCTTTATCCCAGTTTGACTTCACAGTAAGGTACAAGCCCGGTAAAAGCAACGCAGCAGCAGATGCCCTTTCTCGTAAATCACACTCTGACTTCTCACGAACCTCGATGTCCTTTCAGAAAGATGCAATCACGATTCCATCTCATATTGTTCAAGCCATCAGTAGCAGTCAACCTCCAGTATCGCTTCCCTTTATGGAGCCACCCACTGCCCGATGTGACGTCATAACGCAAAGCCACACTCCAGTTGCTGTAAATGAGCTACCTCGAGTCTCACACAAGGACTTGATGTCAGCACAAAGAACTAATCCAGACATCTCCAGAGCAATTTACTATTTGGAGAATAGCAGAAAACCAACTCCATCAGAGAGAACCTACGAACGTCCTGAATGTCTTCGCTATACTTGCGGCAGTGGGAAAGGCTGCAGATGAGAGATGGCGCACTGTATCGAGTGAGAAAGACATCTGATGGGTCTAGTTCATACCAACTAGCTCTCCCTCAGCAGTACAAGTCCACTGTCATTAAAGGTCTACACGATGACTTCGGCCACCTATATAGGCTATGACAGAACTTTAGATCTGGCGAGAAACCGCTTCTTCTGGCCTAAAATGGCAAAAGACATCCAATTTTGGAGTGAAGGGTGTAAAAGATGCTGTCTCAGAAAGACTCCATCTACTAAAACCAGAGTGCCCTTGGTCAATATCAACACCAGCGAGCCAATGGAACTGCTGTGTATTGACTACCTGAAACTTGAGCGAAGAAAGGAAGGTTATGAAAACATCTTGGCTATAACCGACCATTTTACCAAGTACGCGCAGGCCTTCCCGACCCGCGACCAGAAAGCCGACACAGTAGCAAAAGTCCTGTGGGAGAAGATCATACAGAACTACGGCTTCCCTGTTCGAATACACTCCGACCAAGGTAGAAACTTTGAAAGCCACCTCATCAAGGAACTCTGCAAAATCTCAGGAATCAAAAAGAGCCGTACAAGTCCATACCATCCAAAAGGAAACGGTCTCACAGAACGGTTCAACCAAACTCTCCTCAACATGCTTGGAACACTAGAGAAAGTCCAAAAGAAAGACTGGACGCAGTACGTTGGAGTAATGACGCATGCGTACAACTCAACTCGCCATGACTCAACAGGATATGCCCCATTTTATCTTATGTTTGGTCGACATCCAAACTTACCTGTAGATCTTATGTTTGGTCTGAAGGCAAATGCACAAGAAGCACCCGGCTACGACGAATACACAGAACGACTGAGGGATAGACTTCAAGGAGCCTACAAGAAAGTCACTGACCTGGTGAGACAGGCGAAAGCTAAACAGAAACGTTTGTACGACAGAGGTACCCAAGTAGCTACTATACGTCCAGGGGACAGGGTTCTTATTCAGAACAAACATCTAATTGGTACCAGCAAAGAGCTGATCGATGGGAGCCTCAGCCTTACGTCGTAATTTCCAAACACCCAGACATACCTATGTACACCGTCCGCTCCATTGACGATGACAAAGAAAGGACTGTGCACAGAACCCTCTTGACACCATGCATGTTTCTCCCCGTGGAAGAGGAAAACAAGATGGCAGATGAAATCTGAAAAGCAAAAATCTGTGAAGGCATAGACCAGGCTGATATCACCAACAGCATGCACATCCCATCTCTCACCGCCTCGTCCCAGACCAACCAGAACTCGAAAACCGATCGATCGACTAAGCTATGATTTCCTTGGCCAGACAAAACAGCATCGAGTTAAACCGTTAATGTCAGATCAGGAAAAGCTCAACGCTGGTAGAAACTGTTTGAGAAATGGAAGGAACCTTCAATGGCGAAGACAAGAAGAAAGGCTTGTCTTAGACTTGTACAAGAACACAGTCCCATCTAACTTTCCCATGCACTTTAACTATCATTGTAAACACATGTAGTGTAAATTGTGTAAATATTCAGTTTGTTTATGTTGTTTCACGCGTTGAGAAATATTGTTACTCTCACTTGATCAAGAGTTAAATATAATTCGTAATGTGTCTAGATATTGAGACATAGCTTGGAAAGTTTCAATTAAGAGATTTGGAAGACAATAGTTATTTTATAAACAAACAAATAGGAAGGTAATCGTATATAGCTTTCTATTTTGGTGTAAACTTTGTATTTAAGTGACAGTATTTCAGCCAATATTAATTGTGATTTGTTGAGATTTCTCTGTTAATTTGTGTTCTATTTCGATTTATGGAATACTCCCTTCTTTAAATTTACTTAAGACCCGAAGAAAGTGTGCCGGAGTTCTCCTTTCAGGTGTAGAATAGTCCCGCGCACGGTCGACGCTACATTGGAGGCAGCGGTGACATACCAGAAAGGAATAAATCAGGTAAAACTCCGAGTTCTTTCGATGAATACATCGGGTTGGGGTAGTCTGGTGTCTGACTCGCCACACGGCGCGGACACAGACTGGGATACAGCTCCACACAACGCAGGCCAACCGGGAGATAAGAATGGCAGACCGTTCGTTACCTTGAGCGAGTTGGAATCCTTCTTGAGGGATAATCAAGGGAGTCTTCCTCGGGATAAGAGGGAGACTGGGGGGTCACCGGGATCGGAATCTCTCATGTAGGAGGACGGGGGGAATAAGAAGCCAGAGATTGTAGATCAGAGAGGGCGAATTCGTTACACCCCATGTTGCATTTGCATCGATTCCCCCAAGACTAGTTATGAGTCCCTCAGTGGGCCATCCCACGCCGCCGACGTCGGGGTGACAGGCGCTCCGTTCCACCCGGAACGTTGCCGAGTCGCACCGGCCGGTGTGGCGGGGACGGTGCTTCACTGTGGGACACCCCACAACCCTTGTCCCGGCGTGCAGGACGCCGGGCCCCCCGAGGGGCCGCCCTGCGCTGCGCGCGGCGACGGGGCAAACGCTGCGTTCCACACGGAACGCCGCCGAGCCGCGTTCGCCGGGGCAGCGGGGGCGGAGCCTCGTGTGGAGGTGGCCTGTGAGTTTCGCACCAGTATGCCCAGCGGGGGACACCAGGGGGGACCGCCCCGCGCTGGGTACGGCGGCGTGGCGGACACGCCGTTCCATACGGAACGCGGTCGAGCCGCGTCTGCAGACGCAGCGGGGGCGGGGGTTCGTCCGGAGACACCCCACATTTACTACACCGGCGTGAGTACCAGGATCCACGAGGAACCAACCCCCAGGGCAGACACTGACGCAACGGGAACAATACCCCACACGGGGATGCCCCATCCTACATGCCCCACGACGGCCACAGTAGAGCCCCCTCAACGGTGCCAGTGTGGCCAATCTCCTAGCGTGGCGACCCCCGCCCCCCAACCGGAGCCAATCCGCACGGGAGTCTATGGAGGAGAGCCAATCCGCGTGGGAGTCAATGGCGCGGAGGCAATCCGCACGGGAGTCTATGGAGGAGAGCCAATCCGCGTGGGAGTCAATGGCGCGGAGGCAATCCGCACGGGAGTCTATGGAGGAGAGCCAATCCGCGTGGGAGTCAATGGCGCGGAGGCAATCCGCACGGGAGTCTATGGAGGAGAGCCAATCCGCGTGGGAGTCAATGGGACGGAGGCAATCCGCACGGGAGTCTATGGAGGAGAGCCAATCCGCGTGGGAGTCAATGGTGCGGAGGCAATCCGCACGGGAGTCTATGGAGGAGAAACAATCCGCGTGGGAGTCAATGGTGCGGAGGCAACCGCACGGGAGTCTATGGAGGAGAGCCAATCCGCGTGGGAGTCAATGGTGCGGAGGCAATCCGCACGGGAGTCTACGGAGTGAGACGGGCCGGTCGGGAGGAGAGACCCGGTAGGACCGAAGCACCCTCCACCACCACGGGGGCGCAGACTACCCCTGGTACCCACGGTGCCGCCGGGCCGGCGGGGGAAGTCACACCGCCGCCCAGGACGAGAAGGGAGGCAGCGGGACCTGGGCATCCCGACCCGGGGAGTCGGAGGCCAGTGATGCTTCCCGACAGGTTCGACGGGGGCTCGTCGTGGTCCGACTACTTGATCCATTTCGAGAGTGTTGCGGCGGTCAACCATTGGAGCGAGGCCGAGAAAGCAATGTTCATGGCTTCCCATTTGAGGGGCACGGCCCGGGAGGAGGTGCTTGCGGATATGGAGCCGGAGAGGAATATTCCTCCCTCCTCGAGAATTTCGGTTCGGGGTGGCCGCCCAGATCCCATTGCACCGGCCGCAGTTGTCTACGCGCGTGAGAGGCCGCGGTGAGTCACTTGGTAGCTTGGGACAATCAATTCGGCGGTTAGTCAACCAGAGCTACCCGAAGCTACCCACACAGGTTCGCAAAGATCTGGCGGTGGAGGCCTTTCGGAACGCACTGGGGAATGAACAGTTGCAATTCCACATCTTCTCCAGGAAAGCGACGACATTGACCGAGGCAGTCACCCTTGCGGCCGAGATGGAGGCCTTTCTCGAGTCACAGGCGCACAGGAAAGGGAGGCCAGGGACCAAGGACGTTCGGCTGATAGCCCAACCTCCAGCCGAGGAACACAAACCGGCTGCCGGGATCAGGTACGTGCAGACCGCCCGCCCCCCAGTGGAGTGCTACCGGTGTCACGAATTCGGACACATCTGGCGGTACTGCCCTAGGCGGAGGTCGGCTCCCGACCGGCAACGGGGACTGACAGGAGCAATGCCGAGACGCCAGGACCCAAGCGGAGAGCCGGCTGCTCAGGCCAGACCGATGGTCGCAAGGGTGCAGGTGATGAAGAGGATGGGCGACGTCACGTACCGGGTCCAGAAGTCCCTCAGGGCTAAAGCCAAGGTGGTCCGCTACAACCGGCTGAAGCCATACCGGGGCGACGCCGACGTGGACTGGTGAAAGCGTGCTGCTTGCGGACCCCCAGCGGAGAAGGACAGTGCCACCGCGGAGGGGCCCCCAGCAACTCCGGACCGATCGGAGGGACCGGGGACGGAACCGGCGACCACGGCTTCTCCGGACGACCAACCGGATGATGGGGAAGGCCACAACATCAGAGTTGCCCCGAGTCCGCGAGGAGGGGGAACACCATCACCCACGGTAACGACGGCGACGGCTCCCAGCGTGCAGGAGGAGCCAAGGGCCGAGCCCGGCGAAGCGGCGGGAGACGATGGACAGGCCGTCCCTACACCCTCGGAGCCGGCTCCCGGCAGAGTCACCAGGACTGGGCGGAAAGTTAACCGACCCAGTCGTTACTGCCTCCAGCTAACTAACTTTCCTTCTTCTCTCCCCTGCAGGACGGATCCGACGAAGTGCCCCCACTGCGAGAGGACGTTCAACCATAACCATAACCTCCGGAGGCACCTCCGGACGGCGTGCATGGTACTCCACCCGGAATGTCCCTACGCCTGCGCCCGGGGGTGCGGGAGAACCTTCTACAGGAGGGACGTCCGAGAACGACACTACCCCTACTGTGCTGGATTCTTCGTGGGATCGGTGAGTGCGGAGGTCGATGAGCTTGACGTCCACGCCATCGACGGAGAGATGGACGCCGCTCCATCCCCTCCGCCTCCGACGTCCCACCGGGGTGGGGCCGCGACCACCCGGAACAGCCCCCCACTCAGCCGCTCGGAGCGCAGGGCAGTCGCCCTCGCCGCCGCACCTTACTCGTCAGGGGAGTCACCAGGTCCCCGAGTCTCCCAGCAGGTCGGGGGACCGCGTCCACCCGGAACGCCCCCCAAGACCGTCCCACCCGGGACGTCCCTCGGAGGGGCGACCATCTAGGCCGGGGAGCCGCGTCCGCCCGGAACGCTTCCCGGCGCCCCCGGCCCCCTCATCACGACACCATTGGAACCGGCGCCAGGGCTGGAGAGGCCGACCGACCCGGACGGAGGGAGAGGTGCGAACGAGATCCTCTACGCCACCTGGAGCGCCTCCACCGCCACGCTACCCCAACAACGTCCCACGCCGCTTCTGGGAGGAACTGTTGCGACAGACGGAAGTCCAGCGGCAGCCTCCGCCCACCAACTGAACTGGATGCTGTTCCCCCCATTGTGTTTTTGTTGTCACTGCGGGCGCCGTCCGGACCGGGTCTTCCTGGGCGTCCGGTCATCGGTGCTGGTCGCCTTGTTCGGGGACGAACAAAGGTCCTCGAAGGGGGCGATGTAGCGCCGGTGCCGGTCGGTCGGCGGAGGGCGCTAGCACGGTACCACAGCGGAGCTGTTGCAGCGGAGCCCCTGCTGGTCGGCTGGGGAGGCCCGTTCCCGGGCGGCGCACGCGCAGTGACCCGTTTCCCCTAGCAACAAGCTTTGTGCGATCTCCCACCATTTTGTGTAAAGTCTTGTGTGATTTCACTGGTAAATAAACGGCCTAGAGCCTTTAAGACCCGATGGAAACCAGTTTTAAACTGTTTGGGCACACCCTGGGTAAAGAAATGTAAAACAAACAAAAAACAAAAACCGACATTGACAGAAACCTTCAATAATTCATAATTATGCCTAATTATGGATCAAGTTTGAGCAAAGAACATTGATTAACCATTGGGTGATTTGTGACGTACATGTACGTACGCCTGCGCAATTAGTTAGTGGGCTCACGGTCGAAAATGACTTCCCATATGCAATTTCGGGTACATTCTTTGAAAAATTCAGGGATTATTCATAAAACCCCAAAGAATTCAAATCCACTTGATGCCATTTTTTTCAAACTCCAGAAAAGTGTTTTTTATGTGATTATTTTCGAGCTGAAACGCAGACGACGCAATAAAACAGATACAACTACCCAAGTGACGACTTGCGGCTTTTTCGGAATCCTCCCTATTGATACTGTATAAATGGATTCGCAATTCGGTTTAATTTCGCAAACGGTTGACTACAAGTATGACCGCGCAGTATCAGACATCGTACAAGTACGTACGTACACACACACACACACACACACACACACATGTAAACGGGTGCAATCGTGGACCTCCCATTGTTCCTCTTTTGTTTATACTCTAACTTTTTCGGAAGGCCTCCCATTGGTTTTGTACACGATTTTCAATCGTGGACGTTAGGTCAAACGTGGACCCCTTTGTCTACGCTCGAATTCTTTTGTCCTAGGTCCACGATTGCCGGCATATACAAACTCACGGTGAATGCTGCACCATCAAACATCGCCCGTATGCTGTGCAGCATAGAGCAAGTTCGATCAAGGACTACAGTTGATTGACCGGTTCCGCAATTTGACCGGTTCCGCAATTTTGAAAATTTAGATCGCGTTTCCGGGAAGACGGAATGGTCGATTTCTGCGTCAGTGATACTGTTGGACCGGATAATTAACCCGTTAACAAAAATGTTAACAAAAGTTTTATTTTCCGGAAAGTGACTTTTATGTTAAAATATCTTTTCAAACTATCTTTTCAAGATAGTTGCCATGCTTTTTAAAATTTCCGACAACCGTGGGTTTTCAACTGCTCAGACACAATAATGAAAGAGGCATGTTGGACAAGAGAATTGAACATGTTTACAGTGGTTTTAATAGTTTTAGCAAGCTTGCATTCTATTTTCCGATGGATCGGTTGTCCTCGAGTTATTCCCGAAAAGTTTCTCAACGTTGGTGAGAAACTTTCTGGATTTATCAGGGGGGACAGAATTACCTTTTACACCGGCCTCGCTCACCACCGGCACCACGCACATTTTGCATATTGGTCTAGCACTAGCAGAGGCGTATATACAGAAGTGCATGTTGTCGAACTATATGCACCATGTCGTAGCTAAGACTTTAAACTTTACCCCCAAAAATGGTGCATTTCATAAATACATTCTATTAAAAGTACACCAACCGAAGAAAGATGAACAGAACACTCGGCAATTTCGCAAAAAGAACACGAAAAACCCTTGAGTATACGCTGAGAAAAACGCTGATAACTTGGTCCAGAAGACCAGAACTATCCAATTTCGACGCAGTAACAGATGAAACGATGGTATTGATTATAGAGAATTGGAAAAAAAATCGTAATACACCATGTGACCATATTTAACCAATGAAAAGCTTGGAAACCGGAGGAATCCCTTAATAAGCCCGGTTCATACTTCATGCGAATGCGATGCGAATTTCTACTGGCAAGGGCCGGTCACACTGGCCGCGATAACGAAGACGATAACGAAAACGGTGAGAATAAACGGCATTGATTGGTGGAATTGTCGTGCGGTAATACGCGCGCGTTCCATCCACCAATAGGGAGCGTTTATTCGCATAGTTTTCGTTTTTGTTATCGTTATCGTGGCCAGTGTGACCGGCCCTTTCGCGCACCAAGGGCGAATAATTCGCAGCGCGAGGGGACGAATTAATTCTTCGCGAAAATGACGTTCATACTTTTGCGAATCGTTTACTGCGAAGTTCACCATGTTGCCGGTAGAGCAAAATAAATTGGTTAGTGTTGCCCTTCTGCTACGTCGCAAGAAAAATAGTAAAAAGCGATCGATTTATGTTCGTAGAATAAACCAATTGCGACCACTTAAGTAGCTCCTCGTTCGGGAGATGATGCTGGCAGACCACAGTTTGTTTTTCAGCTCCTTCCGAATGAAGGTTCACAATAGGTTGTGCTCTCGTTGGGGGTGGACGTCTTTATATTTTGCTCTCGTCTTTTTACTTCGTTCTCGTTTTAACTGTGGCGTCGTCTCATTTAGTTTATTTATTTAGTCTATTTATTTAGTCTATTTGGTGTTTTTTACTGTATTCTGCAACTTTGTGTTCGGCCCATCTTATCCTGACTTCAACGATTTGTCACGTTTGGTGGGAAAACAAGCAGTTAGGAAGGAACTCGGCAGGGACTACGTGCACCTTCTAAAACGCGGGAATCGCCATCTTGGATTTGATTACGATTTGGTGAACATGGCTGGGACCATCGTGGATTTGTGTGTGTGTTGTGGATTTGTTTGACAGCATCGCTGAATATTTTTAAAGTCTTCACCAAACTGTAATTCCATTCCAGTTTTATTCGTGATTGACTGCCATGATCATGATGATTGCCATGAACTTGATGAAGTTGACATTCACCATTTTAAAATAGTGCTGAACACTTTTATAATTTTACTGGCAGCATTTTGTTTCAGGATTAATGTTTAAAATTTTGAACTGATTTTTACAATGGCTACCTTCCATGAAACTAGGTACATTCGAAGTCAAAAGAAAATGAGGAAGCCTTCACGAGGAATGCTTTTTACATTTCATTGGGTTCTGTTAATGTACTCCATGTGTCATCTTGCCAGAAACCTCCCAAAAGCAGCACATATAATGCTCAGATTCACAAGGATATTGGAACTGGTCTTAAATTAGGGGAAGATGTCTGCATCAGGGAAAATAAAACGTTATATGCACACACCATCGTGCAGGCAGTGTTCAAAGCTCATCCAAGAACAGTTCTTTTACTGGCAAGGTTGTTGGCTGACCCAAGCTTTTGTTTGCAGTCAGCATAATTGTCATCACCAAGAAGGACATGTGATAAGAAATGTGTGATTTTATTGACCATGATTATTAGTGGCGATATAGAACCAAATCCAGGTCCAAGCTCCAAAAATCAGAACCAGTGTGATCTATGTGGGATCGTCGTCAAACAGAGGGATAGAGCCATTTTTTGTGAGGATTGCAATAAATGGAAACATGCAAAGTGTGAAAACATAACAGCATTCCAGTATAAGAAGCTTCAGAAAAGCACTGAACCACGGTATTGCAGTGTGTGTTGCAGCCCTTGTGGGGTATGTGGAAGGAATGAACTAAATGGGGATTCTGCAATTCTATGCGACAGGTGTGAAAGATGGGTGCATTCAGACTGTGCAGGTGTTTCTCAGTCATGTCAGTCATCTACAAACCTGTGATGAATTGTGGAATTGTTTAAATTGTGAACTCCCAAATTTCTCAGAATCATTTTTTTAAACTTATGAAAGCGAAGCTCAGTCAACTGCATCTTTATCAGAGGATGACACACTGGATTGGGGTAAAAAGAAGAGCAATAAATCACGTCTGCGATGTCTCCTGATAAATTGTCAGAGCATTCGAGGAACAGTGGCTGACTTGCAGGCCGTTATTCAAGTGTACAAACCAGACATCATCTGTGTGACAGAATCATGGCTCAACCAGTCAGTAAAAAGTGCAGAAATTTTCCCAACGAACTACAAAGTTTTTCGTAGAGATAGGGATACAAACACGGTAGGAGGGGGAGTTTTTCAAGCAGTTAGCAGTGAGCTAGTGTCAAATGAACTCCCTGGTGTTAGAAGCAATTGTGAATTGATTTGGACAGAAATAAAGCAAACAACAGGCAAGACGCTCTTTACAGGAACATACTACAGATCACCAGATGATCACAGGGGTACTCAAATGAAGGAACTAATCAAATCTGTGGCTGGAATGAAAGAGAAACTAGACTCGAACACGGTCATCATTCTTAGAGATTGTATTTTGCCCAATATAAACTGGGACGACTACACTACTGAAAGTCAAGGCCAAAATAGAACAGTTGGTGACAAATTTCTTAATATGGTTACTGAATTTGGCTTTAAGCAATGTGTCAAAGAACCAACTAGGACTCAACGTAACACTCAAAATATTCTGGATCTTGTCCTCACAAACAATCCTAATGTCATCCATGATGTTAAGGTAGTTGAAGGGATCTCGGACCACGACATTGTTTAGGTAGATATTGACATGAAACCCAAGCCCAGAAGGAAGGTCTATACCTGCGACAGAAAGCAAATACTGAGGGCATAATAGCTGATGTGTACACTCACCTGCCAACCTACATGGAAGTAACTCAGGGAATTTGTCCAGACGGAAAATGGAGACACATACATCAAATGTTGGAGGACCTCATGGAAAAGCATGTACCTTACAAATTCACCACAAGTAGGCCTAATCTACCTTGGTTTAATAATTCACTGAAAAAGGAATACAAAAGGAAGAGGCGTCTTTATAAAAAGGCGAAAAAGTCAAGTAAGGAACAGGACTGGGTGGCCTTTAAACAAGCTCGCAAAGATATGAAAAACAGTCTTCTTAAGGCAAGACATGCGTACATCAATTCATACCTTCAGGAAAACTTCAAAACAAACCTCAAAGCTTTCTGGTCATATATAAAGAGCTTTCAAAAGGAAAATGTAGGAGCTTCTGACCTGAAAGTCCATGGAAACATCTTAAGTGACAGCAAGGCTGAGGCTCTCAACCATCAGTTTCAGAGTGTTTTCACCTCCGTATCCGAAGGAAATGATGCTAAATTAGAGGGCGACTCATACAATGAAATATCAAAACTACAGATCACTGTCAAGGGTGTTGAAAAACAACTCACTGAATTAGTTTTAACTAAAGCATCGGGACCAGATGAGGTACCACCTTGGTTATTTAAACTAGCAGCAAAACCTTTGGCCCCTATATCCTCCAGGATCTGTTTCAGAGTTCAGTCGATAGTGGGATGGTACCAACTGCTTGGAAGACGGCTAATGTCACTGCAATCTTTAAGGCAGTGGTACGGTCCGAACCAGCAAATTATCGGCCGGTGTCTCTTACCTCTGTCACATGTAAGGTTCTCGAGCATGTAATTCTTAGTCATATATAATGAAACATCTTGATAAGTACAAGATTCTCACAGATTGTCAACATGGATTCCGCTCAAGGAGATCTACAGAAACCCAACTTATCACTACACTATACATGACATCGGACAAGCCATTGACAACAGGCAGACAGTGGATGTAGCGGTCCTGGATTTCTCAAAAGCTTTCGACAAAGTTTCACATAAATTGCTCCTTAATAAGCTTCAACATTATGGTATAGTAGTTCGAACATTGAAAGCGTAAAGTTAAACACGTCTTGTACTGCTTTGCGTTTACAACTACATCTTTATTTCAAGTTAACACCGTCGGCCCATTGCTATTAAAACCGTGTGTGCCAAGTAAAGCTAGGGCTCTTCATAAGCTGACAAGTATAAGGTTGCATACGAAATGGTTGGTGTTAAGAAACTGATAACATCTTATTTTTTGCTACTTACGTCTTACTTGAGCCAAGCGACAATAGAAAATTGTTTGCCATTGTGTTTATGCCATTCAGTTTAGAAAAGCCTAAATCCGGTCAGCGACTATACGACCATGGAAATAACTATTGAAAAAAAGAAGATACTTCGTAGAAAACCAATGACCCCGCACTGATATACCAAAGGAAATGTCACTCGCACGATTCTAACTTGTCCGATGAATACACATGAGATTCTTTGCCTCAACTCGGAAAGACCATGATAAACATTCATCTGGTTGGAAATCGTTATGGCCTGGCCTTAGAATAAATATATTGTAAATCTAGAGTAAAAAAAAAAAAAGAGAGACGGCGTTGAAACTTAAAACCTCAAATTAAACTTTAACGTTCGTTTTTCAGGAAAAAGTATTTGTGAAAATCGATTGCCTACAACATACAGCTCAAGACATAAATATTAGGCCAAAATACGTACACTAGAATGCGACTGATGAAACTACGGCGTATAAAAATTAACTGTTGGTGTGGTCTTGTTATCGCAGATATACATGCATCGTCGGTGATCGCACTCGTCCGATTCCATCTGGTTACTTTCGTGCCCAATCGCAGTAGGGTCCGTACTCTCCGTCAAGACATGGGGTACCAGCCGGGCACGTACTGAATCCGCAAGGTACTCCTGTGAAATGCAAGCAGTTTGTGAAACCATGGACGTGTTACTAAACACACAGAAGTAGAAATATTTATAATATATTAATAAATTAGACGAATTCTTTTGTTTGATCACAACTCAAAAAGTACAAGGTTTTGCAATGTTGTCCACCTTTTGGTAAATGCTCCTCAGATTTCATTTCTAGCTATACTAACTTGAGGTCATTTTAGAAACCCTACGAATTATGTATTTCGGTAGTAGCGTGGGAAGGGAGAAAACGACATTAGCCTTTTAGGAGGTATGGCGGACACAATAGGAGGGCGCTATTTGATTTGGGTAAACCTTTTGTATGGCACAAAAGGTTTACCCAAATCAAATAGCGCCCTCCTATTGTGTCTGCCATACCTCTAAAAGGATAATAGGAAAGAGCGCCTTCATTTAAAAACTAGGACCCAACAACACAGTAGTGGATTCGACCGACCCAGATCCGACTCAAGGTGCCTTTTCTTTTGGACACTAGTTGGACAATTTTGGCAAATTATACACCGAACGGTATTGATATTTTTCCAGGAAAAAGCAAATTCGTTTTTAGTTTGTTTTTCCCGTCATGGATAGAGAACTTGAGATGAAGTCGTGCTTCGCGGAAAATTGCCAAGTCGGCGGATTGACACAAGATAGCCATTGATCTATATTGTGTAAATCGACCATTTTGACGTTTCCTATGAAGCACGCTTTCTTTAGTCTACGTTCCCTATAGATCCAGAAACCCCAAGTCATAGGCCCTTCACAAAACGTGGCTTCGCTTTTGGCTTCCCATAATTTCCGTCCTCCGATTTGGCTACAACTCGGGACCATTTTGCAACATGTAGGCCTAGTCATTCAAACTTGACGCCCTATGTAGCGTAAATGTTCAGTCACTATGAAATACAGGCTCATTAGTATTGCGCATGCCCGAGTGAAGATAAGTGGCCAGTCGCGTGAGAGTGTTTAAACAATAACGGGGAAATGAGTGATTTTCCTGGGAGTCGGATATTCATACGACACTGGGACCGCAGCCCTTTTCCATTCAAGTATTCAAGGCTTCAGGGTGACAATGGAGCTCGATAATTAAGACCTTTTTTCACGTGTCGTAAACCACATTGTACCGGATAGTGATGCTAATGCTGTGCTTTTTTGAATAAACCAGTCGAGCGTGCCGCGAGTTCCCACGTGGTTTAACCTGCTTCATACAATACATGTACGATGATCACTCCAAGGCGGTCCACATTTTACGCTCTGGTCACGTGGGCGAAAATGGTTTACAGGCCACGCCCAAGCCAAACCCTCCATGGGAAGTTAATTCCACAAACTGCTCACCTTCCTGGCGTTTAAGTTCTTGCAGTTTGTTGCGCACCTCAATCAGCAACTCCCGCAGAGATTCTGCAGAGACGAGACGAAAAAAACCAAATTACATGAAATTATTGGTTTGGCCAGGAATTACACAGGACTCTAGTCTCCATCTACGTTTTCTTGGCTAGGCGGCGTTATCGCACGTGAACATGTGGAACTGGATTATATTGTGTAACCAGTTGACCTATTACTTTTACGGTCAACAAGGTCCCTCACCACTATACTTTTCCCTCTTCATTACTCCCATTGGACAAAACTTCAGCTCTGTGATAGCGTGCCCTCGGGCGATAGCACTCAATGTAAACCTATCATATCCTATGCAGAGCGCTATGCAATTTTTTTGCACGTTGCACAATCAGCATGGCTAATGCCGAGCTACTTATTCATGGTTTTGTGACAAATTCCATATATTGTGTGCACTTGCGTTTTTGAAGACTCTTGCGAAACATTGCCCTTCGTCATCTTGCGATCTCAAAATTTACCAGACAGCGTTAAGGAATGGCATTGGATTATCCAGTTTTAGCATGGAGGAATGGCCCAGGCCCCAGAAACGTATAGTCGTATAGCGTGTGCAGCTATTGTCAAATACGGCACAACTTGCAAAATAGCGATGGCATGGGCAAGAATCAGAATCTTGGGCTTCTGAAATGAAGATCTGGCAGAGTGGTTATTTTTCTCGCCCTCCAAGTATACCACTGTGGCCCGGGTTCGAATCCAAAGAAGGCCGACATGTGGATTGGGTTTCCCCCAGAACATCATTCTGGGGTTTTCCTCCCAACTCTAAAACTGAAGATTTCTTCGTCTCCTTCCTTGCACGTTTCTTCGGGCTTTCGAGCTACATTGCGATATGCACATGTCGAATCCCTGGTTTTATGAAAATATAATAAAAAAAATAAAGGTTGGACTATCATTAAGTAAATCTTGAAGTTACGGGATGTGTCAATGTTTCGACAGTTATCAAGGAGGGTTGGTTATTTTCCAAGATTTTGCTGATCCTGGCCGATGTTGGTGGGGGGGGGGGGGGGGGGGGGGGGGGGGGTGAAGCAGTGGCGCACCCAGGATTTGACTTTGGGGGCTCACCAATTTTTTTTAAAGAATGTTGCCCCAGAATTTTTTGCACCGGGGGGGGGTTATGGACTCTTTTGACGTTGGTGGCGCCATCTACCCCCATTATACTTCTACACCCCCCTTATACTACTCGGAAATAGGCCACTTACATATCACCGCGGTCAATTCCTTGGACACAAAAAAAAACCTTTTGGGGGGGTGCTCAAGCTGCTCAAGCCGCTCAAGCACCCCGAGCCCCCCCCCCCCCCCCCCCTTGGGTGCGCCACTCGGGTGAAGTCAAGTAAAATCTTTTCGGAAATAATTAAAGAGCAAAAGTTCCACCCCCCACCCCTGGATGCCACTGCACCATACCTTTTTCTTGGTAGCCATCACCAAACACAAACCCAATGCACAGAAGAACAACGAGGCAAGTATAGGTCTTCATCTTCAAATAGAACTGTCGAGAAAACAAATACAACCCAAACCAAAGATTTCAAATTCACTACTGCTGAATAACCACGAAATTCGCCAACCAGAGGAAATGTCATAACCAAAAAGGTAATCACAAACCAATAGTATATACGGCACATTCGGCCATGGCACATGCTAATTTCCGTAGCATTCGGTATTCGAAAAACTTTCTTCTGTAGTTGGGCCAAATTCTTTGGCTTTTGCTAGTCGAATATTCCAGAACAAAATGACGGGAAAAGGTTTTGATTTTGAACCCCATAATAGAAGGACGGGAACAGAAAATCTGTATACAGGCACTGTATGACAAAACTATAATTCCACACTACTTACCGTTAGAGATTCGCTGCCTCTAGAGATTGCACAGCTGTCGTGAATCGTCTTGCTACCTTGAAGGTCAATAGAACGAATGAGTGGACACATTTCCAAAGCACGTTTTTATAGAACGACCGCACCCATGGTCTACGGAGACCTAGAAGTGACATCTGACAGCTCTTGTGATAATTAATCGCTGATTACCGCCATCTCACACGTGTAAGACTTCGGCATCATGTCTGAATGAAACTCGGGATTAGGAGAGTTTGAAATTAATATCGTCTTCTTCCTAATTATTTAAAATAAAAAATCTCAGGACCCACGAAGTCAGATGTCACATAGAGAGCTCCGTCCTTATCTTCACAACGATAAAGCTCCATTTAAACCTCTATTTTCAAAAGACCTCCTGCCCCATATCGTGCTGGGTATAACATTTGAAGCAAGATATTGGACGGAGGGAACTCCTCCCCCCCCCCCCCCCCCCCCCCACCTCCTCTTTTGTGTTGGTAATTGTCTTCTTGGAATCTCAGGAATTCCTTTCAGATATCTGGGGGAGGGGTTAGGTAACAATACTCTGGAGTGTGTATATTGTGTAGGGACAAGAGGGGGTCCCATACGTGCCGGGTATAAATCATTCATTGTGCCAAGGGGTGAAGTTGGATATAGGATTTGCATATTAAAGCTTGAGCTTTTATATCACACAGGCAAGTGTATAGCAAATCGTGTATAGACCTTTTCACCCACGTGACCAGATGTGAAATGTAAAAAATCCACAACGTGTGGACAGCCTTGAACTAATCATCCTACATGCCAGGTTAAACTATGTGCGCGCACACAGCACGCCTGACTTGTTTGCTTGACTAAAACACTTCATTAGCGCGTCCCTTTCTATTTCTATGGTTCCCATATTTTTGTTGGCCTTCATGGAGGGTAGGTCGGTCGGGAAAAAAATGTAATAAAAATAGAACAAAATGCCTAACAAACTTGTACAAATTTGCCCGAGACTCCTTGCTATTTTTTCATGCTGGAGCACACTTCCTGTTCACTGAAAATAAATTAAAGACAAAAACCCATCTCTGGCAACTTTTCTGGCAACTTTTGGCATTAGTAAAACGAAATAAACAATTTCTAAATAATCTTCTGTTTTGCTATAGGAACTTGAATACGCCTTTTCTATGCTCAGCCTGAAGCACACCTTTTGTGCAATATTTTTAGATGATAAGAAAATAAAATAATCTCTGGCAAATTTCGCGACACCTCTGATAAGTATATACACTCTGTTTCTTCGGACACATTTTGGATCCACGTTGGTCGAATGATAGCTCTACATCGAGACTGCACAATGCAGCTTACAGAATGTTATTTTCTTTCCGTGGACGCCGCGGTAATGCACATAATGAGCGTATTCGAACCCCCATTCTCGTGTTGACTGAACACGAGAACGGAGTATCGAATGTGGCGAACCAGCACGCAAAAACCGTTCGCGAACAAGATTTTCACTCCCCGCTATCTGACAGCGCCGGACGCGTTGTTTTCGTATTCCAGAATAGCCAGTTAGGTATCTCGAAGGTCAAAGGTTTTTTCAGGATAAAATTGCTGACGTAAAGTTACGCGACTTTACGCGATGATACACGAAAGCCCATTCTGATTGAATAAGCCAGTTCGGTATTTCAACTACACGCATGTGCACAATTTAATGACATTTTATCCCGAATGACCCGCGTGACCTAACTCGCGCGTGTCACAGCATTTACACCCTGCATTTGTACACGGCGCCCGCTAGTGTTTACAGAAAGTTGAATCAAGGAGTGACCTTCGTGACCTTAGTGCGAAACGTGCTAAAAATCGCAAAGCTAGGGAGTCCAACAAATTAGCGAGTGAGGTAAATAATTTATATCGGCCGCGACGAGTGTAGCACAAGTTCTTGCGATCTAGATCTAGCATCGCAGAATTTCGAATATGTCACCCGCTCAAACTTCGTAATAAACGGGTCGAGTTTATACATATTTGAAAGAATAAATCTAAAATATTTCCTGATCTATATACAACATCTGATCGTATTTTCCTAGGAAAATCAGAATATATTGAATTTTACTGCGTATTTCCACGATTTTGCCTGCCCATGTACACAATTCATGTATAGCGTATTGACTACACACGTAACATTGACCGCCGGATCAGAATAATTAAGTGACTCGCCTTACGAATGACGCAAAATTGCGACGAATAATTAGGCTAAATAGATAAGTTATGTACCAAAATAATCCTGAATAAATAAGCTTCCTAGACAACTATTCATTAATTACCAATTTGAGTGAAAATGTTAAAAAAAACAAGCAATATTTTCTTACCTTTCAAGAAATCGCCTTTCAACTCGCCACTGAGAATAAAAACAATACAACCCACGCAATTTATTAGGGGGGACAGTTGTCCAGGCGGCCCCGTATTTTTGCTGTCTCCTGAACTTTTCAGATCAAGCCTGCCGATAGGTAAAACCGTAATACACTGACATTGCGAAAAAGTAGATATTTTTTTCTAGATTTTTAGCATGCCTATTAATGGCGATCGGTAGCTAGGGAGTCAGCTGGATTTGACACGACGTCATCGTGTAGATTTTATTGCGGGCCAATCAGCGATGCGTGTTAGCTTTGTTGTGGCGCTGTGGGCCACTGTGCAGGGTGAATGAGCAGTGTAAATCCTGAGGTAGATACGATTTGAAGCTTTGCATGGTGGGTGCGATATGAGAGAGACTGGGATTGCGGGTAACACCATGTGAAATATATCTCTTCTAGGAAGAAGTGTGGTTCTGAAAAGAACCGGGGTGAGTGTGTAACTCGACGTTTCGGACAGTGTGCTCTGTCCGTCCTCAGGAGTGTGAGTGATGTGATGCGGAGTTGCTGCAGCTTTTATGCATTCTGTGTGCCTAGTCGGGTGTGACGACTGGATGCTGTTGTGTGCGTTGGGGTGTGGCAGTAGCTTGTTGGGTGGCGTTGGTGTAGGATGTGTGGTGCTTGAAGAGTTGGGACCAAATGTGCCAGAATGTGACTGGAGCGATGATCTTGGCTTGGTTTCAGTTGATGCAGTGGTCTTGTTCGTGTGAGTGTTTGATGATTGCTGACTTGTCTATTTCTCCTTTCCTGCCGTGTGCTTGGTGTTCCACCCTGCGCAGCACTGACGGCGTCCCCAAGGGAAGCCGTTTTTGTTGTTTTCCTTATAAAAAAAAAAAATGTCAATACATTGATACTCCAGATATGCCTAGCCTGGTCCTTGCCGAAAAGCACTGTATAGTCACTTTGTGGCCTGGGTTGGAGGGCAAGCCAGGGTAAGCCATAGAAATGCATGTCTCAGGGAAAGTCCCATAGGGTTGTGCACAAATCTCCTTCCTGTTTGTTCATAATGGTTTTACCACAGGCATGTAAACGATATGTCAATAGCCCAGCTCCAGATGGCCAGGCCTTTGTAGTCTGCCGACCCAGTCAAGGCCCAAGGTCTTTAGGAGGGCATGTGGTGTTTTTTTTTTTTTTTTTTTTTTTGGGGGGGGGACGGTGGTGTTGATATGAAAGTTCGTTGACATGGTGTGCACAAGGGCATGGCAAGAGGTCATGTTGCAGGGCTTTGGAGTATATGTCAATGACCCAGCTCCAGAAATGGGGTGAAAGAGTTCATGGGACCGCCATGTGTACATGTACATTGGTCGAAGGTATATACATGTACGCTACAAGCACATGCTTCCCCAAAGGAAGCAGGCAGTGTCACCGCGTCAGTAGGAATTGGCAGTGCAGCGCAGGGTTAAGTCTTGTGTTGAGGTCTCTGCCGGTTTCTCCGATGTATACATTACCGCATTCACAGGGAATGCGGCAGACGCCCGCCTTGGTGTTTGGGTCTTGTTTGTCCTTGTGTGTCTGTAGTTGAACTAGGACCTTGTCTGGTGATGTGTGGAAGACCTTGATTTGAGCTTGGCTGAAGATGAGTTGTAGCTTGTGGGAGATGTGGCCGATGTACGGGAGTGCGACTGTAGACTTGAATTGAGGGCGCTGTTCAGGTGGGGTGGGGGGCTTGGGCTTGTTGATATTGACGCTGTTGTATCCCTTGAGCTTGAGTGATGTCTTGATGTGGTGGAGTTCTTGACCTAGGCTGGCCTGGTCGCAGGTGTTGTAGGCTCGGCGTACCAGGGTGTTGCATACTGATGACTTGAAGCGTGGATGGTGGAACGAAGAGCTGTGGAGATAGCGGTCTGTGTGTGTGGGCTTGCGATAGACTGTGTGGAATATGGTGCCATCTGGTCTGCGGGTGAGCTTGACGTCAAGGAAAGCGATGGAGTTGTTCTGTTCTTGTTCCATGGTGAACTTGATGAGTGGGTGTTGGCTGTTGATGTGCTGTAGGAAAATCTGCAGTTGTTCTGTGCCCTGTGGCCATACTATGAAGGTGTCATCAACGTAGCGTAGCCATAGGTCAGGACATCACGGTATAGAACTTTCACATCCAAAAAGTGTTTGCAGTGCGAGTGTATGTGGTTTTGAAACATGTTTTGTCTTAACTAGACGAGTACAAAGGAATGTCCTCACAAGGCTTGCAGCAACGACTTGTTTGTGACTGCATGTGCGCATGCCAGATGTGGCCTTAAAAATTCCAAAAAGTATAAACTCGATAGGGCTTATGCACTAAATCTTTACACATGTCATTCAAAATGGACAAGTTTAATCATGTTTATAATTCCTGAAATCTCGTTATTTTTTAATACCACATTATCTTTTTGGTTTCCTTCCATAAAATCACAACCTTCTAAAAATCTTGATATAACACTGTTCGTTATATAAAGCCAAATGAGCTAAAAATAGATCTCAAGAAATTTAATGAGGGCGTGCGCGGACCAGACGCAGAGGGTTTACTTTTCTATCATCCAAGTGCGAGTTGTACGTACATCACGACCTGACCTGACTTGACCTGGACATGCATAAAGCCCAGTTCATACTTTATGCGAATGCGTATGCGAAGCGAATTCGTTAAAGGGGCTGTATCGTCACGATCATAGCAGGCTTGCGGCTGTACACTGAATCCCGAACTGAGATGAACGCAGATGAACCCAGTAACTGCAAATAATACCCCACGACCGCGCGCTGACCAACAGGGCGCGCGCGCCGCGCCAGATCAGATTACAATTGCAATGACTGCTGCATGCATGATCCTGTAGTTATGATACATACTGCATGTACAAGTATTTTGTATGTTTGTGCCACCAAAAATACACGATAGGCCTACAGTCGAACATAGTCCGTGCCACCCACCCGCCGGCCAAACGCCAAAATGTACCATGACAGAACCAAACGAAAATAAGTAAATAAGTAAATCTGTATTTATAATTGTAAAATAAATAATGTACCAGCCCCTTCCTATACAAAAATAAAGTTGTAGGCCTATGTATCGAAATAAATTTTGACTAAAATCGGCTGTGCGTGCAATGATGAGCAAATCAAAGTAAAACAGCTATATACTGGTGACGATATTGAGTCCACGACCTTGTGTTACATTTGACGGCAGGACTTTATGGAAAGTTACATCATAAGAGTTATTTCAACACTAGCAAATAATAAACACAATAATAACAGTTATTACCAATAAATAATATACGCCAATGAAATGAGATTTCACCAGTGGCGAGTAAATCCGTGTCAAAAAGTGGGGATGATTATTGAATTTGTCAACGAAGTACTGCATCTCGAACTGTTCTCAATGGGGGATAACCCCGCCCCAAACACCGCTTGAAATTTGAAACATCACTTTGTGTACAATTTTCCCCTTTTTGTTTTGTTTACGAAACAAAAAAGAAATACAAATCGGCGGGCCCCTGAACTCCTTCCCCGTGTTTACGCCACTGGCGCACAGATCCCCACATCACTATGATAAAGATGACTATACCGAAGAAACAAAGAAATAAACACCCCGACAAATATTCAAACAACCCAAATTTTCACCTGTTTTGCACGAATTATTCGCTTATTATTACTTTTTATGACATGAACAATTCACATACCGAGTACATGGATCGGATGTACTGTACATGTAATGTATGTACTGTACATTCACATGTACATGTACATTACATGTAGACTTGATGTGCGGAAATATTGTTTCACACAGCGAGTTGTTGACAAGTGCCAGCGGAATAGCGACCAAGTGAAGTTGTTTCAGCTCCATCTATCAATTACTGTTTCAAAACAATTTACTTATAAGTTCTAGATTTAAATTTTGTTGTTCGCTGCTAAAGAACTGTCTGCAGCCACTACCCCTCTTTTAGTAGCATGATAATTTTGTTATTGAAGTGACTGGTCAAAATACGCCTGAAGCTTTTTATCGACCTAGTTTACATGCAAGATACAAACAAGATACATCCAAATGAATGTACACAATTTTACACATAATGCATAGACCCTTTTACGGATACCCCGCCTGTGGGATTTTGTGTACAAAATTTAGCACAAACTGTCCCACAGCGACAAGACACGTTGCAGTTTTGCTGTGCACGGACAAGCACCCCGTGTGCTGAGTCGTCCTCTCTGGCAAGAGTTTCGGCATGTTTAGTTTGAATTCTGTGGGTTCATGACCGTAATTGTGTCTACTTTCCACCGTCTAGTAATTTTTGACAACGGTTTACTGATAAGTTTCTTCGACAATTCAAATCTGTCCTCGCACTTATCAAGAAAATTGAATGTTGCGTAGGTGTGCTGTTTACGCAACTTTTTCTTCAGTTGTCAAGTGCAATGGGTTGTACAAAAGCTATGTACCAAACCAAGCAAAACGATTTTCAATCATCAATGACGGGCATTCTTCTCGATTATCCAACCTTTCAACGATTTTGTCGTCACAAAAGATACGTGATGCTTGCTTCACATAGCAATGGTCCTTATTTTGGAAAGTGCAAGGACAGATTCGTATTGTCGAAGGAATCACCAGACGGTGGAGACTAGACACATTGAGTCGTATGAATGAAAAAATATTCTTCACATTTTGCAGCTGTTATACTACCACACGCCCGTATCCTGCCCGGAGACTATAGGGAGTTTCGTCAAACCCCAAAGTGGAACTTTTGGTATTGTGCGCAACATTGCGAACACATGCATAAAATTAATACATACCACGAGGTCACCGGAATTGCTTGTTCAAGATTGAACAAAAAACTTTACAACTCGAAGGCGAGGTATTTTTCTGAATAATTTTTGGGGGTCGTGTGGATTTTGTGGGCAGCGAGTTATTTTTAATATTTTGTAAAAAGATAAATATTTCTGAGCGGAACTCGTCACCAAGCGGAGGGCGGGGGGGGGGGGGGGGTCGATTGAACCCCCGAACCACCTCCCCCTTTAGCCTACGGGCCTGTACCATCTGTATGACTGAAGTAAAAGTTCATACTTTTAGCATTCATCACATGCTTTTAATTATTCAACACTTTAAAGCATTTCACTTTCGTGGCACTAGCTGCACATTGGTCAAAGGCACACTTGTGGTTATGAACAGCATGCATTATTATAGTTATTTGGGGAGCGGTGAGCGTTTATCAAGAACAAAAACCACACTGGCAGTCAGAGGTGTGATAATGTGCCTGTTTATTATTCAGGAGGACCTCCTGATATGAATACGAACCCGGGAATAGCGGTGTCATATGAATATCCGACTCCCATGAATGTCCGACTCCTCTTCCCTATTATTTTTTAAACCCTCTCACGTGACCGGCCACTCTCCCAATAATCGATTCATCAATCACTTAAAGGGGCTGTGTCGTCGCGCCATCTCGCGTATAGTAACGAATCAAATATTGGAGTGCGCCCCCTTGCGCTTCATTTCGGTTATGTGCTATTTTTAACCTCCATCCGTTTGTTATGGCTGTTCCGAGAATTGGCTTTTGGAAACTACACACCCTGGAACACACACGCATGTCCAGCATCTGCGTACACACATACTCATGCATACATATTGTACACACATACTTATAAACAAGTAGCACACATCGTGACACTCAGTTCTCTAAGAGTAAGATTATTAGAAAAAACGTTCAAATTTCATCTGTTTATTTCATAAAATGTCATTCACATACACACAAGTGCCATGGAATATTTCTCTGAAAGTTGCATGGAATTGGAGGTTGGCGATATAGAAGTAGAACCTTACGCTGGAGAACAGTATGACATGCAGAAACTCTTGCCAGAGAGGACGACTCGGCACACGGGGTGCTTGTCCATGTAAATGTGCACAGCAAAACTGCAACGTGTCTTGTCGCTGTAGGACAGTTTGCGCTAAATTTTGTACACAAAATCCCACAGGCGGGGTATCCGTAAAAGGGTCTATGTATTATGTGTACATATACATTCATTTGGATGTATCTTGTTTGTATTTTGCTTGTAAACTTAGGTCGATAAAAAGCTTCAGGCTTATTTTGACCTGTCAATTATCATGCTACTAAAAGAGGGGTAGTGGCTGCAGACAGTTCTTTAGCAGCGAACCAAAAAATTTAAATCTAGAACTTATAAGTACATTTTTTTGAAACAGTTGATAGATGGAGCTGAAACAACTTCACTTGGTCGCTATTCCACTGGCACTTATCAACAACTCGCTGTGTGAAACAATATTTCCGCACATCAAGTCTACATGTAATGTACATGTACATGTGACTGTACAGTACATACATTACATGTACAGTACATGTACATCCGATCCATGTACTCGGTATGTGAATTGTTCATGTCATAAAAAGTAATAATAAGCGAATAATTCGTGCAAAACAGGTGAAAATTAGGGTTGTTTGAATATTTGTCGGGGTGTCGGTAGTCATCTTTATCATAGTGATGTGGGGATCTGTGCGCCAGTGGCGTAAACACGGGGAAGGAGTTCAGGGGCCCGCCGATTTGTATTTCTTTTTTGTTTCGTAAACAAACAAAAAAAGGGGGAAATTGTACACAAAGTGATGTTTCAAATTACGGTGTTTGGGGCGGGGGTATCCCCCGTTGAGAACAGTTCAAGATGCAGTACTTCGTTGACAAATTCAATAATCATCCCCACTTTTCGACACGGATTTACTCGCCACTGGTGAAATCTCATTTCATTGGCGTATATTATTTATTGGTAATAACTGTTATTATTGTGTTTATTATTTGCTAGTGTTGAAATAACTCTTATGATGTAACTTTCCATAAAGTCCTGCCGTCAAATGTAACACAAGGTCGTGGACTCAATATCGTCACCAGTATATAGCTGTTTTACTTTGATTTGCTCATCATTGCACGCACAGCCGATTTTAGTCAAAATTTATTTCGATACATAGACCTACAACTTTATTTTTGTATAGAAAGGGGCTGGTACATTATTTATTTTACAATTATAAATACAGATTTACTTATTTACTTATTTTCGTTTGGTTCTGTCATGGTACATTTTGGCATTTGGCCGGCGGGTGGGTGGCACGGACTATGTTTGACTGTAGGCCTATCGTGTATTTTTGGTGGCACAAACATACAAAATACTTGTACATGCAGTATGTATCATAACTACAGGATCATGCATGCAGCAGTCATTGTAATCTGATCTGGCGCGCGCGCCCTGTAGGTAGGTCAGCGCGCGGTCGTGGGGTATTTGCAGTTACTGGGTTCATCTGCGTTCATTTCAGTTCGGGATTCAGTGTACAGCCGCAAGCCTGCTATGATCGTGACGATACAGCCCCTTTAAGGTAACGGAGAACGTCACAATGAAACTTCACTTACCAAATCTACAAATTACTGCTCCTTATTACATGTTGTTGGAAATTCAAATTGAAATTGGCAATGTGAAGAGTCGATTAATACCTACCAGGTTTGCATGAACTTGAAGCTTTCAAATTATTGGCATTAAAAAACACTTTTGGGTTTGCTCTACAAATTTCAACTTAGCAATGTCATTTCAAACAGGTTGTATCGTAAAATATTGGGCGTGATCCCTGGCTATACGGCATTATGGGTTTATGGCTTCTGACCAGTGCCCCCCCCCCCCCCCGAACAAAGATACTGATAATTTGAGAGACCGCCAACAGAGGGCAAGATAGCTCAGTTGGCAGAGCGCCGGTACGGTATTCCGGAGGTCGCAGGTTCGAATCCCGCTTCTGCCAGTTTTCTTTGTTCACTTTGAAAGTTAATCAATTTTGATTAACAGTTTTCTTTGATTTCTTTTTAATTTGTAGATAGTGAAGCATGAATTCTTTAAAAATATCAAGCTCAAGGAATTGGACAAGAAAGCACCAACAGAGGTAAGAAAAAAAAAATAACCACTGTTCTGTTTACGATCTGTTTACAAATATGTACGTACTGTTAGCATGTTTCACACCGGTTGTAGTTGTGTAGAAACTGCACTGATGAGAATATGCATTCAGGGCTCGCGAAATCGGTAGTCCGACGTCCCGGGACAACCAAAACATTTTGTCAGACAACCAAATGTTCCAGGTTGCCAGCCCGACAAGCAAGTACCTGTTTTTGGCAATACATTCTTTTACACTCATATTTTAATCCACGGCATTTGAGAAATTTCAGCACTGTGCACAGCGGCGAAAAAAGATCAACATTCAAACCTTGATGTTGCGCGACTGTGCATGTGCGTGCAGTGGTGTACGGCGGTACGTCCGGTCGAATCGTTGGCATAAACAACGCTGCCTATCGCCAAACGCAATGTCGCCCGGAGTCTGAAATTTGAAGCCACAGATATTTGCTAAAACCCATGGGCCAGTGTTCGCCATAAGCATTGAACATAAGCTATTCAACGTCCGCATGCAATGCGACCGATTAGCGCAAACTGCTGCTAGCTTGGATTTTGGTGCAAATGTTCACAATGTACGTGCAGCACGTGGCCGCGGTTGCAATCGGCAGCAGCATGGCCGGGTGAATGCACCGTGAATCTAGCCTGGAGTACGGCACCAAATACCGGCGAGGCCAGGTTACGGCTGGAAAACATGTGTTTTAACTAATTGAGTGCAGTTTGGGAATTTTTTTTGAAAATAATTTTTTTCAAAATCTAATTTTTTAAGACAGCAGATCCGTAATCTAAGTAATACAAAAAAATGGCCTTACCAAAAGCTTGGAGACCACGTGACACGATGTAGTCACACGTGATTTGATTCACTGGTAACCCAACTCATTAAATACGTTATCTCTGGGGGAAGTTAAGGGGCAGATGGGTACCAGTTACAAGACTTTTTTCAATCGATTCCAGGTAAGTAAACATGTATTTTATTGGCCTACAGCTCGGGGCAAAAACTTCCTTGTCGGGCAATTGAAAATGAAATTAGGGCAACCAGAATTTAGACTCCCCAGCCCGAAGAGCAACTATTTAAAAAAAAAATTTGCGAGCCCTGCTGCATGTAAAGTGATTTACTCTAAAAGCAAATTACGCTTTTGAGAAGAACCGGAGGTTTTAAGGACCATTTTCTGGGGGAAGGTGAGTTGGTCTCCCCAGCGGTGTGGATAAAGGTCTGAAAATTGGTATCTATTGACAACTTATCCTCTATTTACGAGGGTCGGCTGAAAAGTTCGTAGGTTGACTCTGAAGGAGTAATGCCAGATCAATGAAACTTAAAAATGCCTTTATTTCAATGCTTTTGATAACTAATTGCATGCTGTTGGAATCTCCCATGAGAGAGTTGAGAACATTCTCAGTAGAGAACTTGTAATGTGACCCCTGATCAAAAGCGCACCAGGCTGGTCATGTCAAGGGATAACTTGGAGTTTTGAAGCAGATCCAGAGACAAAGAGGCAATCCATGCAGTGGAAACACACGTCCTCACCCCCTCCAAAGAAGGCCAAGGTCGTTTCGATGGCACATTTCGTCCATTTTTACGAAGTCGTCTACGAACCACCAAATACGGCCTTAACTAGAAACAAACAATGCAATTAGTTATCAAAAGGGTTGAAATAAATGCATGCTGAGTTGCATTGATCTGGCATTACTCCTTCAGAGTCAATCTACAAACTTTTCAGCCGACCCTCGTAGATCTGGACTCAGGAAAACCGTAAGCGTGGTAGGGCTGGCAACCTAAAATGTGGCAAACCGCCTTTCATTGCCTTTTATTCTTCAAGCCTTGTATATTTTGATTTATGCCCAGATTCGGCTAACGTCTGCAATGAAAACTCTCTTGAAGACTGTTAAGAAAGGCCGCATCCTCAAGAAGCAATCGCTGAGACGTGGACCTTCGTCCAAACACCCAAGGTACGTGGTTCCAGATGACATCAGTAGCTTATTCGATCCAAATGATTGGCCTGTGTCGTGGATCCCGAAACCGAAAGACGAGGGCGTTCTTCGCGGGAAAAGGCCAGTATGGTTGATTGAGAGAGTTAATATCAGCGGCTAAATGTATGTAAACTTCGACTGCACTGATGAGTATTGTTTTTGGAAAAGGAGCAAGTTTGGTAGATATCCGCACTTGTAAGCAGGCAGTAATGGATTTGAGCTTGAAATAATGTACATCATAGGAAGGGCAAAAATCCTGTTAAAATTAAAAATTCAACCAATAACTTTGAATTTCTATTGTTGGTCAAGGATGTACTTTCGTACTAATCAGTGTAAGGCCGCATGGTTAAAATTCGGTGGAAAATAGTTCTTCATTAATCTGTGTAGAAATGTTCAGCTTATTTTTTGTTTTCCTGAAATGCTCAGGAGACTGGGGTGCACATACTTTGGACGCCAGTGAAATGTTGAAGATATCGTTTGATCCCTTACATGCACCGCAGATCCAAACGGAAATCTTCTGCATCGTCGCTGAAGAGCAACGAAGTCGAAACTGTGCTGTCGCAGGAGCCGGTCACAAACGGCTCATTGCGGTCTGATGCCAGCGCGGCCCCACAAGCACCTTCCCCACTGGCTGCTGTCCCCCCGCCCCCTCCCTCACCTACAGTACCATCCGCAACCAAGCAAGATTTGCCGGGTATTTCAGATAAACAGAGTGCCCTGCTAAGCGATATTCGCAAGGGCCTTGCCCTCCGGAGGACAGCAGTGAATGAGGATGTGTAAGTTAAAACCTTATTGCATTTTTTAGCATCGTCAAACAAACCGCAAGGGAAACTGACTGGGCAATTTGAATAAATGTTCAAAGTGAACAAAGAAAAGTAGCAGGAGCGGGATTTGAACCTGCGACCTCCGGAATACTGTACCGGCGCTCTGCCAATTGAGCTATCTTGCCCTATGTTGGCAGTCTCCCAATTGTCAGTATCTTTGTTCGGGTGGGTGCTAGTCAGAAGACATTAGTACCCAGAATGCTGTATAGCCGGGGATCATGCCCAATTTTACGATACAACCTGGGAATCAACATTGTGGGGATCACTCAATGAGGATAAAACTTTTTAACTTTATATTAGCATCAAACAAACCACAAGGGAAACTAACTAGTAGGTAATTCAAATGAATTTTCAATAATGTGAAGAAATTGGGAGACCCCCCCACATAGCTCAGTCGGTAGAGCACCGGTACGGTATTCCAGAGGTCGCAGGTTCGGATTCTGCTCCTGCCATTTTCTTTTTCATTCAAAAATATTGTTATCAATAAACCATTAGTATGGGGAAATCCATTTAATTGAACTTTTCAGAGTGTGGACATGCAACAAGTACGTTCCAATGGGCTACTAAGTTTCTGCACTTGCGCTAAATTAAAATAAATGTCTATACTAATTAGCTACAGCAGCAATGTAATCCAATATCATTTTTGTTTCTCAGCCAGTTTGGTGTGTAAAAATGCCAGGTCTATGCCAGCACCCTTTAACCCCTTGTCAGACAGAGCCGTGGTTGCAAGCAGGGTGTGCTGTTACATAACCTGGTCATTTTCACGGCTTGCTCTTGCAGATTAGCTCTGGTGCTCAGTCTTCATAGGTACGGAGCCAAATAATAAAGTTTAGAGATTTATAGGGGTTTTTACACTACTCTGAACTTACCCGGGTAATTAATCACCCGGGTAGAAACTAACCCGGAGAATCGGTTTCACACTACAAAATTAACCCGCAATTCAGCTTACCCACTTACCACATTCACACTATGCGAATGGTAACCCGGAGAATGTGCATTGCTTGACCTCTGCCCTCCCAAAACCCAGAACTGTAATATAATTTTCACTTTGAGACTTGCAAGTAAGATTAATTATACTAAAAAAATACTTGTTAATTGTTTTTCTTCCCATAATCTCAGCACTGAATAGTGCCATAAATTGTGTCCAAAAGTTGGGGAGAGGGGAATCCAGAATTTCGTAAGAAATAACCGTCGAAAGTAACAAACAACCCCCCCCCCAAAAAAAAAAATTAAATTATATCCGCCTCAAAAGTTTCCTCCTGCAAACAAATTGACATATATGAGTATCATGAAAGTTGGGCTGGGGCGGGGGTGGATGTTTTCAAATCTATTTAAAAGGGGATGTGCTTTGGCCAAAATTAATTACATGTAGCTGGCCGATAAAACAAGACGAAGTGCACCCACCTACGCGGGTTGAAGAAAACCCGGCGAGCTTTCACACTACTGATGGTAACCCAGAGACTCGTCTCAAGGTCATCGTTAACCCCAAGATTGGTGGGTTAACCCACCTTGCGAGCAGGGTTAGAAATTACCCGGGTTAAGTGGGGTTTTGAGGCAGTTAACCCAGAGAATTTCTAATCCCGAGAAGTGCAGTGTGAACACTCCATAACACCCGGGTAATATCAGGGTTAATATTTTCGTTAACCCATACTGCATGCGAATGCGTATGTGAAGCTAATTCGTTAAGGTAACGGAGAAAGTCACAATGAAATTCGCTTTGCATTCACATTCGCATGAAGTATGAACCGGGCTTCAGAGTATAGTGTGAAACGGCTAATAAAATACTAAAGAAAAGAAAGGGAAACAATTTGAGTAAAACACAACCACTGAATAAGTATTAAAGGTTAGGTTTTCGTCTGTTGTCTACGATATCTCTTTAGTTTGGTAAAACTCTGGGAGCTGAGAAATTTTAAGTCCAAAAAGAGCAATCTCAAGCTCCCTAGCAACATGTTCCCAGTGTTATTTGACAGATACTGTGAGTTCATTCCAAATTTCATTCTTTGGGTTTTAAAGATATGATCTATATTTAGTCAGTATGATAAATATCATGGACGTCCATGAATTCAAAATGGCTTATTTTACAAACTTTGTAAAGCCATTGTTTACATCGTAATTTTTATGTTGTCAAGGACCCTCATTACGTATGCAAGCAGTCATTAAATTACTGCATGGTCAGTACGGATGGAATGTACTTGGCAAGCAAGATATCTGAGAATATTAGGTGCAATCCCGATCATATCTCTCGTGTTTTTGAACGTTTAGCTGCATGTGTGCTAGTTCACTGTACACTCACATTCACCTTAAATTGGTTACGTTAGCTACAAAGTACATATTGTACGTTTGCATTACTGTTGTAAAATTAAAGCAAATTAGGCAAGCTCGTATCGTGACTGCTGTGGTTTGTTACTTGGAAAAACAAGGGAAGTCCTTTCAATGGTGTGAAAATGTTGACGATTCTATAGAATTGTGAGAATATATCAGAAATAGAAATGTAAAAAAGTATTCATTTGAAAACAATATGAACTATTGAAAACAATCATGCTGCGTGCTGCCGTCCACAAAAGATTCCCCATTCGCTTAAACACACAAAATTTCAGTTTGTGTTCATTACTATTTCCAACCATTTATAGCTTTTTTGCTATATCGGTTTCTGTGAACCAGACCTTGAAGTATGAGTTACAAGGCTAGCACAATTCGTCTACTTAAAGTTCACACGGTTTCTTTGCTAATTGTTAAAGATACACTGTCTGTTCTCTTTTCAAATTTCACTACGAAAAAATGTGTGTTTTAATTAAATGTATTCAGTTTGGATTAGAATAATTTACAAATGTTGAATAATTTGTTTTTTCCAATAATGTGGACATATCTCTTTGTGCGTTAGCTGTGCAAAAGCAACCAAGAATACAACTGATTGTACCAATTTTTTCTTAAAGCTGCTTAATTGTTCATGCCGTAATCATTTTAAAAAAGAGATGACAATTTTTTATAGAATTTATTGCTTACTTGCCAAGCAAGATTGTATCGTCTATAATGAATGCCAACCATTGAACCATTGAATCATGTGCCAACCATCAAATCATGTGCCAATCATCAAATTTTGCAATTTTTGACCATGTAAGTATTGTTGATTTTCTATTTTTTTTTCTGACAACTGCAAAATTTGCAAAAAGGCAGTTCGTTTTAAGTGACAAAAATGGTAGTGTAATATGTATACATTTGTTCTTATCTAACACCGATAATATTTGCATTCCAAATTGTTTTTATAGTGTCTAGTCTAGCATTCGCTAATTTTTCAGTTTTAAATGTAATTATTATTCCTATTATGTAAAAAATGCCATGGCGTTGCTGTTGAAAAGAATATGTGTATTGAATATTCAGATGAGGATTTATATTTACACTAATTTGTACAGTGCTGTACATGGCCAGTTAAAAAGAACTCGGCCCAAATATTTCTGGAAATTAAGTTGAGAAATTCTGCACTTTTTTTTAATGTGATAGTTTTGTATTAAATTAAAACGTATGAATTATGATTTCGTGGCTATATGTGCTTAAAAACAACTAAAATACAGAATATCCTGAAAAATGATGGGGAAAGCTGTACATCATGATGATGGGGGGGGGGGGGGGAAATGGGGGAGTGGATCGTGACATAATGAATATTCATAAAAGGAAGAAAAAAACGCCCACTTGTGACGCATTGTGTTTTTACTTACCAGGACCGCAATTTAGTTTTTGTTGTAATGTTTTCCTTTGACAGTATTATGGTTGTGTGTTTGTACTAGAATTGTTTTATCGTCAAACAAACCACGAGGGAAACTGACTTGGTAATTTGAATGAATTTTCAATGTGAACAAAGAAAACTGACAGGAGCAGGATTTGAACCTGCGACGTTCCGGAGGTCGCAGGTTCAAATCCCGCTGCTGCCAGTTTTCTTTGTTCATTTTGAAAATGTAGAGTTTGTTTGTATAATGAATAGGGAATATGACTAGTCGTACGTTTTTAATTGGTATGGACTGTGTAAGTTTTGCCCGCTGTGAAGCTCTGCTAGAGAGCAGTACTTTTACTTGGATCGGTGTGGTTTTGGTCGGGGACAATTCATTGATGGTCGAGTGGGTTGGGGGATTTTCTATATGAAAAAAAATTACCTAGATATGTCGGGATTTGTCTTGGGCCTTGGTATTTTTAACCGGAGTTAAATATGTTTAGCAAACAAGAAATGTCAATTCGTTGTTGGCCCTGGCTTCATCGAGGGAAATATCTGTAAGGGGGATATCGGTTAAGGGGGAATATTCGTATTTAAATTTGAATAAGGGAATACACATTCTGGGTAAGGCAATTTTTGTAAGCGGTAGCTTGTATTTATTCTTTGAGGTCTTGGTATCGTCTATTTGAGAAAATAGCTACGTAAATATATTACATTGCTTAATTTTTAGAATCTGCCTTGGGCGTTTATGAAAATGCTATGGGTCACAGTTAAGCAGGGAATAACCGTAATGCACTCTTTGGTTGTTTCCAAGGATGACCAAGGTCCTTCGTATCAAGAATGACTTTAAATGGACAACGTCGTATTTTTTCAATGAACAATTTGAAATTAAGTTAATTATGAAATGTTTGCCAACCGTTTTCATTGACGGTTGAATCGCAGACGCAATAAGACCTTATACGTGGCGACCATATATGGCTAACGTCTTTGTGCTTACATTGTTGCAGAATTTGAATGACAAAGATATAACTCGAAGATGTCCGATAATATTTCTCTACATTCGTAACTGTTTTCTTAAGTTATTTCTAATTAAGTCGAAAGCTTGACAAAATGGATTCCTTTTGAAATACTGTAAAGTTTATGTAGTATATTTTGTGACATTTTATTTAATTTTTTATTTTTTTTATGTGGTTTTGCCGAGAGGTAATTGATACAAAAACCATTGTATTGACAGATTTTTAATTCTTATAAGCTATGCAAGGTTATGAGAAAGGTTTAATTCTGAAATAAAATCAAATGCAATATTGTAAACTTGCATGATTATTATGACGTTGTCGAAACAGGGCAATTCAGGAAATTCTCATTTCAATGCATGTAGTCGGAATTGACATTATTTGTATTTATTTATTTTGTTGGGGGGGGGGGGGGGGGGGGGGGGGGGGGCATTGTAATCAAAGGGTATGCAGCAGTCGTTGCTGTAGTCTTGGTTCCAAGACGTCCTTAGCGGTGCGACGTATAGCTACACACACGGCAAGGACAAATTTGGCCTTGGCGTGTGTGTAGCTAGCTGGAGGGCGCTGTCGGCCGGCCGTGCGCAGAGCACTGATCTCACAGACGTGACTGATCTCCATCATCCTCGTGTATGCTTGCTTATTAGCACGGTTCCCGTCTCTGCTGCGGTATTTAATTGATAGCAGTAGAGACGGGAACCAGTCTACAGTGCGTACTCGATTGGGTATATTTTGATCCATGACTTGGGGAGAATTTAAATAGGTCTATAGAATTTTACTCTCTCACCGAAGTGATGACGTCAATGCAATGTTTGGAACCAGAATACTTTTGTTATGTGTTTGCATGACTGGCTGTTAACAAAGGAACAGTTGAAATTTACATGTGTTTGGAACCAGTTGTCACGCTAACTGACGTCAGACTTCGGTACTCTATTGTGATTATACAACGTTACTTCATCGTTTTGAACGTTTGAAGGACATTACATAAAGCATTTGCCAAGCGTTTTTGGCGAAAAAGAGGAATTCTTGCTACGCTTTAATAAATTGTACATTTAGGCCTATAGCAAAGACGATGGCAGTCGTTGTAAGATGATGTTTCTTCCTTCATGTTTTTATATCTGATCAATAATGTGCAGCCCGGTACGGCAGTGCTTTGCCAAATGCCGAAAAGCCATAAGAACAGTCTATGAAGTATAGAATATTCACTCTGTTGAGCAACGGATGACACAACGTCTAAGACTACGCATAGGCCGTATACGGGTATAGGGTTGAAAAAACAAACGAATCGGAATTTGGGAGTGGAATTGGCATGTCAAAAGAGCATTTCTTTTAATTTTCCTTTTTGTTTTTTATTAAAAAGTAAATTTCGATTTTCAATACATTTCCTTGACCCACCCACATTTTCGAAAAGAAATCGAAATTTTAAAACATTGCAAATTTTGAATGGCCCCTTACCCGGATATGCCTGACACAAAAGTGTCTGTGGAAGGTGTTTTGAAATTGCTTAAATCAATGGATGTCTCTAAAGCAGCTGGACCGGACCAAATATCAACTAGAGCCCTCAAATTGGCTGCGGATGAAATTACCCCTATCCTTGCGCACATTTTCAAACAATCTTTGGACACAGGTGAGCTGCCGGCAGATTGGAAAAAGGCCAACATAACTTCTTGTTTAAGAAGGGTGTTACATCTGACCCAGCAAACTACAGACCAGTATCCCTATAACTTCAGTGTGTTGCAAATTACTGGAGCATATTGTTGACAGTCATTTGATGAAACATCTAGACCAGCATGAAATTCTAGCTGAAAATCCCTGCATGCCTTTCGTAGAGGGCGTTCATGTGAGAGTCAGCTTATCCTGACCTTCAATGACCTTGCCTGCAATCACAACAATGGTATCACTACCGATGTAGCAGTGCTCATTATTGCTGGACTTTTCGAAGGCGTTTGATGTAGTACCCGACACCGGAAACTCCTTTATAAGATCAATCATGATGGCATCAGAGGCAAGATTAAAAACTGGATCGCTGCGTTCCTTACCAACCGGCTGCAGAGAGTTGTGGTAAACGGTGAATTTTCTAGCTGGCACAAAGTTCTTAGTGGTGTGCCACAGGGGACTGTGTTAGGACCGCACTTGTTCATCCTCTTCATTAATGACATTCAATCGGCTGTGAAGGGTGTTATCAGGCTATTTGCCGAGTGCCTCATATATCATCATATTAACTCCAATGAAGATGAGAAACTGCTGCGAGCCGACCTTGACAACCTCATTGGATGGGCTACTACTTGGGGTATGCGATTTAATGCTGACAAATGTAAAACGATGCGAGTCTCTCGTAAACGAAACCCTGGTAAACCATATGCGATGGATGGTGTGAATCTTGAAGCATCTAAGGAATTCACGTATCTGGGGATGCAAATCCAAAATGATTTGGGATCAGACGCAGCATGCTGTTACTAAGGCAACGAGAGTCCTCAACTTCATAAAACGAAATGTTTACATGAGCTCTAAAAATGTCAAGGAAAAGTTATATCTTACACTAGTTCGGACACTCTTATAATATGGTGTGCATGGCAGCATGGAACCCTTATATAGACTTTCACCAATCTGCGATTGAGAAAGTTCAGCGCAGGGCAGCGCGTTTTGTTCACGGAGATTACGCAAGAACGAGTAGTGTCTCCAATATGTTAACGTCTCTTGGGTGGGAGAAGTTAACGGACAGAAGGGAAACACACCAGGTGACTCAGCTCTACAAGATTATCACTCAAGTTATTGACATCGACGCTTCGGACCATCTTCAGCCAAAAATGCAGAGATCTAGGAGGGGGGACAATAATCACTTCAAAATACTACAAATCCTCAACTGTACTTAAGAATTCCTTTTTCCCAAGGACTCTTAAATTATGGAATGACTTGCCCCAACATATTATTGACTCTATGACACACAAGATCTTCAGAGACAATTATTATGATCACATTACGATTAAGACTTAGATGACGACACCTCCCCGTGACCTCCTAGCCAAGATCACAAGAGGATGTTTTTAGGAGGAAACCAACCAAGTACCAAGTACCAAGTGCCGAAGTGTCATGGAAAGTCGTTCTTCTGCAGATATCGGGAATGCGTGGGTTTCTTTATGGTGAATTTTCGGAGCAAACCATTTCCAACAACCTTTCCAACTGGCAGGGATTCATTCTGCATCTGTATCTGTATCATATAGTTGGCAAAGCATCCCGAAGGAAACATCACACCAACTTGTTGTGCATCTCGTGTGGGACCACGTCAAATTATATCACCCAGAATTTATTTTCTTACATGCTTTAAATTGTTGTAGATTTCTTCCCTAAAAAAGTTTAATGATGGTGCACATGCTGCAGAGGATAGTATTTTGTTCCAGTCTTTTTGGTTCTTGGAAAGAAGCTGTTGTCAAATACCCTGGATACTCTAGTTGCCCTTGTATTTGGAGTCAAATAAGTGTCTGCCGGTATGTCCACCAGTCCCTTTGTTATCTTGTACATCATGGTTAATCTATTGGCTCTTCTCCGTGTCTCTAGGGGAGCCCAGTCAAGCCTCTGAAGTAGATTTGTGACTGTTCCCGTTGTTTTACTATATTCACTGAAGATGAACCTTGCGGCTTGCCTCTGTACTTCCAAGCAGTGAATATCACACTGTATATAGATGTGGATCCCAGGCAGATGAAGAATATTCTAATAATGGTCGAACCAAAGAGGAATATGCAGATTTTTTCACCTCAGAGCTGCAGTTCCACAGGTTTCTCCTTAGAATCCCCAGTATCTTCCGTGCTTTTTTACATGTTTCTGTTGTGTGTTTTTTCTAAGACAATGAATCTGTGATGTACACCCCGAGATACTTTTGACTATCAACGCTTTCTAGAACCCTTCCACAAAAGTTAAGATTGTTGTTAATGGTTTCCTAAGTCCAATTGAAATTGTGCTACATTTCGAAGTGTTGAATTTATTTTTCCATGTTGACTGCCAAGATTCTAAGCTATAAAGATCTTGTTGAAGCTGGGTCTTGTCTATACTGTATACAAGACAATCATCGGCAAAAAGCCGGACTTTTGAAGACGGATTCTGCGGCAGATCATTTATATAAAGCAAAAATAGGAGAAGTCCCAGAACAGATCCTTGAGGAACTCCAGATGTTACAGGGGCAAGTGCTAAAGATTTCTCTTCAACTACCACCTTCTGAGTACGCCCAACCAGAAAACTTTCTACCCACTGAAGCAAAGGACCTACTATACCATAATGTTGAAGCTTATTAAGGAGCAATTTATGTGAAACTTTGTCGAAAGCTTTTGAGAAATCCAGGACCGCTACATCCACTGTCTGCCTGTTGTCAATGGCTTGTCCGATGTCATGTATAGTGTAGTGATAAGTTGGGTTTCTGTAGATCTCCTTGAGCGGAATCCATGTTGACAATCTGTGAGAATCTTGTACTTATCAAGATGTTTCATTATATATGACTAAGAATTACATGCTCGAGAACCTTACATGTGACAGAGGTAAGAGACACCGGCCGATAATTTGCTGGTTCGGACCGTACCACTGCCTTAAAGATTGCAGTGACATTAGCCGTCTTCCAAGCAGTTGGTACCATCCCACTATCGACTGAACTCTGAAATAGATCCTGGAGGATATAGGGGCCAAAGGTTTTGCTGCTAGTTTAAATAACCAAGGTGGTACCTCATCTGGTCCCGATGCTTTAGTTAAAACTAATTCAGTGAGTTGTTTTTCAACACCCTTGACAGTGATCTGTAGTTTTGATATTTCATTGTATGAGTCGCCCTCTAATTTAGCATCATTTCCTTCGGATACGGAGGTGAAAACACTCTGAAACTGATGGTTGAGAGCCTCAGCCTTGCTGTCACTTAAGATGTTTCCATGGACTTTCAGGTCAGAAGCTCCTACATTTTCCTTTTGAAAGCTCTTTATATATGACCAGAAAGCTTTGAGGTTTGTTTTGAAGTTTTCCTGAAGGTATGAATTGATGTACGCATGTCTTGCCTTAAGAAGACTGTTTTTCATATCTTTGCGAGCTTGTTTAAAGGCCACCCAGTCCTGTTCCTTACTTGACTTTTTCGCCTTTTTATAAAGACGCCTCTTCCTTTTGTATTCCTTTTTCAGTGAATTATTAAACCAAGGTAGATTAGGCCTACTTGTGGTGAATTTGTAAGGTACATGCTTTTCCATGAGGTCCTCCAACATTTGATGTATGTGTCTCCATTTTCCGTCTGGACAAATTCCCTGAGTTACTTCCATGTAGGTTGGCAGGTGAGTGTACACATCAGCTATTATGCCCTCAGTATTTGCTTTCTGTCGCAGGTATAGACCTTCCTTCTGGGCTTGGGTTTCATGTCAATATCTACCTAAACAATGTCGTGGTCCGAGATCCCTTCAACTACCTTAACATCATGGATGACATTAGGATTGTTTGTGAGGACAAGATCCAGAATATTTTGAGTGTTACGTTGAGTCCTAGTTGGTTCTTTGACACATTGCTTAAAGCCAAATTCAGTAACCATATTAAGAAATTTGTCACCAACTGTTCTATTTTGGCCTTGACTTTCAGTAGTGTAGTCGTCCCAGTTTATATTAGGCAAAATACAATCTCTAAGAATGATGACCGTGTTCGAGTCTAGTTTCTCTTTCATTCCAGCCACAGATTTGATTAGTTCCTTCATTTGAGTACCCCTGTGATCATCTGGTGATCTGTAGTATGTTCCTGTAAAGAGCGTCTTGCCTGTTGTTTGCTTTATTTCTGTCCAAATCAATTCACAATTGCTTCTAACACCAGGGAGTTCATTTGACACTAGCTCACTGCTAACTGCTTGAAAAACTCCCCCTCCTACCGTGTTTGTATCCCTATCTCTACGAAAAACTTTGTAGTTCGTTGGGAAAATTTCTGCACTTTTTACTGACTGGTTGAGCCATGATTCTGTCACACAGATGATGTCTGGTTTGTACACTTGAATAACGGCCTGCAAGTCAGCCACTGTTCCTCGAATGCTCTGACAATTTATCAGGAGACATCGCAGACGTGATTTATTGCTCTTCTTTTTACCCCAATCCAGTGTGTCATCCTCTGATAAAGATGCAGTTGACTGAGCTTCGCTTTCATAAGTTTAAAAAAATGATTCTGAGAAATTTGGGAGTTCACAATTTAAACAATTCCACAATTCATCACAGGTTTGTAGATGACTGACATGACTGAGAAACACCTGCACAGTCTGAATGCACCCATCTTTCACACCTGTCGCATAGAATTGCAGAATCCCCATTTAGTTCATTCCTTCCACATACCCCACAAGGGCTGCACACACACTGCAATACCGTGGTTCAGTGCTTTTCTGAAGCTTCTTATACTGGAATGCTGTTATGTTTTCACACTTTGCATGTTTCCATTTATTGCAATCCTCACAAAAAATGGCTCTATCCCTCTGTTTGACGACGATCCCACATAGATCACACTGGTTCTGATTTTTGGAGCTTGGACCTGGATTTTGTTCTATATCGCCACTAATAATCATGGTCAATAAAATCACACATTTCTTATCACATGTCCTTCTTGGTGATGACAATTATGCTGACTGCAAACAAAAGCTTGGGTCAGCCAACAACCTTGCCAGTAAAAGAACTGTTCTTGGATGAGCTTTGAACACTGCCTGCACGATGGTGTGTGCATATAACGTTTTATTTTCCCTGATGCAGACATCTTCCCCTAATTTAAGACCAGTTCCAATATCCTTGTGAATCTGAGCATTATATGTGCTGCTTTTGGGAGGTTTCTGGCAAGATGACACATGGAGTACATTAACAGAACCCAATGAAATGTAAAAAGCATTCCTCGTGAAGGCTTCCTCATTTTCTTTTGACTTCGAATGTACCTAGTTTCATGGAAGGTAGCCATTGTAAAAATCAGTTCAAAATTTTAAACATTAATCCTGAAACAAAATGCTGCCAGTAAAATTATAAAAGTGTTCAGCACTATTTTAAAATGGTGAATGTCAACTTCATCAAGTTCATGGCAATCATCATGATCATGGCAGTCAATCACGAATAAAACTGGAATGGACTTACAGTTTGGTGAAGACTTTAAAAATATTCAGCGATGCTGTCAAACAAATCCACAACACACACACAAATCCACGATGGTCCCAGCCATGTTCACCAAATCGTAATCAAATCCAAGATGGCGATTCCCGCGTTTTAGAAGGTGCACGTAGTCCCTGCCGAGTTCCTTCCTAACTGCTTGTTTTCCCACCAAACGTGACAAATCGTTGAAGTCAGGATAAGATGGGCCGAACACAAAGTTGCAGAATACAGTAAAAAACACCAAATAGACTAAATAAATAGACTAAATAAATAAACTAAATGAGACGACGCCACAGTTAAAACGAGAACGAAGTAAAAAGACGAGAGCAAAATATAAAGACGTCCACCCCCAACGAGAGCACAACCTATTGTGAACCTTCATTCGGAAGGAGCTGAAAAACAAACTGTGGTCTGCCAGCATCATCTCCCGAACGAGGGTTTGATGAGCTACTTAAGTGGTCGCAATTGGTTTATTCTACGAACATAAATCGATCGCTTTTTACTATTTTTCTTGCGACGTAGCAGAAGGGCAACACTAACCAATTTATTTTGCTCTACCGGCAACATGGTGAACTTCGCAGTAAACGATTCGCAAAAGTATGAACGTCATTTTCGCGAAGAATTAATTCGTCCCCTCGCACTGCGAATTATTCGCCCTTGGTGCGCGAAAGGGCCGGTCACACTGGCCACGATAACGATAACAAAAACGAAAACTATGCGAATAAACGCTCCCTATTGGTGGATGGAACGCGCGCGTATTACCGCACGACAATTCCACCAATCAATGCCGTTTATTCTCACCGTTTTCGTTATCGTCTTCGTTATCGCGGCCAGTGTGACCGGCCCTTGCCAGTAGAAATTCGCATCGCATTCGCATGAAGTATGAACCGGGCTTATTAAGGGATTCCTCCGGTTTCCAAGCTTTTCATTGGTTAAATATGGTCACATGGTGTATTACGATTTTTTTTCCAATTCTCTATAATCAATACTATCGTTTCATCTGTTACTGCGTCGAAATTGGATAGTTCTGGTCTTCTGGACCAAGTTATCAGCGTTTTTCTCAGCGTATACTCAAGGGTTTTTCGTGTTCTTTTTGCGAAATTGCCGAGTGTTCTGTTCATCTTTCTTCGGTTGGTGTACTTTTAATAGAATGTATTTATGAAATGCACCATTTTTGGGGGTAAAGTTTAAAGTCTTAGCTACGACATGGTGCATATAGTTCGACAACATGCACTTCTGTATATACGCCTCTGCTAGTGCTAGACCAATATGCAAAATGTGCGTGGTGCCGGTGGTGAGCGAGGCCGGTGTAAAAGGTAATTCTGTCCCCCCTGATAAATCCAGAAAGTTTCTCACCAATGTTGAGAAACTTTTCGGGAATAACTCGAGGACAACCGATCCATCGGAAAATAGAATGCAAGCTTGCTAAAACTATTAAAACCACTGTAAACATGTTCAATTCTCTTGTCCAACATGCCTCTTTCATTATTGTGTCTGAGCAGTTGAAAACCCACGGTTGTCGGAAATTTTAAAAAGCATGGCAACTATCTTGAAAAGATAGTTTGAAAAGATATTTTAACATAAAAGTCACTTTCCGGAAAATAAAACTTTTGTTAACATTTTTGTTAACGGGTTAATTATCCGGTCCAACAGTATCACTGACGCAGAAATCGACCATTCCGTCTTCCCGGAAACGCGATCTAAATTTTCAAAATTGCGGAACCGGTCAAATTGCGGAACCGGTCAATCAACTGTAGTCCTTGATCGAACTTGCTCTATGCTGCACAGCATACGGGCGATGTTTGATGGTGCAGCATTCACCGTGAGTTTGTATATGCCGGCAATCGTGCACCTAGGACAAAAGAATTCGAGCGTAGACAAAGGGGTCCACGTTTGACCTAACGTCCACGATTGAAAATCGTGTACAAAACCAATGGGAGGCCTTCCGAAAAAGTTAGAGTATAAACAAAAGAGGAACAATGGGAGGTCCACGATTGCACCCGTTTACATGACTGTGTGTACGTGCACTGTATATATCTCCGAGGACAAGAGAAGAAAGGAAACACAAAGAAACCTTTCAGTCCTCGAACGTAGAGTCTTTTGTTGAAATCGGTCCTCGAACGTAAGGATACGTGCTTAGTCTATGGGGGTTGGTTATATTGAAGGAACAATAGGAAACACAAAGCATTGTCCTCGGACGTATTGGGGAAGTACGACTTTGTGTGAGTTTGTATATGCCGGCAATCGTGGACCTAGGACAAAAGAATTCGGGCGTAGACAAAGGGGTCCACGTTTGACCTAACGTCCACGATTGAAAATCGTGTACAAAACCAATGGGAGGCCTTCCGAAAAAATTAGAGTATATACAAAAGAGGAACAATGGGAGGTCCACGATTGCACCCGTTTACATGACTGTGTGTGTGTGTGTGTGTGTACGTACGTACTTGTACGATGTCTGATACTGCGCGGTCATACTTGTAGTCAACCGTTTGCGAAATTAAACCGAATTGCGAATCCATTTATACAGTATCAATAGGGAGGATTCCGAAAAAGCCGCAAGTCGTCACTTGGGTAGTTGTATCTGTTTTATTGCGTCGTCTGCGTTTCAGCTCGAAAATAATCACATAAAAAACACTTTTCTGGAGTTTGAAAAAAATGGCATCAAGTGGATTTGAATTCTTTGGGGTTTTATGAATAATCCCTGAATTTTTCAAAGAATGTACCCGAAATTGCATATGGGAAGTCATTTTCGACCGTGAGCCCACTAACTAATTGCGCAGGCGTACGTACATGTACGTCACAAATCACCCAATGGTTAATCAATGTTCCTTGCTCAAACTTGATCCATAATTAGGCATAATTATGAATTATTGAAGGTTTCTGTCAATGTCGGTTTTTGTTTTTTGTTTGTTTTACATTTCTTTACCCAGGGTGTGCCCAAACAGTTTAAAACTGGTTTCCATCGGGTCTTAAAGGCTCTAGGCCGTTTATTTACCAGTGAAATCACACAAGACTTTACACAAAATGGTGGGAGATCGCACAAAGCTTGTTGCTAGGGGAAACGGGTCACTGCGCGTGCGCCGCCCGGGAACGGGCCTCCCCAGCCGACCAGCAGGGGCTCCGCTGCAACAGCTCCGCTGTGGTACCGTGCTAGCGCCCTCCGCCGACCGACCGGCACCGGCGCTACATCGCCCCCTTCGAGGACCTTTGTTCGTCCCCGAACAAGGCGACCAGCACCGATGACCGGACGCCCAGGAAGACCCGGTCCGGACGGCGCCCGCAGTGACAACAAAAACACAATGGGGGAACAGCATCCAGTTCAGTTGGTGGGCGGAGGCTGCCGCTGGACTTCCGTCTGTCGCAACAGTTCCTCCCAGAAGCGGCGTGGGACGTTGTTGGGGTAGCGTGGCGGTGGAGGCGCTCCAGGTGGCGTAGAGGATCTCGTTCGCACCTCTCCCTCCGTCCGGGTCGGTCGGCCTCTCCAGCCCTGGCGCCGGTTCCAATGGTGTCGTGATGAGGGGGCCGGGGGCGCCGGGGAGCGTTCCGGGCGGACGCGGCTCCCCGGCCTAGATGGTCGCCCCTCCGAGGGACGTCCCGGGTGGGACGGTCTTGGGGGGCGTTCCGGGTGGACGCGGTCCCCCGACCTGCTGGGAGACTCGGGGACCTGGTGACTCCCCTGACGAGTAAGGTGCGGCGGCGAGGGCGACTGCCCTGCGCTCGGAGCGGCTGAGTGGGGGGCTGTTCCGGGTGGTCGCGGCCCCACCCCGGTGGGACGTCGGAGGCGGAGGGGATGGAGCGGCGTCCATCTCTCCGTCGATGGCGTGGACGTCAAGCTCATCGACCTCCGCACTCACCGATCCCACGAAGAATCCAGCACAGTAGGGGTAGTGTCGTTCTCGGACGTCCCTCCTGTAGAAGGTTCTCCCGCACCCCCGGGCGCAGGCGTAGGGACATTCCGGGTGGAGTACCATGCACACCGTCCGGAGGTGCCTCCGGAGGTTATGGTTATGGTTGAACGTCCTCTCGCAGTGGGGGCACTTCGTCGGATCCGTCCTGCAGGGGAGAGAAGAAGGAAAGTTAGTTAGCTGGAGGCAGTAACGACTGGGTCGGTTAACTTTCCGCCCAGTCCTGGTGACTCTGCCGGGAGCCGGCTCCGAGGGTGTAGGGACGGCCTGTCCATCGTCTCCCGCCGCTTCGCCGGGCTCGGCCCTTGGCTCCTCCTGCACGCTGGGAGCCGTCGCCGTCGTTACCGTGGGTGATGGTGTTCCCCCTCCTCGCGGACTCGGGGCAACTCTGATGTTGTGGCCTTCCCCATCATCCGGTTGGTCGTCCGGAGAAGCCGTGGTCGCCGGTTCCGTCCCCGGTCCCTCCGATCGGTCCGGAGTTGCTGGGGGCCCCTCCGCGGTGGCACTGTCCTTCTCCGCTGGGGGTCCGCAAGCAGCACGCTTTCACCAGTCCACGTCGGCGTCGCCCCGGTATGGCTTCAGCCGGTTGTAGCGGACCACCTTGGCTTTAGCCCTGAGGGACTTCTGGACCCGGTACGTGACGTCGCCCATCCTCTTCATCACCTGCACCCTTGCGACCATCGGTCTGGCCTGAGCATCCGGCTCTCCGCTTGGGTCCTGGCGTCTCGGCATTGCTCCTGTCAGTCCCCGTTGCCGGTCGGGAGCCGACCTCCGCCTAGGGCAGTACCGCCAGATGTGTCCGAATTCGTGACACCGGTAGCACTCCACTGGGGGGCGGGCGGTCTGCACGTACCTGATCCCGGCAGCCGGTTTGTGTTCCTCGGCTGGAGGTTGGGCTATCAGCCGAACGTCCTTGGTCCCTGGCCTCCCTTTCCTGTGCGCCTGTGACTCGAGAAAGGCCTCCATCTCGGCCGCAAGGGTGACTGCCTCGGTCAATGTCGTCGCTTTCCTGGAGAAGATGTGGAATTGCAACTGTTCATTCCCCAGTGCGTTCCGAAAGGCCTCCACCGCCAGATCTTTGCGAGCCTGTGTGGGTAGCTTCGGGTAGATCTGGTTGACTAACCGCCGAATTGATTGTCCCAAGCTACCAAGTGACTCACCGCGGCCTCTCACGCGCGTAGACAACTGCGGCCGGTGCAATGGGATCTGGGCGGCCACCCCGAACCGAAATTCTCGAGGAGGGAGGAATATTCCTCTCCGGCTCCATATCCGCAAGCACCTCCTCCCGGGCCGTGCCCCTCAAATGGGAAGCCAGGAACATTGCTTTCTCGGCCTCGCTCCAATGGTTGACCGCCGCAACACTCTCGAAATGGATCAAGTAGTCGGACCACGACGAGCCCCCGTCGAACCTGTCGGGAAGCATCACTGGCCTCCGACTCCCCGGGTCGGGATGCCCAGGTCCCGCTGCCTCCCTTCTCGTCCTGGGCGGCGGTGTGACTTCCCCCGCCGGCCCGGCGGCACCGTGGGTACCAGGGGTAGTCTGCGCCCCCGTGGTGGTGGAGGGTGCTTCGGTCCTACCGGGTCTCTCCTCCCGACCGGCCCGTCTCACTCCGTAGACTCCCGTGCGGATTGCCTCCGCACCATTGACTCCCACGCGGATTGGCTCTCCTCCATAGACTCCCGTGCGGTTGCCTCCGCACCATTGACTCCCACGCGGATTGTTTCTCCTCCATAGACTCCCGTGCGGATTGCCTCCGCACCATTGACTCCCACGCGGATTGGCTCTCCTCCATAGACTCCCGTGCGGATTGCCTCCGTCCCATTGACTCCTACGCGGATTGGCTCTCCTCCATAGACTCCCGTGCGGATTGCCTCCGCGCCATTGACTCCCACGCGGATTGGCTCTCCTCCATAGACTCCCGTGCGGATTGCCTCCGCGCCATTGACTCCCACGCGGATTGGCTCTCCTCCATAGACTCCCGTGCGGATTGCCTCCGCGCCATTGACTCCCACGCGGATTGGCTCTCCTCCATAGACTCCCGTGCGGATTGGCTCCGGTTGGGGGGCGGGGGTCGCCACGCTAGGAGATTGGCCACACTGGCACCGTTGAGGGGGCTCTACTGTGGCCGTCGTGGGGCATGTAGGATGGGGCATCCCCGTGTGGGGTATTGTTCCCGTTGCGTCAGTGTCTGCCCTGGGGGTTGGTTCCTCGTGGATCCTGGTACTCACGCCGGTGTAGTAAATGTGGGGTGTCTCCGGACGAACCCCCGCCCCCGCTGCGTCTGCAGACGCGGCTCGACCGCGTTCCGTATGGAACGGCGTGTCCGCCACGCCGCCGTACCCAGCGCGGGGCGGTCCCCCCTGGTGTCCCCCGCTGGGCATACTGGTGCGAAATTCACAGGCCACCTCCACACGAGGCTCCGCCCCCGCTGCCCCGGCGAACGCGGCTCGGCGGCGTTCCGTGTGGAACGCAGCGTTTGCCCCGTCGCCGCGCGCAGCGCAGGGCGGCCCCTCGGGGGGCCCGGCGTCCTGCACGCCGGGACAAGGGTTGTGGGGTGTCCCACAGTGAAGCACCGTCCCCGCCACACCGGCCGGTGCGACTCGGCAACGTTCCGGGTGGAACGGAGCGCCTGTCACCCCGACGTCGGCGGCGTGGGATGGCCCACTGAGGGACTCATAACTAGTCTTGGGGGAATCGATGCAAATGCAACATGGGGTGTAACGAATTCGCCCTCTCTGATCTACAATCTCTGGCTTCTTATTCCCCCCGTCCTCCTACATGAGAGATTCCGATCCCGGTGACCCCCCAGTCTCCCTCTTATCCCGAGGAAGACTCCCTTGATTATCCCTCAAGAAGGATTCCAACTCGCTCAAGGTAACGAACGGTCTGCCATTCTTATCTCCCGGTTGGCCTGCGTTGTGTGGAGCTGTATCCCAGTCTGTGTCCGCGCCGTGTGGCGAGTCAGACACCAGACTACCCCAACCCGATGTATTCATCGAAAGAACTCGGAGTTTTACCTGATTTATTCCTTTCTGGTATGTCACCGCTGCCTCCAATGTAGCGTCGACCGTGCGCGGGACTATTCTACACCTGAAAGGAGAACTCCGGCACACTTTCTTCGGGTCTTAAGTAAATTTAAAGAAGGGAGTATTCCATAAATCGAAATAGAACACAAATTAACAGAGAAATCTCAACAAATCACAATTAATATTGGCTGAAATACTGTCACTTAAATACAAAGTTTACACCAAAATAGAAAGCTATATACGATTACCTTCCTATTTGTTTGTTTATAAAATAACTATTGTCTTCCAAATCTCTTAATTGAAACTTTCCAAGCTATGTCTCAATATCTAGACACATTACGAATTATATTTAACTCTTGATCAAGTGAGAGTAACAATATTTCTCAACGCGTGAAACAACATAAACAAACTGAATATTTACACAATTTACACTACATGTGTTTACAATGATAGTTAAAGTGCATGGGAAAGTTAGATGGGACTGTGTTCTTGTACAAGTCTAAGACAAGCCTTTCTTCTTGTCTTCGCCATTGAAGGTTCCTTCCATTTCTCAAACAGTTTCTACCAGCGTTGAGCTTTTCCTGATCTGACATTAACGGTTTAACTCGATGCTGTTTTGTCTGGCAAAGGAAATCATAGCTTAGTCGATCGATCGGTTTTCGAGTTCTGGTTGGTCTGGGACGAGGCGGTGAGAGATGGGATGTGCATGCTGTTGGTGATATCAGCCTGGTCTATGCCTTCACTTGTATTGTTGGAAGGTTGAAAGCAGGAAAACACTGTGTTTTCTGTGGCACTTCCTTCTCGAGTGAGTTGTGGCGGCGACATTGACGGTGATATCGGATTGTTCTCAGGTGTGTGGTGTATTTTCTGTGGAGTGAGCACTGGCGGCAATGGTGAATGAGATGTTGCTTCCATAGGGAGAAAATCGATGTCAATCTCCTCATCACTGGTCTCATTGTCCACAACTGATATCTGGGGATGCTTCAATTCTTCTTTAGTCTCATTGGTTGAGATTTTTGCTTTTCAGATTTCATCTGCCATCTTGTTTTCCTCTTCCACGGGGAGAAACATGCATGGTGTCAAGAGGGTTCTGTGCACAGTCCTTTCTTTGTCATCGTCAATGGAGCGGACGGTGTACATAGGTATGTCTGGGTGTTTGGAAATTACGACGTAAGGCTGAGGCTCCCATCGATCAGCTCTTTGCTGGTACCAATTAGATGTTTGTTCTGAATAAGAACCCTGTCCCCTGGACGTATAGTAGCTACTTGGGTACCTCTGTCGTACAAACGTTTCTGTTTAGCTTTCGCCTGTCTCACCAGGTCAGTGACTTTCTTGTAGGCTCCTTGAAGTCTATCCCTCAGTCGTTCTGTGTATTCGTCGTAGCCGGGTGCTTCTTGTGCATTTGCCTTCAGACCAAACATAAGATCTACAGGTAAGTTTGGATGTCGACCAAACATAAGATAAAATGGGGCATATCCTGTTGAGTCATGGCGAGTTGAGTTGTACGCATGCGTCATTACTCAAACGTACTGCGTCCAGTCTTTCTTTTGGACTTTCTCTAGTGTTCCAAGCATGTTGAGGAGAGTTTGGTTGAACCGTTCTGTGAGACCGTTTCCTTTTGGATGGTATGGACTTGTACGGCTCTTTTTGATTCCTGAGATTTTGCAGAGTTCCTTGATGAGGTGGCTTTCAAAGTTTCTACCTTGGTCGGAGTGTATTCGAACAGGGAAGCCGTAGTTCTGTATGATCTTCTCCCACAGGACTTTTGCTACTGTGTCGGCTTTCTGGTCGCGGGTCGGGAAGGCCTGCGCGTACTTGGTAAAATGGTCGGTTATAGCCAAGATGTTTTCATAACCTTCCTTTCTTCGCTCAAGTTTCAGGTAGTCAATACACAGCAGTTCCATTGGCTCGCTGGTGTTGATATTGACCAAGGGCACTCTGGTTTTAGTAGATGGAGTCTTTCTGAGACAGCATCTTTTACACCCTTCACTCCAAAATTGGATGTCTTTTGCCATTTTAGGCCAGAAGAAGCGGTTTCTCGCCAGATCTAAAGTTCTGTCATAGCCTATATAGGTGGCCGAAGTCATCGTGTAGACCTTTAATGACAGTGGACTTGTACTGCTGAGGGAGAGCTAGTTGGTATGAACTAGACCCATCAGATGTCTTTCTCACTCGATACAGTGCGCCATCTCTCATCTGCAGCCTTTCCCACTGCCGCAAGTATAGCGAAGACATTCAGGACGTTCGTAGGTTCTCTCTGATGGAGTTGGTTTTCTGCTATTCTCCAAATAGTAAATTGCTCTGGAGATGTCTGGATTAGTTCTTTGTGCTGACATCAAGTCCTTGTGTGAGACTCGAGGTAGCTCATTTACAGCAACTGGAGTGTGGCTTTGCGTTATGACGTCACATCGGGCAGTGGGTGGCTCCATAAAGGGAAGCGATACTGGAGGTTGACTGCTACTGATGGCTTGAACAATATGAGATGGAATCGTGATTGCATCTTTCTGAAAGGACATCGAGGTTCGTGAGAAGTCAGAGTGTGATTTACGAGAAAGGGCATCTGCTGCTGCGTTGCTTTTACCGGGCTTGTACCTTACTGTGAAGTCAAACTGGGATAAAGCTGCAACCCCTCTTTGACCCGTTGCGTCAAGTTATGGGGCCGTCCATAAAGTACGTACGCACGAAGGGGGGGGGGGTTGTTGACATTGCGTACACCATGCGTACAGGAGGGAGAGGGGGGGGGGGGGGGGGTCCAAGCCAATGCGTACCGTACGCAACCGACAATTTGCTTTTAATGAATTGTCATGAAATCAATGTGCTATCTCATATAAATAACTACCAGGACCAGCTTTTGTGCATCAAAAAACAGTTATAACACAGTGCCCTTCACCCAACCAAAAGTAAATTAGTCTTCCCAGCGCCACTGCCAGCCAACTCCGGCCTATTTTTAGACCGCAACAAAAAGACTGCTTTATAAACCGGCAGTGTACACCGGAAACGTACAGGTGTACATGTACTTGTATCAATTTCACCCGCGTGCTGTCCAAAATCGCTCTTGTACTGGAGGTAAAAAAAGAAAAGAAAAGATATACGTCTTGTATATCAACTGCCTCTTGTTCAAACACATATTTTTATGAAAAGCGTTATTTACTATCTCAATAAACCACTCATGAAACGTCAAGAGCAAACTATGCAAAAAATAGTGTATCAGGGTATTTTTTCCCTTGTTTGGTTCATGTCATCATTGACAGCTGTTTTGGTTCAAAATATATCACTGTTCAATCATTTCCAGGTCCGTTAATAAAAATGTTTGCATATTTTTTCTGTCAACATTTTGTGATATATTTCAGACTTTGGATGCGACATGCGAATCATACTATTACAGCAGGTGTACTGTGACGTTTAATAATGCTAGAATAGGGTAGTCTGAGAAGTAAAAAAGAGATATGGAATGTGTATGCGTACAGGGGGGAGGGGGGGGGGTGTTTGAGCCACTGCGTATGCCATGCGTACAGTGGGGGGGGGGGGGGGGGGGGGGGGTCCAAAAAGTCGGCATTTCATGCGTACGTACTTTATGGACGGACCCTTTAGCGGATGTGGTGACGTAGAGAAGAGGGTTATTGTCGGTCAGAACTGTGAACTTGTTACCCAGAAGGTAGTCTCTCCCAGCTTGTCCGTTATGGCCCACTTCATTGCCAGGAACTCTCTCTTGTGTGCGGGGGTAGCGGGACTTTGCAGGGTTAAGCCCATTGCTGATGTAAGCAACTACCCTCTCGGTTCCATTTTGTATCTGGCTAAGAACAGCTCCTAGTCCTACTCCTGATGCATCCGTTTGCAGTATGAACGGTAGGTCATAGTCAGCATAATTGCCAGAGATTGTTTTATTTTTTTATTATTTAAATATATTGCACAAAAGATGTGCTTCAGGCTGAGCATATAGAAAAGGCGTATTCCTATAGCAAAACAGAAGATTATTTAGAAATTGTTTATTTCGTTTTACTCACGCCAAAAGTTGCCAGAAAAGTTGTCAGAGATGGGTTTTTGTTTTTAATGTATTTTCAGTGAACAGGAAGTGTGCTCCAGCATGAAACAATATCAAGGGGTTTCAGGCAAATTTGTACAAGTTTGTTAGGCATTTTGTTCTATTTAATGCTATATGTTTATTTAGAAATACGGCACATACGGCACATTCCAGGATGCAAAACGTGTTTACAGCAAAAACATGACAGGTTTTTATATCTCGTTCATTAACTTATATTAAAAATGTATTGTATAATCATGGAAATAGAAGCTAACTCAAAACAAGACAGTTATACAGTGAACATTTTGCATTATTATTTTTAGCCTATGTTTGTGTTCAACATGTAACTTTTTTTACCCCTGAATTTTATGTGTTTTTTCGACCGACCGACCCTCCATGAAGGCCAAACAAAATATGGAACCATAGAAATAGAACGGGACGCCTCAATGAAGTGTTTTAGACAAGTAAACACGTCAGGCGTGCTGTGTGCGCGCACATAGTTTAACCTGCCCCGATACATGTAGGATGATTAGTTCAATGCGTCCACACGTTGTGGTTTATTTACATTTCACATCTAGTCACGTGGGTAAAAAGGTCTATACACGATTTGCTATACACTTGCCTACGTAATTCGAAAGCTCAGGCGTTAATATGCAAATCCTATATCCAACTTACCTCTTGGCACAATGAATCATTTATACCCGGCACGATATGTGACCCAAGGGGTACCCCCTCTTGTCCCTATACAATATACACAATCCAGAGTATTTACCTAACACCCCCCCCCCCCCCCCCCACGGATATCTGAAAGGAATTCCTGAGATTCCAGGAAGACAATTACCAACACAAAAGAGGAGGGGGGGGGGGGGGGGGGAGGAGTTCCCTCCGTCCCATATCTTGCTTCAAATGTATTGCTAGGCAGAAACGACACAGCGACCTCTGGGCAAATGAAAAGTGCTATTAAAGCAAACTGTAAATCAAACTGGAGCCCCAAAACCATTGAAACACGCACAGCGTGAGATGAAAGGCCAACTTCATCCATGCTCTGACAATGACAAAGCTAAAAGCAGAAAAGAACTGGAGAGACATGCCTGGTTGATTATGCTTATACGACTGAATAATCCTAATCATTACCTGTCCTATCACCCGTTAAACTTTGGATTTTCCAAGGAGCTGGACTGTGGGCTTTTTGTTTGCCATAACTTTTGGTTGATAAGTTCCTTTATTTTTCAAAGATCGAGGTATACTGCACTTTAGAAAATAATCAAATTTTGCATATTAACGCGATGGGAGTTTATTATGTTTTGTTATCAAACTTCTGCTGGGTATTAATGGCCGCAACTTTACGGCCTACCACCCCTTTTTACAAATGGGCTGGTCTTTTGAAAATAGAGGTTTAAATGGGCTTTTATCATTGTGAAGATAAGGACGGAGCTCTCTATGTGACATATGACTTTGTGGGTCCTGAGATTTTTGATGTTAAATAATTAGGAAGAAGACGATATTAATTTCAAACTCTCCTAATCCCGAGTTTCATTCATACATACATGATGCCGATGTCTTACGCGTGTGAGATGGCGGCAATTACCGAGTAATTATCACAAGAGCTGTCAGAGGTCACTTCTAGGTCTCCGTAGACCATGGGTGCGGTCGTTCTATAAAAACGTGCTTTGGAAACGTGTCGACTCATTCGTTCTATTGACCTTCAAGGTAGCAAGACGATTTCACGACAGCTGTACAACGTTTAGAGGCAGCGAATCTCCAACAGTAAGTAGTGTGGAATTATAGTTTTGTCATACGGTGCCTGTATACAGATTTTCTGTTCCCGTCCTTCTATTATGGGGTTCAAAATCAAAACCCTTTTCCGTCATTTTGTTCTGGAATATGCGACTAGCAAAAGCCAAAGAATTTGGCCCAACTCCAGAATAAAGCTTTTTTGAATACCGAATGCTACGGAAATGAGCATGTGAAATGGCCGAATGTGCCGTATATACTGTTGGTTTGTGATTACTTTTTTGGTTATGACATTTCCCCTGGTTGGCGAATTTCGTGGTTATTCAGCAGTATAGCCCTATAAGGACGCCATGATATGGCGTCCTAGCGCACAAGACTGCAAAACATTCCTATGCTAGAAACCGAGGTTCAAAAAGCACAACCTGCATATTAAATATTTTTGGCATCATCTCTGTCCACAGTTCAACAGCCCATCTCCCCGGTAGGATAGAAATATTCCTCCAAGAATGTTAAGAACAGGAGATATTTGCGGCGCAAAATTGTCTCCACGCGACGCTGACTTCACAAACAAGAGGAGCAATACCCACATCTAGAACGTTCATCAATTTACAGTCGCCGTGCACGGTACAGCCACGGCTGCCGCGCGCGCGGTGGTAGTCACTGATCTCTAGTGTAGAGATCAGTGGTGGTAGCGCGCGGTGACCGCCTGTAAATTGCGCCCTCTGTTGATGAACGTTCAAGATGTGGGTATTGCTCCTCTTGTTTGTGAAGTCAGCGTCGCGTGGAGACGATTTTGCGCCGCAAATATCTCCTGTTCTTAACATTCTTGGAGGAATATTTCTATCCTACCGGGGAGATGGGCTGTTGAACTGTGGACGGAGGTGATGCTAAGAATATTTATGAAGGTAAAGTATGATTTTTGAACCTCGGTTTCTAGCATAGGACTGTTTTGCAGTCTTTTGCGCTAGGACGCCATATCTTGGAGCCCTTCTAGGGCTATCAGCAGAGTTTGAAATCTTTGGTTTGGGTTGTATTTGTTTTCTCGACAGTTCTATTTGAAGATGAAGACCTATACTTGCCTCGTTGTTCTTCTGTGCATTGGTTTTGTGTTTGGTGATGGCTACCAAGAAAAAGGTATGGTGCAGTGGCATCCAGGGGTGGGGGGTGGAACTTTTGCTTTTTAATTATTTCCGGAGAAATTTCACCTGACTTCACCCCCCCCCCCCCCTCCCCCACTAAAATCGGCCAGGATCAGCAAAATCTTGGAAAATAACCAACCCTCCTTGATAACTGTCGAAACATTTGACACATCCCGTAACTTCAAGATTGACTTAATGATAGTCCAACCTCGTTTATTTAATTTTTTTAATGTTATTTTCATGAAATTAGGGATTCGACAAATGTGCATATCGCAATGTAGCTCGAAAGCCTGAAGAAACCTGGAAAGGAGACGAAGAAATCTTCAGTTTTAGAGTTGGGAGGAAAACCCCAGAATGATGTTCTGGGGAAACCCAATCCACATGCCTGCCTTTTTTGGATTCGAACCCGGGCCACAGCGGTACTTGGAGGGCGAGAAAAATAACTACTCGGCCAGATCTTCATTTCAGGAGCCCAATATTCTGATTCTTGCCCATGCGTGCCATCGTTTATACCCAGCACTATATGCGACAGAGGGCCCCCTTATTAGTTCCCCACACACTTTATGCTATTGTCATGGGAGGGACGGGGGGACACGTCCCCGCAATATTTTCTTGTGGAGGGGACGGCTATGGCAGTGTCCCGCCAATATTTTGCCATGGGTCATTGAATTTTACATGCACCAGAATGCACCAAAACACACAAACAGCACAGATTTTAAAGAAATTCCCAGGAGACACAAAAGACACCAAATACAACATTTCTGATTACATAATCTCTTTAATAACAATTGAACTGATTGTGCGTTCTTCCGAAAAAGTATTGGTCAGGGATGGATATATAATCTCCAATATTTGTTGTTTGTATTTCAAGAGGCAAGTATAAAGTTTACCTATTTTTAGCATCCCCATAGTACTTCGTACGTGGTTGATAACAATAAAACAAATTAAACAAATACAATAAGGGTATATATTTTAATATTTAGTTTGGATTTTTTTTTTTATATTTACACAAACGATTAAATATACATATTCAAAAAAAAAAAATGCATCAACTGAAAGTGTATGTTCGAATGTGTTGTTAGGATCATGGGGGATTCTTCCTCCATGTTCAGATGGAGTGAAGGACCCGGCGGCCATCGCTGAAGAGGCAGCCGTATTACGTATATTAAACTGTTTATCGGCCTAACAACATTTGTGTTTATGTTTTACTTTGTGTATGGTTTGAAGTTGGACTTCCGGGGAATGTAAAAATAGAAAAGAAATTCCGCCCGCCCGCCCCCCCCCCCCCCCCCCCCCACTGGCGAAGGAGTGTGGGCAACCAAACAATTTTATCTTTTTGGCCTAGGGGTAGTGGGGGAGGGTAGGTTAGGGGTGAAGGATAGGTTAGAGGGGTAGGTTGGGGGGGGGGTGTTAGGGGAATAGGTTGGGGTAGGTTATAACAAAGTGGAAGAAAAGAGACCAGATAAAGGATGGAAGGTGGTAAAATTAATGAATAGGGTAAAGTATAAGACAAAGGATGAGACTGCTACCGCAAGTAATACCAGACAATTTAAACCATTGAGGTAATTATATGAATTAAATTAGGTATTGCACTGTTTCTGAACCTATTTGTTTTGCATCTTGGTTCAGATAATAATTTTGATCGGCGTAATACTTGGTTACTTTGAGATTGTGGTATAATAAGATGTGACATATACTCATTTGTCATCAAATCCCTAGCAAATCTAGAGCACAGTGTCGTGCGACGGTCAGTCAATGTTTCTAATTTAAACGAATCTAATGCACTTTTATAGTTATTATATTCAACACCCAAGATTAATCTAAGGACACGCTTTTGTATTTTTCCAATTGATCTTTTTGTTTTGTTATTGCACCATTCCAAACAGGGACTGCATATTCCAAGAGGGGACGAAGGTACCCTATATAAATAGTAATAAGGTCTTCAACTGGTAAGCCGTGACTTTTTAAGACACGCAGCATATGAAATAGACCATTAGCCCTTTGGAGTATTGTGTTAATATGGGTGTTCAATTTAAGATCTTGCTGTATATGGACTCCTAACAATTTAACAGTTTCTGATTGTTCAAGGGCATTATCTTTAATATAAAAGACAGGTGGTGCTGGAGGCTCTTTCATGAAATTAATTTCCATAGTAGTACATTTTGTAGGGTTCAGACGCATATTACTATTTTCTGACCACTGTTCTAAGGCATCGATAGTTTCTTGCAGACTAGATTGTTCATTGGCAAGACGGGTCTCAACCAAACTCAAATCGTCCACGTATTTCCAATATTGCAATGGTTTATATCGCCTGAGGGCGCACTATCACAGAGCTGAAGTTTTGTCCAATGGGAGTAAAGAAAAGGGAAAAGTATAGTTGGTGAGGGACCTTGTTGACCATAAAAGTAATAGGTCAACTTGTTACACAGTGATCCAGTTCCACATGTTCACGTGCGATAACGCCGCCTAGCAAAGAAAGCGTAGATGGAGACTAGACTCCTGTGTAATTCCTGGCCAAACCAATAATTCCATGAAATTTGGTATATTTTTCGTCTCGTCTCTGCAGAATCTCTGCGGGAGTTGCTGATTGAGGTACGCAACAAACTGCACGAACTTAAACGCCAGAAAGGTGAGCAGTTTGTGGAAGTTACTTCCCATGGAGGGTTTGGCTTTGGCGTGGCCAGTAAACCTTTTTCACCCACGTGACCAGAGTGTAAAACGTGACCCCCTTGGAGTGATCATCGTACATGTATTGTATGAAGCAGGTTAAACCACATGGGAACTCGCCCGATTGTATAAATAAAGGCGCTCTTTCCTATGTCGTTTTCTCCCTTCCCCACACTACTACCGAAATGCATAATTCGTAGCGTTTCTAAAATGACCTCAAGTTGGTATAGCTAGAAATGAAATCTGAGGAGCATTTACCAAAAGGATGGACATTGCAAAACCTTGTACTTTTTTTAGTTGTGATCAAACAAAAGAATTCGTGCAATTTATTAATCATCAATATTTCTACTAGTGTGTTTAGTAACATGTCCATGGTTTCAAAACTGCTTGCATTTCACAGACGTAACTTGCGGATTGGGTACGTGCCCGGCTGGTACCCCATGTCTTGACGGAGAGTACGGGCCCTACTGCGATTGGGCACGAAAGTAACGAGATGGATTCGGACGAGTGCGATCACCGATGCATGTATATCTGCGATAACAAGACCACACCAACAAGTTAATTTTTATCCGTAGTTTCATCAGTCGCATTCTAGTGTACGTATTTTGGCCTGTATGTCTGTCTTGGGCTGTATGTTGTAGGTAATCGATTTTCACAAATACCTTTTCCTGAAAAATGAACATTAAAGTTTAATTTTAGGTTTCAAGTTTTAAGTTTCAACGCCGTCTCTCCTTTTCTTTAAACTCTAGATTTGCGAGTGACATTTCCTTTGGTATATCAGTGTGGGGTCATTGGTTTTCTACGAAGTATCTTTTTTTTTCTCAATAGTTCTTTCCATGGTCGTATAGTCGCTGACCGGATTTAGGCCATTCTAAACTGAATGGCATACACAAAAATGGAAACAAATTCTATTGTCGCTTGGCTCAAGTAAGACGTAAGTAGCAAAAAGTAAGATGTTATCAGTTTCTTAAACACCAACCATTTCGTAGGCAACTTTATACTTTTTACTTGACACACACGGTTTTAATAGCAATGAGCCCACGGTGTTCACTTGAAATAAAGATGTAGTTGTAAACGCAAAGCAGTACAAGACGTGTTTAACTTTACGCTTTCAATGTTTTCCAGTTTGTCAACATTTCCTGTAATTTAATTTAAAAAAACAAAATTCGGAGGGGGGGGGGGGGGGGGGGGTGGGATTACGTCCCCTGCGTTTTGCGTATTTTTTAAAATTCTAAATTGTATGTACATGATCGCCTTGACGTGCTGAGAAAATTAACATTGACTTGAAATTTAAGGAAATTTGGTGGGAATAAGATATATTTGTGCCCGCCGTACAGTCCGAGCTTGGGAAAATACAATAATTTGGTTTTGTACGAGTTGTGAAGAGGCCAGAGTATATCGGTTAAAGGCAGTTTACATGATATGTTGCAATTTTCTGGAATGGGCAGATTTGGGTGTTAGTATTTTATAGGAAATATCGTTCGACTGACCTGTTCAAAGTTTTGCGTTGTTGGATGGCGAAAAAAACGAGAGAAAAACGGCACTCGTTTTCAACCGTCGGGCGGATGATAGCCTTTAGTCAAGGCGCGCGTGGCTATCTAGGCGCGTGACGTGCCCCGAATGCCAACATATCCGGGGCGCGCCACTCGTCCGGGTAGCCACGCGCGCCTTGACTAAAGGCTACAGGGCAGATTTCCAACGATTTCCAGCTGGAAAGCGTTGGAAAGCGATATATATTTCAACTTTTGACAACGACAGCACACCTGGTGCCATAATTTCACAGGATGATTGAGACCACTATTAACTTAGTCTAGTATGGTATTTCGTAATAATTCAGTAAAAAACATTTTGAGGATTACCAGTCGTGTACACTACCTTTAACGAAAGTTCTTAAAATACTCTGAATATTAGTGAAGATTTTGACCGACATTTGATCAGTCCTATCCTTTACATTTACTGGATTATACAGGGTGAACCTAAAAAAAAATGAAACGGAGATATCAATTAGTATTTCTGAATTTTTGTGGGATTGATCATAAAACTAATATGTACCAGAGACGTTAAAATGTCGGCTTTCATATGGCGCCTTATGTGATGTTATTCGATCAGGCATTGGTGCAAATGCTGTTTTGGACATTTTCACACTGTAAAAACAGTGTTTAGCAAGTCAGGGGCGGATCTAGGTTTTAACTAAGGGGGGGGGGGGGGGGGTTTACCTGAGGTGATTGGCCTACACACCCCAGCGTGCCGAATTTTCGACACCAGACACTGGATATTTTTTATTTTTTTCTCAGCCCAAGGGGGGGGGGGGGGTTTAAACCCCCAAAACCCCCCCCCCCCGTAGATCCGCCACTGCAAGTAAACACTGTCCTATACACTTTCTTGCTATCCGTTTGTAAACACGTTTACATACTGAAAATGTTTAGCGTGTTGACGGATAGTGTTTAGCCATTGAACACGTACTGTTTAGCTTCTAAACATGTTTACAAACTGATAGCAAGATTGTGTTCAATTGCTAAACACGGTTTTTAGAGTGCAGTTTTGCGCCATTGAGTTGCGGCATCACTGAAAAAGGGGAAATTTACAGCATTTGTTGCCATGGAAGGGCTGAAATTGACCATGTCACTGTACTTATGTTACATAGGCGTAGCCAGCGAGGGGGGGGGGGGGGGAGGGGGCTATTTACCCCCCTCAATATTTTCAGAGGGCCTATTTTTGTTTGTTTTTGTTCTTTTTGTACCGCAAAATTTCCGTCCCACAAAACCCTGCCCTCTATCTACGACAGCCTACCTGTTGGTGTTTAATGTCACAAGCTAGTTTGGTAAGTCCAATAACTTCAAGGTGGATTTTGTCCTCTTATAGGAACTGGGCCCGTAAGTACACAATCGACGCAACATTAAAATAATTTCCTTCATGCTGCTGGCCCTGGTGTACCCTTACTGGAAATTATAGTTACCCCTGTTCCCCCACTGAAAATTTTTAGTGGCCTCTGTGCCCTAAAAATGTTAGTTCCCCCTGTCCCCCCCCCCCCCCACTGAAAAATGTTAGTGGCCTCTGTGCCCTAAAATTTTTAGGCCCCCCCCTGTGCCCCCGATATATCGAGTGCCCCTTTTCACGTCTACCCATACTCCCCCTCCCCCAATAAAAAATGACCTTGCTATGCCTATGAACGGTTCCCGTATAAGTACACAATCGCCGCAACATGACAATAATTTCCTTCATGCTGCTGGCCCTGGTGTGCCCTCACTGGGAATTATAGTGCCCCCTGTGCCCCCACTGAAAAATGTTAGTTCACCTGTGCTCTCACTAAACATTCTGGTGCCCCCTGTGTCCCCACTAAAAATGCCGCGTGCCCTCCTTGCCCCAGTCAGTTGCGAATGCTGGTGCCCGGGTCTTCACTTAAAATGCTGTTGCCATGCATGGACACACCCACTCATAATTATTGTGTCCCTAATGAAAATCCTTGGCAACATCACTGCACAATTTTCCCCTAAATTGCGAGGAGTACGTAGCTGGCCATTCTAAGCTGTACAAACAATATGAATCTATGCCCTTTCTGATCACTCCAATCGAATGTGTGGAGGAAGCAGCTGGATTCAAGCACTCTCATTGTTCAAAATAGAAATTGTTGGCTCAGTGGAAGAGCAAGTGGCACATTCTCCTGACGAAGATTAGAGCAGGCTAATCGAAACATTGAGAACAACCCAAGAAGTCCCAATGGTTCTCCCTGAACCATATTAACCCGTGAAGTCCCCATGGTTCTCCCCTGAATCATATTTCTCACTTATCGACAGTAGAGAAAACGAGTTGCACGAAAATTGGTTCTCCCTTGAACCCTTCTCACTTAACGAAGGTTGAGATACGAGTTGTGCGATAAGGTTCTTTTCAGAACCCATACCTCTCGTTAGTTGAGATAAACACATGGTGTTACCGCAAACTGAAACGATAAGTGGCACATTACTGAAGTTAAGCAACGTTAATTGCATGCAGTACTTGGATGGGAAACCACACTAAGTATTGCTTGCATTAGCGTGCCTGGTAACAATTGTAGGACCCTTTGGGCAGGTTTGGGCTATAGCCCAATTGTTCTGGGGCACGACAGGCCCTCATTCATCTCAAAGGGGCCCGTCCTTCGGATGGGACGTTAAGCCGGAGGTCTCGTGTGCTCTGTGGGATCAGTGCATGTACGTAAAAGAACCCAGAGAATCTGTCGTGGGTGAAAGAGTAGGGGTTTGCCCCGGTGCTTCTGGTGCCTTCAGCACACATCCTGTAATTGGCGCTTGCGCTGTTGGATGTTGAATGAAATAAAATAAATGAATTGTTTTGTAACAAAAATTTTACATTGAGTATATTTTTTCAATTTAATGTTAATGAAAGCAATCTTTTTATTAAGTATAATGTGTACATTTCAATTAAATTGCATATCTTTCAAAACAAATCTATTGATCAAGAAGTGGTTATATAGCGAATGTTTTTTTCACTTCTCACAGCCAATAGGCCATTCAGATCTTATACGTGTCTAAAAAAATTCCTAAGGGCCTCCTTATCCATGACCCCATCCGCAACAACCGTTCCCAAGCCATCCTAGATCGGGCCAGCAAAGCACTCCTCGGAGAACGCATAGCCAGCACCAGGGCCCAACTTGCACATCTGGACCAACACACTTCCAGCCTCAATACAGCACTCCAAGCCACCACCAGCCCCCAAGATTTCACCAAGATCCAAGACCTCAACAAGTCAACAGGCACCCATCATTTCCAGGCCTCCCACACCAAGCAGATCAGGAAGTTCAACCAGCTGCGGTCGGCGAGGGTTGATTGCCAGCCTAACAACCCAGCCTTCAACACCCACTGCTTCCAGATCTCACGTGGTGAGCACAACGACAGACCCTGGTCCAGGGGGTTGGGCACCAGCAATAGAGATAGTAACGGAAGAGATTCCCGTTGCGCCCAACCACCCACGACCAAACTCCACCTCAGCAACAACGTGATATTCACCAAGCACACAGTCGTCAACACCAGTCATCGTACTCTCACCACCCAAGAAACCCAGATCCTGTCCAAGGGAATGAACTTCGCCCTCACTCCACGCAGTATCCCCGTAGAATACATCATCCAGTCCGTGGAACCAGCCCTGAAACACCTAGACAAGACCATTGCCAACGAAGTCCGCATCCAAGTCCAGCAAACCCTCAAGAATGCCAAGCCCCCCCAAGCCCAACACAACCAAGAGTGAACGAGCCGCCATTCGAAGCCTTTCTCAAGACCGATCCATTCACATCTTGCAGGCGGACAAAGGTAATGCCACAGTGGTCATGTCCACCCAGGACTACGACCGCAAAGTGGCTGACATCCTGTCCACGGATACCTATCGCCGTCTTTCCCGCAACCCAACACCTGCCATCGAGAGGAAGATCATCGCCAAGCTGTTGGCCCTGGAAAGATCCGAAGCCATCTCCACAACCCTGTATAGACATCTCAGGCCATCTATAGCTCCTCCTCCCCAAGATTCTTCGGTCAACCCAAGATCCACAAGCCCGACATCCCTCTTCGCCCGATCGTTGCCTCCCGTGGTTCTCCCACCTACAACACAGCCATATTCCCCACCAAGATCTTGCATCCACTTGTTGGTCATACACCACACCACATCTCCAATTCCAGCCAGTTCGTGGACATCATCAAGAACATCAGACTCAAGCCCACCGACATAATTGTCAACTTCGACGTGGTCTCCTTGTTTACCAATGTTCCCACCCACAAGAAGCCTGCCTCATAGCCAAGGAACGCCTCCAACACGACCCCGAGCTCCAGGACAGAACAGACCTATCCCCAGACCAAATTCAAGACCTCCTCCATACCTGCGTCTCCTCCACTTGCTTCAAATGGAGAGACCAGTACCGTGAACAATCCACTGGGGCCGCCATGGGAACTCCTCTATCCCCGGTCCTAGCGAATTTGTTCATGGAGGAATTCGAACTCATCACCATCGAGTCAGCTGATCTACGTCCTGACCTATGGCTACGCTACGTTGATGACACCTTCGTAGTATGGCCACAGGGCACAGAACAACTGCAGATTTTCCTACAGCACATCAACAGCCAACACCCACTCATTAAGTTCACCATGGAACAAGAACAGAACAACTCCATCGCTTTCCTTGACGTCAAGCTCACCCGCAGACCAGATGGCACCATATTCCACACAGTCTATCGCAAGCCCACACACACAGACCGCTATCTCCACAGCTCTTCGTTCCACCATCCACGCTTCGAGTCATCAGTATGCAACACCCTGGTACGCCGAGCCTACAACACCTGCGACCAGGCCAGCCTAGGTCAAGAACTCCACCACATCAAGACATCACTCAAGCTCAAGGGATACAACAGCGTCAATATCAACAAGCCCAAGCCCCCCACCCCACCTGAACAGCGCCCTCAATTCAAGTCTACAGTCGCACTCCCGTACATCGGCCACATCTCCCACAAGCTACAACTCATCTTCAGCCAAGCTCAAATCAAGGTCTTCCACACAGCACCAGACAAGGTCCTAGTTCAACTACAGACACACAAGGACAAACAAGACCCAAACACCAAGGCGGGCGTCTGCCGCATTCCCTGTGAATGCGGTAAGGTATACATCGGAGAAACCGGCAGAGACCTCAACACAAGACTTAACCCTGCGCTGCACTGCCAATTCCTACTGACGCGGTGACACTGCCTGCTTCCTTTGGGGAAGCATGTGCTTGTAGCGTACATGTATATACCTTCGACCAATGTACATGTACACATGGCGGTCCCATGAACTCTTTCACCCCATTTCTGGAGCTGGGTCATTGACATATACTCCAAAGCCCTGCAACATGACCTCTTGCCATGCCCTTGTGCACCACCATGTCAACGAACTTTCATATCAACACCACCGTCCCCCCCAAAAAAACAAAAACAAAAACAAAAACACCACATGCCCTCCTAAAGACCTTGGGCCTTGACTGGGTCGGCAGACTACAAAGGCCTGGCCATCTGGAGCTGGGCTATTGACATATCGTTTACATGCCTGTGGTAAAACCATTATGAACAAACAGGAAGGAGATTTGTGCACAACCCTATGGGACTTTCCCTGAGACATGCATTTCTATGGCTTACCCTGGCTTGCCCTCCAACCCAGGCCACAAAGTGACTATACAGTGCTTTTCGGCAAGGACCAGGCTAGGCATATCTGGAGTATCAATGTATTGACATTTTTTTTTTTATAAGGAAAACAACAAAAAGGGCTTCCCTTGGGGACGCCGCCAGTGCTGCGCAGGGTGGAACACCAAGCACACGGCAGGAAAGGAGAAATAGACAAGTCAGCAATCATCAAACACTCACACGAACAAGACCACCGCATCAACTGAAACCAAGCCAAGATCATCGCTCCAGTCACATTCTGGCACATTTGGTCCCAACTCTTCAAGCACCACACATCCTACACCAACGCCACCCAACAAGCTACTGCCACACCCCAACGCACACAACAGCATCCAGTCGTCACACCCGACTAGGCACACAGAATGCATAAAAGCTGCAGCAACTCCGCATCACATCACTCACACTCCTGAGGACGGACAGAGCACACTGTCCGAAACGTCGAGTTACACACTCACCCCGGTTCTTTTCAGAACCACACTTCTTCCTAGAAGAGATATTTTTCACATGGTGTTACCCGCAATCCCAGTCTCTCTCATATCGCACCCACCATGCAAAGCTTCAAATCGTATCTACCTCAGGATTTACACTGCTCATTCACCCTGCACAGTGGCCCACAGCGCCACAACAAAGCTAACACGCATCGCTGATTGGCCCGCAATAAAATCTACACGATGACGTCGTGTCAAATCCAGCTGACTCCCTAGCTACCGATCGCCATTAATAGGCATGCTAAAAATCTAGAAAAAAATATCTACTTTTTCGCAATGTCAGTGTATTACGGTTTTACCTATCGGCAGGCTTGATCTGAAAAGTTCAGGAGACAGCAAAAATACGGGGCCGCCTGGACAACTGTCCCCCCTAATAAATTGCGTGGGTTGTATTGTTTCTACCAGCGTTGAGCTTTTCCTGATCTGACATTAACGGTTTAACTCGATGCTGTTTTGTCTGGCCAAGGAAATCATAGCTTAGTCGATCGATCGGTTTTCGAGTTCTGGTTGGTCTGGGACGAGGCGGTGAGAGATGGGATGTGCATGCTGTTGGTGATATCAGCCTGGTCTATGCCTTCACTTGTATTGTTGGAAGGTTGAAAGCAGGAAAACACTGTGTTTTCTGTGGCACTTCCTTCTCGAGTGAGTTGTGGCGGCGACATTGACGGTGATATCGGATTGTTCTCAGGTGTGTGGTGTATTTTCTGTGGAGTGAGCACTGGCGGCAATGTTGAATGAGATGTTGCTTCCATAGGGAGAAAATCGATGTCAATCTCCTCATCACTGGTCTCATTGTCCACAACTGATATCTGGGGATGCTTCAATTCTTCTTTAGTCTCATTGGTTGAGATTTTTGCTTTTCAGATTTCATCTGCCATCTTGTTTTCCTCTTCCACGGGGAGAAACATGCATGGTGTCAAGAGGGTTCTGTGCACAGTCCTTTCTTTGTCATCGTCAATGGAGCGGACGGTGTACATAGGTATGTCTGGGTGTTTGGAAAATACGACGTAAGGCTGAGGCTCCCATCGATCAGCTCTTTGCTGGTACCAATTAGATGTTTGTTCTGAATAAGAACCCTGTCCCCTGGACGTATAGTGAGCAAACTATGCAAAAAATAGTGTATCAGGGTATTTTTTCCCTTGTTTGGTTCATGTCATCATTGACAGCTGTTTTGGTTCAAAATATATCACTGTTCAATCATTTCCAGGTCCGTTAATAAAAATGTTTGCATATTTTTTCTGTCAACATTTTGTGATATATTTCAGACTTTGGATGCGACATGCGAATCATACTATTACAGCAGGTGTACTGTGACGTTTAATAATGCTAGAATAGGGTAGTCTGAGAAGTAAAAAAGAGATATGGAATGTGTATGCGTACAGGGGGGAGGGGGGGGGGGTGTTTGAGCCACTGCGTATGCCATGCGTACAGTGGGGGGGGGGGGGGGGGGGTCCAAAAAGTCGGCATTTCATGCGTACGTACTTTATGGACGGACCCTTTAGCGGATGTGGTGACGTAGAGAAGAGGGTTATTGTCGGTCAGAACTGTGAACTTGTTACCCAGAAGGTAGTCTCTCCCAGCTTGTCCGTTATGGCCCACTTCATTGCTAGGAACTCTCTCTTGTGTGCGGGGTAGCGGGACTTTGCAGGGTTAAGCCCATTGCTGATGTAAGCAACTACCCTCTCGGTTCCATTTTGTATCTGGCTAAGAACAGCTCCTAGTCCTACTCCTGATGCATCCGTTTGCAGTATGAACGGTAGGTCATAGTCAGCATAATTGCCAGAGATTGTTCTATTTTTTTATTATTTAAATATATTGCACAAAAGGTGTGCTTCAGGCTGAGCATATAGAAAAGGCGTATTCCTATAGCAAAACAGAAGATTATTTAGAAATTGTTTATTTCGTTTTACTCACGCCAAAAGTTGCCAGAAAAGTTGCCAGAGATGGGTTTTTGTTTTTAATGTATTTTCAGTGAACAGGAAGTGTGCTCCAGCATGAAACAATATCAAGGGGTTTCGGGCAAATTTGTACAAGTTTGTTAGGCATTTTGTTCTATTTAATGCTATATGTTTATTTAGAAATACGGCACATACGGCACATTCCAGGATGCAAAACGTGTTTACAGCAAAAACATGACAGGTTTTTATATCTCGTTCATTAACTTATATTAAAAATGTATTGTATAATCATGGAAATAGAAGCTAACTCAAAACAAGACAGTTATACAGTGAACATTTTGCATTATTATTTTTAGCCTATGTTTGTGTTCAACATGTAACTTTTTTTACCCCTGAATTTTATGTGTTTTTTCGACCGACCGACCCTCCATGAAGGCCAAACAAAATATGGAACCATAGAAATAGAACGGGACGCCTCAATGAAGTGTTTTAGACAAGTAAACACGTCAGGCGTGCTGTGTGCGCGCACATAGTTTAACCTGCCCCGATACATGTAGGATGATTAGTTCAATGCGTCCACACGTTGTGGTTTATTTACATTTCACATCTAGTCACGTGGGTAAAAAGGTCTATACACGATTTGCTATACACTTGCCTACGTAATTCGAAAGCTCAGGCGTTAATATGCAAATCCTATATCCAACTTACCCCTTGGCACAATGAATCATTTATACCCGGCACGATATGTGACCCAAGGGGTACCCCCTCTTGTCCCTATACAATATACACAATCCAGAGTATTTACCTAACACCCCCCCCCCCCCCCCACGGATATCTGAAAGGAATTCCTGAGATTCCAGGAAGACAATTACCAACACAAAAGAGGAGGGGGGGGGAGGAGTTCCCTCCGTCCCATATCTTGCTTCAAATGTATTGCTAGGCAGAAACGACACAGCGACCTCTGGGCAAATGAAAAGTGCTATTAAAGCAAACTGTAAATCAAACTGGAGCCCCAAAACCATTGAAACACGCACAGCGTGAGATGAAAGGCCAACTTCATCCATGCTCTGACAATGACAAAGCTAAAAGCAGAAAAGAACTGGAGAGACATGCCTGGTTGATTATGCTTATACGACTGAATAATCCTAATCATTACCTGTCCTATCACCCGTTAAACTTTGGATTTTCCAAGGAGCTGGACGGTGGGCTTTTTGTTTGCCATAACTTTTGGTTGATAAGTTCCTTTATTTTTCAAAGATCGAGGTATACTGCACTTTAGAAAATAATCAAATTTTGCATATTAACGCGATGGGAGTTTATTATGTTTTGTTATCAAACTTCTGCTGGGTATTGATGGCCGCAACTTTACGGCCTACCACCCCTTTTTACAAATGGGCTGGTCTTTTGAAAATAGAGGTTTAAATGGGCTTTTATCATTGTGAAGATAAGGACGGAGCTCTCTATGTGACATATGACTTTGTGGGTCCTGAGATTTTTGATGTTAAATAATTAGGAAGAAGACGATATTAATTTCAAACTCTCCTAATCCCGAGTTTCATTCATACATACATGATGCCGATGTCTTACGCGTGTGAGATGGCGGCAATTACCGAGTAATTATCACAAGAGCTGTTAGAGGTCACTTCTAGGTCTCCGTAGACCATGGGTGCGGTCGTTCTATAAAAACGTGCTTTGGAAACGTGTCGACTCATTCGTTCTATTGACCTTCAAGGTAGCAAGACGATTTCACGACAGCTGTACAACGTTTAGAGGCAGCGAATCTCCAACAGTAAGTAGTGTGGAATTATAGTTTTGTCATACGGTGCCTGTATACAGATTTTCTGTTCCCGTCCTTCTATTATGGGGTTCAAAATCAAAACCCTTTTCCGTCATTTTGTTCTGGAATATGCGACTAGCAAAAGCCAAAGAATTTGGCCCAACTCCAGAATAAAGCTTTTTTGAATACCGAATGCTACGGAAATGAGCATGTGAAATGGCCGAATGTGCCGTATATACTGTTGGTTTGTGATTACTTTTTTGGTTATGACATTTCCCCTGGTTGGCGAATTTCGTGGTTATTCAGCAGTATAGCCCTATAAGGACGCCATGATATGGCGTCCTAGCGCACAAGACTGCAAAACATTCCTATGCTAGAAACCGAGGTTCAAAAAGTACAACCTGCATATTAAATATTTTTGGCATCATCTCTGTCCACAGTTCAACAGCCCATCTCCCCGGTAGGATAGAAATATTCCTCCAAGAATGTTAAGAACAGGAGATATTTGCGGCGCAAAATTGTCTCCACGCGACGCTGACTTCACAAACAAGAGGAGCAATACCCACATCTAGAACGTTCATCAATTTACAGTCGCCGTGCACGGTACAGCCACGGCTGCCGCGCGCGGTGGTAGCCACTGATCTCTAGTGTAGAGATCAGTGGTGGTAGCGCGCGGTGACCGCCTGTAAATTGCGCCCTCTGTTGATGAACGTTCAAGATGTGGGTATTGCTCCTCTTGTTTGTGAAGTCAGCGTCGCGTGGAGACGATTTTGCGCCGCAAATATCTCCTGTTCTTAACATTCTTGGAGGAATATTTCTATCCTACCGGGGAGATGGGCTGTTGAACTGTGGACGGAGGTGATGCTAAGAATATTTATGAAGGTAAAGTATGATTTTTGAACCTCGGTTTCTAGCATAGGACTGTTTTGCAGTCTTTTGCGCTAGGACGCCATATCTTGGAGTCCTTCTAGGGCTATCAGCAGAGTTTGAAATCTTTGGTTTGGGTTGTATTTGTTTTCTCGACAGTTCTATTTGAAGATGAAGACCTATACTTGCCTCGTTGTTCTTCTGTGCATTGGGTTTGTGTTTGGTGATGGCTACCAAGAAAAAGGTATGGTGCAGTGGCATCCAGGGGTGGGGGGTGGAACTTTTGCTTTTTAATTATTTCCGGAGAAATTTCACCTGACTTCACCCCCCCCCCCCCCCCCCCTCCCCCACTAAAATCGGCCAGGGTCAGCAAAATCTTGGAAAATAACCAACCCTCCTTGATAACTGTCGAAACATTTGACACATCCCGTAACTTCAAGATTGACTTAATGATAGTCCAACCTCGTTTATTTAATTTTTTTAATGTTATTTTCATGAAATTAGGGATTCGACAAATGTGCATATCGCAATGTAGCTCGAAAGCCTGAAGAAACCTGGAAAGGAGACGAAGAAATCTTCAGTTTTAGAGTTGGGAGGAAAACCCCAGAATGATGTTCTGGGGAAACCCAATCCACATGCCTGCCTTTTTTGGATTCGAACCCGGGCCACAGCGGTACTTGGAGGGCGAGAAAAATAACTACTCGGCCAGATCTTCATTTCAGGAGCCCAATATTCTGATTCTTGCCCATGCGTGCCATCGTTTATACCCAGCACTATATGCGACAGAGGGCCCCCTTATTAGTTCCCCACACACTTTATGCTATTGTCATGGGAGGGACGGGGGGACACGTCCCCGCAATATTTTCTTGTGGAGGGGACGGCTATGGCAGTGTCCCGCCAATATTTTGCCATGGGTCATTGAATTTTACATGCACCAGAATGCACCAAAACACACAAACAGCACAGATTTTAAAGAAATTCCCAGGAGACACAAAAGACACCAAATACAACATTTCTGATTACATAATCTCTTTAATAACAATTGAACTGATTGTGCGTTCTTCCGAAAAAGTATTGGTCAGGGATGGATATATAATCTCCAATATTTGTTGTTTGTATTTCAAGAGGCAAGTATAAAGTTTACCTATTTTTAGCATCCCCATAGTACTTCGTACGTGGTTGATAACAATAAAACAAATTAAACAAATACAATAAGGGTATATATTTTAATATTTAGTTTGGATTTTTTTTTTTATATTTACACAAACGATTAAATATACATATTCAAAAAAAAAAAATGCATCAACTGAAAGTGTATGTTCGAATGTGTTGTTAGGATCATGGGGGATTCTTCCTCCATGTTCAGATGGAGTGAAGGACCCGGCGGCCATCGCTGAAGAGGCAGCCGTATTACGTATATTAAACTGTTTATCGGCCTAACAACATTTGTGTTTATGTTTTACTTTGTGTATGGTTTGAAGTTGGACTTCCGGGGAATGTAAAAATAGAAAAGAAATTCCGCCCGCCCGCCCCCCCCCCCCCCCCCCCCCCACTGGCGAAGGAGTGTGGGCAACCAAACAATTTTATCTTTTTGGCCTAGGGGTAGTGGGGGAGGGTAGGTTAGGGGTGAAGGATAGGTTAGAGGGGTAGGTTGGGGGGGGGGGGGGGTGTTAGGGGAATAGGTTGGGGTAGGTTATAACAAAGTGGAAGAAAAGAGACCAGATAAAGGATGGAAGGTGGTAAAATTAATGAATAGGGTAAAGTATAAGACAAAGGATGAGACTGCTACCGCAAGTAATACCAGACAATTTAAACCATTGAGGTAATTATATGAATTAAATTAGGTATTGCACTGTTTCTGAACCTATTTGTTTTGCATCTTGGTTCAGATAATAATTTTGATCGGCGTAATACTTGGTTACTTTGAGATTGTGGTATAATAAGATGTGACATATACTCATTTGTCATCAAATCCCTAGCAAATCTAGAGCACAGTGTCGTGCGACGGTCAGTCAATGTTTCTAATTTAAACGAATCTAATGCACTTTTATAGTTATTATATTCAACACCCAAGATTAATCTAAGGACACGCTTTTGTATTTTTCCAATTGATCTTTTTGTTTTGTTATTGCACCATTCCAAACAGGGACTGCATATTCCAAGAGGGGACGAAGGTACCCTATATAAATAGTAATAAGGTCTTCAACTGGTAAGCCGTGACTTTTTAAGACACGCAGCATATGAAATAGACCATTAGCCCTTTGGAGTATTGTGTTAATATGGGTGTTCAATTTAAGATCTTGCTGTATATGGACTCCTAACAATTTAACAGTTTCTGATTGTTCAAGGGCATTATCTTTAATATAAAAGACAGGTGGTGCTGGAGGCTCTTTCATGAAATTAATTTCCATAGTAGTACATTTTGTAGGGTTCAGACGCATATTACTATTTTCTGACCACTGTTCTAAGGCATCGATAGTTTCTTGCAGACTAGATTGTTCATTGGCAAGACGGGTCTCAACCAAACTCAAATCGTCCACGTATTTCCAATATTGCAATGGTTTATATCGCCTGAGGGCGCACTATCACAGAGCTGAAGTTTTGTCCAATGGGAGTAAAGAAAAGGGAAAAGTATAGTTGGTGAGGGACCTTGTTGACCATAAAAGTAATAGGTCAACTTGTTACACAGTGATCCAGTTCCACATGTTCACGTGCGATAACGCCGCCTAGCAAAGAAAGCGTAGATGGAGACTAGACTCCTGTGTAATTCCTGGCCAAACCAATAATTCCATGAAATTTGGTATATTTTTCGTCTCGTCTCTGCAGAATCTCTGCGGGAGTTGCTGATTGAGGTACGCAACAAACTGCACGAACTTAAACGCCAGAAAGGTGAGCAGTTTGTGGAAGTTACTTCCCATGGAGGGTTTGGCTTTGGCGTGGCCAGTAAACCTTTTTCACCCACGTGACCAGAGTGTAAAACGTGACCCCCTTGGAGTGATCATCGTACATGTATTGTATGAAGCAGGTTAAACCACATGGGAACTCGCCCGATTGTATAAATAAAGGCGCTCTTTCCTATGTCGTTTTCTCCCTTCCCCACACTACTACCGAAATGCATAATTCGTAGCGTTTCTAAAATGACCTCAAGTTGGTATAGCTAGAAATGAAATCTGAGGAGCATTTACCAAAAGGATGGACATTGCAAAACCTTGTACTTTTTTTAGTTGTGATCAAACAAAGAATTCGTGCAATTTATTAATCATCAATATTTCTACTAGTGTGTTTAGTAACATGTCCATGGTTTCAAAACTGCTTGCATTTCACAGACGTAACTTGCGGATTGGGTACGTGCCCGGCTGGTACCCCATGTCTTGACGGAGAGTACGGGCCCTACTGCGATTGGGCACGAAAGTAACGAGATGGATTCGGACGAGTGCGATCACCGATGCATGTATATCTGCGATAACAAGACCACACCAACAAGTTAATTTTTATCCGTAGTTTCATCAGTCGCATTCTAGTGTACGTATTTTGGCCTGTATGTCTGTCTTGGGCTGTATGTTGTAGGTAATCGATTTTCACAAATACCTTTTCCTGAAAAATGAACATTAAAGTTTAATTTTAGGTTTCAAGTTTTAAGTTTCAACGCCGTCTCTCCTTTTCTTTAAACTCTAGATTTGCGAGTGACATTTCCTTTGGTATATCAGTGTGGGGTCATTGGTTTTCTACGAAGTATCTTTTTTTTTCTCAATAGTTCTTTCCATGGTCGTATAGTCGCTGACCGGATTTAGGCCATTCTAAACTGAATGGCATACACAAAAATGGAAACAAATTCTATTGTCGCTTGGCTCAAGTAAGACGTAAGTAGCAAAAAGTAAGATGTTATCAGTTTCTTAAACACCAACCATTTCGTAGGCAACTTTATACTTTTTACTTGACACACACGGTTTTAATAGCAATGAGCCCACGGTGTTCACTTGAAATAAAGATGTAGTTGTAAACGCAAAGCAGTACAAGACGTGTTTAACTTTACGCTTTCAATGTTTTCCAGTTTGTCAACATTTCCTGTAATTTAATTTAAAAAAACAAAATTCGGAGGGGGGGGGGGGGGGGGGGTGGGATTACGTCCCCTGCGTTTTGCGTATTTTTTAAAATTCTAAATTGTATGTACATGATCGCCTTGACGTGCTGAGAAAATTAACATTGACTTGAAATTTAAGGAAATTTGGTGGGAATAAGATATATTTGTGCCCGCCGTACAGTCCGAGCTTGGGAAAATACAATAATTTGGTTTTGTACGAGTTGTGAAGAGGCCAGAGTATATCGGTTAAAGGCAGTTTACATGATATGTTGCAATTTTCTGGAATGGGCAGATTTGGGGGTTAGTATTTTATAGGAAATATCGTTCGACTGACCTGTTCAAAGTTTTGCGTTGTTGGATGGCGAAAAAAACGAGAAAAACGGCACTCGTTTTCAACCGTCGGGCGGATGATAGCCTTTAGTCAAGGCGCGCGTGGCTATCTAGGCGCGTGACGTGCCCCGAATGCCAACATATCCGGGGCGCGCCACTCGTCCGGGTAGCCACGCGCGCCTTGACTAAAGGCTACAGGGCAGATTTCCAACGATTTCCAGCTGGAAAGCGTTGGAAAGCGATATATATTTCAACTTTTGACAACGACAGCACACCTGGTGCCATAATTTCACAGGATGATTGAGACCACTATTAACTTAGTCTAGTATGGTATTTCGTAATAATTCAGTAAAAAACATTTTGAGGATTACCAGTCGTGTACACTACCTTTAACGAAAGTTCTTAAAATACTCTGAATATTAGTGAAGATTTTGACCGACATTTGATCAGTCCTATCCTTTACATTTACTGGATTATACAGGGTGAACCTAAAAAAAAATGAAACGGAGATATCAATTAGTATTTCTGAATTTTTGTGGGATTGATCATAAAACTAATATGTACCAGAGACGTTAAAATGTCGGCTTTCATATGGCGCCTTATGTGATGTTATTCGATCAGGCATTGGTGCAAATGCTGTTTTGGACATTTTCACACTGTAAAAACAGTGTTTAGCAAGTCAGGGGCGGATCTAGGTTTTAACTAAGGGGGGGGGGGGGGGTTTACCTGAGGTGATTGGCCTACACACCCCAGCGTGCCGAATTTTCGACACCAGACACTGGATATTTTTTATTTTTTTCTCAGCCCAAGGGGGGGGGGGTTTAAACCCCCAAAACCCCCCCCCCCCCCCGTAGATCCGCCACTGCAAGTAAACACTGTCCTATACACTTTCTTGCTATCCGTTTGTAAACACGTTTACATACTGAAAATGTTTAGCGTGTTGACGGATAGTGTTTAGCCATTGAACACGTACTGTTTAGCTTCTAAACATGTTTACAAACTGATAGCAAGATTGTGTTCAATTGCTAAACACGGTTTTTAGAGTGCAGTTTTGCGCCATTGAGTTGCGGCATCACTGAAAAAGGGGAAATTTACAGCATTTGTTGCCATGGAAGGGCTGAAATTGACCATGTCACTGTACTTATGTTACATAGGCGTAGCCAGCGAGGGGGGGGGGGAGGGGGCTATTTACCCCCCTCAATATTTTCAGAGGGCCTATTTTTGTTTGTTTTTGTTCTTTTTGTACCGCAAAATTTCCGTCCCACAAAACCCTGCCCTCTATCTACGACAGCCTACCTGTTGGTGTTTAATGTCACAAGCTAGTTTGGTAAGTCCAATAACTTCAAGGTGGATTTTGTCCTCTTATAGGAACTGGGCCCGTAAGTACACAATCGACGCAACATTAAAATAATTTCCTTCATGCTGCTGGCCCTGGTGTACCCTTACTGGAAATTATAGTTACCCCTGTTCCCCCACTGAAAATTTTTAGTGGCCTCTGTGCCCTAAAAATGTTAGTTCCCCCTGTCCCCCCCCCCCACTGAAAAATGTTAGTGGCCTCTGTGCCCTAAAATTTTTAGGCCCCCCCCTGTGCCCCCGATATATCGAGTGCCCCTTTTCACGTCTACCCATACTCCCCCTCCCCCAATAAAAAATGACCTTGCTATGCCTATGAACGGTTCCCGTATAAGTACACAATCGCCGCAACATGACAATAATTTCCTTCATGCTGCTGGCCCTGGTGTGCCCTCACTGGGAATTATAGTGCCCCCTGTGCCCCCACTGAAAAATGTTAGTTCACCTGTGCTCTCACTAAACATTCTGGTGCCCCCTGTGTCCCCACTAAAAATGCCGCGTGCCCTCCTTGCCCCAGTCAGTTGCGAATGCTGGTGCCCGGGTCTTCACTTAAAATGCTGTTGCCATGCATGGACACACCCACTCATAATTATTGTGTCCCTAATGAAAATCCTTGGCAACATCACTGCACAATTTTCCCCTAAATTGCGAGGAGTACGTAGCTGGCCATTCTAAGCTGTACAAACAATATGAATCTATGCCCTTTCTGATCACTCCAATCGAATGTGTGGAGGAAGCAGCTGGATTCAAGCACTCTCATTGTTCAAAATAGAAATTGTTGGCTCAGTGGAAGAGCAAGTGGCACATTCTCCTGACGAAGATTAGAGCAGGCTAATCGAAACATTGAGAACAACCCAAGAAGTCCCAATGGTTCTCCCTGAACCATATTAACCCGTGAAGTCCCCATGGTTCTCCCCTGAATCATATTTCTCACTTATCGACAGTAGAGAAAACGAGTTGCACGAAAATTGGTTCTCCCTTGAACCCTTCTCACTTAACGAAGGTTGAGATACGAGTTGTGCGATAAGGTTCTTTTCAGAACCCATACCTCTCGTTAGTTGAGATAAACACATGGTGTTACCGCAAACTGAAACGATAAGTGGCACATTACTGAAGTTAAGCAACGTTAATTGCATGCAGTACTTGGATGGGAAACCACACTAAGTATTGCTTGCATTAGCGTGCCTGGTAACAATTGTAGGACCCTTTGGGCAGGTTTGGGCTATAGCCCAATTGTTCTGGGGCACGACAGGCCCTCATTCATCTCAAAGGGGCCCGTCCTTCGGATGGGACGTTAAGCCGGAGGTCTCGTGTGCTCTGTGGGATCAGTGCATGTACGTAAAAGAACCCAGAGAATCTGTCGTGGGTGAAAGAGTAGGGGTTTGCCCCGGTGCTTCTGGTGCCTTCAGCACACATCCTGTAATTGGCGCTTGCGCTGTTGGATGTTGAATGAAATAAAATAAATGAATTGTTTTGTAACAAAAATTTTACATTGAGTATATTTTTTCAATTTAATGTTAATGAAAGCAATCTTTTTATTAAGTATAATGTGTACATTTCAATTAAATTGCATATCTTTCAAAACAAATCTATTGATCAAGAAGTGGTTATATAGCGAATGTTTTTTTCACTTCTCACAGCCAATAGGCCATTCAGATCTTATACGTGTCTAAAAAAATTCCTAAGGGCCTCCTTATCCATGACCCCATCCGCAACAACCGTTCCCAAGCCATCCTAGATCGGGCCAGCAAAGCACTCCTCGGAGAACGCATAGCCAGCACCAGGGCCCAACTTGCACATCTGGACCAACACACTTCCAGCCTCAATACAGCACTCCAAGCCACCACCAGCCCCCAAGATTTCACCAAGATCCAAGACCTCAACAAGTCAACAGGCACCCATCATTTCCAGGCCTCCCACACCAAGCAGATCAGGAAGTTCAACCAGCTGCGGTCGGCGAGGGTTGATTGCCAGCCTAACAACCCAGCCTTCAACACCCACTGCTTCCAGATCTCACGTGGTGAGCACAACGACAGACCCTGGTCCAGGGGGTTGGGCACCAGCAATAGAGATAGTAACGGAAGAGATTCCCGTTGCGCCCAACCACCCACGACCAAACTCCACCTCAGCAACAACGTGATATTCACCAAGCACACAGTCGTCAACACCAGTCATCGTACTCTCACCACCCAAGAAACCCAGATCCTGTCCAAGGGAATGAACTTCGCCCTCACTCCACGCAGTATCCCCGTAGAATACATCATCCAGTCCGTGGAACCAGCCCTGAAACACCTAGACAAGACCACTGCCAACGAAGTCCGCATCCAAGTCCAGCAAACCCTCAAGAATGCCAAGCCCCCCCAAGCCCAACACAACCAAGAGTGAACGAGCCGCCATTCGAAGCCTTTCTCAAGACCGATCCATTCACATCTTGCAGGCGGACAAAGGTAATGCCACAGTGGTCATGTCCACCCAGGACTACGACCGCAAAGTGGCTGACATCCTGTCCACGGATACCTATCGCCGTCTTTCCCGCAACCCAACACCTGCCATCGAGAGGAAGATCATCGCCAAGCTGTTGGCCCTGGAAAGATCCGAAGCCATCTCCACAACCCTGTATAGACATCTCAGGCCATCTATAGCTCCTCCTCCCCAAGATTCTTCGGTCAACCCAAGATCCACAAGCCCGACATCCCTCTTCGCCCGATCGTTGCCTCCCGTGGTTCTCCCACCTACAACACAGCCATATTCCCCACCAAGATCTTGCATCCACTTGTTGGTCATACACCACACCACATCTCCAATTCCAGCCAGTTCGTGGACATCATCAAGAACATCAGACTCAAGCCCACCGACATAATTGTCAACTTCGACATGGTCTCCTTGTTTACCAATGTTCCCACCCAAGAAGCCTGCCTCATAGCCAAGGAACGCCTCCAACACGACCCCGAGCTCCAGGACAGAACAGACCTATCCCCAGACCAAATTCAAGACCTCCTCCATACCTGCGTCTCCTCCACTTGCTTCAAATGGAGAGACCAGTACCGTGAACAATCCACTGGGGCCGCCATGGGAACTCCTCTATCCCCGGTCCTAGCGAATTTGTTCATGGAGGAATTCGAACTCATCACCATCGAGTCAGCTGATCTACGTCCTGACCTATGGCTACGCTACGTTGATGACACCTTCGTAGTATGGCCACAGGGCACAGAACAACTGCAGATTTTCCTACAGCACATCAACAGCCAACACCCACTCATCAAGTTCACCATGGAACAAGAACAGAACAACTCCATCGCTTTCCTTGACGTCAAGCTCACCCGCAGACCAGATGGCACCATATTCCACACAGTCTATCGCAAGCCCACACACACAGACCGCTATCTCCACAGCTCTTCGTTCCACCATCCACGCTTCGAGTCATCAGTATGCAACACCCTGGTACGCCGAGCCTACAACACCTGCGACCAGGCCAGCCTAGGTCAAGAACTCCACCACATCAAGACATCACTCAAGCTCAACGGATACAACAGCGTCAATATCAACAAGCCCAAGCCCCCCACCCCACCTGAACAGCGCCCTCAATTCAAGTCTACAGTCGCACTCCCGTACATCGGCCACATCTCCCACAAGCTACAACTCATCTTCAGCCAAGCTCAAATCAAGGTCTTCCACACAGCACCAGACAAGGTCCTAGTTCAACTACAGACACACAAGGACAAACAAGACCCAAACACCAAGGCGGGCGTCTGCCGCATTCCCTGTGAATGCGGTAAGGTATACATCGGAGAAACCGGCAGAGACCTCAACACAAGACTTAACCCTGCGCTGCACTGCCAATTCCTACTGACGCGGTGACACTGCCTGCTTCCTTTGGGGAAGCATGTGCTTGTAGCGTACATGTATATACCTTCGACCAATGTACATGTACACATGGCGGTCCCATGAACTCTTTCACCCCATTTCTGGAGCTGGGTCATTGACATATACTCCAAAGCCCTGCAACATGACCTCTTGCCATGCCCTTGTGCACCACCATGTCAACGAACTTTCATATCAACACCACCGTCCCCCCCAAAAAAACAAAAACAAAAACAAAAACACCACATGCCCTCCTAAAGACCTTGGGCCTTGACTGGGTCGGCAGACTACAAAGGCCTGGCCATCTGGAGCTGGGCTATTGACATATCGTTTACATGCCTGTGGTAAAACCATTATGAACAAACAGGAAGGAGATTTGTGCACAACCCTATGGGACTTTCCCTGAGACATGCATTTCTATGGCTTACCCTGGCTTGCCCTCCAACCCAGGCCACAAAGTGACTATACAGTGCTTTTCGGCAAGGACCAGGCTAGGCATATCTGGAGTATCAATGTATTGACATTTTTTTTTTTATAAGGAAAACAACAAAAAGGGCTTCCCATGGGGACGCCGCCAGTGCTGCGCAGGGTGGAACACCAAGCACACGGCAGGAAAGGAGAAATAGACAAGTCAGCAATCATCAAACACTCACACGAACAAGACCACCGCATCAACTGAAACCAAGCCAAGATCATCGCTCCAGTCACATTCTGGCACATTTGGTCCCAACTCTTCAAGCACCACACATCCTACACCAACGCCACCCAACAAGCTACTGCCACACCCCAACGCACACAACAGCATCCAGTCGTCACACCCGACTAGGCACACAGAATGCATAAAAGCTGCAGCAACTCCGCATCACATCACTCACACTCCTGAGGACGGACAGAGCACACTGTCCGAAACGTCGAGTTACACACTCACCCCGGTTCTTTTCAGAACCACACTTCTTCCTAGAAGAGATATATTTCACATGGTGTTACCCGCAATCCCAGTCTCTCTCATATCGCACCCACCATGCAAAGCTTCAAATCGTATCTACCTCAGGATTTACACTGCTCATTCACCCTGCACAGTGGCCCACAGCGCCACAACAAAGCTAACACGCATCGCTGATTGGCCCGCAATAAAATCTACACGATGACGTCGTGTCAAATCCAGCTGACTCCCTAGCTACCGATCGCCATTAATAGGCATGCTAAAAATCTAGAAAAAAATATCTACTTTTTCGCAATGTCAGTGTATTACGGTTTTACCTATCGGCAGGCTTGATCTGAGGAGTTCAGGAGACAGCAAAAATACGGGGCCGCCTGGACAACTGTCCCCCCTAATAAATTGCGTGGGTTGTATTGTTTTTTCCTCAGTGGCGAGTTGAAAGGCGATTTCTTGAAAGGTAAGAAAATATTGCTTGTTTTTTTAAACATTTTCACTCAAATTGGTAATTAATGAATAGTTGTCTAGGAAGCTTATTTATTCAGGATTATTTTGGTACATAACTTATCTATTTAGCCTAATTATTCGTCGCAATTTTGCGTCATTCGTAAGGCGAGTCACTTAATAGGGTAGATAGGGTAGTACATCATGGCGAACGGACGTGTGTGTGACGACGCTCCGAGTTTTATGCCAACGATTGATGTTAAACTAAAGAATGTGCTACTAAAACTCAAGCAGTCACCAACTGAACAAATAAAGCCATTGCTGATCAACGAATTTTGTCTGGAGGATCTACTTAAAGCAAGGAAAACTGTTTTCGAATCGGCCAAAGAAAAATGTGTTCTCAGTGACCAGATCCAAGATGGCGACGCAGCTATTTCAGGTACGCTAAAGGCACGCAGATCTGCTGAGACAGCAGCTGATGACATACGAGAACTATGTCTCTTTGTGTTTGAACACCGATCAAGCTTTCCTAAATCTTGCCTGAGCAACAGCGGTAATGCCAAGGCTAAATCAACTAAAACAACTGCTGCTTCAAACGACGACGCCATGACACCTGCAAACCGTCCCGGAGCAAATACACATGAACCGGTACCTACACATGATACAAATCACGCCATGTTGGAAAAGATTCTATTTGCAGTTAACCAGTTACAACAAGATATAAAAGTGCTAGATTCAAAATTATCAAGTCAAATTTCAGCGCTTTTTGATAAAGTAAATGTTGTTGAAAATTCCGACAAAGAACAACTACAAGAACTAAAAGATGAACGCTGCAGCCTTCAAGCAACTATTGATATGCTGATGAGTGCCGACGAAGACAATAATAGTGTGAATGCAGGCCCGAGCGCATCTTCACAACAAAGCCATTGTTCAGACCCAGTGCCGACCTCAAACCGCTTTTCAGTATTGTCTGAATGCAGTGAAGCTGACTCGAATGATGATTCCGTTCGAGATATGGAACGGATTATTGACACATACTACGACGCCATGCAATCTACCCAAGTCTCTAGCGAGAAAACTCAGCACTCTCAGCAACAACCCGATTATCCAACCTTCCAGCAGCAACTTAGTCAATACCGACAAAAGCACCGCAAACAACACAACTGTAAATCTTCCCCCCGGACTGACGTTTTGGTAATCGGTGACTCCATGATCAAGCATATTAAAGGTCACAAGCTCTCGCGGTCCAAGCAGGTTCAATGTTCATCCAAACCCGGTGCCAGGGTTGATGACATCTACCCACACGTCATTGCTCATGTGAAACAACACAAACCATCTGAGATAATCCTGCACATCGGCACCAACAACGTAAAAGACAGCGCTGAGGACATCCGGGACAAAGTGGTCTCACTGGTAGAGTCAATCCAGTCATACCCTGAAGTACCGACTCACCAGCGGCTTGCTCTATCTGGCGTCATTCACCGGTACGGCGAGACTGCCTCGGAAATAGCCAAAGTAAAGGCTACCAACAATTACTTAAAGGATGCTGCTCACCAGCGGGGATGGGGCTTTATTGATAATGCTAACGTTACCTATTGTCACTTATGCCCCGATGGTATTCACCTCAACAGATCTGGTCAGGCCGTATTAGCTACGAACTTTCTTCGTTACTTGTACCCAGAATCCAGAAAGCCAACAGACTCGGACAAGCAAGATGACTACCGTAAAATACCTAGAGTTGCCCCTGGCACAACGTATGCGGAAGCTGTTCGTGCTGACCGAGGCTGGGATTTTCCGGAACGAGCGTGGAAAACAAGGATGAGAACGCCAAATGCCCCAGCCGCAACGCAGTCAATACAGGACAATCGCTTTTACCTCCAAAGACCACGCCCATCACTGCCATCACAAGCGACCGAATGGTTCAAGTACCAGCAGAGAACGAACCAGTCAAGGAGCCACTCACTGGATCTCGGGCACAATCACCGGACTTGTGTCACACCATAAATTGCCGTGATTTAGAAAACGGAACTATTCATAAACTTAATGGTAAAGGTATAAAGTTTGCTCATCTTAATATCCACAGTGTGGTTAGTAAAATTGATGAACTTCGACATTTATTTAAACTAAAGCCTTTTGATGTATTTTGTTTAAATGAAACACTGTGCGATTCAACAATATCAGATGATGAAATATCGATTGATGGGTTTACCATTGTAAGAAAAGACAGAACTAGACACGGTGGTGGTGTTGCAGTTTACATTTCTAATCAATTCATTTTTACGAGAAGATCTGATATCGAGTCCGAGCATCTAGAAAATATTTGGCTCGAAATAAAGTATGGTAAATGTGCACCGATATTACTTGGATCTATTTATAGACCACCTAATTCTAGTAGTCTTTTCTTTGAAAAACTTGACAACGTTTTATCTGTAGCAGTAATGGACAATAAGGAAATTATCTTACTGGGTGATTTTAATTGCAATTTTTTCCGAAAGTGTGTCAAACAGCAATACTGAAAATATGAAGTTTTATACAGAGATGTACGGGCTTACGCAGTTAATCCAGTATCCAACAAGGGTAACCAGTCGAAGCAAAACTATAATCGATTTAATCTTTGTCAATAATCCAGATGTGTATAAGGACAGTGGGGTTTTTTGCACTGGTGTCAGTGACCATTTCCTAATCTACACTATTAGGAATACCAAGCGTCAATATCAAGCCCAGCATGGTCATAATTATATATCATACAGGCCATTTCATAAACTCGACATTCAGAATTTTATCCATGCTTTATCTTGTCAACAATGGGAAATTCTTGATACCATTGAAGACATAGATTTGGCTTGTCAAAAGTGGGTTGACATGTTTATGAATATTGTCGATTCCCATATTCCTCTTCAGCAAAAGAAAATTAGGAAAAATGCCTGTCCATGGATATCACGTGATATTGTGGACTTAATGAAAGAGCGAGATAAAATGCACAAAGCTGCTGTTAAATCAAATAGTACGAATTTATGGAGTGCATATCGCTCGCTGAGAAATAGAGTCACTCACTCAATACAAAAAGAGAAGTCTGATCATTATCGTGGTATTCTTTGTGTTAACAGAGGAAACGGCAAGAAAATATGGAACTGTATTAATGAGGTAATATCAAAGAAGAAACCTACTTTGCCAAACACAGTGCACCATGAAGGTCATAAATGTGACAAGCCAAACGATATTGCAAATGTCTTTAATGAATATTTTATTAACTGCGCAAAGAAAGTGACCGAGAAGCTACCAGAGCAAAACAATATCAGTACATCAAACGAGAATGATAGCGTTCAAAATGCCTTTGAAATTCAAACTGTTTCCGAAAATCATGTTGTTGAGGTTATAAACAATATGAGTGTAAATAAGGCTACTGGGGACGACGATGTCAGTTGTCGCCTTCTAAAAATTGCTCTGCCAGCTATTCTCGAGTCATTAACTAAACTGGTTAACCGGTCTTTTCAATGCGGTCTGGTACCTCTAATTATGAAAAGTGCAAAGGTCATACCGGTATACAAAACTGGGGAAAAGTCTGACGTAGGCAATTACCGACCAATCTCTATCCTCCCAGTTATCAGTAAAATTTTGGAAAAATCTGTCTATGATCAGCTATATGCATATATTAATGACAATGAACTTATGCATGCTAATCAATCCGGCTTTCGACCTTTGCACTCTACAACAACCATTTTAGCTAAACTTGTCAATCAATGGAGTAGTAATATTGAAAACGGTCAACTTAATGGAGTGGCTTTTATTGACCTAAGGAAGGCATTTGATACAATTGACCATAATATTCTTCTCATAAAATTAAGAGCACTTGGTTGCTCAAATCGTACACTGAATTGGTTCTCCAGCTACTTGTCAGACCGGACTCAAAGGGTCTGTTTTAAAAAGGTTTTATCTGATCGATTAAAGGTTGTTAGCGGAGTTCCACAAGGCTCAATTCTAGGTCCGCTATTATTCTCTATATATGTGAATTCCATGCCGTCTACAGTTACTGATGGTATAGTAGACATGTTTGCTGATGACACTACTGTTACTGTCAGCGGCAAAACGGCGAATGAAGTTGCAAACAAATTATCTGTTGCGACAGACCAAATAAGCAGATGGTTAGAGAATAATAGACTTGTGCTAAATTTTGATAAAACGAATGTTATGATCATAGGGACAAAGGCAAAATTGAAGAATTCGAGCGAAATTACAGTGTCAGTTAACCAGTGTTTAATTAAACGGGTCAAGAGTATCAAATGCCTTGGCGTATTAATTGATGAAGAGTTAAAATGGACTGACCATGTCGATCATGTTGTCAAGACGGTACGGACAAAACTTGCAATCTTGAGACGCGCAAAACCATGTATTCCATTTAATGTACTAAAAACAATGTATAATGCTTTCGTTTTACCACACTTCGACTACTGCTCACAAATATGGTCGGATAGGTATCGGATGCACAATGATAAATTAATTAAGTTACAGAAGTATGCAGCCCGTTTAATCTTGTCTAAGGGTTTTGACACTCCATCAAGTGAACTTTTTAAAGAATTAGGATGGTTGCCATTACATGAACGATTTTTGTACTTAAAGGCAGTTTTTATGTTTAAATGTACTCATGGACTTGCGCCGTCGTATTTAACAAATAATGTAACACATCTTTCAGATGCACACGATTACAATACTAGAGGAGCTACTGCTAATAATTTGATTATCCCTAAGTACAAAACGGAGTGCTACAAACACAGTCCAATCATTAATTGCACCAGAATATGGAATACCCTAAGTACTAAAATTCGTTCGGCGCCATCTCTATCACATTTTAAATCACTTCTGAAGACAAGTCTTTTAGCTTCTGCCTCTTAACTATTTTATCTTTTGCTGTTTTAATTTCTATTTGTATAAACCCACCCAGTTTTATTTATATAATTCTATTTGTATTATTTTAACTATTACAAATCGAAACCTTTATATATTTTTGACGGATTTTGAAATTAGTTTTATTAGTTTTATTCGGATTCCCGTATGTATATATGTGTACTTTGATGGTAATTTACCTATTTTATTTTTATATTTAAATTTTATTTCTGTATATTATTGTTTTAACCTTTCTGTTCGTGTTTTGTTGTTTTACCATTTTATGTCTGGTGTACATTTTTAATAGTATATTTGAAATTATATTTATGTTATATTTATTTTAATTATATTTCCCAGGGCCCCATGGAAGACCACAAGTTTATGTGAATGGGTCTCCCTGGTAAAACAAAGATAATAATAATAATAATAATTATTCTGATCCGGCGGTCAATGTTACGTGTGTAGTCAATACGCTATACATGAATTGTGTACATGGGCAGGCAAAATCGTGGAAATACGCAGTAAAATTCAATATATTCTGATTTTCCTAGGAAAATACGATCAGATGTTGTATATAGATCAGGAAATATTTTAGATTTATTCTTTCAAATATGTATAAACTCGACCCGTTTATTACGAAGTTTGAGCGGGTGACATATTCGAAATTCTGCGATGCTAGATCTAGATCGCAAGAACTTGTGCTACACTCGTCGCGGCCGATATAAATTATTTACCTCACTCGCTAATTTGTTGGACTCCCTAGCTTTGCGATTTTTAGCACGTTTCGCACTAAGGTCACGAAGGTCACTCCTTGATTCAACTTTCTGTAAACACTAGCGGGCGCCGTGTACAAATGCAGGGTGTAAATGCTGTGACACGCGCGAGTTAGGTCACGCGGGTCATTCGGGATAAAATGTCATTAAATTGTGCACATGCGTGTAGTTGAAATACCGAACTGGCTTATTCAATCAGAATGGGCTTTCGTGTATCATCGCGTAAAGTCGCGTAACTTTACGTCAGCAATTTTATCCTGAAAAAACCTTTGACCTTCGAGATACCTAACTGGCTATTCTGGAATACGAAAACAACGCGTCCGGCGCTGTCAGATAGCGGGGAGTGAAAATCTTGTTCGCGAACGGTTTTTGCGTGCTGGTTCGCCACATTCGATACTCCGTTCTCGTGTTCAGTCAACACGAGAATGGGGGTTCGAATACGCTCATTATGTGCATTACCGCGGCGTCCACGGAAAGAAAATAACATTCTGTAAGCTGCATTGTGCAGATTCCCGTAAGTCTCGATGTAGAGCTATCATTCGACCAACGTGGATCCAAAATGTGTCCGAAGAAACAGAGTGTATATACTTATCAGAGGTGTCGCGAAATTTGCCAGAGATTATTTTATTTTCTTATCATCTAAAAATATTGCACAAAAGGTGTGCTTCAGGCTGAGCATAGAAAAGGCGTATTCAAGTTCCTATAGCAAAACAGAAGATTATTTAGAAATTGTTTATTTCGTTTTACTAATGCCAAAAGTTGCCAGAAAAGTTGCCAGAGATGGGTTTTTGTCTTTAATTTATTTTCAGTGAACAGGAAGTGTGCTCCAGCATGAAAAAATAGCAAGGAGTCTCGGGCAAATTTGTACAAGTTTGTTAGGCATTTTGTTCTATTTTTATTACATTTTTTTCCTGACCGACCTACCCTCCATGAAGGCCAACAAAAATATGGGAACCATAGAAATAGAAAGGGACGCGCTAATGAAGTGTTTTAGTCAAGCAAACAAGTCAGGCGTGCTGTGTGCGCGCACATAGTTTAACCTGGCATGTAGGATGATTAGTTCAAGGCTGTCCACACGTTGTGGATTTTTTACATTTCACATCTGGTCACGTGGGTGAAAAGGTCTATACACGATTTGCTATACACTTGCCTGTGTGATATAAAAGCTCAAGCTTTAATATGCAAATCCTATATCCAACTTCACCCCTTGGCACAATGAATGATTTATACCCGGCACGTATGGGACCCCCTCTTGTCTCTACACAATATACACACTCCAGAGTATTGTTACCTAACCCCTCCCCCAGATATCTGAAAGGAATTCCTGAGATTCCAAGAAGACAATTACCAACACAAAAGAGGAGGTGGGGGGGGGGGGGAGGAGTTCCCTCCGTCCAATATCTTGCTTCAAATGTTATACCCAGCACGATATGGGGCAGGAGGGTCTGCCACCCCTTTTTAAAAATGGGCTGTTCTTTTGAAAATAGAGGTTTAAATGGAGCTTTATCGTTGTGAAGATAAGGACGGAGCTCTCTATGTGACATCTGACTTCGTGGGTCCTGAGATTTTTTATTTTAAATAATTAGGAAGAAGACGATATTAATTTCAAACTCTCCTAATCCCGAGTTTCATTCAGACATGATGCCGAAGTCTTACACGTGTGAGTGGCGGTAATCAGCGATTAATTATCACAAGAGCTGTCAGATGTCACTTCTAGGTCTCCGTAGACCATGGGTGCGGTCGTTCTATAAAAACGTGCTTTGGAAATGTGTCCACTCATTCGTTCTATTGACCTTCAAGGTAGCAAGACGATTCACGAGAGCTGTGCAATCTCTAGAGGCAGCGAATCTCTAACGGTAAGTAGTGTGGAATTATAGTTTTGTCATACAGTGCCTGTATACAGATTTTCTGTTCCCGTCCTTCTATTATGGGGTTCAAAATCAAAACCTTTTCCCGTCATTTTGTTCTGGAATATTCGACTAGCAAAAGCCAAAGAATTTGGCCAAACTACAGAAGAAAGTTTTTCGAATACCGAATGCTACGGAAATTAGCATGTGCCATGGCCGAATGTGCCGTATATACTATTGGTTTGTGATTACCTTTTTAGTTATGACATTTCCTCTGGTTGGCGAATTTCGTGGTTATTCAGCAGTAGTGAATTTGAAATCTTTGGTTTGGGTTGTATTTGTTTTCTCGACAGTTCTATTTGAAGATGAAGACCTATACTTGCCTCGTTGTTCTTCTGTGCATTGGGTTTGTGTTTGGTGATGGCTACCAAGAAAAAGGTATGGTGCAGTGGCATCCAGGGGTGGGGGGTGGAACTTTTGCTCTTTAATTATTTCCGAAAAGATTTTACTTGACTTCACCCGAGTGGCGCACCCAAGGGGGGGGGGGGGCTCGGGGTGCTTGAGCGGCTTGAGCAGCTTGAGCACCCCCCCAAAAGTTTTTTTTTTTGTGTCCAAGGAATTGACCGCGGTGATATGTAAGTGGCCTATTTCCGAGTAGTATAAGGGGGGTGTAGAAGTATAACGGGGGTAGATGGCGCCACCAACGTCAAAAGAGTCCATAACCTCCCCCCCCCCCCCCCCCCCCCGGTGCAAAACATTCTGGGGCAACATTCTTTAAAAAAAATTGGTGAGCCCCCAAAGTCAAATCCTGGGTGCGCCACTGCTTCACCCCCCCCCCCCCCCCCCCCACCAACATCGGCCAGGATCAGCAAAATCTTGGAAAATAACCAACCCTCCTTGATAACTGTCGAAACATTGACACATCCCGTAACTTCAAGATTTACTTAATGATAGTCCAACCTTTATTTGTTTTATTATATTTTCATAAAACCAGGGATTCGACATGTGCATATCGCAATGTAGCTCGAAAGCCCGAAGAAACTTGCAAGGAAGGAGACGAAGAAATCTTCAGTTTTAGAGTTGGGAGGAAAACCCCAGAATGATGTTCTGGGGGAAACCCAATCCACATGTCGGCCTTCTTTGGATTCGAACCCGGGCCACAGTGGTATACTTGGAGGGCGAGAAAAATAACCACTCTGCCAGATCTTCATTTCAGAAGCCCAAGATTCTGATTCTTGCCCATGCCATCGCTATTTTGCAAGTTGTGCCGTATTTGACAATAGCTGCACACGCTATACGACTATACGTTTCTGGGGCCTGGGCCATTCCTCCATGCTAAAACTGGATAATCCAATGCCATTCCTTAACGCTGTCTGGTAAATTTTGAGATCGCAAGATGACGAAGGGCAATGTTTCGCAAGAGTCTTCAAAAACGCAAGTGCACACAATATATGGAATTTGTCACAAAACCATGAATAAGTAGCTCGGCATTAGCCATGCTGATTGTGCAACGTGCAAAAAAATTGCATAGCGCTCTGCATAGGATATGATAGGTTTACATTGAGTGCTATCGCCCGAGGGCACGCTATCAGAGCTGAAGTTTTGTCCAATGGGAGTAATGAAGAGGGAAAAGTATAGTGGTGAGGGACCTTGTTGACCGTAAAAGTAATAGGTCAACTGGTTACACAATATAATCCAGTTCCACATGTTCATGTGCGATAACGCCGCCTAGCCAAGAAAACGTAGATGGAGACTAGACTCCTGTGTAATTCCTGGCCAAACCAATAATTTCATGTAATTTGGTTTTTTTCGTCTCGTCTCTGCAGAATCTCTGCGGGAGTTGCTGATTGAGGTGCGCAACAAACTGCAAGAACTTAAACGCCAGGAAGGTGAGCAGTTTGTGGAATTAACTTCCCATGGAGGGTTTGGCTTGGGCGTGGCATGTAAACCATTTTCGCCCACGTGACCAGAGCGTAAAATGTGGACCGCCTTGGAGTGATCATCGTACATGTATTGTATGAAGCAGGTTAAACCACGTGGGAACTCGCGGCACGCTCGACTGGTTTATTCAAAAAAGCACAGCATTAGCATCACTATCCGGTACAATGTGGTTTACGACACGTGAAAAAAGGTCTTAATTATCGAGCTCCATTGTCACCCTGAAGCCTTGAATACTTGAATGGAAAAGGGCTGCGGTCCCAGTGTCGTATGAATATCCGACTCCCAGGAAAATCACTCATTTCCCCGTTATTGTTTAAGCACTCTCACGCGACTGGCCACTTATCTTCACTCGGGCATGCGCAATACTAATGAGCCTGTATTTCATAGTGACTGAACATTTACGCTACATAGGGCGTCAAGTTTGAATGACTAGGCCTACATGTTGCAAAATGGTCCCGAGTTGTAGCCAAATCGGAGGACGGAAATTATGGGAAGCCAAAAGCGAAGCCACGTTTTGTGAAGGGCCTATGACTTGGGGTTTCTGGATCTATAGGGAACGTAGACTAAAGAAAGCGTGCTTCATAGGAAACGTCAAAATGGTCGATTTACACAATATAGATCAATGGCTATATCTTGTGTCAATCCGCCGTTTTGGCAATTTTCCGCGAAGCACGACTTCATCTCAAGTTCTCTATCCATGACGGGAAAACAAACTAAAAACGAATTTGCTTTTTCAGGAAAAATATCTATACCGTTCGGTGTATAATTTGCCAAAACTTTCCAACTAGAGTCCAAAATAAAAGGCACCTTGAGTCGGATCTGGGTCGGTCGAATCCACTACTGTGTTGTTGGGTCCTAGTTTTTAAATGAAGGCGCTCTTTCCTATTATCCTTTTAGAGGTATGGCAGACACAATAGGAGGGCGCTATTTGATTTGGGTAAACCTTTTGTGCCATACAAAAGGTTTACCCAAATCAAATAGCGCCCTCCTATTGTGTCCGCCATACCTCCTAAAAGGCTAGTGTCGTTTTCTCCCTTCCCACGCTACTACCGAAATACATAATTCGTAGGGTTTCTAAAATGACCTCAAGTTAGTATAGCTAGAAATGAAATCTGAGGAGCATTTACCAAAAGGTGGGCAACATTGCAAAACCTTGTACTTTTTGAGTTGTGATCAAACAAAAGAATTCGTCTAATTTATTAATATATTATCAATATTTCTACTTGTGTGTTTAGTAACACGTCCATGGTTTCACAAACTGCTTGCATTTCACAGGAGTACCTTGCGGATTCAGTACGTGCCCGGCTGGTACCCCATGTCTTGACGGAGAGTACGGACCCTACTGCGATTGGGCACGAAAGTAACCAGATGGAATCGGACGAGTGCGATCACCGACGATGCATGTATATCTGCGATAACAAGACCACACCAATAGTTAATTTTTATACGCCGTAGTTTCATCAGTCGCATTCTAGTGTACGTATTTTGGCCTAATATTTATGTCTTTAGCTGTATGTTGTAGGCAATCGATTTTCACAAATACTTTTTCCTGAAAAACGAACGTTAAAGTTTAATTTGAGGTTTTAAGTTTCAACGCCGTCTCTCTTTTTATTTTTTTACTCTAGATTTACAATATATTTATTCTAAGGCCAGGCCATAACGATTTCCAACCAGATGAATGTTTATCATGGTCTTTCCGAGTTGAGGCAAAGAATCTCATGTGTATTCATCGGACAAGTTAGAATCGTGCGAGTGACATTTCCTTTGGTATATCAGTGCGGGGTCATTGGTTTTCTACGAAGTATCTTCTTTTTTTCAATAGTTATTTCCATGGTCGTATAGTCGCTGACCGGATTTAGGCTTTTCTAAACTGAATGGCATAAACACAATGGCAAACAATTTTCTATTGTCGCTTGGCTCAAGTAAGACGTAAGTAGCAAAAAATAAGATGTTATCAGTTTCTTAACACCAACCATTTCGTATGCAACCTTATACTTGTCAGCTTATGAAGAGCCCTAGCTTTACTTGGCACACACGGTTTTAATAGCAATGGGCCGACGGTGTTAACTTGAAATAAAGATGTAGTTGTAAACGCAAAGCAGTACAAGACGTGTTTAACTTTACGCTTTCAATGTTTTCCAGTTTGTCAACATTTCCTGTAATTTTGGAAGGGGGGGGGGGGGGGGGGGGGCATCACGCCCCCTACGTTTTGCGTACTTTTATTATTCTAAATTTTATGTACATGATCGCCTAAACGTGCTGAGTAAATTAGCATTAGCATCGAAATGTAAGGAAATTTGGTGGGAATAAGATACATTTGTGCCCGCCGTACAGTCTGAGCTTAGGAAAATACAATGATTTGGTTTGGTACGAGTTGTGAAGAGGCCGGAGTATATCGATAAATTAGTATTCCCGATTATTATTTTTTTTTTGGGAGGGGGGGGGGGGGGGGGGGGGTGATTGATCATAAAACGAAAACCAGAAACGTTAAAATGTCGTCTTTCATATGGCGCCTTGTGTGATTTAATTCAATCGGGCATTGTGACATAGGCCCTAATGAGCACTTGACGAAGACTGGTGCTAATGCTGTTTTGGACATTTTCAGTTTTGCGCCATTGAGTTAGGGCATCGATGTGAACAAAGGGGAATGGACCGCATTTGTTGCCATAGAAGGGCTGAAATTGAAAATGTCACTGTACCTATATTATGTAATTTCTTGTTAAATTTCTTTCACAAATTCCTGTGTCGGGTGGGTAGGCACTTGAGATGTGAAGATGGTGCAGTTAATGCCCTTTGAAACACTCTTTGCTGTTTGCCGTTTCCCTTCTTGTCCCCCTCTCCACAATAAGCAATCGGCCCTACGTGAGGTCCAATTTGTCACTTTGTCACTTTGGTCGCTTCCTCTCAAATTCAGAGAAATATGAGAAATTCAGAGAAATATGAAAACTAGGTAGATTAAAGGTTAGGTGATTGGAAATGGCCCTTCTGTTTCTTGCTGATTGATTTGTTGATTTATTCAGGTTAATATCAACTCAACAATATGAACAAACAAAAATACAAATATTAAGTAAACATACAATTTGTCGAGATTTTTCGTTGAGGAAAAAAGGCTTGCAGGTACAAAAACGTGAGCATGTCCCATTTGTTTTTTCATTGCATTAATATCTCCACCATTTCCCAAAGTTATTTAAGATTTACTTGGCGCATAATTGAGTCGCTAGATATTTCGAATTGACTTTTCTACTTTTCACATCGGTGCTCAACCTTTGGTTGCACATTGGAGGGAATGCGGAATTCAGATAGATCTACTTTGGATGACGAGTTTGTTGCTATTTCTTATCCTGAGCAATTTTCAGCTCCTGTGCAACTCGCTTCGGTCGTCGCTCGTCATATTTGTTCCAATCTGTTAAAAGTGGGTTTCGTTTATAACATCGCCAAAAATGAATGGAATCCTGCGTTTAGTATCGACTGGCTTGGCATGAAATGGGGTACCGCGCTCTCTCCTTGGTTCAAACAATTTCGTGGCTACGTGGCCACAGCATACTTGGATTTTGTTCATACAAGTATACTGCAGATTGTTTGTAACCACCCATTTTAGCTTGAGTTCCCCCACTAATTTCAGCAGAGAGGAGAAAATTCTACAAGATATAATTTTGTCAAATCCGAGGTTACGGTCTTCTCCTATTTTTAATAAATGTCGCCAATTCTTCTGCTGGATAACCTCAAACCCTATTATTCCGGTGCTCCCCCTTTCTGATCAAGTACTCGCCACTATCTCTCTCACACAAAATCTCACTCGGACTCTGTTATTTCTACTGCTGCCTCTTTAAGATGGTTGCATTCTCTAATCCATGTCATTAGCGGTAGCCGCGAACTGCACCCTCCTGTGCAAAAACGGCCAGTTCTTTCTTAATCGGGCCAAAGCGATTAAACTTGACTAAACCTGACTTCTGTGGTGTTAGGGTGTGCTCAATGGTTCCATGACTATCTTGACAGCCGGCAACAATATACAACTATTCGTGGCCATAATTCTACGATTAGTTCTATTAGCCATGGTTTCCCTTAGGGCTCTATTCTTGGCCCTCTTCTCTTTCTGATTTATGTAAACGATTTACATAATTCATCTTTTTTTACTTATGTTTTCGGTTAGTTGCCGATGACACGACTATCATCCACTCTAACCCTACCCTTGAATCTCTTGTCTCAACTCTTAATAATGAGCTTATTAAAGTCTCATCCTGGTTTAAATCTAATCAACTTTCTTTGAACAAAACCAAATGCATCTTTTTCAATAAATTTAGTTTTCCCCCCTCTTCTTTGCCTTCTGTCTGCATTGACAATATTCATATATCTATTTTTAATTCTACTAAATTCTTGGGTGTCATCGTAGACGACAAACTCTCCTGGAATGACCAAATCTCCTCGGTTACTCGAATTGTTTCTGGTAACACCGGCGTTCTCTCCAAACTTCGCTCTTCTCTTCCTCCTTCCACACTGCTTTCGCTTGATAACACACTCATACTTCCTTACTCGAGTTACTGTAATCTCGTTTGGGCACCACGCTCTAGTAATACCAAACTTCATTCACTCACTACCATTCAAAAACGGGTTTTAGAATTTGCACTCTTATAGGAACACGGGATCATAAACCACCACTTTTCGCTTCACTGCACACTTTCACAATTTTTGACATTAACAAATTACAAACAGGGTTTTCCATGTACAAGCACATTAACAATCTATTGCCCCAGGTTTTCTCTTCTTATTTCATTCCAATAACTCACATTCACAATCGTGATACTAGATCTCGTAGCAACCTTTATCTTCCCTTTACACAGCATACTCTCTTAACACTCTTAGATTTCATGGACCACGTCTCTGGAATAATATCGATGTTAGTATTTAATCGCGATCATCTGTGGGTTGCTTTAGGAACTCCTACAAACAACTTCTTGTTTCTAGTTATCTAGAGTAGCTCCTCTCTATATATACCATTTTCAGCCCTTGTGTTTTTTTTCACATCTCATTTTATTTTCTCATCCCAGACAGTTTTCTGTGTTTTATATGTGTCCGATGCTATTTGTCCTGTTTGATCGTCTTGTCTTGTAAATGTTAAAGCAAAGGCATTTCTCCACAAGACCTGGTCTTTTGAATGTGCTTCCATGATTGCCTGTATAAAGTGTTCACTTATTATTTAACTTTATCTGTTTTCATCAATATTGACTCGAAGTGCTGCCCATATACATATTATGTAATTTCCTTTATGGCAATGTGGAAATAAATGTTGAGATGAATGAATGAATGAATGAATGAATGAAGAAGAAAAAAAACTCAAGTCGGAGGATCAGATGATCCCAGAAGGTCGGAGGATCAGATGATCCCAGAAGGTCGGAGGATCAGATGATCCCAGAAGGTCGGAGGATCAGATGATCCCAGAGGGTCGGAGGATCAGATGATCCCAGAAGGTCGGAGGTCAGATGATCCCAGAAGGTCGGAGGATCAGATGATCCCAGAAGGTCGGAGGATGAGATGATCCCAGAAGGTCGGAGGATCAGATGATCCCAGAGGGTCGGAGGATCAGATGATCCCAGAAGGTCGGAGGTCAGATGATCCCAGAAGGTCGGAGGATCAGATGATCCGAGAAGATCGGAGGATGAGATGATCCCAGAAGGTCGGAGGATCAGATGATCCCAGAAGGTCGGAGGATCAGATGATCCCAGAAGGTCGGAGGGATCAGATGATCCCAGAAGGTCGGAGGATCAGATGATCCCAGAGGGTCGGAGGATCAGATGATCCCAGAAGGTCGGAGGTCAGATGATCCCAGAAGGTCGGAGGATCAGATGATCCCAGAAGGTCGGAGGATGAGATGATCCCAGAAGGTCGGAGGATCAGATGATCCCAGAAGGTCGGAGGATCAGATGATCCCAGAAGGTCGGAGGGATCAGATGATCCCAGAATGTCGGAGGATCAGATGATCCCAGAGGGTCGGAGGATCAGATGAACCCAGAAGGTCGGAGGTCAGATGATCCCAGAAGGTCGGAGGATCAGATGATCCCAGAAGGTCGGAGGATGAGATGATCCCAGAAGGTCGGAGGATCAGATGATCCCAGAGGGTCGGAGGATCAGATGATCCCAGAAGGTCGGAGGTCAGATGATCCCAGAAGGTCGGAGGATCAGATGATCCGAGAAGATCGGAGGATGAGATGATCCCAGAAGGTCGGAGGATCAGATGATCCCAGAAGGTCGGAGGATCAGATGATCCCAGAAGGTCGGAGGGATCAGATGATCCCAGAAGGTCGGAGGATCGGATGATCCCAGAAGGTCGGAGGATCAGATAGTCCCAGAAGGTCAGATGACCCGATCTCTGTGTGAAAGATGATAGAAATATTTTCTTTCAGAAGGAGTTCAGATGACCAATTTATAAGTTGTAAGACACATTACTCGTCATCTTGTCTATCACATGTATTATTCTGTACTTTTGTTTCACATAATTATTATAAAGGAGGAAATGATCAGATGGTCAGTTTCACTGTTGTTTAAAAAAATGAAAGATAACAAAGGATTTGCTTGCTTCCCGAGGAGGTCAGATGACTAGGATTTGTTCAAGTTAACATGTTAAAGAATAGCGACAGATCATATTCTTTAATTTTTAGTAAATGTTATCAGTTGTGGAAACTCGGTGTTTGTGCCCCACCTCCATCCGGCTGCTGGCGACATCAGTGCGTAAAGCGCGCAGCGGCCAATGCGCAATCCAGATTTTTATACCTGGAGATCAGTGGAGCGTACAGTTACCTCTACTCACCGGCCATTATTCGATTTGATTTGTGCGGTAAGCAGGCGCGGATCCAGGAATTTTGTAGACGGGGGCACACCCAAAACGGACAAATGCGAGCGCGAAGCGCGAAGCCCTTACGGCGTGGGGTCCGGGGCCCGCTTAAGGGCCCGTGACAATTTTGGATTCTGGATGCTCCGTGGTGCAATCTGAGGCGATTGCTGACCACTTTCACCTTATTTTTTTAAACAAAAGTTGTTAAGATTTTATAGAGAATATATACATGTATATCATGATTTTTGCCATTATTTTCTAGTAATTATTTTAGCCATGTCATGACCACAAAAATCTAGACGGGGGCACACCCAAAACGGATAAAATAAATGCGAGCGCGAAGCCCTTACGGCGTCAAGTCCGGGGCCCGGAAAATTTTGGATTCTGGATGCTCCGTGGTGCAATCTGAGGCGATTCCTGACCACTTTCAACTGACTTTTTTTTACAAAAGTTGTTAAGATTACATGTAGCCTATATGGAGAATATATATACCATTATTTAGCCATTATTTTTTGGCCATTTTTTAGCCATGTCATGCATGACTACAAAAATCTAAGTTTCTCCCTCCCCCATTTTTGGCGTCCAATTTGCAGTTTTCCCCCTTCAGTTTTAATTCAGTTCTGTTGAAGTTTTCAAGAAAAGGGCTTGATTTCAGACTGTTCCTTGCCCTGTGTTAAAACCATCGGCAGATCGGCTGCAAGACATAATAGAGGATATTGGCACATTTAGTATGTCATTCAGTCAAGTGATCCATTGTTTCCTGCTGGTTGGGGCCATTTAACCTGTAATAAACTCCCCAAGGGGATTATATGTTGAGATGCACCGCGTTTACACTAGATCCGGAAAAGGGATTAAAAGGGGATCGAACCCAGCAAGGAGGATTGAAGGGGGATTTTTTTGTGTACTCAATTTACCGGGGGGCACGTGCCCCCGCCCCCCCCCCGCCCCCCCTGGATCCGCGCCTGGTAAGCACTTATCCAGAACCACCAAAATGACATTTACATGACGATGTCATTTTGGTGGTTCAGGATATTAAGTGCTTACCGATGTGTGAACAACTGCACGGTAACCCGCGGACTGATCGCACGTGTGTTACGGTCCCTGAAAATCTCCAGACTATCTGCAAATAGAAATTACTAGAAAAAGCCTGAATTTTCTCAGATGCAACAAAGAAATCAAACAAAATCACACTGATATAAAGAACAAAGAAACAATGTGATTTAATAATGAGAATATTCGAGAATCAATAGGGTTTAACAAGTGTAGAATTAAGAAAAGATCTTATACAATATATAACTTAACAGATCTTACGGGCAGGACTTATATAGGCGAGGGCTCAGACGACTTGGGCGAGGACTTGGGCGAGGACTTGGGCGAGGACTTGGGCGAGGACTTGGGCGAGGACTTGGGCGAGGACTTGGGCGAGGACTTGGGCGAGGACTTGGGCGAGGACTTGGGCGAGGACTTGGGCGAGGACTTGGGCGAGGACTTGGGCGAGGACTTGGGCGAGGACTTGGGCGAGGACAGCTCTAATAATGCGAGCGAATACAGTTCTTTGACGAGCTGGAACACGGGGCGAATTCACCTCCAAACCAGCCGAAGAGAGACGAAAACAGCAGGGGGACGACACCAACTGGCTCCCGTCGCGAAAATATGGGAATATGAGACCCCAAATAATGAACCGACGATAGTTCACTAATAAATGTCTCTTCCGGGAATACTACTCAGCTCTAACTGTCTCCAGACGCTCCTGCAGACTAGTCATAGGGGTCACAGGTCCGGAAAAAACTGCTCAATGAACTCAACGAAATTCTCCGTCCGTCGAAATCTCAAGTCCACCGTCGAAAATCAAGTCCTGGTTCTATTCCGAAATTAGCCCGTATATAAAGGATTTCATTCATTCCAGAGATTACTAGAAATTCTAGAGAATCGTACAAATTATGTCATATCTAAAAATAATCTTTTACACAGGTTCTCGAAACGCCTAGCGTACACGAGATTGACCTGGCGTATGCGAGATAGACCTATAGAGAAACTTCTGGAACATATGCTTCGCGTAAACAACTCTGACCCATTCATAAACAAATTAGGGTCAGCCGAGGTCGCACGTGTATGCAAATAAGTGGCGCGTGGCCTCGCCGGTTGTACATACCAGAGGGCGTATATACATTCCGTGAGGGGAATTTCCTAACACTGGCAGCATTTACTTGTGTACATAACTCGTGCATAAGGCGCGCGAAAATGTAACACTTTTGTAACGCGCAAACGTACTCTCTCAAAACCCAGAAATTGGTCAAATCCAGACCAATATTTTGAAGCTTATTTGGAGGACTGTCAAATTTACTTCCGAAATATACTAAGTATTGAAGTGCTCAAGTTAAATCACCAGTGTTGTAGGTCTCGAGACCGGTCTCGGTCTCGAGACCGGTCTCGAGACCAGTTTTTCCTGGTCTCGGTCTCGGTCTCGGTCTCGGTCTCGGTCTCGGTACCCTGTGGTCTCGGTCTCGGTCTCGGTCTCGGTACCCCGTGGTCTCGGTATTTTGCTGGTCTCGGTATCGAGACCACCAATATTTTATACAAACAGCACATGTGCAGAATCGATTACAGCACGCTCGACTCGACTCGAGATGTATAATTGTGCAGTATATGACAACTTCTTGTTTACAGAATCGATTACAGTACGTACGCTCTACTCGACTAAAGATTTATAAACGTGCAGTACATAACATGTTAAACCTCGTTTCTTTGCCGTGTACGCGTGCGCAAACGTACATGTTGCGCATTAGCTTCATGCTCTAATACACGAACTACGTGTACATGTATTACGATCAGCGGCGTGTACTCTATACCGCGTAAAGCCATCGCGGTCGTTTCTACAGCTGGACATTGTTTTTTCGAGTCAAGATGTCGATATACATGTAATGTAAACATGTAACTGGATAAATGGTCAGTTAACCGTGTAACCGCAGCCTTATTCTTGATGTCAATAAATTCTTGATGTCAATGTATACTCCTTTGCACATATAATGCATATGGAAATTTGTGATCTTTTTGCATTCTTTTATTATGTAAATGACATACAAGGTCTCGAGGTCTCGGTCTCGGTCTCGGGCCATTAGGTCTCGGTCTCGGTCTTCCAGGTCTCGGTCTCGGTCTCGGACCATCAGGTCTCGGTCTTGGTCTCGGTCTCGGACTTCGGGTCTCGACTACAACACTGTAAATCACTGTATTCATTGATATAGGTATAATGAACAAAACAATGTGTGGTTTCTCTGCTTGAAACGGTAACCAGCGAGCCTGCCTACTTTCTTCACCAACTGAGTAGATTTTGACAGGTTAAATCCATTGTTAGCTAAGTTTTTTCCCAAATTTGGCACATTTTAGATCCCCCTCATGACCAAACGTTTGACACAAACAGACCAGAGAAAAGGTAACTGTTGTTTCCGTTCATTTTGTTGGGTAAACTGTAGCCCAAACTGACAAACAAAAATTTACCAACTCAGTTGGGGTAATTAAGTTGTGAAACATCTGGTCAAATTTTACACATTTTTTATCAAACGTATTTCAACAATTTAGAACACCTGGTGTTGAGTAAAATCTTTGGAAAACGACCAATATTTGTAATAAAAATGACCAACCTCTGGTTAAATCATATTTGCCCAATCTTTCCTTGCCCAAATTTTGTACAGTGTAGGTCCTAGTGGCGTAGCCAGGCTCTTCCTAGAGGGGGGCAAACGGGGGGCATGGCTATTTTCAAGGGGAGAAATTCCCTATAGTAACGCATATAGTAACGCAAATTCGCTACAGTAACACATATCCCAATTTCCAGAGGGGGGGGGGGGGGGGGGGGGGGCAAGAGGGGAAGGGGCAAGAGTTCCCACAGGGGGGAAGTTGCCCCCCCCCCCCTCCCCTGGCTACGCCACTGCTACTACAGGAAGGGCAACAGCGTGGACGGTGTCTCTGAAAGCAGCCCAGTCCTTCTCAACGTTTCCTGAGATGAGGTACTCAGGTTCTGCAGCTTGCTGGAGAGCTCTTCAGTCAGGGACTGCCTAACAGATGTAATTGAGAACCTGGAGACGTTCATACGCTTTTGGGGTTTGGTGCCTTATGGTCTCATAGGAGGGTGAATTCTGAGGTTCAGCTTGGTGACGAGAAGCCCGTGGCCAGTCCAACACTCTGCGCCGGACATAGCCTTGGTAACTTTGCCTGACGCACTTTGCCTGACGATGACGTAGTCAAGTAGGTGCCAATGCTGAGAACGGGGGTGCATCCACGACGTCCTGTTACGCTTGGGGATGCAGAAGACGGGGTTGGTGATCTAGAGCTCGTGTGCCGCGCAGGTTTCCAGCAGAAGGGTGCCGTTGCTGTTGCAGCTGCCAATTCCGTTTTTGCCGAGCACACCTTCACATGACTCGTGATCGGTGCCGACCTTGGCGTTGAAGTCACCGAGAATGATGAGCTTGTCTGCCCTAGGCAATGCAGAGATGGTGGAGGTCAGGTCCTCATAAAACTTCTCCTTCACGTCGTCAGGGTTGGTCATTGTGGGAGCGTAGGCGCTAATAAGCGTTGCGAAACGCTTGCCTGGGAGCGGCAGCCGCATGGTCATTAGCCGGTCGTTGACGCCTTTGTAGGGTACAGCCAGCTTGCTGACCAAGTTGGTTTTGACGGCAAAGCCAACTCCTGCCTCGCGTCGCTCTGCCTCGCTGCGGCCGATCCAAAAGAAAGTGTAGCCTGCATCGACTTCAGACAGCTGTCCCTCACCTGCCAGGCGGGTCTCGCTCAGAGCGAAGATCTGGATGACGTACCTGTCCAGCTCTCTGGCGATCAGGGCAGTTCTCCTCTCCGGTCTGAAAGCGCCAGCCCTATCCAAAAGTGTGCGCACATTCCATGCGCCTAAGGTGATCGATGCCACCTTTCTTCTTTTACCTTGGTTCTTACCGCTGGTGATGGGACTCCTGCCAGCCGCGGCCAGCTGGCCAGGAATGGATGAAGCGGGCAATGTTTGGGGCACCTTTTCTAGCCCGCTTCTCGTGCCAGCGAGGTGTGCAGTGTGGTCCTAAAGAGGGCTGCTCAGTCGCCCGGGGGGCTGCCGAATTCCAGCGCTGCCTCGGTCACTGGAAGACGACCTATGGCCCGAGCCGCCTACATGCGGGTTTGTGGCTACGGCTGCCAGTGTGTCCACACCTGCCGCTTCGTCACTTCCCCGTCGCCGCAGGACTTGGGAGGATGATGTGATGGGAATGGAAGGAAAAAGTCATGACTTGCGCAATGGCTTGGATTTTAGTGAGGAGGGGTTGCGCTGCGCCGACCTCACTCTCTCGCCCGAGTCCATCTGTGTCCAGTAGCAAGAAAGAGTCGAGACAGCTCGAGATGAATCCGGGTGCAGTGGATGGCCTGGATGTCTACTGTGCCTCGTCCAGCCCGCGGCGTTCCACGAAGCGTGCTGGTATCGCCGTTCTGCCCGTTTGACCACTAGGGTCTCCTCCGCGCAGTCAGCAGAAAGCCAGTCTTCGCATGTTCAGGGTAGGCACACCCTGGATCACCAAAATGCTTGGTGCAAGATCACCTATAGAACCTATAGCAAAGGTCGAAGCCCTTCTCCAACCCGCGGCTTTCATAATTATCTCTAATGGAACACCTTTCCATGCTACTGCACTACATGAGGCTGAACGTGTGCCGTGGGCGGTAAACTTATCCGTCCCTACACCAGAAGCAGAAAGGGTAAACTTAATCCATCCGCTTATTGTTTCTGATCCCACTGCTTTGTGGGGTGGAACATTCGTTGCGTTACCTCAACCTTGCTTAGGTTTCTAGAGATAAACTTCCAAAACGGTCATAACACATAGCAAACGATCATGTGGATAAGCAATTAAATTAACGTCTGTTCGGGGCTTGCTATAAACTTTACTTGATTTAACTGGTGCCTCCATAATAAAACTGACATTATTTGATCCCATTCGGACAGAACTAATTAGTAAAGATAAAGTCTGGCAACGTTGCCCGGATGTGAGGGCAATATGAAGGACCAATTTCGTAGTGATTTCTTTTAATGACAGTCTCTCATTGGGCCCGATGCTACGTAAGTAGTCTAAAACAACGGTTAGATCCCACGTGTGGGAGCAGCGGCCCGAGGTTCAAGATCCTTTTCATCAGTCGCTTGACTAATGGATAAGATCCCACTGTAACACAGTGGAGAGGTGGGAGGACTGCCGAAAGAGCACTTCTAGCAATGTTCAAACGTTATTCGGGATAAAATTGCTGACGTAACGCGAACGCCCATTCTGATTAAATAAGCCAAATCGGTATTTCAACTGCACATGTGCACAATGACATTTTATCCCGAATGACCCGCGTGACCTAACACGCGCGTGTGAACGCAAAAGGTGGTCGCACAACGCGCACGTGTTAAATTCAATTAGAATGGGCGTTCTCGTAACATGGCGTGACATTACGTCAGCAATTTTATCCCGATTAAGTTTAGACCTTTGAGATACCGAACTGGCTTATTTAACACGTGCGCGTTGTGCGACCACCTTTTACGTTCACACCACAGAGTTTACACCGCTCATTCACCCTGCACAGTGGCCCACAGCGCCACCACAAAGCTAAGACGCATCGCTGATTGGCCCACAATAAAATCTACACGATGACGTCGTGTCAAATCCAGCTGACTCCCTAGATACCGATCGCCATTAAAAGGCATGCTAAAAATCTAGAAGAAAAAAATCAACTTTTTCGCAATGTCAGTGTATTACGGTTTTACTTATCGGCAGGCTTGATCTGAGGAGTTCAGGAGACAGCAAAAATACGGGGCCGCCTAGACAACTGTAATAAATTGCGTGGGTTGTATCGTTTTTTTTCTCAGTGGCGAGTTGAAAGGCGGTTTCTTGAAAGGGAAGAAAATATTGCTTGTTTTTTACCATTTTTACTCAAATTGGTAATTAATGAAATAGTTGTCTAGGAAGCTTATTTATTCAGGATTATTTTGGTAAATAACTTATCTATTTAGCCTAATTATTCGTCGCAATTTTGCGTCATTCGTAAGACGAGTCACATAATTATTTTGATCCGGCGGTCAATGTTACGTGTGTATAGTCAATACGCTATACAAGAAATGTGTACATTGGCAAAATCGTGGAAATACATGTACGACGCAGTATAATTGAATATATTCTGATTTTCCTAGGAAAATACGATCAGATGTTGTATATAGACCAGGAAGTGCACATTAATTTAAAATATGTTAGATTTATTCTTTCAAATATGTATAAAATCGACCAATTTATTGCGAAGTTTGAGCGGGTGACATATTCGAAATTCTACGATGCTCGATCTAGATCGCAAGAACTTGTGCTGTATACTCGTCGCGGCCGATATAAATTATTTACCTGAACTCGCTAATTTGTTGGACTTTGCGATGTTTTGCACGTTTCGCACGAAGGTCACAATGGTCACTCCCCGATTCAACTTTCTGTAAACACTAGCGGGCGCTGTGTACAAATGCGGGGTGTAAATGCTTTGACACGCGCGAGTGAGGTCACGCGGGTCATTCGGGATAAAATGTCATTGTGCACATGCGTAGTTGAAATACCGAACTGGCTTATTCAATCAGAATGGGCTTTCGCGTATCATCGCGTAAAATCGCGTAACTTTACGTCATCGATTTTATTCCGAAAAACCTTTGACCTACGAGATACCGAACTGGCTTATTCTGGACTACGAAAAAGCGCGTCTTGCGCTGTCATAATTATATCGGGGAGTGAAAATCTTGTTGAACGGTTTTCGCGTGCTGGTTCGCCACATTCGACACTCCGTTCTCGTGTTCAGTCAACACGAGAATGGGGGTTCGAATACGCTCATTATGTGCTTTACCGCGGCGTCCACGGAAAGAAAAGAACATCTGTAAGCTGCATTGTGCAGATTACCGTAAGTCTCGATGTAGAACTATCATTCGACCAACGTGGATCAAAAATGTGTCCGAAGAAACAGAGTTTATGTACTTATCGGAGGTGTCGCGAAATTTGGGGCCGTCCATAAAGTACGTACGCACGAAGGGGGGAGGGGGTTGTTGACATTGCGTATACACCATGCGTACAGGGGGGAGGGGGTCCAAGCCAATGCGTACCGTACGCAAACACAATTTGCTTTTAATGAATTGTCATGAAAATCAATGTACTATCTAATATAAATATCTACCAGGACCAGCTTTTGTGCCTCGAAAAACAGTTATATAACACAGTACCCTTCACCCCAACCAAAACTTCCCAGCGCCACCGCCAGCCAACTCCGGCCTATTTTTAGACCGCAACAAAAAGACTGCTTTATAAACCGGCAGTGTACACCGGAAACGTATACATTGTATGTGTATACTTGTATCAACTTCACCTGGGTGCTGTCCAAAATCGCTCATGTACTAAAGGTTAACAAAAGAACAAAAAAGATGTACGTCTTGTATATCATCTGCCTCTTGTTCAAACACATGTTTTCGTGAAAAGCGTTATTCACTATCTCAATAAACCACTCATGAAACATCAAGAGCAAACTATGCCAAAAATAGCCTATCGGGATTCCCCCCCCCCCTTTTTTGGTTCATGTCTGTTCAATCATTTCCAGGTCCGTTAATAAAAATGTTTGCAATTTTTTTCTTTCTCAACATTTTGTGATTTATTTCAGTCTGGATGCGACATGCGAATCATACTACTACAGCAGGTGTACTGTGACGTTTAATGATGCTAGAATAGGGTAGTCTGAGAAGTCAAAAAGAGATATGGAATGCGTATGCGTACAGGGGGGAGGGGGGTTTGGAGCCACTGCGTATGGCATGCGTACAGGGGGAGGGGGGTCCAAAAAGTCGGCATTTCGTGCGCACGTACTTTATGGACGGCCCCTTTGCCAGAAATTGTTTTATTTTTTTATTATATAAAAATATTGCACAAAAGGTGTGTTTCAGGATGAGCATAGAAAAGGCGTATTCCTATAGCAAAACAGAAGATTATTTAGAAATTTCATTCCAGGATGCAAAACGTGTTTACAGCAAAACAGGACAGGTTTCTATATCTCGTTCATTAACTTATTTTAGCCTATGTTTGTGTTCAACATGTAATTCTTTTTACCCGCGATTTTTTTTTTCGACCGCGACCCTCCATGAAGGCCAAACAAAATATGGAAACCATAGGAAAAAAAGGGACGCCATAATGAAGTGTTTTAGTCAAGTAAACAAGTCAGACGTGCTGTGTGCGCGCACATAGTTTAACCTGCCCCATATACGATACATGTAGGATGATTAGTTCAATGCATTCTTTCCTAACCAGTTTTCAATTAAAACTACAGACACGAAAGAAACACAGCATACACACATCCATATGTGGGAGTCTGTCAGTGTATTCAGGCACCGGTGGGATGACAGTTAATCTCTGTGTTAGTACAGTTACATGTACGGTTCAACAATCGACAGCATGTAGTTCTCAACTTTCACTGAATCTTGGAGTTCGGCAACCGCTATAAGGCCAGCTACGAAAAACTCACCCTCACTTTTTTGAGGATGAGAAACGTAGGTCTGAACTATGCCATATAGCCTAGTGTCAGACACCACTGAGCCTAATATCCACCCGTTTTACATCAATTTCACTTCTTGTTTTATAAAATACATTTGGTGCTATTCATCGTAATCGTTCCATGCCTAATTACTGATCTGTAATTCTACATAATTTTCAAACAAACTTTTCATTATCAATATTAGGTCCGTTACGATCCGAAGCTCAGAACTTCTGGTGATAAATCCATTCCAAATTCTTATAATAGTCTATAGCTTCGTATAGTATAAATTGATACCTTTACATTTTTCCAATCGTTGTATATATTCAATGCATTGTTTCTCAATGATTCTTTGTTTACTTAACATTGTGAAATACACTAAATCTAAACATCCGATATCACCGAAAACCAACTTGTGACGTTGGAACGATGTATTCCTATACAGACAAAGCTTTGGACAGTTAAAGGAACCATGCTTCTCAAATTGACCGGATCACATTTTATTTCATAAATAAATTCATTTATATGTATTAAATGTGAATTAAAAGCCAAACTGGTTTAAGCGAAGTTTTAGTGTGATTATTTGCCGCTCAAAAATTGACACCCCTTTTTGAAATTTGTTGAGACTCAAATTGAGGGCGCTGTTCGTGACGTAGACCGAGGCACCGAAATTCATGGATCGACTCGATAGTCTGGACCCGGCCCGTATACACACACTAGGTCTACACGTGCAATTTCGTAAGTTGCAACAACTAACATCGAACTTACCCTGATTTTCTCCCTTTTAGCGAAGGCTCCTCGGGAAATGGGCCGTTTAACTGCTTTCGCCTGTACCTTACCCACATCTGGGAACTTTGTTGGGATGGCAGTGGACTTGAGCATATTTTTAATGGCCATCCCAAAGGAGTTGAAAATACCAGTATCGAAACACGACGGCTCAAAGTGGTCGCTACATAACGCTGAGAAGCTGCTGGGACCGGACCACTTCGCTCTTGTCACCTTCACTTTCGCCGTCCAAATTCTCCGATATTTCGCATCAGTTGGAAATAAATGAAGGCTTACTCCATCCTTCGTCGTTTTGCTGCATCCAGCAGCCACACACCTTGTCGGCATGGCCGAAAAACGCTATATTTTGCTTAGATTTTGGACGAAGAATGTACACTCAATTTACGCGTGATAAATGGTGCTGGCTCGAGCAGAATATGTAATGTTCCTCGATCTACGTCACACACTTATGTTAATGAGGGTCCCACTCAGGGGGCGGAGTAGCTTGGACAAACATTTTCAAAAAATGTTTTTTCATATTTAATCTGGAAAATAATTGACTCTGGTAACAAAATATCATTGTCAAGATAATACTTTGTTTTAAGCAGGAATAATGCAATGTAAATCCTATATCATGGTTCCTTTAAACTATCATCCGAATCTTGAACGTATACCTGTCCTTGGCGCTCTCGGTTTTCCAACTACCGTCTCTTAAATAAGAGATAAGGAATTCCGGCATTAGCTGCAATGTTGCGCCCCTTGATCGAGGCTGTGAACTCCCAACCCTTGAAATGTCGTCAACTAGTGGTCTGACGGCATCCAAAAGAACTCCCTCACTCGGGTATAGGACAACGGTTTGTTGACATCTCTAAACTTATAACCAACTTTTAATGTGGAGGGATTTCTGAATATCAACAAATCTGATATTAAGAATTAAGCATCTCCACATAGAATAGTATAGGATATAGTGCTACTAGAACAATATATCTCCCACTTCTGAAAATGCCTATTTATTGGATGGTACCAACAACGAGGTTCTCCAATTCTAGATAGGTCTCCGACTGGCTGTTCCCAAGCACTTTTGCTGAATACGAGTAATATATACATGTGTGTAATTCTCTTAAGATGGCAAATCAGACATACATGTACATATATTTTTAACTCTTGTAATTCAGCCTTAACGCTAATAATTTACTTCTGGTGATATTTCGAATAAACTGTTCATTACCACCTCTGCCCGGATAAAATAGCCCTGGGTATGCTGGAATCTCATAAGTATCCGCCACTGTTCTATTTGGATTACAACCATCTCACCAAGGGCAGTAGTAGGATTAGTGCTACTAATGACAATAGATCTCCCACTGCTGGAAATTTCGGTTTTATTGGATGGTACCGACAAGGAGGTTCTCCAATTCTGGATAGGTCCGACTCATATACTCAATCACCTTTGCTAAATAGGGCACGTAATAAAAATATGTGCGAGTAATAAATACACATGCGTAGTTCTCTGAAGATGAAAAATCAGACATACTTTCAACTCCGGTAATTTAGCGTTAACGATAATATTTTACTTCTGGTGAAGTTTTGAACGAACTGTTTATTACCACCTCTGCCCGGATAAAATAGCCCCGGGTATGTTGGAATCTCATAAATATCTGCCACTGCTCTATATGGATTACAACCATCTCACACAGGGCAATAGTAGGATTTAGAGCTACTAATGACAATAGATCTCCCACTTCTGTAACTGTCGGTTTTATTGGATGGTATATACCAACAACGAGGTTCTCCAATTCTGGATAGGTCTCCGACTATCTTTGCTCCCAAACACCTTCGCTGAATATGGCCCGCAATAAAAATATGTGTGCGAGTAATAAATACATACGCATAATTCGCTGAAAATAGCCACTCGGACATATATTCAACTCCTGTAATTTAGCCTGAACGCTAAAATTTTACTTCTGGTGATGTGAAATGAACTGTTCATTACCACCTCTACCCGGATTAATATAGCCCCAGGTATGCTGGAAACGCATAAATATCTGCCACTGCTCTATTTGGATTACAACCATTTGGGAAGAGCACGGGCCAAAACGAGGCCGAATACCCACACTGGCATATCAAGGTTCCGGCAGATTTCGTGTCTGCCATGGGAAGAGTACTCGAGTAATGACTGAGATGGGGGAACAAGCCAATTGTTCTCATCACTCCAAATTTTAGTGTAAGAACCTATAGCCTCGCAACCAGGGTTCCAAAACCTAGAGTTGAATTGACCCAAATTGCAATATAATAGGAGGAGACTATGTCATGTATGTGGAATGAAGGCCCCAAAGACCATCAACAAAATGGAAAACTGTCAAATACACTCCAACCATCATTGTCTAAGATACGACTATTAAAGCTTATCCGCTTTTTCGTTTCATATCTTGGAACCCATTCCATATCCCACAGGATATTTTCCTCCAAACATGTGTTGCAAGTGGTCAAAGCTATACTTTGCCATTCACTCTGCATACCGCCACTCACTGCACTATTTTCTACCGAGCTTGGTTATCTGTACACCACTTAGTCCTTCGGCAGGACAGCTTGGGAGTTATTGATTTCAACACGAAATCTACAGCTTTGAGCTCCCTCCACGTACTACTTCTCTCAGATTCATTCTTATCCCATAACCCATGGGTTACGGTATAGCCCATATCAACTATTTAACCAGCGAATCCTGTACTGGCTGGCATCTGAAAACACAATTTTAGAGCAATCAGCACGAGTTCTTAATGTTACTATTCCAAAAATCCAATTCCTATGTAGCTTCTCTTGAAATGGCTACTGTACAATTCCACAAAATCCTGTATTCGATGCATTATGCATAGCTTAAGCCTGGCTACGTTGCCCAAGACAAGTCGACATGATCTTTCCCACAATGCTAGCCAGATCCCTAGCATATATGCCCTTGGTACAGATTTTGATTAAAAGGATGCCTAGTTGCCAATCGGGATTTAGACCCTTGCACTCAACTGAAAGCACTCTACACGATTTAACAAACAAGTGTTTTGAGGCTATGGAGCAAGGTGAAGTTACAGGTAGCGTGTTCATAGATCTTAGTAAAGCTTTTGATTGTGTGGATCATGTAATCCTACTAGGCAAATTGAAGAAGCTGAATTTGTCATCTTCTGGAATTAATTGGTTTAAGTCGTACCTGGGCGGTCGTAGTCAGTCTGTAAATATTAAGGGCACAATATCGAAGGTCTTGCCCATAGACATAGGCGTTCCACAAGGGTCGATCTTAGGGCCACTTTTATTCATTGTTTATAGTAGTGATTTTCCATACTGTATACCCCAAAATTGCAACTTATTTATGTATGCAGATGACTCCACGTTAACTTGTAGCTCCTCTAGTATTAACGAAATAGAAAGGAACTTGAATGTAGCTCTTGCTAGTATTCACAACTGGTGCCAAAGAAACAAACTAGCATTAAATGCCAACAAAACCAAATGTATGCTTATTGGTTCAAGGCAGAAAATATCCAACGTCGACCTAAACGTGTGCATTGCTGATAAGGTTATCGAAAAAGTGAAATCTTGTAAATGCTTGGGTGTAGTTGTTGATGAAACATTAAGTTGGGGTACACATGTTGAATACGTAAGGAAGACTGTTTCGTCTAAATTGGGTGTGTTAAACAGAATTCGTGATTACGTTCCCCAAAGCAGCCTGCACACACTCTTTGTAAGTTTAGTTATGCCATCTTTAGAGTATTGCTGTACGGTGTGGGGAGGAAGGTACATATCTCACGACAATACCCTCAACAAATGTCTAAAAAGAGCAGCACGGATAATCCTTAAATGTACCTCCCTCACCCCCTCAGCTGATATGTTTGCCAGACTAAATTGGATTCCTTTTAAAGAAAGAGTTCAGTTCAAAAAGGCTATCTTTGTTTTCAAAAGCCTTAACAAAATGACTCCTTTGTACATGACAAATCTGTTTACACCACTTACAGTGATTCGTGAAACACGACAATCGACCCAAATGGCACTGAAAGTTCCTTTCGCCAAAAAGGAATGCTACGTGACAAGTTTCGCTGTGAGTGGTGCCAGTATATGGAATAATCTGCCTGAACAAATGAGAACCATAAACTCTTTAAGTACATTTAAATCGGAGCTACGTAAAGCCATCTATCAGTGATATTTCTGTATAATTTACGCTGAACTGCGGAGTTATAAACTTGGTTGCCAAAATACTTTGGAACCGGATGGGAATTTCCCCTTGTTTTTCACCCTAAAAGGGTTTTTTTTTTCGCGGGTTTTTCGCCCATCCCGTAAATCAGCAATAGGCTTCTACTGGAGAGTTGAAAAGTTAACCGAAGATATATTTATTTGTGTAAACATTATTGTATTTGTTTAAATACTTTGTATGAATGTGTAAATATTCAATTTTAACTAATAATATGCAGGGCCCCAATGGAAACCAGTTTTAAACTGTTTGGGCACACCCTGGGTAAAGAAATGTAATAAATAAATAAATAAATAAATAAAGTGTGTGCTCGATGATCATGAGAATCAGTCTCTCTGGGCTGCCATAAAGCCCCCTCCGACAGACAATAGTAATCCCAACCATTCAATCTTTGACACTGGTGACCATGCTCTGTTGTACATTAGGTACGAAACCAGAGGCTATGATGTCTTGTTTGATCTCTGGACCAAATGGTAATTCCTCTGCATACGGATCTAGCAAAAGCTATAGGCCAACATCCAAAGATACTACGAAAGACGTTAATGTGCCCGAACCGCAACCTTGTAACATGAATACCATTGTTATCTTCATATTCAAAGAAGTCTTCCGTTATTATTAATAGATCATGTGAGATGGTAACAACGTGGGAATTATCTGAATTGCATACACTGTTTGACTTATCTTTATTGAGCGGAGCTCAATGAGGAGGCTGCGGTTGCTCCTCTCTGTCACACAAAAAGCCCTATAGGCTCTGTTGGTGGGCTGGCCTATTCAAGGGGCAAAAACTTAGATTGCCCAACGAATACTACCGTCAAAGTTATCGCTTGATAAAGCTTGCTCACGATTGCAGTTCGTCGCCTGGTTTGAATCCGCCGTTTTTGTCTGCTTGACTTGAGGCCCAGCTGTATTCTTGGTTCTGGAAATCTTGCCATTCTCGTCGTCGGCTACCTCGCTCCGCACTCGATCTGAAACTGTGACCCACCCGTACGGACTGGTGTCGGTGATCCAAATCAATTGTTGGTCGACTGTATTGGTTTCACTGCTTCCTTCCTGTGTAGATTCGACCCATGGAACGTTCAACCTTGTCAAGAGTGCAGGAGACCAACTCCTTGATATCTGTGTTTAACGGAGACAAAAAGGCAAGCAAAGTAAAAATAATTAACTTTGAAACCCGAAATTATTATTTTTTTTTAAATTGAAGTGTGGTCCCGGTGCAAGACTGACATGAAATGACCCGAGATCTAACCACGCCACTACTCATTATCCTGTTGCGTAATACGCAACAAAGGCCATTAGAAAACCACTCACCGTAAAGAAAATAAATATGTTCTAATTCACACCTGGTCGTTCAACCGAACATATTTACATTTCTTTCCTAACCAGTTTTCAATTAAAACTACAGACACGAAAGAAACACAGCATACACACATCCATATGTGGGAGTCTGTCAGTGTATTCAGGCACTGGTTAACTGGTAAATGCCTATCTGAAGGTTAAAGAAGGCGGTAAAGCGGCACCCACCTGCGGGTACCGAGTTCCTTGGATGCCTCCTTTTTCTTTTTCTTTTTTCTTTTTTGTTCTTCTTTCTTTTATAAATTAATAAATTTAAGAATCACTTAGCTGACACTTGACGCTTATTCTGTCTCTGACTGCCCGCCGCCATTGGGTCTTCGTTGTAACTGTTATCTTCTCGACCAGGGTATGGCAGGCCTTTGTCTGTAGCTCCACAAACGCAGACGTGGTTTTAAGGGTTGAGCTTTGCATCAAAACTCGATGCAAAAGCTGTGAGCAGTTGTTGAATATCTCAGTGCTTTAGTCGCTGGAGCAGCTAGAACGGGTCTTGTGGTAGCTCACCGCCAAATATAACGAAGGCTAGAAGCAGGAAAGTGCTTTGCTGGAGACACAAAATTGAAGTGTGGTCCCGGTGCAAGACTGACATGAAATGACCCGAGATCTAACCACGCCACTACTCATTATCCTGTTGCGTAATACGCAACAAAGGCCATTAGAAAACCACGCACCGTAAAGAAAATAAATATGTTCTAATTCACACCTGGTCGTTCAACCGAACATATTTACATGTCCACACGTTGTGGTTTATTTACATTTCACATCTGGTCACGTGGGTGAAAAGGTCTATACACGATTTGCTATACACTTGCCTACGTGATTCGAAAGCTCAAGCTTTAATATGCAAATCATATATATAACTTCACCCCCTTGGCACAATGAATGATTTATACCCGGCACGTATGGGACCCCCTTTTGTCCCTACACAATATACACGCTCCAGAGTATTGTTACCTAACCCCTCCCCCAGATATCTGAAAGGAATTCCTGAGATTCCAAGAAGACAATTACCAACACAAAAGAGGGGTGGGGGAGGGGGGGGGGGGGAGGAGTTCCCTCCGTCCCATATCTTGCTTCAAATGTTATACCCAGCACGATATGGGGCAGAGGGTACCCCCTTTTGTCCCTATACCCTATATATATACTCTCCAGACTATTGTTACCTAACACACCCCCCTAGAGATCTGAACAGAATTCCTGAGATTCAGGGAACACAATGACCAACACAAAAGAGGGGGGGGGGGTTCCCTCTGCCCCATATCGCGCATCATTTGTCCTCTGGGCAAATGAAATGTGCTATGGCCTGTAAAGCAAACTGGAGCCCCCAAACCTTTGAAACACGCACGACGTGAGATGAAAGGCCAGTTTGCCTCCGACATAGCTAAAAGCGGAAAACAAATGGAAAGATATTCCTGGTTGATTATGCTTACGACTGAATAATCCTAATCATTACCTGTCCTCACACTGTGAACAAGTAACAATGATTCAGTACCAAATAGCAATGGATGTTCATTGTTAGTGGGCCATTTTTCTTTTGTCAGATGTTCATAGTGTCAGCTGTTAAACTTTGGATTTTCCAAGGAGCTGGACGGTGGGCTTTTTGTTTGCCTTTACTTTTGGTTGATAAGTTCCTTTATTTTTCAAAGATCAAGGTATACTGCACTTTAGAAAATAATCAAATCTTGCATATTAACGCGATGGGAGTTTATTGTTATTTTTTTATCAAACTTCTGCTGGGTATTGATGGCCGCAACTTTACGGCCTACCACCCCTTTCTACAAATGGGCTGGTCTTTTGAAAATAGAGGTTTAAATGGAGCTTTATCATTGTGAAGATAAGGACGGAGCTCTCTATGTGACATCTGAATTCGTGGGCCCTGAGATTTTTGATGTTAAACAATTAGGAAGAAGACGATATTTATTTCAAACTCTCCTAATCCCGAGTTTCATTCAGACATGATGCCGATGTCTTACACGTGTGAGTGGCGGTAATCAGCGATTAATTATCACAAGAGCTGTCAGAGGTCACTTCTAGGTCTCCGTAGACCATGGGTGCGGTCGTTCTATAAAAACGTGCTTTGGAAACTTGTCCACTCATTCCTTTTATTGACCTTCAAGGTAGCAAGACGATTTCACGACAGCTGTGCAATCTCTAGAGGCAGCGAATCTCTAACGGTAAGTAGTGTGGAATTATAGTTTTGTCATACGGTGCCTGTATACAGATTTTCTGTTCCCATCCTTCTATTATGGGGTTCAAAATCAAAACCTTTTCCCGTCATTTTGTTCTGGAATATTCGACTAGCAAAAGCCAAAGAATTTGGCACAACTCTAGAAGAATTTTTTTGAATACCGAATGCTACGGAAATTAGCATGTGGCGTGGCCGAATGTGTATTGGTTTGTGATTACCTTTTTGGTTATGACATTTCCTCTGGTTTGCGAATTTCGTGGTTATTCAGCAGTAGTGAATTTGAAATCTTTGGTTTGGGTTGTATTTGTTTTCTCGACAGTTCTATTTGAAGATGAAGACCTATACTTGCCTCGTTGTTCTTCTGTGCATTGGGTTTGTGTTTGGTGATGGCTACCAAGAAAAAGGTATGGTGCAGTGGCATCCAGGGTTGGGGGTGGAACTTTTGCTTTTTAATTATTTCCGGAGAGATTTTACTTGACATCACCCCCCCCCCCCCCCCCCCCCCCCCACCAACATCGGCCAGGATTAGCAAAATCTTGGAAAATTACCAACCCTCCTTGATAACTGTCGAAACATTTGACCCATCCCGTAACTTCAAGATTTACTTAATGATAGTCGAACCTCCTATTTTTTAAATTATATTTTCATAAAACCAGGGATTCGACATGTGCATATCGCAATGTAGCTCGACAGCCCGAAGAAACTTGCAAGGAAGGAGAGTGACTAAAATCTTCAGCTCTGCATAGGATAGGTTTACATTAAGTGCTATCGCCCGAGGGCACGCTATCACAGAGCTGAAGTTTTGTCAAATGGGAGTAATGAAGAGGGAAAAGTATAGTTGGTGAGGGACCTTGTTGACCGTAAAAGTAATAGGTCAACTGGTTACACAATATAATCCAGTTCCACATGTTCACGTGCGATAACGCCGCCTAGCCAAGAAAACGTAGATGGACTAGATTCCTGTGTAATTCCTGGCCAAACCAATAATTCCATGTAATTTGGTCTTTTTTCGTCTCGTCTCTGCAGAATCTCTGCGGGAGTTGCTGATTGAGGTGCGCAACAAACTGCAAGAACTTAAAGGCCAGGAAGGTGAACAGTTTGTGGAAGTTACTTCCCATGGAGGGTTTGGCTTGGGCGTGGCCTGTAAACCATTTTCATCCTCGTGACCAGAGCGTAAAATGTGGACCGCCTCGGAGTGATCATCGTACATGTATTGTATGAAGCAGGTTAAACCACGTGGTCACTCGCGGCACGCTCGACTGGTTTATGCATCACTATCTGGTACAATGTGGTTTACGACACGTGAAAAAAGGTCTTAATTATCGAGCTCCATTGTCACCCTGAAGCCTTGAATACTTGAATGGAAAAGGGCTGCGGTCCCAGTGTCGTATGAATATCCGACTCCCAGGAAAATCACTCTTTTTCCCTGTTATTGTTTAAACACTCTCACGCGACTGGCCACTTATCTTCACTCGGGCATGCGCAATACTTATGAGCCTGTATTATATAGTGACTGAAAATTAACGCTACACAGGGCGTCAAGTTTAAATGACTAGGCCTACATGTTGCAAAATGGTCCCGAGTTGTAGCCAAATCGGAGGACGGAAAATTATGGGAAGCCAAAAGGGAAGCCACGTTTTGTGAAGGGCCTATGACTTGGGGTTTCTGGATCTAACGTAGACTAAAGAAAGCGTGCTTCATAGGAAACGTCAAAATGGTCGATTTACACAATATAGATCAATGGCTATCTTGTGTCAATCCGCCGTTTTGGCAATTTTCCGCGAAGCACGACTTCATCTCAAGTTCTCTATCCATGACGGGAAAACAAACTAAAAACGAATTTGCTTTTTCAGGAAAAATATCTATACCGTTCGGTGTATAATTTGCCAAAACTTTCCAACTAGAGTCCAAAATAAAAGGCACCTTGAGTCGGATCTGGGTCGGTCGAATCCACTACTGTGTTGTTGGGTCCTAGTTTTTAAATGAAGGCGCTCTTTCCTATTAGCCTTTTAGAGGTATGGCGGACACAATAGGAGGGCGCTATTTGATTTGGGTAAACCTTTTGTGCCATACAAAAGGTTTACCCAAATCAAATAGCGCCCTCCTATTGTGTCCGCCATACCTCCTAAAAGGCTAATGTCGTTGTCTCCCTTCCCACACTATACTACAGAAATGCATAATTCGTAGGGTTTCTAAAATGACCTCAAGTTAGTGTAGCTAGAAATGAAATCTGAGGAGCATTTACTAAAAGGTGGACAACATTGCAAACCCTGGTACTTTTTGAGTTGTGATCAAACAAAAGAATTCGTCTAATTTATTAATATATTATAAATATTTCTACTTCTGTGTGTTTAGTAACACGTCCATGGTTTCACAAACTGCTTGCATTTCACAGGAGTACCTTGCGGATTCAGTACGTGCCCGGCTGGTACCCCATGTCTTGACGGAGAGTACGGGCCCTACTGCGATTGGGCACGAAAGTAACGAGATGGAATCGGACGAGTGCGATCACCGACGATGCATGTATATCTGCGATAACAAGACCACACCAAGTTAATTTTTATCCGCCGTAGTTTCATCAGTCGCATTCTAGTGTACGTATTTTGGCCTGTATGTCTGTCTTGGGCTGTATGTTGTAGGTAATCGATTTTCACAAATACCTTTTCCTGAAAAACGAACGTTAAAGTTCAATTTTAGGTTTCAGGTTTTAAGTTTCAACGCTGTCTCTCTTCGTTTTCAAATCTAGATTTACAATATATCTATTCTAAGGCCAGACCATAACGATTTCCAACCAGATGAATGTTTATCATGGTCTTTCCGAGTTGAGGCAAAGAATCTCATGTGTATTCATCGGACAAGTTAGAATTTCCTTTGGTATATCAGTGTGGGGTCATTGGTTTTCTACGAGGTATCTCTTGTTTTTTCTCAATAGTTCTTTCCATGGTCGTATAGTCGCTGACCGGATTTAGGCCATTCTAAACTGAATGGCATAAACATAATGTTAAACAATTTTCTATTGTCGCTTGGCTCAAGTAAGACGTAAGTAGCAAAAATACGATGTTATCAGTTTCTTAAACACCAACCATTTCGTATGCAACCTTATACTTGTCAGCTTATGAAGAGCCCTAGCTTTACTTGACACACACGGTTTTAATAGCAATGGGCCGACGGTGTTAACTTGAAATAAAGATGTAGTTGTAAACGCAAAGCAGTACAAGACGTGTTTAACTTTACGCTTTCAATGTTTCCCGTTTGTCAACCTTTCCTGTAATTTAATATGGGGGGGGGGGGGGGGGGCATCACGCCCCCTACGTTTTGCGTATTTTTCGTTTTTTATTCCAAATTTTATGTACATGATCGCCTTAACGTGCTGAGTAAATTAGCATTGACATCGAAATGTAAGGAAATTTGGTGGGAATAAGATACATTTGTGCCCGCCGTACAGTCTGAGCTTAGGAAAATACAATGATTTGGTTTGGTACGAGTTGTGAAGAGGCCAGAGTATATCGATTAACGAAAGTTCTTAAAATAATCCGAAATTATCACCAGAATATTAGTGAAGAATTTGACCGAAATTCGATCAGCCATATCATTTACATTACTGGACTATACAGGGTGAACCTAAAAAAAGAAACGAAACGGAGTTATAAATTAGTATTCCCGATTATTTTTTTTAGGGGGGGGGGGGGGGGGTGATTGATCATAAAACGAAAACCAGAGAGGTTAAAATGTCGGCTTTCATATGGCGCCTTGTGTGATTTAATTCAAAAAGGCGTTGTGACAAAATGAGCACCTGACGAAGACTGGTGCTAATGCTGTTTTGGACATTTTCAGTTTTGCGCCATTGAGTTTATAGGGCATCGATGTGAACAAAGGGGAATGGACCGCATTTGTTGCCATGGAAGGGCTGAAATTGAAAATGTCACTGTACCTATATTATGTAATTTCTTGTTAAATTTCTTTCACAAATTCCTGTGTCGGGTGGGTAGGCACTTGAGATGTGAAGATGGTGCAGTTAACGCCCTTTGAAACGCTCTTTGCTGTTTGCCGTTTCCCTTCTTGTCCCCTTCTCCACAATAAACAATCGGCCCTACGTGAGGTCCAATTTGTCACTTTGGAACTGGTCGCTTCCTCTCAAATTCAGAGAAATATGAGAAATTCATTGAAATCTGAAAACTAGGTAGATTAAAGGTTAGGTGATTGGAAATGGCCCTTCTGTTTCTTGCTGATTGATTGGTTGATTTATTCAGGTTAATATCAACTCAACAATATGAACAAACAAGAATACAAATATTAAGTAAACATAAAATTTGTCGAGATTTTTCGTTGAGGAAAAAGGCTTGCATGTACAAAATCGTGAGCCTGTCCCATTTGTTTTTTCATTGCATTAATTATATCTCCACCATTTCCCAAAGTTATTTAAGATTTACTTGGCGCATAATTGAGTCGCTAGATATTTCGAATTGACTTTTCTACTTTTCACATCGGTGCTCAACCTTTGGTTACACATTGGAGGGAATGCGGAATTCAGATAGATCTACTTTGGATGACGAGTTTGTTGCTATTTCTTATCCTGAACAATTTTGCTCCTGTGCAACTCGCTTCGGTCGTCGCTCGTCATATTTGTTCCAATCTGTTAAAAGTGGGTTTCGTTTATAACATCGCCAAAAATGAATGGAATCCTGCGTTTCGTATCGACTGGCTTGGCATGAAATGGGGTACCGCGCTCACTCCTTGGTTCAAACAATTTCGTGGCTACGCGGCCACAGCATACTTGGATTTTGTTCATACAAGTATACTGCAGATTGTTTGTAACCACCCATTTTAGCTTGAGTTCCCCCACTAATTTCAGCAGAGGAGAACATTCTACAAGATATAATTTTGTCAAATCCGAGGGTACGGTCTTCTCTTATTTTTAATAAATGTCGCCAATTCTTGTGCTAGATAACCTCAAACCCTATTATTCTGGTGCTCCCCCTTTCTGATCAAGTACTCGCCACTATCTCTCTCACACCAAATCTCACTCGGACTCTGCTATTTCTACTGCTGCCTCTTTAAGATGGTTGCATTCTCTAATCCATGTCATAAGCGGTAGCCGCGAACTGCACCCTCCTGTGCAAAAACGGCCAGTTCTTTCTTAATCGGGCCAAAGCGATTAAACGTGACTAAACTTGACTTCTGTGGTGTTAGGGTGTGCCCAATGGTTCCATGACTATCTTGACAGCCGGCAACAATATACAACTATATTTTTTCTTTTCTGTTATTTGCCGATGACACGACTATCATCCACTCTAATTCTACCCTTGAATCTCTTGTCTCAACTCTTAATAATGAGCTTATTACAGTCTCATCCTGGTTTAAATCTAATCAACTTGTTTTGAACTCCAACAAAACCAAATGCATCTTTTTCAATAAATTTAGTTTCCCCCCCTCTTCTTTGCCTTCTGTCTGCATTGACAATATTCCTATATCTATTTGTAATTCTACTAAATTCTTGGGTGTCATCGTAGACGACAAACTCTCCTGGAATGACCACATCTCCTCGGTTACTTAAATTGCTTTTTCACGTAACACCGGCGTTCTCTCCAAACTTCGCTCTTTTCTTCCTCCTTCCACACTGCTTTCTCTTTATAACACACTCATACTTCCTTACTTGAGTTACTGTAATATCGTTTGGGCACCACGCTCTAGTAATACCAAACTTCATTCACTCACTACCATTCAAAAACGGGTTATTAGAATTTGCACTCTTACAGGAACACGGGATCATACACCACCACTTTTCGCATCACTACACACTTTCACAATTTTTGACATTAACGAATTACAAACAGGGGTTTTCATGTACAAGCACATTAACAATCTATTGTCCCACGTTTTCTCTTCTTATTTCATTCCAATAACTCACATTCACAATCGTGATACTAGATCTCGTAGCAACCTTTATCTTCCCTTTACACAGCATACTCTCTTAACACTCTTAGATTTCATGGACCACGTCTCTGGAATAGTATCGATGCTAGTATTAAATCGCGATCATCTGTGGGTTGCTTTAGAAACTCCTACAAACAACTTCTTGTTTCGAGTTATCTAGAGTAGCTCCTCTCCATTTATACAATTTTCAACCCTGGTGTTTTTTTGTCACATCTCATTTTATTTTCTCATCCCAGACAGTTTTCTGTTTTCTATATGTGTCCGATGTTATTTGTCCTGTTTGATCGTCTTGTCTTGTAAATGTTAAAGCAAAGGCATTTCTCCACAAGACCTGGTCTTTTGAATGTGCCTCCATGATTGCCTGTATAAAGTGTTCACTTATTATTTAACTTTATCTGTTTTCATCAATATTGACTCGAAGTGCTGCCTATATACATATTATGTAATTTCCTTTATGGCAATGTGGAAATATATGTTGAGATGAATGAATGAATGAATGAATGAATGAAGAAGAACAAAAACTCATGTCGGAGGATCAGATGATCCCAGAAGGTCGGAGGATCAGATGATCCCAGAAGGTCTGAGGATCAGATGATCCCAGAAGGTCTGAGGATCAGATGATCCCAGAAGGTCTGAGGATCAGATGATCCCAGAAGGTCTGTGAATCAGATGATCCCAGAAGGTCGGAGGATGAGATGATCCCAGAAGGTCGGAGGATGAGATGATCCCAGAAGGTCGGAGGATGAGATGATCCCAGAGGGTCGGAGGATGAGATGATCCCAGAAGGTCTGAGGATGAGATGATCCCAGAAGGTCTGAGGATCAGATGATCACAGAAGGTCGGAGGATCAGATGATCCTAGAAGGTCGGAGGATCAGATAGTCCCAGAAGGTCAGATGACCCGATTTCTGTGTGAAAGATGATAGAAATATTTTCTTTCCGAAGGAGTTCAGATGACCAATTTATAAGTTGTAAGAAATACGACACATTACTCGTCATCTTGTCTATCACATGTATTATTCTGTACTTTCGTTTCACATAATTATTATAAAGGAGGAAAGGATCAGATGGTCAGTTTCACTGTTGTTTAAAAACATGAAAGATAACAAAGGATTTGCTTGCTTCCCGAGGAGGTCAGATGACTAGGATTTTTTCAAGTTAACATGTTAAAGAATAGCGACAGATCATATTCTTTAATTTTTAGTAATGTTATCAGTTGTGGAAACTCGGTGTTTGTGCCCCACCTCCATCCCATGCTGTACAATAAATTCATCTAAATGTGAACCTTTTGTCTGCCTCAGTGGCGTATCCAGGGGGGGGGGGGGGGGGGGCAACTTCCCCCCGACGGCATTTTAGGCGTCATATAAAACAAAAGGAAATAGTGTTTTTGCAACGGTTTTAAGACGGTTCAGACGTTGTTTGCCCTCCCTGGCAAAAAGCTGGTCTCCCTTTTCCTCATTATGGCGGTCCAATCACAACCAAACTGTTTCTCATGCGTATGAGCGCAGCGATGTAGCATGAAACTTTAAAAAATTCAAATTGCACAGTGCTTGTATAATTATAATAACAGAGCAAGAGGATTTCAACCCGTTCATCGGTACAACAATCAAAATAACAAAAGATAATTCTGCTCGGCAGCTTCTGGAACAATGAGATGGAGTTGTGTACTGTATTGTGCCTACTGGACGTTATATGACTTGATAAAGGAATGCATTTCAAATATCACATGAGGGTCACTATAATGGACTACTCAATCTCATGTCATTTTTCAAAAAAGTTTGTCTGCCATTTTCCCTACCAATAGAAGTAAACACAAATCAATTTATCTCACATGCATACTGTCAACGGAATCGTATTATTTCTTTAATCTCCGCCAAAAATGAAACAAATAATTTTTTTGGACTAGTCCCTTATATGGCTCCTCGAAAGAGTGTAAATTTCATTCTTTTGGAGCGGTTTTCACTCTTTTGGAGTGGTTTTTATAAGAGATTCACTCTTTTGGAGTGGTTTGATAAGGGATTCACTCTTTTGGAGAGTGACTTTTTCACTCTTTTACATTAAGAGAGTTTCTTTTTTCCCCGGCGGCTACATGTATGGGGTATATTTCTGAGTAGTATACACCGATACATGTGTAAATGGCCCCGCCAACGTCAGAATTAGGCCTATTAACAAGACCCACCCCCACCCCGATCCCAACCCAACCACCTACCTCCACCGAGCTTTTCAAAATGATATTCCAAGGCTAGTAGGTTTCGGGGTAATTTTATTTTAAAATATGGTAGAAAATTAAGGGAACACCGAGAGGATCGAATTGCCCTTGATAATAATTATACTAAATGCTCAATAAAAGAAAAGAAAAGATTGTACAATTGCGGGCACAGACATTGGTCCATATTCTAAGAAGTCGAAGCTTGCATTGAAATATCCTTAAACATTATAATAATTAGAGAAAAATCCGAAAGACGAGACAGACAAAACATTCCCTAATTTGTTGCCGGTATACCTAGTTTATGAATCAAAATGCATGCATTCTGGTGTTATGCCTGTGAAAAACAGTTATGTGATGTTGAACAAGCTTTCAGATGCCGCGATTCGCCGGGGCGATGTATACACCCGGCTTACCGGCTCTCGTGTAGGGCTCTTCAGGGCTCGGATACCGGTCCATCACGAATCGGATCCCGTTCCATCACACCTCCGTCCCCACTTATCCATATAACCCGAAGGTCTAGCACCATAAGAGGGAGGAACATGGCGGCACCCTAAGCCTTGACTGCCGAGTCAGCCAAACGTGTCATGAACCTGTACGCATATGCTTACATGTGCTTATTGACCAAGACACTGTTTGGAGATGGTAAATGAATACTCTTATAAATAATGACAATTATATTTCAGGAGAGACAAAAAAGAAGAAATACTGAACGGACGGGAATCAAACCCTCCGATTAGGAATCGAAGAACGACTCGCTTAACCACTTGGCCACGGAGCTGTTACAACCTTAGAGCACTTTTTAAACGTACAATCAATCAACTCGATATATATTTTCACATTGACATCCTCAGTAACAATTCATATGCATATAAAGGAGAAAATATGTGTGTATATGTATATACAGAGCGTTCTTCAAAGACAATACGTAATCGAAAGCAATAAAACATGCAGGAAAACGGTGAAGCAATGCTTTTGTACCTTTCCCTGGGACAGGACAAAAACTACACACGGACAAAGTCAGGACAATAGAGAGTGAGACCCGGTACAGTATGTTACATGATAACTAAGCAAATCAGTAAAATATAATTTTTAAGCATGAGTGTTGATCATCGATTTCTTAAATTTTTTGGAAAATGAAAAACCACAGTAGTACACTCTTTCAAATCAATGTTGAGTTCATTCCAGTATATGACACCACGTTGAAATGGAATGTTTCTAAAAAGTGATGTTCTACATTGTCTCACAAACAGATCACCTTTCGATGAACTACGTGTTTCGTATGAATGAACAGAAGAAGTAGATGAAAATAGGTGGTGAAAACATTGAGGAAGCATATTGTGAGTGTATTTAAACACGAGTGTACCCAATCTGTAGTAATAAAGATCATTAAGTTTCAGAATATTAAATTTAGCAAATACAGGACTGGTATGATCAAGGTAACCTGCATTATTCACAATACGAACATCCTTCTTCTGCAACGTAAACAGTTTGTTGAAACCATGTACACTTGAAGATCCCCCAAAGGCAAGTAGACCATAATTTAAATATGAAAGAATCAAGGAATTATACAATGTTAAAAGAATATTTTTAGGTACACAATTCTTTAAACGGTTTATAATACCAACATTTTTCGGAAATTTTACTACACAAAACATCAATGTGGTTATTCCAAGTGAGATTTTCGTACAAAGTCCAAGAAATTTAGTGGTCTTGACTTGATCGAGTACAGTACCATCAAATCTCAGGGAAACTATGGCCTGGTATTTATGTTGCCGTGGACAAGAAATAATATAATTAGTCTTAAGCAAGTTAACTGAAACAGAGAAGAAACTACACGACGACAGTACAATACCCGAACATGGTTGAATGAACACCATTAAGAATCACACCAATGTTATAACCCGTCCCGTCTCTTCCCATCCACGTAGCTTTATAACTGTAGGTTTAAAAATGAGTGGATGCCACTTTTTTGGGGGTGAGTTTCCCCAATAATTCCCCCTTGTCATATAGATTTTACGGATCATTGGCTTTTACATGCACCAGGATACATAAACATCAGCACACATTTTCAAAAGTTTTCCAGGACAAAAGCAAATACTCGGGAATACTCATCCAGTTTCTTTCCACGTACGGCTTTACTTTGGAATTCTCTTCCTGCATCCTGCTTCCATTATAACCTGTCCCAATTCAAACGCAATATCAATAGCCATCATTCTACTTCATGATTTCCTTTTTGTTTATCCCCTTTCCCCCATAGCCATCACCTTGAGTGGCCTGTTTTGGGGCCTTGTGGTTGGCGAACTTCCATTAAAAGAAGCCCCCCCTCAAAAAAAAAGAAGAAGAAGAAAAAACAAGAAAAGAGGATTAACCCTTTACTCACTGTAGCGCCCAAAACGTAATGCATTTGGCAGGTTTTTAGCAAAATCCAAGAGCTAGCTAACGTTCTACTTTGGGGTTTGACGAACCCCCAGTCTCCGGGCAGGCTACGGCCCTAAACTTGGGAAGAATGGAGGGGGTGGGGTGGGAACGGTTTATGTTGGGTTGACCCCGTGCGTTTTTTTCCGTGGGTGCTGAAGGACAGAGTCTGTGGCTGGTGTTTAGGGGGGGGGGGGGGGGGGGGGGGGCGGGTGTCAGGGCGAATGAACAGGTTATTTAAACATTTTTCGTAACATATGTACCTTGAAATTTGTACTTCATGGTACGTATTTATGCATGTGTTCACAATGTTGCGCAAAATGCCAAAAGTTCCACTTTTGGGTTTGACTAATCCCCCAGTCTCGGGGCAGACAACGGGCCGGACTATGCGGTCCTTGACGACATGTGAAAAAAGGTCTATACACGTATATCTTGTTTCATTCGTAACAGCCAGAAACGTAGCCAGGGCTGTCTCCACCGGGGAGAAGGGTACAGTGGGGGCGGGGGGGAGGTTGCTCACTAGTGTTTTTTTCTTTATAATACTGTTGTTTTATGCGTTTGTAAAATGTTCAGGGGGGGGGGGGGGGCGCCTGGGGGGGGGGGGGGGCGACTGGGGGGGGGGAGACGATTTCTTATGGGGGGGGGGGTGCGCCAGCCACGCCCCCTTAGCTACGCCACTGGTAACAGCTCTATTGTTTGTGCCTATAGATAGCTCAAACAGATAAAACTGGATATTTCGGTACGGTTTGTTTGTCCGTTTTTCCAAGCCATAAATCAATACTAGTAAATCATTTATCTGGTTTCATTTTTGGGCTTTGTGTAATATCGTCGGTGGCTGTTTTGCATATCCAGAAGGCAATGGATGTCTGAGTTCTTCGTGCCACGCCAGGGTCGTGAGACAAGTACCAGGGTGTTAATCTAGATCATAGGGACGGAGTGTGAACATCCTCGTACCATTTCAGTATTCGAAAAGAAACAAACTTCGATGTAATTTCACAATGTCGATGGTATTAACAAATTATCGAAATCGTAACTGTTGACAGATTGTTTGATTTGATTCTCACAACAGATGTGACCTGCTCTAAACCTATGTTTACTTGCGTTTCAAAAGTAAACGCGCCTCCTTGTGCAAATAGGAATGGCCGACGCAAAAATGAAATCCATCATATTCTCTCTATAACTGATGCACTGAACTAATTCCCCAACACATATACGGCCGTGCCATGATTTTCCCGAATCTGAGCTTGCCGAAGCGTAACTCCGCCAAATGGAAGGCGGTGGTATTAGGCCTACTCACAGCGTCCATCATCGCTGTCGTCCTGCAACGGAACACGCAGACGCCGGGCGCATATGTTGCATCGCCACTGGCGTTCGCACACGGGGAGATTGTTACCTTCGAACTCGACAGCGAGAACCAAGGACCGCAAGGACCGTATCACCGGCACTGGGATGTTAACTGCTCCGCTCTTTGCCTCGGTGACGACGTAGAAATCGAAAAGACCGGGGAACTCATGAGACAGGAGAGGGATCCAGAAGTCAACGGCTCCCTCACCGTGCCCACCGACGCAGAAGTTCGCGACTGGACGCTGGACTGCGAGACATTCCGGAGAGGCAGGCGGTACCCAATGTATCCCCTTTCAGAGGAGGAAGCTAGCTTCCCATTAGCGTATACGATCATTACTCATACGACGGCAGCTCAGGTGGAGAGGCTCCTAAAGGCAATCTACCAGCCGCAGAACGTTTACTGCATTCATCCGGACTGGGGCTCTCCAGAGGAGTTTCACGGGGCCATCAGAGGCCTCGCAGACTGCTTCGACAACGTCTTCATGGCGTCCAAACTAGAGGACGTCCAGTACGCCGGGTTCACGCGACTTCTCGCGGATATCAACTGCATGCGGGATTTAACGGGGCCTCGCAATGCCGGACACTCGTGGAGATATCTGATCAACCTGTGTGGGCAAGATTTCCCCCTCAAGACCAATCTCGAAATAGTGCGTCAGATGCAATTCTACAACGGCACCAACGATATAGTGAGCTACCCCCCGCCGAGGTTTAAGAAGCACTGGACGGTGTTCCACCATGCGGTCGAGAACGGTGAGGTTAAAAGAACCGGAGTCCTCAAAGCGCCCGCTCCCCATGGCTTGAGGGTGTACAACGGTAACGCGTATTTTGCCGCCACCAGGGAATTTATCGAGTTTGCCCTGACTGACCACCGTGCCGTAGATCTGCTAAACTGGACCCGTGATACATACAGCCCCGATGAAGTGTACTGGGCCACGCTGCACAGGCTGCCCGGCGCTCCAGGCGGTTTCCCCGTCTCCATGGCCAATCCCAGCTACAAATTCCGATTCGTCAAGTGGACGACTAACCAAAACACGCCGGATTGCCGCTTCGGCAAATCCGTGCGACTCGTGTGCGTATTCGGCGTGGACTACCTCCAGCACCTCACGAGGGTCCCAAATCTCTTTGCCAATAAGTTCCACTATGACTTCGATCCCGTGGCGATTCAGTGCCTGGAGGAGAGTCTAGACTTCAGGAGGGTCCACCCAATGGAGTCTGATGGACTGGAGGATTTCCCTTTGATGAATTACATATCAGGCGTAAAAAATCGTGACCCATAACTTGTAAAGGAAACTTTACAATTATGCAAAGCACCATGGTGGAGCGGGGCGGGGAAAGGGGGGGGGGGGGGGTGGGGGGGGGGTGGGAGAGATTGGCAGAAGGCATGTGATCGTGTAGTTGAGACTCTCTGTTGAGACGCCCGGATGGCGCTTTTGGTCGGCTTGCGAAAGAGATAATTGTTATTGTTAAAAGTTGGATGCTGTTTTCATTTTCGTAAAATCATTTGGTTTGAAAACTGGAGAATTCCTTTGTTGCATGCACGTGTGTTTTGGCTAGATTTTAACTAAAAAAAGGCGGTTGAGAACGCAATACATCATGGGCATATCCATATAAAACCATTGAGCAGTAAACCATAGGAATTTCTCTGGGTTGCTAGTTATTAGTAATAGCCGGAACCGGTCCCCATAATTATGATCAGTGGCGTATCTAGCGGGGGCGGGCAGGGGGAAACCCCCCCCCCCCCCCCCGGCGGCATTTAAGGCGTCATGAAAAACTAAAATACATAGTGTTTTTAAGACGATTTGTTTTGAAGGATGGGTTTAAATAACCCATTTATTACGAGCTTCATCACAAAATACAAATTTACAACATTACAAATTACAACAAGAAAATATATAACATTATATATACAAGATAAAAAATTACACAAAGCACAAAAAGGAAAACATGTTTTTTTAACAGAAAGTTCGTAAATTTTTGAAATAGGACTTCAAATCATTTATAAGTGAGACATAATAGAAGGAAAAAACCAACTTCTCTTAGTGATTTTTGTTACATTTTTTGATAGTGTTTCAATATCTGTGAATCATCAACTGGATTTTTGTCTTCTAATGTGTGACATCTAGTGATCCAAACAGTTCGAAGGAGCTTAGCTATCAGATATAGGGGGGTGTCAGTCACGTGTTTTTTATTGCCTAAAATTCTATTTCTATCATTTCTATCATGCCCCGAGCCACAAACCACTGGACATTAATTTTTGAACCAGAACCTTAAGTATGGAAAATCGTTTTTAAAACTTCGAACTCTTCGGCCTGCGAAAGAGATAATCTTTATTGTTAAAAGTTGTGCAACACGCATTTTGCCATATTTCCTTCCAGTTTTAATTTTTGAACCAGAACCTTCACTATAAGTATGGAAAATCGTTTTTATAACTTCGAAATCTTCGGCCTGCGAAAGAGATAATTATTATTGTTAACAAAAATACTCGTGTCATCCGCATGCTGAATGATTTTAATACTTTGCTGTGTGGGTAACCTTATTCCCTGAATGAGCTCATTTTTCCGAATAAGATTGCCCAAACCTTCTACACAAATTGTATACAAAAAGGGAGACAGGGGGCATCCCTGACGAATTCCTCTCGTCGCTTGGACGGGATCAGTAAAAACAATTATTTAGATTTATCGAAACTAAAGGACTGTTATACAAAGTTTTGATCCAATTTATAAGGCCCATGGGGATTCCTAGTTTTTCCATGATGGCATACATATATCTCCACTCTATTCGATCGAAAGCTTTCTCTTAGTCAACACTGATAATGGCTGCTTCTTGATTGGTGATATTAATGTAATCTATCGTATCTCTGATAATCATAAGATTCTCCTGAATATTTCTTCCCACTACACCGCATGTTTGAGCTTCATTAATCAGAAAAGGCATGAGTTTAGCCAGGCGATGAGTAATGACTTTAGCAATTATTTTGTAGTCTACATTAAGCAAACTAATAGGTCTCCAGTTCTTTAAGTCATCTCTTTCTCCCCTATTTTTATAAATAAGTCTAACGATGGCTATATTCATCGATTTGAGAAGCGTCCCTTTACTATTACAATAATTTACAACATCAAGAAAATCTCCTTTTAACACATACCAAAAATTGGAATAAAATTCCGTTGTTAAGCCGTCTAAACCAGGAGCCATTAGACATGTTTTAAGGGCAGCAAACAGTTCTTCTTCGCTAATACCCTTCATCTCAAAAATTGTATTTTCATCAAAATTAAAGGTGTCAATGCTTATTGACATACTTATCTATTTATATCTTCAGACGAAAATAGATTCAGATATAATTCTTTGACGTGCTTAATCATATCACTAAGCTCACTTAACGTATCACCCTTCTCGTTCCTAAGACGAGGAATAATATTAGACTCTTTTTGCTGTTTTACTGCAGAGAAGACAAATTTGCTTGGTTTTTCAATATCTATTTTCTGTTTTCTTTAACTTTCTCCCATTCACGGTGTTCGTGATTTTTCAATTGCTTCTCAATATCCCGCAAAAGGGTTTTATTTATTCCACTCGGATTATTTAGGAGCGTGTATAATTCCTTTTGGAGATCATTTTTCTCCTGTTTTTCTTTATGTGTCTTCTGAGAACTATAATCCTTAATGATTTCCTTTAATCTATTTTCCCCTACGTCCCACCATTCCAACAAACACTGATAATTTTGTTTCGATAGGTGGACCAAAAATTCTAAATCCACTCTATCCTCTGTTTGCAATCATTCTCTTTCAAAATCGTATTATCACAAAACCATCTTCATGGGCCCACTTTTGTGGCAACCTCTTCGAGCCTAACAATAACTGCTCTATGATCAGATAAGCCCGTGCTTTCAACAACTGCCATCTCCTTAACATGAGGGGTTAGATTTTCAGAGACAAAGACATAATCAATCCGGCTGGTTTTAAGACGATTTTAAGACGGTTCAGACGTTGTTTGCCCTCCCTGGTACAAAAAGCTGGATACGCTACTGATTATGATAAAGGAACCAGGCTAACTCTGGTTATGAACTTCGTGTGCCCAGTCGAGGGCGCTATTTTACTCTTACCTATACAATCAACGGACGTATGATGAAACAATTACTCGCAATGCGCCTGATTGCACTGAAGCCGCCGTCCACTATCTTAGCGTGCCGAAAACAATACACTTGACAACCCTGTAGCCTACCAAGGTTTTTTTACTTACATTCTCGTTCTCAATAGTAGACGTTAATCATTATGTTGATATGGAAACAATACCACACAGTCGGCACGGCAATATGGCGGCTACTTGCTTCAGTTGTTCCTGCAGCGCGCAATGGCCAATTGGATTTTTTTAGAAATCAGTGATACAAACTTGTTTAGCGAGGGGGACAACAACTTTAAACTTTGGCCCAAAGATGGCTGCGTATTATAACATATATAGGAGTAAGCGGTGCAGTGATGCCTACATCTGCCATGTTTCTGCTCTTATACACTTTGCCAAGAGTAAAGGCTTCTGTGTTTCCACTGGTTGCTTGCCGTACAGCCAAATGTTCCTTAGATGTTGTACTTAATGATTGTTAAATTACGTTATCATCTGTAACTTTATGCTTTTGATGAAGTGAACTCATGAATGAGCAATGAATGAGATCCCCTGTTAAAAAAAAAAGGGAAAAGAGAATATTTTATTGCTAAACCAAAATTTGCCATGTTTTGTCCATTTGTTTACCCCCTCATGTACTAACTCTATCTTTGCCTACCAACAGAACAACATCATTTCAAAACGGGTGTCGGCAATTGGGCACAACATGCTGAAAAAGCAATGCTTTCATGGCCCTGCCCCTGCACACTCATACACCGTCTAGTTTTTTTTACGTGTCGTCATGGACCGCATATACTGATGAATTGATGCTTAATAAAGTAAACCAGTCAGGCGTGCTGAGCGCACACGCCTGGTTGCTCCACACGATGTACGATGGTAACTCCACACATGAGCATGTGTTTACATTACACGCTATCTGTTCACATGGGGGCGGGGGGGGGGGGGGGGGGGGGGGGTCTACGGGAAGCCCTCTTTCCGAGTGACCCGAGAACAGTGCTCTCGGATTGCCAATTACTAATTGGCTGCAGTTGCTATGCTTGAACACACACGGGTTACATAATCACAGAGAACATGATCCCATTTTGCCTGCTTCTTGTTAAAAAGATTTTTCAAAAATCAATGCTTACATAATTTATGACATCTCAGTTTCGTTTTTGTGCAACGACAAATCTCCAGGGAATATTGTGTTGCAAAGTGTACTTCCATGCGAGTTGGGAACCTGCTATCAATGGTGGACGCCGGCTTCACCTGGAATAGCCGCTGCGCTCTCCAATTTGTAGCCTATAAGGATAATGTCTTGTTTGGGCTAGCGCTTGGGTTGGATGTAATACTAAAGCTCCGAGATGTATTTCTTCAGACTTGACACCCGAACAGTGCTTTTCTAAAAGTGTTTATGCTCCTTCAAACAATCTCTTGGATTGTTTCTCACCGGAAAAGGCATTTTTTACCCTTTCGCTGCATTGTGAATTAAACACTCTATGTTCAGTGCTCTCCAAGAACCTGTGGGAACAGGCTTACTCAGGCAGGAATCGAACCCACTGCTTATTAGTGCAGACGTCGTAACCACTCGACCACCGAGCTTGCAGGGGTCGGCTGGTTGTTCGAATCCAGCGTTAGCAGCTGGCACCGCGTAATCAATGAGAAGATATAACTTTTTTCCCCGACAGGCTCTTAGACAGCACTAAGCATACAATGCTTAATAAACTAGAACAGAAAAGGGCAAACATCTCTTCAAATTTACATGACCCCGACGCAAAAAATCCATCTTTACATTCTTTATATTGAAGCAAAAGCTTCGGTATCGTGGAATTGTGCTTAAAAATACATTGTCAAAGTGAACAAAGAAAAACCGGCAAGAGCGGGATTCGAACCTGGAACCTCAGGAATACCGTACCGGCGCTGTAGCAACTGAGATATCTTGCCCCAAATTGTCAGTATCTTTGTTCGGGTGGGCGCTAGTCAGAAGTTAAAACCCGTAATGCCTTATTTCCAGGAATCACGACCTATTTGTTTACGATACAAACTGGGAAGCGACATTGTGGGGATCACTCAAAGAGGATAGAACTTTTTAACTTATATTTCGTCAAACAATAAGTTTGCCTTGTGGATATTGTTTGACAAATTAAAAGATACCCTTCTCGAAGATGACACCATTCCAGACAGCAACATTTCTCAGGAGGATCTTTATAAACAGTAAGATCTCAGGATGAAATTAGTAATTGGTTTTTATCTTTACCAAAGCTTTATGGGTCATTCCATAAATTTGGGGTACACAAGTGTGACATTTTTTGTGTCCCTGTTACACCTGCCAAGTGTAATTTCCCATCAAGTATCATTAAAATTTACTTCACACTATTTTTTACTTATTTGGCAGGTACTTTGCATTACATAATCACTCCTGGAGATATAAGGCAATAAAGAATGTATCCTCAATTGCAAAATCTATAAATGTCAGATGTAACAGCACTCTTAAAACGGATTGGTTGAAACAACCAAACTATTGGTAGGAGATATGTGTCCAACCAATCCAATTAGTTGGACACATATCAACCAATAATTGGTTGTTTTAACCAATATATTGGTTATTTTAACCAATCTGTTTTTAGAGTGAGGGACACCAAAATTGGACCCCAAATTTATAGAATGACCAATATACATGTACCTTTAAATGAACAATGCAATAAGATTTTTAGGACTTGAATTCATGCAGGACAGCTTTTCTTTCTATATGAATTCCCAGCTCCATTGTAGAAAGTCTATAATTTGAACGCTTTGCTAATGAGTAGAGATTATTTGACGCGCAGTGCCGCGGTTATAGGGAGGCAGATCAATCAAGCATTGGTGATGTTCGTGTATGATGCTTTGACGTATTCATGGTTTCTGGAAAACAATCTTTTGATAAGGAAAACAGCTGAATTTGTTTTTCTTGAATTTGTTATTTTTGTATTCCATTTATTATTTGAATAACCCCAAACCAATCATTTGAAACGCGAGTCGGGCCATTTACGAAAGCTTAGTGTTGTCATTGTGTACACTGTGTATTTCTGTCTTTGCTTATCTTTGTTACATCCAGATTTTGAAAAATGAAAAACCATAAGATTTGGGCAAAGGCTGGATATTTGTTTTGGGGTTTCCAAATTTGCGGTAAGTGGAGAGGTAGATTGGAAAGTTTGTTCTTAAAGTGATTTCTTTTTGCGCCATTTTTTTTTCTTTTGCGCCAAAAGTTTCTGTTGAAAAGGTGACTAATTTTCTGGGCCTGCAAAATTTAAACGTAAATACCAGTTTTGAAGCGGTGGCGTAGTGTCTATAACAGGTGGTTTAATACAGATACACAATGTGTTGAATTAAAACCACAGTTTTTGCTGTGTCATCACCCAAACCATTTATTGTCCACGATCCTGTCTAAAAGATCCTCCTAGCCACCCGCCAGCCAGCCACCTACTTGCACACTCACCCATAGGCTTACTATCCGAGGACCGCGTCAACAAGAGATCTTCCGCTGAGGACAACAATGAGTTTCATTCTCGATTTTGTTATTTTGCAAAAAACGCACAGCGAATTTAAATCAGAGAAAATTTGGACTAATTAGTGGGGTCATGCCAGTTTTTTTAGTCTTGATAAATCTAACAAAGCAGGTGTTGCTATCCTGTTTAGAAATGACTTGGATTATACTGTTAAGAAATGTTTGATTGATTGATTTCTCTGGGAGATTTATTATAATTGATATTGAGGTTGATGGCGAGGTGTTCACTTTAGTTAATGTTTATGCTATGTTAGTTATGCTATGTTTATGTTAGTTAATTTTTTGATTTGATTATTAAATAAATATCTGAGTTTGATTGTGGGAATATCATTATGGGTGGTGACTTTAATGCCGTGAGGAATGTTACTTTTGGTAAGAAGGGTGGTAGGCCTTGTACTCATTTTAAAGTGCAGGATAAAATCTCGAATATCATTGATTCCCAGGAATTAATTGAGGTTTGGAGAGAAAACAATCCTGGCGTTCAACATTTCAGCTGGAAATCAAATCATTCCCCGCCGATTCTTTGGAGACTGGATTATTTTTACATTTCTAATCATCTTTGGGGCCATACTGATTGGACAGATATTATTTCTGGTTATAAAACAGATCACTCTATGATTACTTTGTCTCTCACCAATGTAGAAAACAAAAGGGGCAGAGGTTTTTGAAAATTAAACACCTCGCTATTGACAGAACAAGATTATGCTTGTAATATTAAACATGCTATTAAGTATATTACAGAAGTCAACACCTCGGCTAACCCTAATATTTTATGGGAAGTTATTAAAAGTGAGATTAGGGATGAAACACTCAAGTATGCTTCTAGGAAGAAAAATGTTTAGAAGCTGAAAGTTTCTTCACTTAAATCTGAAATGTTGCGCTCCGGGCGGTTTCCCTATCTCCATGGCCAATCCCAGCTACAAATTCCGATTCATCAAGTGGACGACTAACCCAAACACGCCGGATTGCCGCTTCGGCAAATCCGTGCGACTCGTGTGCGTATTCGGCGTGGACTACCTCCAGCACCTCAAAGTGTTTATGCTCCTTCAAACAATCTCTTGGATTGTTTCTCACCGGAAAAGGAATTGTTTACCCTTTCGCTGCATTGGGAATTAAACACTCTATGTTCAGTGCTCTCCAAAAACCTGTGGGAACAGGCTTACTCAGGCAGGAATCGAACCCACTGCTTATTAGTGCAGACGTCGTAACCACTCGACCACCGAGCTTGCAGGGGTCGGCTGGTTGGTTCGAATCCAGAGTTAGCAGCTGGCACCGCGTAATCAATGTGAAGATAGAACCTTTTACCGACAGCCTCTTAGACAGCACTAAGCATACAATGCTTAATACACTACAACAGAAAAGGGCAAACATCTCTTCTAATTTACATGATCCAGACGCAAAAAATACATCTTTGCATTCTTTATATTGAAGTAAAAGCTTCGGTATCGTGGAATTGTGCTTAAAAATAAATTGTCAAAGTGAACAAAGAAAAACCGGCAAGAGCGGGATTCGAACCTGCGACCTCCGAAATACCGTACCGGCGCTGTAGCAACTGAGCTATCTTGCCCCAAATTGTCAGTATCTTTGTTCGGGTGGGCGCTAGTCAGAAGTTAAAACCCATAATGCCTTATTGCCAGGAATCACGACCTATTTTTTTACGATACAAACTGGGAAGCGACATTGTGGGGATCACTCAAAGAGGATAGAACTTTTTAACTTATATTTCGTCAAACAATAAGTTTGCCATGTGGATTGTTTGACGAATTAAAGATATCCTTCCGAAGATGACACCATTCCAGACAGCAATATTTCTCAGGAGGATCTTTATAAACAGTAAGATCTCAGGATGAAACTAGTAATTGGTTTTTATCTTTACCAAAGCTTTATGGGTCATTCCATAAATTTGGGGTACACAAGTGTGACATTTTTGGTGTCCCTGTTACATCTGCCCTGTGTAATTTCCCATCAACTATCATTAAAATTCACTTCACACTATTTGTTACTTGTTTGGCAGGTACTTTGCATAACATAATCACTCCTGGAGATATAAGGCAATAAAGAATGTATCCTCAATTGCAAAATCTGTAAATGTCAGATGTAACAGCACTCTTAAAACGGATTGGTTGAAAACAACCAATCTATTGGTAGGATTGGTAGATATGTGTCCAATCAATCCAAATGGTTGGACACAACCAATAATTGGTTGTTTTAACCAATATATTGGTTATTTTAACCAATCTGTTTTTAGAGTGAGGGACACCAACATTGGACCCCAAATTTATAGAATGACCCTTATACATGTACCTTTAAATGAACAATACGATAGGATTTTTAGGACTTGAATTCTTGCAGGACACCTTTTCTTTCTATATGAATTCCCAGCTCCATTGTAGAAAGTCTATCATTTGAACGCTTTGCTAATGAGTAGAGATTATTTGACGCGCAGTGCCGCGGTTATAGGGAGGCAGATCAATCAAGCATTGGTGATGTTCGTGTATTATGCAGTGACGTATTCATGGTTTCTGGAAAACAATCTTTTGATAAGGAAAACAGCTGAATTTATTTTTCTTGAATTTGTTATTTTGGTATTCCATTTATTATTTGAATAACCCCAAAACAATCATTTGAAACGCGAGTCGGGCCATTTACGAAAGCTTAGTGTTGTCATTATGTACACTGTGTATTTCTGTCTTTGCTTATCTTTGTTACATCCAGATTTTGAAAAATGAAAAACCGTAAGATTTGGGCAAAGGCTGGATATTTGTTTTTGGAAAGTTTGTTCCAAAAGTGATTTCTTTTTGCGCCATTTCTTTTTTCTTTTGCGCAGAAAGTTTCTGTTGAAAAGGTGACTTATTTTCTGGGCCTGCAAAATTTAAACGTAAATACCAGTTTTGAAGCGGAGGCGTAGTGTCTATAACAGGTGGTTTAATACGGACACACACAATGTGTTGAATTAAAACCACAGTTTTTGCTGTGTCATAACCCAAACCATTTATTGTCCACGATCCTGTCTAAAAGATCCTCCCAGAAGCCCGCCAGCCAGCCAGCCACCTACTTGCACACTCACCCATAGGCTAACTATCCGAGGACCGCGTCAACAAGATATCTTCCGCTGAGGACAACAATGAGTTTCATTCTCGATTTTGTTATTTTGCAAGAAACGCACAGCGAATTTAAATCAGAGAAAATTTGGACTAATGAGTGGGGTCATGCCAGTTTTTTTTCGTCATGATAAATGTAACAAAGCAGGTGTTGCTATCCTGTTTAAAAATGACTTGGATTATACTGTTAAGAAATGTTTGATTGATTGATTTCTCTGGGAGATTTATTATAATTGATATTGAGGTTGATGGCGAGGTGTTCACTTTAGTTAATGTTTATGCTTACAACGAAGATCGTCCTGATTTTTTTGATTTGATTATTAAAAAGATGTCTGAGTTTGATTGTGGGAATATCATTATGGGTGGTGACTTTAACGCCGTGAGGAATGTTACTTTTGACAAGAAGGGTGGTAGGCCTTGTACTAATTTTAAAGTGCAGGATAAAATCTCGAATATCATTGATTCCCTGGAAATAATTGAGGTTTGGAGAGAAAACAATCCTGGTGTTCAACATTTCAGCTGGAAATCAAATCATTCCCCGCCGATTCTTTGGGGACTGGATTATCTTTAAATTTCTAATCATCTTTGGGGGCCATACTGATTGGACAGATATTATTTCTGGTTATAAAACAGATCACTCTATGATTACTTTGTCTCTCACCAATGTAGACAACAAAAGGGGCAGAGGTTTTTGAAAATTAAACACCTCGCTATTGACAGAACAAGATTATGCTTGTAATATTAAAAATGCTATTGAGTATATTACAGAAGTCAACACCTCGGCTAACCCTAATATTTTAAGGGAAGTTATTAAAAGTGAGATTAGGGGTGAAACACTCAAGTATGCTTCTGGGAAGAAAAATGCTCAGAAGCTGGAAGTTTCTTCACTTGAATCTGAAATTTTGCGCTCCGGGCGGATTCCCTATCTCCATGGCCAATCCCAGCTATAAATTCCGATTCATCAAGTGGACGACTAACACAAACACGCCGGATTGCCGCTTCGGCAAATCCGTGCGACTCGTGTGCGTATTCGGCTTGGACTACCTCCTACACCTCACGAGGGTCCCAAATCTCTTTGACATTACGTTCCACTATGACTTCGATCCCGTGGCGATTCAGTGCCTAGAGGAGAGTCTACACTTTAGGAAGGTCCACCCAACGGAGTCTGATGGACTGGAGGATTCCCCTTTGATTAATTACATATCAGGCGTCAAAAACCGTGATCCATAACTTGTAAAGGAAACTTATGCAAAGCATCATGGTGAAGCGGGCGGGAAAGGGAGGGTGTGGGGGGGGGGGGGGGGGGGGGGGGATTGACAGAAGGCATGTGATCGTGTAGTTGATACTCTGTGCTTAGACTGGTTCCATCCCCAAATATATATGGGGGCCGGATTGCGCTTTTGATCGGCCTGCGAAAGAGATAATTTTCATTGTTAAAAGTTTGATGCTGTTTTCATTTTCGTAAAATCATTTGGTTTGAAAACTGGAGAATTCCTTTGTTGAATGCACGTGTGTTTTGGCTAGTTTTTAATTGAGGCGGTTGAGAACGCAATACATCATGGGTATATCTATATAAAACCCCATTGAGCTGTAAACCAAAGGAATTCCTCTGGGTTTGTAGTTATTAGTAAAAGCCGGTACCAGTCCCCGTAATTATGATCAAGGGACCAGGCTAACTCTGGTTATGAACTTCGTGTGCCCAGTCGGGGCGTTATTTTATTCTTACCAATACAATCCACGGACGTATACATGTGTATGAAAAAATTACTCCCGATGCGCCCGATTGCACGGAAGCCGCCGTCCACGAAAACAATACACTTGACAACCCTGTAGCCTACCAAGGTTTTTTAAACTTACATTCCGGTTCTCAATAGTAGACGTTAATCATTATGTTGATAGGGAAACATTTCCATACGGTCGGCACGGTAATATGGGCGGCTACTTGCTTCAGTTGTTCGTGCAGCGCGCAATGGCCAATTGGATGTATTTTTAGAAATCAGTGATACAACCTTGTTTAGCGAGGGGGACAACAACTTTAAACTTTGGCTCAAAGATGGCTGCGTATTATGACATATATAGGAGTAAGCGGTGCAGTGATGCCTACATCTGCCATGTTTCTGCTCTTATACACTTTGCCAAGAGTAAAGGCTTCTGTGTTTCCACTGGTTGCTTGCCATACAGCCAAATGTTCCTTAGATGTTGTATTTAAAGAATGTTAAATTACGTTATCATCTGTAACTTTATGTTTTTGATGAAGTGAACTGATGAATAAGCAATGAACGAGATCCCCGGGTTAAAAAAAAGAAGGAAAAAGGGAACATCTTATTGCTAAACCAAAGTCTGCCACGTTTTGTCCATTTTTTTACCCCCTCATGTACTAATTCTATCTTTGTCTACCAACAGAACAACATCATTTCAAAACGGGTGTCGGCAATTGGGCACAACATGCTGAAAAAAGAGCAATGCTTTCCCTGCCCCTGCACACTGATACACCGTCTATATTTTTTTATGGACCGCATAATACTGATGCTGATGAATTGATGCTTAATAAAGTAAACCAATCATGCGTGCTGAGTGCACACACGTGGTTGCTCCACACGATGTACGATGGTCACTCAACACATGAGCATTTGTTTACATTCATGACACGCTATCTGGTCACATGGGGGGAGGGGTCTCCGCGAAGCCATCTTTCCGAGTGACCCGAGAACAGTGCTCTCGGATTGCCAATTACTAATTGGCTGCAGTTGCTATGCTTGAACACACACGGGTAACATAATCACAGAGAACATGATCTCATTTGCCTGCTTCTTGTTAAAAATATTTTTTCAAAAATCAATGCTCACATAATTTATGACATCTTAGTTTCGTTTTTGTGTAACGATAGCCTATATTTAGGAAAACAAATCTCCGGGGAATATTGTGTTGCAAAGTGTGCTTTCATGCGAGTTGGGAACCTGCTATCAAGCGCGGAACCCTCACACGCTGCCCTGGAGTTGGATTAATTAGAAAACCGTGTACGTCCCACTGATCTCCAGGTAAACGGGATAGCTCAGTGGCCATTCTGCGCCGTCCAAGCAACTGAAGCCAGTGGCCGCCATATTTTCACTCCCACTTTACCACTGATCTCTATGTAATGAGGACGAGGATGAAAGTAGACCCTGGGGACAAGTTTGGAAAACCTATTGCATTGGGAGTGATAACATGGCGGACGCAGGCTTCCCCTGGAATAGCCGCTGCTCTCTCCAATTTGTAGCCTATAAGGATAATGTCTTGTTTGGGCTAGCGCTTGGGTTGGATGCAGTGTTGTAATCGAGACCATTTCAAGACCAGGCACAAGACCATGCACAAGACCAGCTTGTAACAGGCACAAGTAACAGGCATAAACCATGACAAAGGAATGCTTTTGTTACAGTTCATTTGAATAGCTTAAGACTTGGATTGAGACTGCTGGTCTTGTGCTGGTCTTGTACTGGTCTTGCGGGGTCTTGTGTGGTCTTGTGATGGTCTTGACTACAACACTGGTTGGATGTAATACTAAAGCTCCGAGATGTATTTCTTAAGACACTTGACACCCGAACAGTGCTTTTCTAAACGTGTTTATGCTCCTTCAAACAATCTCTTGGATTGTTTCTCACGGGAAAAGGTATTTTTTACCCTTTCGCTGCATTGTGAATTAAACACTCTATGTTCAGTGCTCTCCATGAACCTGTGGGAACAGGCTTAATACTCAGGCAGGAATCGAACCCACTGCTTATTAGTGCAGACGTCGTAACCACTCGATCACCGAACTTGCAGGAGTCGGCTGGTTGGTTCGAATCCAGCGTTAGCAGCTGGCACCGCGTAATTAATGTGACAGGCTCTTAGACAGCACTAAGCATACAATGCTTAATAAACTACAACAGAAAAGGGCAAACATCTCTTCTAATTTACATTACCCCGACGCAAAAAAATGATCTTTACATTCTTTATATTGAAGCAAAAGCTTCGGTATCGTTGAATTGTGCTTAAAAATACATTGTCAAAGTGAAGAAAAAAATAACCGACAAGAGCGGGATTCGAACCTGGAACCCCAGGAATACCGTACCGGCGCTGTAGCAACTGAGCTACCTTTCCCCAAATTGTCAGTATCTTTGTTCGGGTGGGCGCTAGTCAGAAGTTAAAACCCATAATGCTTTATTGCCAATCACAGCTGCTGTAAAATCATTTTTTTGCAGGATTGTGATGACAGTTGTTGTCCGATAGCTGTCAGCTGACCCGGCAGATTGCATAAATTAAAACATGTTTTCCTGCCGCTAGCCTAAAGGCACGATAGTAGGCGCCCGTTGATTGGCCAAAATCTGTCGGTCAGGACGGGGTAGTCTTACATAATGAATGCGCGAACGTCTATTACATAGGGTGCGTTCGAGTAGCACCCAGATCGACTGGGGTGAAGGCAGACGGGTTAGCCACGAGAGCTGAGCTAATCGAACGCTCAAACGCCCTCTCGTGTGGATGTCGCATAAGTATATCCCAGTTTCCCGCAGGAGCAGAATCTCGGGCCATCAGAATTAACTACGCATGCGTGTGACGTATTTCGAGTATGACGTCAGAGCTAATCGAACGGCACGGGTCTATAAACCCGAGCCGAACGGGTGATGGTACTCGAACGTACCCATAGACTAAATATGGGTCAAATGTAGAAATTAACATAATCCTGGAAACGCTATGGATGTTGCCAAATCTAATACGCGGAGGAAACGGACCAATGGAAAGGCATCATATCAACGGGCGGCGGAGGTGTGTCCCTTCGGCACACGCCACTACCACGGTGGTATAAAACGACACCCGCGGTCCGCTTTGAGGCAGACAGAGGAATCCAGGTTACTGGCCTGTGTCTGTTGATGAGGTGTTTCTATACAAACGGGAAATCAGAAGTGGTTCCGAGAGCGCTCACAAGCCAGGATGTTGGCGTACGAATTCCTACCGGGGTTCTGCTTTCTCTAGCGGCCGTCTCCATCCTCCTCGTGGAATCTAATTATGGTGAGTGGAATGTTTCATCGTCATAAAATGACGAGCCTCAAGTACTCTTCACCGAAGATGTCACTGTGTAATGTTGTATATAGACCAAACAAGAATTGTCTTAAAGTATATTTTGAACTGTCGATTTCATTTGAATATTACCATATTTGAATATTAGCCTATTAGCACAACTTGGCTTGCTTTCTGAAAACAATAAGGATCTTTACTGCAAATCGGTATGCCTGGAAATAGCCCCTAATCTTGACCCAATAAAAGGCACATAATGCCTTGGAGGCTACTAAAAGGATGGCTACATGGTTGGAAAGATCATGGAAAAAGCAGAATATTATACACGACCAACCCTTGAAAATGCGGGTTTGTCTAAAAATCATTGACGAAGCTCGGAAAAGTCGCAGCGTTGGTACTGGGTTGTAGGCCTCGTTTTGTCAACGGTTTTCAGATGAACGGCGCGTTTTCAAAGGATGGTCGTGTACATCATGTTATCCTGCTGAATGATCTGTATGTTACAGTGCAACCAACATATATCGATTGTTTTACCCCGTTCGTACGCGTGTTTTTACCGCGTTCTGTGCATTCTGTTTCTATTTTTGAATATCCCTGTACACCCCTGCATCAAAATGTAATCTTCTAAAAGTTTTTAACCAATAACGTGTCAGTCTATTCCAGCGTAGACTTTCCGCAGCCACTTAGAGCTTAGGCGTTCTCAAGCCGTAAAAACCCATCTTGTCTTACGCAACAATGTTTCGTATACAAGCCATACTAATTGTTATAGAAAGCCCATTCTAATTGTTAAACAAAACCACCCCGAGTAAAAAACTAGATTGTATTGTGTTCAATCGGAACCGGCGTTTAGGGCTTTTTGTTCTTGGTGTGATGGAGTGAGGGTATTTTGTTGAGAGAGAGGAAGAAGACGTGTGGACATGTCTGAGTGGAGATCTAGTGGGAGAGCGACCGTTAATTCAGAGACCGGTTTGAACTAACCTCAGCGACAGAAATCTGATGACAGCAGATTTAGCTTTTTAGTGGATCAATTGATCCCTATGGTAAACGGAAATCATAGTTTTGATTCCGTAGAATTTGGTAAATACAGACCAAATTCCACGTCAAACTGCTGGAAAGTTACAAGATACCCCAAAAATCAGCATTTTTTGTTTCTTACAACACAAATCTGGGGATAATCCAATGGCTAATCCCCCTGGTCAAAAAGGTGGGGGAGGGGATATATACCCCCATTCACCCAGGGATTTACGCCCAGGATTTCTACCTTCAGCTTCTTTGACTCTTGTTTCCTTTTTGTATCCCCGTACCTCGAGTGGCACTTTGTTCGGGGCAAACGTCCATTAAAGAAAGAAAACAAATGTCCCAGCCTTAGACTATATGTCAGTTCTGGGCGTTGGTTGCGAGGGCGAAATATAAAACAAACAACAAAATGCAAAGAAAAAAGATCAGATTTTAGCAAACGTGAGTTTCTGGGGTTCTGAAAAAGAACCGGGGGAAACTTAACGTTTCGGATAATATACTCTCCTGAGTCTCCTGACGACGGGCAGAGTGAAGACATGTGAAGAGTGTATTTTTTAAAAGCCATATCGTTGTATTTTATAATAAAATAATTACTCAAAAGAAAGCTTATTTTACCCTAGACGCATAGCATATGGAATTATGTTTGATGCAGCAACGTAGCCAGGGACGTCTCCATAGGGGGACGAGTGGGGGGGGCGAGTGGGGGGGGGGGGGCGAGTGGGGGGGGGGGGGGGGGGTTCACAGTGTTTTGTCTTTATAATACCATCATTTTCTGCGTTTGTGAAATTTTCAGTGGGGGGGCGACTGGGGGGGGGGGGGGGCGACTGGGGGGGGGGGCGACGATTTTTTTATGGGGGGGGGGGCGTGCGCCACCAAGCCCCCCCCCCTTAGCTACCCCACTGGATACTGGATACTGCGTTTTGTCGCGAAAGATGGATGGCGTACGTAGGGTTGTGTCACAAAGGGCTGTTTAAAAACATTTTTCCTATATCTAATCCTTAAAAAAATGAATCGAATAGCCGCTAGGACCTACTTTAAAATACCAACAGAGGACAGTATTCCAAAATGTGTGAAAAAAGTTTATCGCGTTTTGGAAACGAACTCTTCATGTCAAGTGACCAGATTGCCAGGTCTAAATTTAACCTCGACAGTCCCAAATCCTCAAATTTTAATACGATTTTCCATGCTCCAAGGGGGTTAGGGTCAAAGGGGCTTAACAGCGAATACAACAAGGAACCGTACACGTAGTATACAGGCCCCAAATTCAACCACTGAAAGAACCTCTGCCAGCAAACAAAAAACGTCACAAAAACGTTTTAGTTAGGTTCTGTATAGGTTACTTACGTCTTCGTCTTCAAAATGTTTTAAAAACGTGTCTTAAACGTTTTAGTTCACTTATAACTCGGAGGTCTTAAGTACGTTTTTCGTATACAACTTCAGTGGCCGCCGGATCTACGGAATCCACGCAGACTACCATCACCTCATCAGAGGCGACTACTTCAGTAGTAGGGACTTCCTCTGCTGCCACCAGCCAGGCTACCAAAGCTGCAGGAGTCACTACCACAGAAGCTCCAACGCCAGGTAAACTGTCTTTTATTTCAAATATGACAATTCCAGAAGTCCATTTGGCTAAAAAGAGGGTATACATTAAACCATCAGCTAGAATTCAAATACGATCAAATATTGTAGGGCTTTAAAAGTGTTACGCGGGTTTGGCTTCGTCTTGAATTACATGTTACTTACCTCGAAAAGGCAGGGCGTGGCGATCGAGGTGTGGCGTGGCTAGGCGAGGCGAGTCGAGGCGGTGCGAGGCGAGGCGAGGTGAAACGTAAATCTCTTATCATGGTGGTTTGTAAAAACTAGGGAGTTCCTAAGCATTTTTTCAAATGGTAAGTCTTTAGCTTTCTTGGTGGAAAAATCAATGTGATTTTTTGTGACTGTGATTAAATATAACCACATATGTCCAAGCGAAGACTTCAGAGGAAACTACTACTGCTTATGCTACCAGTAGGCTGGTCAGGACCTCAACTACCACAGAATCTCCTACACTAGGTAAACTATCAGTTTTTTGTTTTGTTTGCTTTTCCCCCCAAATATGACATAACAAGAACAACCAATTTTTACATGGATACAAGCGGAAAACCAGGGTTTGAAAATTAAAACAAAAAGGAGTACAAACATTATTTTATTATGACAATTTATTTAGAAAAAAGTATGAACCCATATAATACAAAAGTATCCAAAGGAGACACTTTGTCGTCATTTTTTATACCTTAAGGAGACAAGTGGAATTATGGAGGATTCCAGTTTCTGCCGAACTATTTGTTTCCTAACCAATTAACGTCAGCAATGGTTAACAATTGCTCCGAGTGCAATCCCGAAAACTAGCCTTGACCTCACGAGATGATTATGGGTTGGAAGATTCGAATTGACCGAATCGCCCTCCATCCAAAGTCCAACTGAGGTTTCGTTGTTAAGCTAACAATTAGCTAACCGAACAAAATAATAACAAACTGAACAAAATATTATGGCCTGGGATATTAATCTCACTAAGGAAGGAAAGTGTACAGTGACCAGATTGCCAGGTCTAAATTTAACCTCGACAGTCCCAAATCCTCAAATTTTAATACGATTTCCAATGCTCCAAGGGGTTAGGGTCAAAGGGGCCTTACTTAACAGCGAATACAACAAGGAACCGTACACGTAGTACACAGGCCCCAAATTCAACCACTGAAAGAACCTCTCCCAGCAAACAATAAACGTTACAAAAACGTTTTAGTTAGGTTCTGTATAGGTTACTCACGTCTTCGTCTTCAAAATGTTTTAAAAACGTGTCTTAAACGTTTTAGTTCACCTATAACTCGGAGGTCTTAAGTACGTTTTTCGAGAACGTTTGCGCAACGTTTTTTTCATATGAAGCACGATATGGGGGGAAAAGGGAACCCCCCCCCCTCTTTTGTGTTGGTCATTGTGTTCCCGGAATCGCAGGAATTCTATTCAGAAATCTAGGGGGATGTGTTAGATAACAATAATCTGGAGTGTGCTTAGGGTATACGGATAAAAGGGGGGTACCCTTTTCCACCATACCGTGCAGGGTATCGGGGTTGAGCTCCGTGCACAACTACCCCCTCAGCGGAAGGAAAAGGCGAGTTGGGGGGTCAATATAGACGCCATCTTACCTGACTTCAATTTAACTGTCTGGTTCTTGCTATGATGTTCTTATTGAAAACGCAATTATCGAGAGTCGGCAAACAGACAAAGCAATCCCACTGGTATACGAGTATCAAATGAACGAGGAGCGCAGTGCGTAATACCAGCGACGTACTACCCATGGAAGTGCGGTTGCTATGTGGACAGCACCCTCATTCGACGGCGCACGGAGCCCATATAGTAATGTGTAAAAAGTCTGGTCCCCTCTCCATTCATTTCTGTAAATTTGGACTTACTTTCTGGTAACTTAGCTTAATTCAAGTAAATAGACATTTAGTTAGGGTACGTAAGTTTTTACGTTCCGGGAAAGTTCTTAGAACGTTCTTAGAACGTCACAAACTTACGTGTTTAGAACATCCAAAACTGTCCAAAAACTTTCTTTCTAAAAACGTCCACAAAACATAAGAGGTACGTTACAACAACGTTCAGAAAACGTTAAATGGTTTTCTGGGTTTCGCCTGGTAATGGGGACACCACAACTGCTGAAGCTATCACTATTGCTGAAGCCATTACTTACAAAAATCTCACACTGGATTCCCATGAGATTCCCATGGGGTCCCATGGGAATTCATTGAAAGTTATGGGAAATCTAAAGGATATCCAAACACACCATGGAACCCCATGAAAAATATTGTGATTATGATGGAAATACTACGAAGTGCCTATGAACACCACGTTACTACCATGGGACCTGTGGGACATTATGGGAAAGAAACATGGAAAAAGTTGTGATCACCAGACCCGAGGAGTAGCATGGGAAAGTCATGGGTGTATGTAGGGGAAACCCCATGGGGTTGCAGAGGATATATGGAGAAACCGCATAGGGGAACCCTTTGGGGTGCATGGGAAAGTAATCGAAAGCAATGGTGTCCATGGGGATTTTCACCATTGCAATTCACCATGGGATTTCCCGTGGGGTTTTGCATGGGAGATTTTTTGTAAGGGAACTAGTGAGATGACGAGCAGTGTAATTTCTTCAGGAAACACAGAAACAGCAAGCGAGCCCAGACTGACCCTAAATGCAACCACTGAAAGAATATCCCCGACTGCAACAGCAAGGAACCCAACGCTGACCTCAAATACAACTATTGAAATCGTCACTCTTATTGCGACAAATGTCACCACGGCATCTGGGGGTATTAGTCCGTCATCCATTGAGATGACGAGCAGTGCAGTCTCTTCAGGCAGGTTAAACACAACAAAGAACCCAACATTGACCTCAAATACAACTTCAGTGGCCGCCGGATATACGGAATCCACGCAGACTACCATCACCTCATCAGAGGCGACTACTTCAGTAGTAGGGACTTCCTCTGCTGCCACCAGCCAGGCTACCAAAGCTGCAGGAGTCACTACCACAGAAGCTCCAACGCCAGGTAAACTGTCTTTTATTTCAAATAATACAACCCAGAAGTCCATTTGGCTAAAAAAGAGGGTATACATTAAACCATAACTAGAATTCAAATACGATCAAATATTGTAGGGCTTTAAAAGGGTTACGCGGGTTTGGCTTCGTCTTGAATTACATGTTACTTACCTCGAAAAGGCAGGGCGTGGCGATCCGAGGTGTGGCGTGGCTAGGCGAGGCGAGGCGAGGCGAGGTGGGCGGGGCGAGGCGAGGCGGGCGGGGCGAGGCGAGGCGGTGCGAGGCGAGGCGAGGTGAAACGTAAATCTCTTATCATGGTGGTTTGTCAAAAATAGGGAGTTCCTATAAGCATTTTTTCAAATGGTAAGTCTTAAGCTTTCTTGGGGGAAAAATCAATGTGATCTTTTGTGACTGTGATTAAATATAACCACATATGTCCAAGCGAAGACTCCAGAGGAAACTACCACTGCTTACGCTACAAGTAGGCTGGTCAGGACCTCAACTACCACATAATCTCCTACACTAGGTAAACTATCGGATTTTTGTTTTGTTTGCTTTTCCCCCCAAATATGACATAACAAGAACAACCAATTTTTACATGGATACAAGCGGAAAACCAGGGTTTGAAAATTAAAACAAAAAGGAGTACAAACATTATTTTATTATGACAATATAATTAGAAAAAAGGTATGAACCCATATAATACAAAAGTATCCAAAGGAGACACTTTGTCGTCATTTTTTATACCTTAAGGAGACAAGTGGAGGATTCCAGTTTCTGGCGGACCGTGTTCACCAGTCGTATTTCCATTCGCATCTGGTTGAAGTATGTTCTGTTGATCCATTTTGATGTACTGTGGCACGGCGCGCAGCACTGCCCACTGGCTGCGGCGCCAGCCTAAAGACTCTTACAGCGTATTTTGCGCAATATTTATACAAATGTATTTAGTACTGGAAATAAGTCTATGTTTCGCGGGTCAGATGTCAGGGGTAAGCGGCCAATTTTTTGTTTTGTAATCACTACTCACTAATTACAAAACATTATACGTGCTTTTTTGCATGAACAACTCTTATAAAAGATAAGGAACATTTCCAAACAGAAAAATTTCATGACATTTGAAGGCAATGTGTCCCTTTAAGGAGACAAGTGGAATAAAGGATTCCAGTTTCTGCCGCACTATTTGTTTCCTAACCAATTAACGTCAGCAATGGTTAACAATTGCTCCGAGTGCAATCCCGAAAACTGGCCTTGACCTCACGAGATGATTATGGGTTGGAAGATGCGAATTGACCGAATCGCCCTCCATCCAAAGTCTAACTGAGGTTCGTTGCAGTATACGGATCGCCTCACTCCCTGGATTAAATGCAACTCATGAGAGTCCTAGATTTTTCGTTGTTAAGCTAACAATTAGCTAACTGAACAAAATATTAACAAACTGAACAAAATATTATGGCCTGGGATATTAATCTCACTAGAAAGCTGAGAAGGAAGGAAAGAGTACAGTGAGTAGAGGTTAACCCAATTACATTGTTACACTGAAATGTCACAGGTTGTCCCAACGTTTAATGGGTTCCTGCTAGGTTCGTAGTTTTGTTAAAGGAACTTTGCTCAGAAATAAATCCACACGGACAGCAAGTTATTACGTTGATCCTCTTTCTCGGGATAAAATGTTGTAATTCAATATTCATCACCCCAAGGTCATCACAAAAAATATACAGTGCATACAACAATAGAATTGAGGATAAGAAATAAATCAAATGGTGCAGTTCAGTTCAGAAACCAAATCAGTGAGTAATCCCAATTGAATGAATGTCTTGAATCGCTAAACAATAATTAAAATTTGACTACATCCATGAGCAATAAACTCAATCCGAAAAATGTAAAATAAAGAAGTACCTTGAATCGAATAGGCACAGGAATTACTAAATAAACAAGGGTTCATCCAGTTAGGATTAGCACTGATATGGTACACGATAATTCAATTAGAAACAAAATGGCAAATACATCATATTATAAATACAGGTTATGGATCTTAGCTGGGTTTTCTGGCGCTTGCATCAGAACTTGGGTGTGGCTTGATAGACTTGACTGAGGCTTGACACGGGGGTGGCTCCGAGTCCGAAGATCAGGGTTCAGGCACACAAACCGAGTTCCGATGATATCACGAACAGGGGAATGGGACAGGTGTGTGGGGAGGCGAACCGGGTCGGCTCCCCAAAGCATGACCTATATGGAAAGTATACTCTCTGTATCAGCAGAGCACAATGGTGAGGGTGAGAATGGCTATCATTAGAAACGACTTTAGGGAAAGTACAACGTTCCTATAGTGTAAACGGGCACTCAATCTGAACAGCCTTCTCACCAGAGGTCCGAATCGCTTGTGAATTATCGAGGATCAACATATTTGTATACAGAACTAAAAATCTGAAAGCAATATCTCTAACTAAAATATGAAACGCTTAAAAGAATGCTTACAAAAAAAGGAAAGAGGTCAAACTGCATATCTTTTTGGGATGTTCGCCCAGAACACATTTCCAGTGGAATGACACTTTCAGTATAACTATACATTGATCAAAAGTTCACCCAGAACATGATAACCACGGTCAGTACTCCGCACAGTGGTAAATACCATAAAATGCTAATCAAAACATCAGGGAATAATTGACTTGGCCAAAACCCAATTGTGTTGGCCTATAGCGCATTGCGGTAACCTTACTCAAGGTCATCCTGGGGCAAGTTCCATGTGGTTTGTACACACTCGCTGTACACAATTAATAGTCAGCAGGATGTCACGGGACATAACAGAAAAGGAAGGTAATGTGTAGGCCTATACACACACAATTTGGAAGACAATCAAAATATTGGAAATCTCGTGAACAAGACCAGTTAATTTACGGAAAAACGTGCATGTATGAATTATTGGTCATGTCATACGAATGATCGAAGTTTTAGGCCACGAGGTATCATATAAAAAAGTATGCAACAAGAATATTCAAAGTAATCTGAAATCAACCAAGAGGAAAATATAATTGTACACGGACTGAGAGTATAGTGACCGATTTAAGTGAATACTGCAGTCATAACAGAATGGTAATCGGCAATCACAAATGGATCTTCCAATACTATCGGGAAATCAATGAAATACAAAACCGAACATGATAATTTCGGTCAATAAATATAAACAGCAAAAGTGACATCGATCAAGAGTCGACCAAATATCAGCAATATAATACAAGTAAATACAGGGTACAAGGCAAAAAAGGTTAATAGCTGAAGGCAAACGAATGCTGACTCAATATACTCATATTGGGGTTGTTCCACCCATCTTGAGATTGTCTCAAACCGAGTCAACATAATTCAAAATACAAAGTGTCCTGCACATAAGTCAAATGGTAATAGGAAATACAAACTTCTTTTATACAATGAAAATAGGCTTACCTGTATCAGCAGAGCACAATGGTGAGGGTGAGAATGGCTATCATTAGAAACGACTTTAGGGAAAGTACAACGTTCCTAATAGTGTAAACGGGCACTCAATCTGAACAGCCTTCTCACCAGAGGTCCGAATCGCTTGTGATGAGAAGCCGGCAATCGGGGGGGAACATTATTCCTCGACCACGCGCTCTGCCCATTTCGGTGGAACAATCTCATTGGTCAAAATTATGAAACCAGGCAGATATTCCACCTTGGGATGGAGAGTGGCCAATCAGAAAGTTACTGACTACACGTGTTAGACATGGTCATAAAATGGCAGACAGCCATAACAGTTTTAGCCAGTGGCATAAAATGTAGCCATGTTGGCTGGGTTCTGTGGCCACATCCCCATCTGGTCAATTACTTATCTGTGTTGAGACAAAGGGGTCGTCTTAGCCACATATGGACTTGGTCAACTTAGGGGTAAAATCTGCTACTGGGTGCTAATTAAATTTACTGGAACATAGAGGTGGACCATGCTTCGAAATCGTGGGAACTTTTCCTGTCGGACCAAGTGTTAAAATGGCAGTAAGGGGGAATTTTAACAGGGGCTGACAGAAATATTTGCCATGGGTCTGTAATATAATAGTCCAATTGGTTTCTGGTTGTTGTAGACCTATCAACTGATAAATACATTTTTAAAATACGAATTGTATCATACCTTAGATTCTACGGCTCTAGCCTCTCAACGCTGCGATAACGGTGTCCTTCGGGAAAGACATGTGGACATCAATGATCAGCTGGATACCCTAAAAAACGTAAGAGGAATCAGAACGGCGGTTTTATATACCTTTTTCCTGGGATCAGTGACTCCCAATTTTGCCTTGAAGTTCTCTATTATCTGAATAGATAAAACATGCATTCTTATCAAATCCAGACGTTACATCATGATTTTTTTTCAGACCACGGTGACCAGTGACAATGTTGAACAGGTGCTGGAATCTCTAATATCTCTGACGGCAAACAGCTCATCGGTCGATGGTGAAGCAGTGTCCTCAACGGCTGAAGTCCTAGACAACGTTGTCAGCATTAGATACCACTCCCCTAAGGTTCAGTTGCTACTAAGGATCAAACCTGGGTCAATATCCAGTCTAACTTGTTTTCGCACATTTCACCGTTGCTTTCATTTCAAGTAAACACCTCAACAAAAGTAAGTTCCCCCTGAATAATTTCCTTAGATGTACACAGGATTTCTATTTAGTATTAACCTTGGTGGAGATCATCGGTGGGACCCATGAAACAAATACTAAAACTGACTAGCACATACCTAATGTTATGCAATGAGCAAAGTGTAAAGGAGATATTGACACACTTCAAAAATGGGGGGGGGGGGGGAATTACACAGTACACATTTTATTCAGGACACAAGAAACGATACAGAAATTGATTCAACCTGACTTTCTTCTTTAGCGCAAGATTGATTACAAGACGATCATCCGCTAGGGTTCTAACTTTGGGTCAGCCGGTTCTTGGCAAATCTTGGATTGCTTTGGTTAATTCGAACTTATCAAGCAATATTCTTATTGCATTTGCACTTACTCTACGGGCAACTTGCTTTACTGGCGTATGAGCCCCAGGAGGCCTATTGCAATTGCCCTCTCTTGGATCAACGGGCGAGACATTCTTTTGCTGAACACAGAGCTGGAACTGTCCTTAGGCACTGATATAGTCAAACTGACTGTTGAATAATGCTTGCACTGGACACATACCATTCTGCGATTTTTGAAGTGTGTAATTTCACCTTTACACTCTGCCCATTCATGCATAACAGCAAGTATGGGCTAGTCAGTTTCAGTATTTGTTCCATGGGTCCCACTGATGATCTCCATACAAATCCTGTGTACATCTTAGGAAATGTAAAGATTCGTTGAGGGGGAACTTATTTTTGATGAGGTGTTTAGAAAGAGTAAAAAGAAGGTCGTGGTTTTAAGTCATGTAAGAGGGCGATATATTTGGCCGGTAATAAGAAGAAACTCTGTCAGAAAGAGCGCATTATTATTATTATTATTATTATTATTACTATTAATATTAGTTAAAAAATCGTTCCTCCAAAATAAACCTCAAGTATTGTTTTGGGGAAATGTTAGAATAGAAATGGATTATAAAATATTTTACATGAAAAGCAACTGAAACATGGACACTTTTCCAAGAAAATGCTATGGAGAAGGCAATGATTGCATGTAAAGATTGGGCTTTGGATGACAATGTGCATTACAGGAACACATTGCCTTGGAGGCGCCCAATTGGGCTACAAAAAAGGCGTTTTTCCTAAATTGCTATGGTTGGAAAGATCATTCAAAAGTAGAATATAATAATGTCAACGACCATCCCTTGAAAATGCGCCGCTTGTCTGAAAATCATTGACGAAAATCATTTCGGGGACGACAGTTTGGTTTGTAAAAAGTCGGACCGTTGGAAAATTGGAAACATTTAGAGTGGTGCTCTTTGTCTGTAACGCGTTGGTTGCGTACATCCTGTAGTAGGTGCAGCGTATTAGTCTGAATGTCCGGATGTCAACGTTTCGGTTTTGCTCTACATTTCTCAGTAAATATTACACACTATGGTAGAATTTGTCACTCAAACCTTAGAAATAGGATAGGTAATTAACCAAAATGGTAGATTTGGGTGATTTCAGGGCTATTCGCGCGTTTAACAAATTATGTTTGCAGTAGTTCCATACAACTGCTACCAAACACCTAGAAATGTATAGTTACATAGAAATGCTGTCCTACATAAATTCATGCCTTAAAATATTGTCCATTTAAGCACTAAAAATGTAATTTTACCAAGAATGAGAAGTACCGGGTCTTCTGTGCGAACAACACCCTTCAGTGACTTGTGTATGCATTTTGCAGTACCATCGGGGTTCAATGTCATAGAGTTGCTGGCAACATTATCTGCATAGTATAGAAAAGTTTTGTTTTGGATAAAAAGCCTACCAACCAAATATGCATGTGACTTGTTTCACGTAGTACCGTTCCCCGACCTGAAGATTCCTGATAAATCTTAATAGGTGGGACAATCACCACGGTTTAAAGATCATACAATGTCAGTTCGACTGACGTCATCAGTGGCAGGGTGTAAAGAAATACACAGTCTGTGCGGCTAAATACTGAAAAAAGTATGGCATTGATTTTTGTCAAGGTTAGCTTCGATTTAATTGCGAATTGAACAATTTCAGGATAGATAACAGACATGACGGATATTTGTTCTTTAATGTCATGTCATGGCGAACCCTCACGATAACATCCTAATTCTGACAAAAACGAGTTCGAAATTTCCGGACGTTTTCGGAAAAAGGAGAAGTTCCTCCTTTTTGGGTCACGTGACACTGGCGCCCACCAGACCTACGTATCGTCGGGAATAGTCAGATTCGTCAGGCCTGGTAACCAGACTTGGAGGAGGTGAGTTGGTCTTACCGACGGTGGAAGTTACCCCCGCCTGTGTCTATAGGTCTGGAAATTGGGAACATTTCTCTCAATCTGTTGAAGAATTATCCTCTATTTAAATCTGGGCCCAGAAAAACCGCAACTTCGAAATAGGCTAAGTGAACAAGTAAAGTGCCACTTTTGTGTGTGGTGTGTTTCTCATAATTTAAATGGTAGAAACAACTTTCATGGTGTTCATATCATGTTGCATACAAAATGAGCAATTTATTGTTGCATAAATTATAATGTTGCATACAATTACTTAAGCCCTTTTGGCTTAAGTAATGGGTGTAACGGAGTAATGGTTGTTACGGAGGCACACACCACAATATGACACGTTATTGTGCACTTAATAGTCAATGGGTATTAACGATAGACGGGTTTGTCCGAATGTATATGTGTGCTGAAGGAGTAGGTTACCATTGTAAGGACCGCAAAAGCTCATTACATATTGCGGGTGTAAGTTAGGCTAATTTGGTAACAATTTTATTCTGTTTGTAAATTCGAAGTTGCCGTTTTTAGAAGACGGTTCCTCTTGCTTGGCAGGTGACAATGGACGTCGTGAGTGTAGTTAATAAACTCCTTCAAGTTGATGAAGAGAAACTGAACGATGCACCCAACGTCAAATCCAGGTCTCGCATCGTCCATGCCCTCGAGAGCCAAGTCTCGTTTGTTCTCGCAACGGGAAGCAACTTAACTGAGGTGAGGAGTAACCTCGCTGTCAAGGCGCTGAATATCTCACCAAGCCGAGCCGCCAAAGGGGTTGGGTTTGTTGCTGTCATAGGTGGGAACGGGTCCGACGCCTTGACGGAGGACAGGATCAGTGTTTATACTGGAGACTCTCACATCTCCCCGGATGAAGTTGAAACGGCCATCCATCTTCCAGGAGAGATGTTTACAAACAACTCCCTAGGTAATAGTGGGGCCTGTTTGTTTCACACGAATCAGGATCTCAATCAGTGATCCAGCAGCTGGTTCGCTCCATCCACTTGGCGGAATTTGGTGTGTGAACCAACGTACAGATCACTGATTGCGATCCGGATCCGTGTGAAACAAACAGGTCCAGAAGGTAGACATTCCAGCTTTTTTGCAAGTACAAATTCTGCCGATATCTTTTGCTGACACGTGACGGAATTCCGGCGATTCACAATAGACCCACATCAGTGTACATAGCGCAACGAAGAGTTAATCCCTGTCTGCCGTGTCTCGGTGCAGCATGGGTAATAAAGGTCGACATTAGGTACAGTCACGGAATGTGTAAATTTGCATGGGAAAAATTGTCGCAAAATCGTTTCGCCGTAGGCAAAAAATAGAAAGTAAAGAAAAAAACACCAGGTGACCCAAGTGCAGCGTGTATAATACAATATACATGTATACTGTCTCCCCTCGCTTTTCAAATTATTTCTACAACGAAAAATGTTCAATTTTGGGAAGCAATTTTTCCTGAAATTTGAGGGGTTTTGGCTTACTGATGACATCCCAGTTCAAAAAGGTCTAGCGACGCCCCTGGGTCAATATTAAAACTCAAACGTATTCCGGGAAAAGTTCCAAAAGCCAAATTTGGCCCAAAGTCGTCGTCTCCTGACAATATTATAAATTAACCCTGTTAATTTCGATTCTAATTCAGCTGCAGTCGGCATTAGTTTTATCCTGTACCAAAACAGCAAGTTGTTCCCATCAAAGCTGATTCGTGAAGCTGAGTCAACTGGTTCCCGGCGGTACATCGCAGGTTCCATCATCTCTGCGAGTGTAGTCAATGCCAGCATTGTCAACCTATCAGCCGATACGCCGGTCACCAGTACCTTCGCTCTGCAGCCAAAGCAGGTAATACAATACGGCCACAAATATCAGTAAATATTGCACTCCAAGGAATTAACGATGGTGGAGTATTTCTGTATAACTAGATTTTGTACATGAAAGTTAACGCTAGGATTGGCTTTTAAACTGGCCACGAATATGCCGTGACTAGTTCAATTTTGGGTTTATTTGAATTTGACAATGGCAGAAGTTCCACTTTTGAAGCGGGCCTTAACGGTAAATGGCCACAATGACTTCAAATGTTGAACCTTGTCCCTGCCTAATTCAATTCACCATGGCCAGATTCTCATTCGGGCGATTCGCAATGCATTGTGCAAAGAGTTTCTCACATACAGGCCATTTTTCGCACTATGCATTTGCAAAGGTCAACATGTCCGTCTACTCAGTCATTCTGCACCAAGCGAACAAAACTGGTGCTATGATACAAGCTGAACATTTGTCAGTAGTTTGACATTTTCGACCGGTGGTTATTGCTTAGATTCACCAGGCTTCCAAATGACTATCTTGAAATCATGAGAACTAGAAATACCCTTGGATCAACGGGGTGGTACACAACGAGGCGGTATGAGAACTTGTCGACCGCGCAGTTTGAAATGGGCCTCTCCGGTGCGGGCTGTATTGTACATCGCCCCTATTGTGTCTGTTGAAGATGTTTGTGCCTCTTTCCCGCTAACTGAATGGTTTGGGTTTATAGTTCCTTGTGGGACGGCCATCTTGAATCGGTAAACTGCTTTTGACACAAATTCCGTTCTTGAAGTAAAACCGCCACATTAAAACGATGAAGAAACCTAATGTATGTTGTTCTGAAGAAAAAAATAGGCTATTGAAATTAATAGGATATTTTTGTTACAGTATTCTTTTCTGTGAAGATACAAAAATGAACGTATTTTCCTGGATGCATTTAATCGGAGACATTTACTTGGAGTTCCGTTTTTCAATGTTTAGTTGAGTTGTCTTAACAGCGAATTCGGTCCGTCGCTTTCTATCGGATGTTCTTACGGCAAGTGGAATGCTAAAATCCACTCTAGTTAAAGGGCTACCACAGAGGTGGCGGAGTTGGCCACATTTTGGTTTCCAGCTCTCCCACCCTTACGGTTTTCCTGAGTCCAAATCTAAATAGAGGATAAATCTTCAATATATACCAAAGAAATTATCCCAATTTTCAGACCTATAGAGACCCAGGTGGGGTAACCTCCACCGTTGGTGAGACCAACTCACCTCCTCCAAATTTGACACATAGGTCTATTTCTTTAATATAGATAAGCCATGATTTTTTGGAAGCTGAGAAAACCGTGTCATGTGTGTTCTGGGACGTCAGTCTCCAAGACGGTATCGGTGACTGGTCAACAGTAGGCTGCAAGCAAGCCTCCTCGGATAGCGGCCTGACGGTGTGTCACTGTGATCACGCTACCAGCTTTGCCGTACTCGTGGTAAGTTGTCTTCGACAGGGTCTTGAGGGTATAGCACGATCTCAAGTGTTCAGATCCAGGTACCTCAACCAGTCTCCGCCTTTGGTGGCACAGAGTGGAGCTCCTCTACGTTGCCGCCAAACTTGGGCAGGGACAGTGCTGTGTAATGTGCTCCATGGTCGGGTAGGGTGTGTGCAATGCTGTAGAATTGACAATTTTCCACTTGTGCATCAGGTAGGCACATGACCGGTCGTCACACGGTGCACCACTCCTTGCATCACAGATCAAAGTCAGGCTGCGTATTCGCGTAGTGGTTGGGTCCAGGGCTAGGGTCTTGTTTGGCATACACACTGCATGCACACTTGTTCTACTGTGGTTGAGTTGTAGTCTCCGTCAATGAGACAGCACGCAGTTTCCCCATAATGGTTTGCGGGAGGTCTGCGACTGACACGATGTCTCGAATTTAATTTCGGATCTTTGCTGAAGCAATCATTTATGCAGACTGAATTATTTCCAAACATCCGGCGTGGCAACCACATTTTTATATTTCAAGTCAGCGACAGATATCTAGAAAAAGAACAATGTACATTTTCTTTTGCAATGCTTTCTGAAAGTCAAAATCATTGTTGGAGTCAGATGGTATAGTGGTACTTCCAACACTTTCCATATGACCAATCTATTAAACATCTAACAAATATTTTAGGGACTACTAAAAAGCGGTATAATGTTACCAATAATTTTGTTTGTGTTCTGGTCAGACATACTCTCCTATGAAGCATACCACCAGCATACCATCAACATACCATCATCATACCATCAGCAAAATTGGATGCGGTATCTCCATTTTGTCCATCGCTGTTACGGTCATTATATACCTGTCAATCAAGTAAGTTAATATAAATGTAGTTTTCTACTGCATGTTGTCTCATGCTTTCCAGGAGCCATGTGAGATTATTTAATCGAATATTAACTACCACCAAAACAAAATAATATCAACCCATCTTTGAATTTCTTTGACAGTTAATGGTCAGCAGTAATATAGTCTGAATACAGATACTCTCTTAGATATATTTTGGTTGAAATAGCAATACAGTGGTCAAAATTGCAACTTATTAGTTGATATACATCCAACCAACGAGATTGGTTTGACACGTGTCTATCAATCCGACCAAGCAATTGGTTTATTCCTACAAAAGTACCTCTAAGGAGACACTTTGTAGTCATTTTTATAGCTTAAGGAGACAAGTGGAATTAGGGAGACATTTCAGTGTCTCCCTATATTCCATAGCTCCTATTTAGAGGCAAGGTTTATTGTTGCAAATAGGTTATATTTATAGATAGATAGATATTGGTCCAAAACATAAACCAACACTTCTGGAGGTAGGATAAGGGAAAGTGTGGTTAGGCTTCATGGCACGCGTCTATGGCAATGTCTCCCAAAATATTATTCACACAATTTGTTTTTTAGAATGTAGATTCCATGTTGACATGGGACAGAAGACATTGGATTTGCCTGGTGACGGGAGTCTAGATCAAACAAACAAGGACGGAAGTCGTCATTCACAAGTCATGTGCGGTTGGTCAATAATGTTTCGAAAATGATTATAACCGTACTCTTTAAATCTTGTCAAATTCAAGCGTTGACTTAAGTAGCATGCATGCAACATTTGCTTTGGCTATAATTTTCAGAAATGAATATATTTGGGGGTTAGTATTTTATATCAATTACTGTAAAACTGACCTGTCTAAAGTTTTGTGTGGGTAGATGCTGGTAAAACAAAAAGAAAATAATGCTGTTCTTATAGTCTGGTTTCCCTGATGCTACTTCAGACAAAACGGAGCAATTTATAGACGTCGGGGAATTATCAGGTCCGGGAACTAGACTATCTTCAATGATGGTCTGCCGACCATCGCTGGAAATTGATACAAACATTCCACTTTTCTGAAAATGACAGCACACAAGGTGCCATGATTTTAAAGGATGCTTTAGACTATTACTTAATTACACTCAGGTAAGGTATTTCATAATAATTCAGTAAATGTTGTATATTACCTTTAACTTGCTCATCTGAATCAAACGCCCTGTAGTAACATATTTTACTTCTTGACCATGGAATCGGACTTGTTAAAAGTATAAGAGTTTACGTTGTTACTCACCTATGTGTAAAACTGCTATTTCTACAATTACGACAACGTTTTCTTTGGATTTTGATTTTTTTGTATTTCAAAGACGCTCTATGAAAGTCCCAGATGATTAATGATAGTCTAATGAAAGTTAAACTACCATTGACTAAAAGACGCAGCCTCTTGGCGCTTGGGGTTTTTTACACTCTAAAAATTGTACGATTCCATGCGCAACGATATATTGTAGTTGGGTGACATTTTTTTCGCCTTGGGAGCGGGAGTTTAAAGTACCAGGTGTGAACCGGTGGCACTTACAATTTCTAAAAAAAGGGGACAAATGTCACCGGAAGGTGACTGGGTTTCAGCTGATTGCAATGACGAACCTTGCTAATATTTAAATCATCAAGTGTTGGAAATATTAGATCTTAGTTACTAGTTGTGCAAGAAGTCTTACAACTTTTTGGTTTCCAAAGTGCTTTGATTCAATATTTGATTGATTTGGCTTCCAGGCAACTACGGGACAAGATGACCAGCCGCATCCTGATCAGTTTCTCCCTGTCTCTACTCGGCCTGTATCTGGTCCTCTTGTTCGGCGTGGAGCAGACGTCATCCCGCATGGGCTGCATCATCGTAGCCGTCTTGTTGCACTACTTGACCCTGACCACCATGGCCTGGATGGGCGTTGAGGCAGCTAACCTCTACATCAAGCTGGTCCGAGCCATGAAGGCTGAAGTCAGGAACTTCATGGTCAAGGCGTCGATTGTTGCTTGGGGTAGGATTGCATTCCTGTTTTCGTAGGGGTAGAGCGAAAATTGGGACATTTCACCAAAATTATGGAGTGTCGTAGCCTGGTGGTTGAGCGCTTTAGATTGCGGACCGTGGTTGGACTCGAGAGTACGTCAGTAGACGACAAAACTAAGCATACATATTGGACCGTCGAGTGTAGTGATAGTATAAGAAGTGCTTTAAACTAGTCAAACGTGCCGCTTTGTTTAACATACAAGATACCATCGCCTATTATGTAGGTCAACTGTGATCACTTCAGACTTGGGGGTATCGTTTATATCTATCTATAGCGCTATAGCCACCCGAGTGAAAAGGGTCGAAAGACGGGCATGGTCCAGCCAAAAGAACACGCGTCTTATATCCTTGAGTAAGACACTTTTAGGTCACATATCGCTGCTCTCCACCCGGCAGTAAATTGGTACATTTGAGGGCAGTGATGAATACTGGTTTGCGTGTTACAACACGTATTTACCCTGCAGCTGTTGCTGTTTACCCAAGGTGTATTAAAGGGAATATCTACGGATTTATAAGTCTGATGAGCGGGGGAAATGACGTCTGAGTACGCTTAGTACCATATGTTTGATGAATCTTTTATATTTTATGACGGTGTTATCTTCCACAACAGATAGGGCTAAAACTGCACATTTGACTCTCTTTTGGTCGAAAACCGATCGTACGTCGGCATTCTGCATGTAAAAGTATAGCGAGCGTCGAGCGATGACCCCCACTGAAAACTGCAATGTCATGCGTTAAACACCGACACGACGTCATCAATACGTAGGGCTATTGCTCTACAAAAAAAGTTCATTCTCAAATTCCTACGGTTGGAAAGATCGTTAAAAATAGAGTACAACATACACAACCATCCCTTGAAAATGCCCCGTTTGTCTGAGAATCATTGACGGAAGTACTTTCGGTGATGAAAATTTGGTTCGGAAAGTTTTTGTGCAACAATTTGTTTATATGCAACGACATTTTTTGTGCAACACTGTTTCCAGTTTTCCAAATTGTGTGCACTATAGGGTTAGCAATAGACTTAAAGTAAATTGAACTTAAACTCTCAGAAAGCTGTCATTTAGTTTAGTCTATACAACTTCGTGCTTGACCCTTTTATACGAACACTTAAATATCCGAATCGACCATTTTCTCTCCACCTCTGGTTGAAGCTGGCCGATGGTTCTTGTTCCAATGTTCTTTTTCGTAATTGAATCATTGACCGATTTTTCTTGTTTTTCTTTCTTTCTTAGGGCTGCCCTTGATAATAATTGTTATTACACTCACAGCGGATTACACAGCGTACGAAAACGAAAGCAGGTGAGCAAACCTATCAAAAATAGCACTGGCCTCATCCCTCGTTATCTCCAACACAGACTGAAATATTTCCGATTATGCGCAAATTTAAAGGTAACTATACAGTAGATTCAACCTATTTTTTTTGGAGTACTTCGATTGTATGAAATAAGGGCATCACTACAGTAATAATCACAGAAGAGAAAAATACACAGGTTGTATGGAATTCTACTAGTTTGCAATGTGCCATACGGAACTCCTAATAGTTTGGTAATCCTTTACAAAACGGGTGTTGGGTAAGGTTTTTCACAGACGTTTTTGTAAAAAATACTTTGAAAATTGGTAAATTAATTTACCTCATATCTAGATAGATTTAGAGAATCTTATGTAAAGGAATTACTTAATTTGTGTGTAGAATGACAATAATTGTACCTTGTGATTAGGTTTTTCTTGAGTGATTAACAATGTTAAATTTTAATCCCAAATAGCACAATACTGTGAGAGAAAAGGCACACCCTGTGACTTGAAACTGGACTCCTGTATAAATGCACCCGATTCGACTACCCACCGCTGAAGCGAGGCTTGGGCATCGAAATGCCACGCTATAATCGTGGCGGTAATATATTACCGTATTATGTAATAAACTGTAGGCCTACACGCTATACTTAGTGAGGTATGTATGTACGTACAGTACCGGTACTGCAAGACTGGTTCTCGGACTTTTAAAAAACAAAGTCCTCCAAACCACGAAATAGAAAAAGAGCAATCTTTTAAGTTTACTCTAACCCCTGTTTAACAATATTTGTAAAAAAAAAAAAACGAAAAAAGACACAGTCGGGTTCGAACTCGGTGCATCTGATCCTGGGTCACACGAAGCCACCCGGACCACTCGGACAAAGCGGCTTATGTTGTTGTTATTATTACATAATACGGTTAGATTACAGAGTGGCATTTCGATGCCCAAGCCTCCCTTATAAGGAGCGGTGGGTAGTCATCGTGAGTGCACCATGAGGTATAGAGCACCGAAGTGATGACGTCAATGCAATATCCCAGTCTCTCTCATATCGCGACCACCATGCAAAGCTTCAAATCGTATCTATCCAATGTTTGGAACCAGAATACTTTTGTTATGTGTTTGCATGACTGGCTGTTAACAAAGGAACAGTCGAAATGTACATTTGTTTGGAACCAGTTGTCATGCCAACTGACGTCAGACTTCGGTACTCTATAATGGAGACTTTTGAGACGTTAGTGGCACTTTTCCATTGTTTTCACCAGTCGTGCGCATGCTCAGAACCGTACGCGCGCATGCTCAGAATTAGCCAAACGGACCGGTATGTCTGCTGCCACCAGTGTCTCAAAAGTCTCCCATTGGACTCGATAACAGTCTGGAACTTCCACAAGGACTTAGAATCGAAGGCTGGTGACTCTAATTCCACTACAGTAGACTGCACTATTGGTCTCCACTGGATTCACCCGTGTGCTGCGATATTTATCGGAATGTCACAGCACATGTTAAGTAGAGAATCTTTACACAATGTCACAGCAAATGTTATGTAGGGAATCTTTAGGCGTACACAATGCCAGACATTTTTTGTTTTGTTAAATTTGATAAAACTTACGTGGGCCAAGTAAAAACGTGAACTTGATGGCATAATTTGTGTGAATATATTGAAATACATGCACATTTCAAAAACGTTCATTTTTAACTTACACAACTGCTTTGTATTTTCTTTTGTTCATATTTTACTTAGATCAGGCATTATTTTACCAAACGTATTTTACCATTTCTTTTATCATTCATTTCATGCGCGCAATATAATTGGAAAAGTCCATCACAATAGGATTTTTGTCTACACTCGTTTCATCCCTCATAGGTCATTGAACTAACCTCGGCTGTCTTCAGTAAGAGGATTGTCCGACTCAATGATTTGATACGAAAATCTCCCCCCCCCCCTACTTGGAGCTCCTACCTGCACAGAAAAGGTACACAGGGCATATGAGGATGAAAATCTGAGATGATTCAAACGTCTTCATGTCCATCATCTCAAAAGGTGTGAACTACCAGATTTTACTTACCCCAAATGCTCGAAGCAATTGTGGCGATTCAAATGAGAAAATAGAAACAAAACACTTTGGCTTATGTTCAACATTAAAAACTTACCATTATTCACATAGAAATGAAGGCTCAACTTTCCTCACTTTCACTGGCTCAACTTTCCCATTTTCTCTACCATTAATGATATGCACCGCCCGCATTTGACGTAAGATCTTGTATAGGACTGGCGGTACAAGATGTGGGCGCGTAAGCAGAACATTTCTAAGGTCGAATGTAGATTTTGAAGAAGAGTGGCAGAGGGCAGTAGAAGGAAATAGGCGCGTGAGTAGGAAACAGGCGAATGGGGATTGTCCTCAAGATCTATCTTTGTCTAAATCCCCTCCGAGTCAATTACCTCAGGTATGCCAAATTTTAGTAAACCCTGGCGTATGAAATCTAACATTTCTTTAGAGCGAAACATCTTGGCAACATACACCCCCCCCCCCCCATTTTGGCCCCTTAAAAGACGTGCACGCAAGGGTGTGAGTAGCCCCGGTGTCTTTTCTCTTACGGAGTCCAGATATGGGCCATAGGCCACTTCTCATTGTTATATCTCCGTCTTGGATACTGTATTTTGATTAGCCTAGAACGATCACGTGTCCGGCTGTATCATTGGTACCCACGCAATTTTCACCTACATGGTTGACGGTTGTAAACTAAAATGTGAGCAGCGAACTAGCAGACGATTAGCTTTATCGTTGTTACCCTTGCAATTTCAACCTACACTGTTGACGATAGTAAATCATAGTGGGCGCAGCGGACTTGCAGATAATCAGCTGTTTTGATCGCGTGATTTGTATGAGTTAATTTCCACCGAGCAAGGCAAGTTGAACTGAAAAAATGGGTGTTATGCGGCCATCGGGTGTTAAAAAACATCATATCCCACATCACCGCAGTCAACAATTGTTAAATGTATAGGGCCTGAAGTGACCGAAAAAAACCGTTGCAAATTACCTTGGGCCAATTTAATGGAGCTGCCAAGCACAGACATTTTCTTGGCACAATAAATTCTTGCTTAGTTAAAATCAGGAATCCAGCCAAAACTCATGTAAAATTTACGTTATTTGCTCACCCAACCCACCATTTACACCACCAGACGCCCGTGTAGTTAAATGCGCATTAAATTAACAGTAATATGACACGTCATCTTTTTTTTTAATTGTTAAAACAAAATTTCTCCCCGTCGGGGGTGGGGGGGGGGGGGGGGGAGTGCCCCCGTTGCCCCGCCTACTATGCAAGCAATACACAATTTGGTTGGAAACCTTTTTTTCCCGAAACTTTGCATGATATGCACATTTTTTGGTCCTTTTTCAGTTGTCTCATGAAGCCCGCCAGTGCCTTCTACTATGGACAGCTACTGATAGTCGTTCTGCTGTTTATCTTTACCGCCATCATCTTCGTGCTTGCCACCCGTCTGCTGACCTGCAAAGCTGCTAAAGCAATCAGCTCATCAGAGAAGAAACGGAGACGCGAGATTGTCAGACACCTCCAAAACATGGCCACCATTTCCGTCTTTCTGGTCCTGGCCTGGGCCTTCAGTCTTCTCTCGGTCTACGAGTCCCCAACCCTCGCTTTCCAGATATTCTTCTTTGTCTTCAACTCCCTGCAAGGAGTCTCCATCTTCATGCTGCTCGTCTTGCGGCAGTGGTACATGAGGAGGAAGGGCGAGTTCCATGTCGACCTCTTGGCCAAAGATGGGGACGGGGAGCGGCTCTCGGCCGAGTCTGATCCGGGGGTGCAGAAAGGAGAGGTGGGCAAGCAACTGGAGATGTCACTGCTTCTCAAGATGGAGGGAAACAAAGCAGGCCCCTCGCGGGGTGCTGCAACCACGGTCAGCATCATTCCCATTGCCATCATCGACAAAGATGATACAGACATCGAGGGGGGACGAAGAGCTGACTATTCTTTTTTAAATTAAGCAATAGAACGTGCAAGTCTCTAAATTGCACGATCACGTTTTATTGCTTTTTATATGAACGTCTTTGTGCCAAACACTGACTAGTGTATTATAGATGTTATTGTGGTTTTAGCATAAGCTTTCCATATATTCTTGGATGTATTTCTCTGGTCATGCATCAATGACTTCCACTGTAAAAACTTACTTGATTGGTTACCTATTGAATGATTTTACTTTATAATGTGCTCTGTGTTTGCATCGATTAGAAATACTTTGCTTGCCACGCCACTTCTATTTTTAGTTACGCAGCTTAGAGTGTATTATTTGCATGCATGTATTTGACCAGCAACAAAGCTTAGAGCAAGTTTGGGTGCTGCTGACCTAGTCCCTTTTGTCAATTTGCGAGTTAAATCACGCATGCGTGGTCTGTTTCTTCACTCGACCGCGTCTATAGTCGATCGACTACACGTTAGTGTGTAGCAACAACAAACTGCAAAGAACGTCATTTTTATTTTCTATTATTTATTTCTATTATTTTCTCCACTTAACTTTAGTGCAATAAACGATAAATGATCTTATTGCAAAAATATATTATCATTGGACAAAACCTACGATTTATCGTAAACGTTTGCAAAACTTGCCCTAGTCTACCTTTCCTTCATCCATCTTGAAACCGTGACGTAACTCGCGAATTTGACAAGAGAAACAGTGCTCCGGGGCTAGGTTCAGGGGCGGATCCAGGATTTTTTGCAGTGGGGGGGGGGGGGGGGGGGTGGTTCTGTAATGTGCCCAGAAACGTGACTCCCAAAATGTTTCGTCTGCGAAAAAACAAATTACTAAAGGGGGGGGGGGGGGGGGGGGGGGGCGGGGAGCAGGAGGGGAGGAGGGGGGGGGGGGGGGTTGACACACTTTCTCACCGTTATTTAACCTCTTTGTTTTGTTGTTACCCATAGGCAAAATACGACCTGTAGGTTTCTGCTTTTCTGGTTTGCAAATTTATTAGGCGTAGGCCCCTACAAGCAAAAATATATTATATATATATAAATTTAAAAAAATTGGCAAAGAGCGGGCGAGAGGGGTGGGGGGGGGGGGGGGGGGGTTCGACCCCCCCACCCCCCCCCCCCCCCCCCCCCCCCAATGGATCTGCGCCTCATCCAGTTGGACTAGCTAGTCAACGTTCGAGTGACATCTGGATTGACTATGGTCGACCAACCGAACTTGCTCTTTGGTGATAAGGTTGGGGTAAGTAAACCCATGGGGGGCGTACTCCAGCGTGAATAGACTGGTTCCCGTTCCCTCCATCATCGTTGCTATGAGCGTAATGCCCTCTCTGGATAATTTGTTCAAATTTGTGGTTCGCACAGTAAATATGTTATTTTGGCATGACAAAACCAATTGGAATGATTTGGGTTACGATGTTATGGTTTTCTTAGTGTTAGACTTTACGTTGTTTGAACATCTTACAGTTTAACGATTGATTGTAACTCTGTGTACCCTTACAAAAAAGTTCTATAGAAATCTATAAAAAAAAATTCTGTAGAATTTCTATATGATATTCTATAGAATTCCTTTATAGAGTTTCTTTAGAGTTTCTTTAGAGTTTCTTTAGAGTTTCTTTAGAGTTTCTGTAGAGTTTCTTTAGAAAATGGGCCACTTCTCTATAAGACATTTTATAGAATTCTATAGAAATTTTACAATTCTATAAAAGATAATTCTATAGAATGTCTATAAGATTCTACAGAATTTTTCTATAGATTTGTATATAATTTCTTTAGAGATCCTCTATAGTTTTTATAGAATTCTATAGAAAAATTACCACTTTTCTATAAAACAGCTAGTGGAATTCTATAGAAATATGACCACTTTTCTATAAAACAGCTAATAGAATTCTGTAGAAATAGGACCACTTTTCTATAAAACATCTAGTAGAATTCTATAGAAATAGGACCACCTTTCTATAAAACATCTAGTAGAGTTCTATAGAAATATGACCACTTTTCTATAAAACATCTAGTAGAATTCTATAGAAATAGGACCACTTTTCTATAAAACATCTAATAGAATTATATAGAAAGATGACTCCATTTTTATAAAATGTCATAAATATTTACAAACTTGGTAACTTTTCTAAACATTTTAATTAAATATCAACGTGATACACTTCATCCTTAAAAATTAAAACAATTGGAGATCAATACTTTTTTGCTGTGTACTTTTCACTGCATTTATTTCCAGCAAAGGCCATGGCCAAAACGTCCTGAATTTTTCCAAATCTAATACTGTACATGAATAATTTCACACAGGGAATTAATGAAAAATGTATAAATACATGTATAAGCACCCGATATGCAATCAACATTAATTAAATAGGAAACTACATAATTCCACATACATCATTGTTTCTATATTTAAAAAATGGTAGGCAAAAGGGAATTTTAAAAAAATTTGGACGGATACAAAACAAGTAAATTAAAGAAGGCTTGAATAGTTTTGTATTTTATAAACAAATGCAAGGAGACGAACAAGAATGATTACAGTATGAAAGATAAAAGAGCCTAAAACACATGAATCTTTAACAATGAAAAAAGATCCCACCATAAATCTCTGAAATTTAACTGAGATTTAAGGGGGGGAAACTACATTTTGGTTGTTAAAATATTAATAGTGAACAATCACCCCTGTTGGCACACTTGGAAAATTTACATTGATCTCTTCAGAAAATCAGCCCTGAAGAAGGCCTTTGTGAAATTTGTAATAGTATATACATTTGTGGAAACTGATAAATCACCTGACGTAAAGAGAAATGTCCTGGCGAGAAAATTTAACTCAATACCTCCGAAAATCTAAAATACACACGGAACTAGTGAAACTCGGTTTACTCCGGACACAGATGAACATTTATGAAATAATTTTGTAGCGATCAATAGGCAAAAATTTAAAGTTATAAAATAAAACTATTTTTGAGGGTTAAATGGACTTTCTGATGGACTTAAAGCATGGGCAATCATGGGGGACACACCCCCCCCCCCCCACAAATTTTTAGGAGTTGACGGGCTATGGCAGTGTGTCCCCCCAAAAAAACAAAAAGATTCTCCTTTGTCATATACATTTTATTTTTCCTTTTTATTTGAAATTTAGGACAGCTGGCTAACAACTGTTTTGTTATCACTAACGTACAAAGCAACAATGGGTACAATCTTTACAGAATAGTAGTCAAAATATGATTGTGTAAGCCAAAAAAAAGGAATGTCACCTCACTACTATAGTAACAATTGTAGACTTACTGCATACAAAAGGGTTTTAAAAGTGTTACAATTAAAAAATTAGCTGGCATGTGTGTTCCCTACAAGTTTGTTTTCTTTTGCCTTTGTGAAAAAACTTGCTTAAGTTCGAAACGTCAGGCCAGCTAAATTTTTTTATTTTTTATATTTCATGTCCATTCAGTCAGTCAGCAGTTTGCAGCAGTTTTATTCATTTCAAGTGTACAATTAAGAAAAGATCTTATATAATATACATGTAACTCGTAAGATCTTACGGGAGAGGACTTGAGCGAGGACTCAGACGACTTGAGGCAGCTCTGTAATGGGCGAGGACTTGGACGACTTGGGTAGCTCTGCATATGCAATGGATGAGGATGACTCCAAATGGTGCGGGCGAACACAGTTCGATTCTAACGAGCTTGAACACGGGGCGAATTCACCTCCAACAAAACGCCGCAAAGAGACGAAACAGCGGGAGGACGACACACATTGGCTCCCGACGCAAAAATATGGGGATATGAGCCCCAAATACTGAACCGTAGGCTATTACACAGATACAAATTTATGAAATAATTTTGTGGCGATCAATAGGCACAAATTTAAAGTTAAAAATGGACTTAAAGCACGGGCAATCCGGGGGGGGGGGGGGGGGGGGGGGACACGTCCCCGCCCCCCAATATTTTCCCCTTTGTCATATACATTTTATTTTCCCTTTTCATTTGAAATTTAGACCAGCTAACTGGCTATTAAACAACTGTTTTGTTATCACTAACATACAAGCAACAATTAGGGACAATCTTTACAGAATATTAGTCAAAAAAAGATTGTGTAAGCCAAAAAAGGGAATCACCTCCTACTATAGTAACAATTGTAGACTTACCGCTATACAAACAGCTTGTGATCAGCGTGACGACATAGTTCAACCATGGAGGAAGAACCTCCATGGTTTGTTGCTTGTATCTTGTACGTGTGATCATGGAGGGTTCCTCCATGGTGTGATCGATCATGTCCAAAGACTTGTCCATCCATCCAGCAATCACCAGTGTATTATTTTACATGTCATGTACAGGTTGAGTGTGTACATGAGCAGTGAATTATGTCCACAGGCATACATGTAAATGCCATTCAAATATCCACAATTTTGACCCAGTTTTATACAATTTCTGCCATCAAGCCCATACTGCACTGCTGCACTGACATTCAACTGACTGCAGTGCAGATTTCAAATTTCCCACACTGACCGTTTATCTCTGGTATGCAAGCAGCAAGGTCACCTTGTCATGTGACTTGAGTCTAAGTAACATGATACTCTTGATGATGTAACAGTACATGTAGGCTTTGGTCTGTACAGGGTCTGTGTACACATCAACTTCCTGTTTGGCTTAGTAAACTGTTGGGCTAGCTGTGTGGTGTACTTACATGTATTATGGAGGAAGGAACTTCCTCCATGCATGTATGTGCTGTTGCATATATTCAGTGTTGCATGGTGTACACTCAGAGAGGTACATATTATGTACCAAACCTGCACCGAATTATGATGTGGTGTACACACCACAGTTCGGTAAGGGAAAACAAATGAATACTTTGAAAATGCTTATAATCGCTTCTTTAAAAATCATAGTCCTCAGCCTTGATCTTGTTAGTAAATTTGATTGAAAAAAAAAGATTTGTTAAAGTATTATATAGTTATACTCATCTCTAATTTCTACCGAAAAATAAAATCATATGGAGTGTTCTATATAATTCTATGTTTCTATAGAAATTAGGGGCATATTGTGGGTTACTTTAAATATGTACAAACTTTCTACAAACAAATTAATGTGTCTATAATTTCTATAGAAACATAGAATTCTATAGAAGACTGACAGAAATTTGTTTAATCAGTGCTCTATAGAAATCTATAGATTTTTAAAAAAATCTCTATAGACAGTCTTCTTATTGGAGTATTCTATACAATTCTATGTTTCTATAGAAATTAGAAACATATTGTGGTTTACTATATAAATGTACATACTTTCAACAAACAAATTGATATGTCTAATTTCTATAGAAACCATTCTATAGAACTGGAAGATTTGTTCTATAGAAATCTATATATTTTTTTAAAATCTCTATAGACAGCCTTAAATATTCTATAGAAAACCATTGCCTCTATAGAACCGTATAGAGCTCTATAACACACTCTATAGAATTCTATAGAACTTTTTTGTAAGGGTAGATGTGAATAACTGTGTTTTTGTTTTGATTTTACAGTAATACGTGTCATGTTTAGTCAAAACGTATTGTAAAAATAATGGTAAATCTTCTTTTATTGTGAATGCTGCTCTATCCGTGTACTTACTGAATTTCCTCTACTTACGACTTATCGAACAAAACTGTTTTTTAAACGAAAAATCTAATTACACTGTGTGTTGTTTGATCGTCCTAAAAAATAGATTACTTTAGGCGAAGTAAACAAAAAGCATATTAAGCGTCCCCGCACGCTTTCTTATTGGGGGTCGCCTGGATTTAAAAAACATTTTTACCAGCAGAAAATGTGGTGAAACAAAACCCCCAAAAATGTTACCCGATCCGTCGGAACTATTTAAACCATTGTAAACATTTTCAATTCTCTTGTCAACATGTCTCTTTCATTTTTGTATCTTTGAACAGTTGAAAAACCTACGATTGTCGGAAATTTAAATAAGAATGGCGGCCATCTTGAAAATCTTGAAAATATAAAGCCACTCTTATCCTCCTTCTTAAAAAAAACCCGAACGCTAAACATGTTTTTGTTTTAACTTAGCCTTATAGATATTAACATAATAAAAAGAATCCAAATTATCAGAAAGAAAGCACAAACACTGTCCGCTTTTTCCTTGCTTATCCAAACTTCGTTTTAAATTATCGTACTTTATAGTCTAACAATATGTCGAAATGTTTTCCTTTGGAAGCCAAAAGTATTTTATCACTAAAACTGAATGAAACCACTATTATAATATATGAATGGAAACAAAAACAACTATTCCATATTCACATACAGAAACCTTTAAAAGGGTTACTAGATAATCACACAAAAAAGTGATTGGACATATACCGTATCGTTGAAAATTTGGAGCCTCTATCACTGTGTCATGCGCAATGTGGGAGTTTGGGCAGATTCTCACTTCGCTCACGACTACTGCGCTTGCGGGTTTTTTTTGATACTATTGTCAGGCTTTTGAGTTAGGTTATATTCACTTTTGAGAAATCCTTGGTTTCATTACCAGAAAGACATTCAATAAACTTAGACCCACCATGAACCTCGGTGACTGTGGAACAGATTCGGTTGTACTCTGTCGACTGCTTAACAAGATCAAAGGCCGGGTCCCACCAGTCTGGTAGCCGGCTATCCTTACGAACCATCATGCCGGCGCCATCTTGCATGCAGGTTGTGATGGGCCCACCGGCGACATCAAGGTCCGCATCCAGATTGTAGAGATGGGTGTTAGAAAAGAAAGCATCCACCTGGAGAAATTTACCGGCAGAACCAGGAAGGTTTCATGAAGCTTGAAACAGCGTTGGAAACACTTTGCAAAATGTCAATCAGCATTGGCCTTTTTCTGTTACAAAACATGACAAATTCTATTTGAGATCACAGCATTAAGAAGTTTTTTTACTGCAACAAATGCAAATCTCAAAATTTTAGTCATCTTTTGTAACAGAAAAAACCAAAATGCCGGTTTTTAAATTTTGCAAAGGTACCGTCATTCCAATGCCGAGTATTTCCATGGCATTTGTTCCATATCGTCAATTAATGATATTTAGCTGTGTATAGACGTGTATTTCATGTATTCGAATCTGATTTCAGACAGTCTAGACGCGACTTGTGTTTTTGATGTACATGTATACAGTATTTGAAAGGGAACAATCAATATTTAGGGTAAGTAAAATAAATCGAACCCAAATACTTCCCAATATTTAGTTTAGAAATCCTGCACATTTTTATTATTTCAGTTTTATAGTGAAAGGAAGCTGATTTTATGTCTATTTCATGCCTATTGGTTTAAAAATGACCTATGAAAAATCGTAAATTAGCTAGGTTTTTAAAACTCTGCCTGTAGGCCTATATGCAGTGCAAATTGTGTTCATAGATATAATCATGTCTTGTAAAAAAAACAGGGTAAAAAGGCATTTGGGTTGGCTGATTTAAATCATTGATGTAAATCGCGATTTCAATCATATGATTTCTTTTTTAATTACTAATTTAAATCACTTTTTGTAAAAGTCTTATCTTAGCAAAATAAATCAGGGTTGGCCGATTTAAATCACGTTGATTTAAATAATCCAACCCTGTAAAAAAACAACCAAGAATTGTCTAAATGTTCATTTAAATTAAATAAGAGATGGTTATTCTGAGTTCTTGCAAAATATTTTAAAGTACAGTCACTGTTGTCACACACAAAAATGGAGAGAACTCATTATCAAAATAGCCTAACAAAAGGCACTCCTCGCAAACAGCCAACCAACAATGTATTGAAGAAGTAGTGGAAAGAAATAGATCTCAACCGAAACAGTGAACATCCTCCATGAAAATATAGAAGATAGTTTAGATTTGTTGTACACGTTGCTAAACGAAGATCGAGCCTTATAACAATTTACACAACATAGAATCAAAATGGCGAAATTGCTTCTTATGATTTGTACAAAAGACCTGGAAATCCATAATTACCGTCCCGTCGTTCACGGCTTTTAATATTTTCTCCCTGCCTGAATAATGAACAATTCTGTCAGAAGTGAGATCATCCTCCTGCGGAAATAAATCACAAAATGAGGACGAAATTACGGTGTGTGGAATGTTGCGCATGCACAACCTAGTTAGGTTGAGCGGTATACTTTCAGCGCATTCCGCCTACGGTGGCCGGAGTTCGAATCCCACCCGGGTCAAAGTGTGGATTGAGTTTTAACTCTTTATTCGAGTTTTCCGTGGTTTACCTCCACTTCTTCGCCTTCTTTGTATATGTTTATTGCGATTTGCACTTGGTTCTATTACCAGAAAGAATAAAAAATGAAATGAATAAAAAAAAGCCAGACACTTGTCGGGCATGTCTCTGCTAATTTATTCGTATTGTAGATTAATCCATACACATGTGTGAACAAAAAAGAACCCTTTTCAAAGCAATTGTCGAAAGAAAAAAACACTGACAAAGCAAGCTTCTCTGTTCAATGGGCGTTTTAGGTAAAACCTGCCAACAACGGTTAAAACTGCGCAAAATTATCACTCATAGGCGAAGACTGGTATGCATTAATACTGTAGGAATTAAGAGGGTCTCTCGATCGCTCCTAATTCACAATTAAATATTTTAATTCAATATATGGTGTTTTTTTGCCCTTCACCGACGTATTTTATAAACACTATATAATAGTGTTGTCCCGACGGATTGCTTGGGGGAAAAAAAATCACTTGGGTGGGACTCGAACCCTCGACCCCCTGCTTACTAGTGCAGACGTCTTACCGCTCTACCACCAAGCTTGTCGGAGTCGGATGGCTAGTTCGAATCTGATATAGCAGCGGTACCGCAATCAAACTATTCATAAGTTGGAATTTGCGTCAAGGTGATGTGAATGGGGTTTTTGTCCCACGACCTCCTGCTTTCTAGCTAGTTTGAATCTAATATGCGGGTACCCACTGCTACAATTTCAGATTCGGACCGACCGACCGACCGACCGACCGACCGACCGACCGACCGACCGACCGACCGACCGACCGACCGACCGACCGACCGACCGACCGACCGACCGACCGACCGACCGACCGACCGACCGACCGACCGACCGACCGACCGACCGACCGACCGACCGACCGACCGACCGACCAAGATAAGCTCGGTGGTCGAATGGTAAGACGTCTGCAGGAAGTGGGTTCAATTCCCACCCGAATGATTGTTTCCCCCTAATAATCGCTCGGAACAACCCTGGGTTTACAAAATACGTCGGTGAAGGGCAGAAACCCCATAATTGAATTTACTTCACCCCGATTAAATATATTTACCTAACGTTTGCCGATATTTGTGTGAAATGTTTCACTGGAGAGCTCCCCACTAATTTAATTCCAATAAATTAGCAATTCTGCTATAAAGACGTCGGAATTATTGTAATAAATCTTTCAGAGTTATTCTTGTATTTTTATGTCATACCCCCAAAATTTCACCAAATGACTATATTATTTTCCGTATGACTAAAACAAGTCTACTTTCCCAGAGTTTCGCCTCAGTTTTCCCCACAAGTATTCTCTGTGGTACGATGTTCCCTGTGTCAGGCATGGTCCCTGTGTGGTATGTAAGACATGTGAAGGGCATCAGCCTGGCCTCGAATGATGGTTGGTTTGCGGGTTGTGCAGCATTCCTTCTTTGGCTTTGGTGTAGAGAACACAACTCTCCTAGCTTAGGACGGAATAGCTGTTCAAATTGTATAAACCTATCATTCCTGGCACATGTGAGTTTCCAAAATTATCTTTAATTTAAGTATAATATTAATCATTATACAATTACTTTCATTCTCAACTTTCATGCTTGATGATGAATCGGTGGTTGTTTTCCACTATGAAACACATTTTAATATTAATTTGAGTTGTTACTTATATATATTTGATTGCGTTTTATTCCAATGTACTTTATGAGATCGCTACAATATTTCTGCTTTATCACTGGATTGAGTGCAACTTTATGTTGCTGTTAGGAAATGTAATCATAAATTGATTATAATGTAGCTCCGTTGGTCCATGGATTCAGTTGATTTCATGGGAAGATATTGTGTAGTGTGACTCATATGCATTCCATCCAAACTGTTTGGAACTTTGAATGATTATTAGGAAAGATTGAAGTTGATGAAGATTATGTGTTCAACCTTGATATAGCTTAACTTTCCAAGTTGACGATTTATGATTCACATCATAGGGTTGCTTGGACATGTAGTATGAACTTTTTTCTTGCTTATTGATTGTTGATTAATTCTATTTAATTAGATTAGTTGAGTATTTCCTTCTTTTTTTTAGGTCAGCTACAAGTTAAGTTAATAGATGTTTGATACTTATATGAATTGTGCCATTTCGGAGTTATGACAATTCATTTGTTGTAGAGGTTTGGTTGTTTAATCGAGCCGCATAGTTTTCTCCTTTAACTGCAAGTGTGAATACTGTAGTCACATTATTAGCCAAGCACTTTTTATATGTTACAGTCACTAGTGCAGTACGGCCACTTTAAGCTAGTCAGACCATAACCATAGCAACAAGCCTGACCAAGCCTGCCCTGCTGTCTAAGACATTCCAGCCACTGACCTTATCTCATAATTGTTTACGTCCAGACCAGGCTGGCTGGTGGGGAAGTTTTGGTTGACCTTGTATACACTGCATAAGGCTAATATGTATGCACAAATACTCAACTTTTGTTTACCACCACTTGTTCTTATGTTAGGCCGTATTGTAATATTTTATATCTTTACTGTAGAAGTGAGTGAGTTCTTTTATTATTATGTTACGAGGGTTGTATTCTCCTTATTTCATTGTGTTAGTCCAGATTGGGCGAACCGTTGAAATCAATTTAGTTGTTCTATAATAAGGATTGTATTAATCAATTCATTTAGTTATTTTTTTATTGGATTAATAATATAATTTAGTTAATCGCATTCCTTCTCTGGCTTTGGTGTAGAGAACCCCACTCTCCTAGCTTAGGACGGAATCGCTGTTCACATGGTTATTGTATTAACCTATCATTCCTGGCACAGGTTCTCCTGCTGTTCGTCAGTTTGGACGAATTAGACGAGGACTGATGACCACTTTTATGGCTGTGCATGCTGTGTGATGTCTTTCATCCTCCATATCTTCCACCTCCCTTCTCCACTGCGATTCTTCATCTTCCCGGTTGAACCCTTTTTCTCTCTTCTTGATGCTTGGAAGTGGAGTCGTTTTCATCCCTTACAAAAATGTCCCATGGGTTTCCCATGGGTTTCCCATGGGACACCATGGGAAACCCATGGGGACTGATGGGGAAGTCATGGGGGTCTCTGTAAACACCATGGTGGTGCATATAAACACCATGAAGAAATTTTAAGACACCATGGGTTTCCCATGGGACCCCATGGGAAACACATGGGGACAGATGGGGAAGTCATGGTGGTCCCTGTAAAACACCATGGAGAAATTTTAAGACACCGTGGGTTTCCCATGGGGTCTCATGGGAAACACATGGGGACTGATGGGGAAGTCATGGTGGTTCCTGTAAACACTATTGTGGTGCATGTGATGAACACCATGGAGGAATTTTGGGATATATGGGAATGCCATATGGTGACAAACTGACCACCATGGGAACACCATGGTTTCATGGAAATCACCATGGTGACAACTTATCACCAAGAAAACACCATTCGGTCAATAATCATATGGTGGGTAATCGAATTGATGTTAATTATCAGATGCAATTGACACGAGAAAAATTAACAATCGATAAAAATGTAAAAAATCTGATTACAAAAATTAATTCGTGGGAATGGGAAATTACCCACGGGGGGCATGGGAAATTACCCACGGGGGGGCATGGGAAATTACCCACGGGGGCATGGGAAATTACCCACGCGGGGCATTGGAAATTTCCCAGGGGGGCATGGGAAATTACCCACGGGGGGCATTTGAAAATATCCACGGGGGGGCATGGGAAATTACCCACGGGGGGCATGGGAAATTACCCACGGGGGGCATGGGAAATTACCCACGGGGGGCATGGGAAATTACCCACGGGGGGCATGGGAAATTGCCCACTGGGGCATGGGAAATTACCCACGGGGGCATGGGAAATTACCCACGGGGGCATGGGAAATTTCCCACGCGGGGCATGGGAAATTACCCACGCGGGGCATGTGAAATTACCCACGCGGTGCATGGGAAATTACCAACGCGGAGCATGGGAAATTCCCCATGGGAATTAAAAATCGATAATAATGTAAAAAATCTGATTTAAAAAAATTAATTCTAAATTACACATAAATGATCTCAGTGTCAATGTGCCATAAGTAATATAACCCGCACACAATGAACACAAGTATAAAACTTCTAATTAACCATTCAGTCTTCACATGACAATTTCTGACTTGAAACAATTAGGCTTAGTCTAAGTTATAACGTACAGACTAGACCCGCCAGTCGAGTTTCAATCGTTATTGCATCATAACGACTCGGCCAAAAGCTACACCGTACACACATAATAGTGTGTGTGTACGTATGCGTGTATAATGTACTGTGCACATAGGCCTAGTTGTAATCACATGCATAGTATACACATGTACCCAACGTACACCACGTTTATGCATAATGCAAGGTCGCGGCCGCCATGAGCGCGTAGGGAAACTAAACTAGTGCGTCACCCGGTGCAAAGAAATGTTTTACAATTTTTGCAATTAAAGTGATAAAAAGTTCTTGCTTTTTTTAATGAAAGAATAGTACTTTGATGATAAAAGCTTGACCAAAATCACAGGACAATGTTGAGATAGATCATAGCTAGCTGTGCATTAATTCACGCGTATGTTAAGCGGTCCAGATCTCGCGGATAAGAAAAAGACATGTTCGTTATTACGTTACGAGACGATTCAAACAAAGACAGACACAGGCCGTTTTAAGCTACAACTGTTTGTCGTATCGGGGCAAATATCTGAACGTCTGACGAAACATTAGATCCTGGGTGATTTGGGAGAGTTTACTGCATTATTCTACTGGTGAGTTTATGGTTATAACTTAAGTTATTACCGTGAAAATGTAAGGATGTAGGTCTACGTTTGCGTATTTTGGCCTGCACAGTTTTTTGTTCGTTACATGAACATATCCGTTGTGTAGGCATGAACGTGTAGCGCTGGCCTAGCCTTGCGTTTCTTCCTCCATAGACCATATCGCAAATACCGCCTGGATGAGACGTCACAATGGTTACTAGGGACGTGGGAAAGAAACGCGCACCAAAATCGCTCCCATTTCCTTCCCACAATCCCTTGTGACCATTGTGACGTCTCGACCAGGCGGTATTTGCGATATGGTCTATGCGTGGACTGATGGGGGTTTTCGAAACCTTGGCTTCGTCTCCGACTTCTGAATAGCTGAGAAGCAAACGAAATGTAACTATTCAAATTTTTGCTTTCATATCGAATGAATGTTCCTGAAACAAAACATGCACAAGTTTAGAATATTTCCATTTGGTTTATTGCTTCTCAATATTCAGAAGTCGGAGCCGAAGCCGAGACGAAGCCAAGCCTTAACTTAAGGTTTTGAAAAACCCCATAATTAGGCAGATTCATAAACATTTTAAGTTGCTTCAATTCTTTTAAATCTTAAGAAACATTCAAAAATTTGAAATAAAATGAGTCAAAGATTTTACTTTTTACTCCCTACCAAAATTATTCAGAAACAGTAAAATCTTGGAAAATAACCAACCCTTCTTGAGAACAACTGTCTAAACATGTGGCCATGTTTCAAGATTTGTCAGCAAAATCTGTAAAGAATGAGGCAGAAATCAACATGTATGTGCCACTTTGAGCATGCGTTAAGTGACCATACAGTGTGCCAAGAACATCTAACACAGAAAACACACTTCCTCCGGATTGCACGAATATTTCCCGACTATAAAGTCTCAAAATTAAACATATTGTACCAAGTATCTGTACATTTCTTAACACAAATGGATGGCTATTTTCCAAGATTTTGCTGTTCCCGTAATAAAGTAAAATCTTTCCAAAATGAGGGGTCAATGGTCATGATAGGTTAACCCATGGTGGAGGAAGGAACTTGCAAAGTTATGGATTTTTGTTGATTTAAATGTGGTAATTTTGGAGGACAATTTTAGTTAAAGTAGTGTTGGCTAGTAAACTTTTTTTGATGGGCTTTCGGTACATTTATTTAATATTTCCAAGCCCATTTATAGCTTATTTTAAATTGAATCATAACTTAATTTCAGCAAAAGCCATCTGAGAAAACATTGCCTACCATGATCTAAAATAGAAGTAGGCCTAATGAACAAAAAAGGCCTTCTTCCATCCCTTTTTTTAAAACAGAAATTAATAATTTAAAAAATATGTGAAAAGTGCTTTAATTAATAGCTTGAGGCATTTGTACCAAATGTTAGGATTGTTTAAATTGTTTCGCAAATCACGGGCTAGAGGTTGTTCCTGTATAAACCGTAACTAACAAAACAGTTGTATAAACACAATTTTTTGAATTAGTCTCAATGTCTCATATCTTGTATTTTCTGCTCTTTTCTTTAATATACAGTGGTGTACATGTACTTCACTTGAAGAGGAGCATGAAGGAGTTGCAGCTGATTATCTACAACTGGGGGATGCCATGCTTGGAACTGACTAGCTACCGAGCTTCGTTGTTGGACGGAACAACAAGAGTCCTTCGTAAAGTTTCAAAGAGGAGATGAATTTCATTGTTTGTCACAAATGTGTAGGGCCTGTTACAATCTTATAGGAGTGTGTATGGACAAATCAGAAATTACATTTGGTAATTCTTGTGACTAAAATCCAAAATATATTTCTGTCTGAGGTGCCTACAGAAATTCCCAGCATTATTATGTCCATGTAGTATGTATATGGGAACAGCCTAATAAGAAACTAATTATTGACCAACATTCTGATGTTTTCCCAAAGAATATAATTAAAAATGTTGTTGCTGGAATTGTGATAGTAACCATGTTATTTTGTCATCCTGCAGTTGGATAACTTTTGCAGAAAAAACATGAGGGCACATAGGAAACTACCCATGGGATTCATGGGAAAACTACCCACGGGGGGCATGGGAAACTACCCACGGGGGGCATGGGAAATTACCCACGGGGGGGGTATGGGAAATTACCCACGGGGTGCATGGGAAATTACCCACGGGGTGCATGGGAAATTACCCACGGGGTGCATGAGAAATTACCCACGGGGTGCATGGGAAATTACCCACGCTGGGCATGGGAAATTTCCCACGCTGGGCATGGGAAATTTCCCACGGGGGGCATGGGAAATTTCCCACGGGGGGCATGGGAAATTTCCCACGGGGGGCATGGGAAATTACCCACGCTGGGTATGGGAAATTTCCCACGCGGGGCATGGGAAATTTCCCACGCGGGGCATGGGAAATTACCCACGGGGGGCATGGGAAATTACCCACGGGGGCATGGGAAATTACCCAGGGGGTGCATGGGAAATTACCCAGGGGGTGCATGGGAAATTACCCACGGGGGCATGGGAAATTACCCACGGGGGGCATGGGAAATTACCCACGGGGGGTATGGGAAACTACCCAATGGACGCATGGGAAATTCCCCATGGGATACATGGGTTCCCATTGGGTACATGGGGTCCAAATCCCCCGTGGGATTCCCATGGGAAGTCCCTATGGGAAGTCCCCATGGGAAGTCCCCATGGGAAGTTCCCATGGGAAACTACCATGGGAATTTTTGTAAGGGATCGTATGCTGTCCTCTGATGTCCCTTGTTCAATGGTCCGGCTCAGTAACTCGTGAACTTTGTGCTCGCGAATTCCTACTCGCAAAGTTCGCGGACGGCCCAGATTGGATCTGAACTTTCAGTATAGTAGGACAGGGCCTACAGAGGAGGCATCATCTATAATATTTATCCTTTGTGAATTTTATTAATCTTAATCCTTGTATTATTCTTGTTTTGTGATGCATTACCCACTGTCCTGATTTTGTTAATTCTTTGAGTGTATGAGGAAACTGAATTAAAATTCCTCTTTTAATTCGAATTGTAAATCGACCTAGGTCTGAATATTTGAATTCATTTGATTATTTTGTCGAGATCGAACCGGTTGGAATTAATGGCTTTGGGGTTTCCTAACTGGAATACACCCCGCGATATTTGGGGGAGGGGGGGGGGGGGGGGGGGGGGGGGGGGTTAAAGTGTACGTCAACAGGGTGGCTGATGTTCTCACCTCGAATACACCAGCACGCAAGAGGCAGTATTCGCTGGACGCGCTGCCATCAATGAAGCCGATTTTCTTGCCCGCGATCTTTGAGCTGTCGAACCCTCTTGGATTGCCCCGTTTAACGTAGAAGACGCCAGGAATGGGCTTGCGGAAAGGCTTGGTGAATGACACTGAAGATGTCCGCTCGAAGGTTGCAAACCAACCTAGAAAGAAAATAATTTGCATTATTATCAGTGTTCTCCATTTTATCCCAAGACTGCGCCTGCCAATTTCGACTGCTTTGATGTTTGTATGCGTTGAATTAAATAAAAATTAAATAAGAAAATGTATTTCTTTTCTATATCTAACTCAAGTTGATACATACCAAATAAGGAAAGGGAAACGTCAAAAACAGTTTTCGACAATGGGTGTGCATGGTACTAGTACAAACAACCCCAGCCCTCAAATCGGCTGTACGACACCAAATGGTCGTGCTTTAAACAAGACAAAAGTCCGAAATTAATAGGAAAGAAAACATTAAGTAAATCTCAGCCCGGCAGGGCTTAATTGCCTTGTAAAAACAAGGCTACAAATCAGCCCGAAGTCTTATAAACTGCGTCTTTTACGCCTGTCGTTGCCCGTACGTCGTTGCCCGTACGTCGTGGCCCGTACGTCGTTGCCCGTACGTCGTGGCCCGTACGTCGTGGCCCGTACGTCGTGGCCCGTACGTCGTGGCCCGTACGTCGTGGCCCGTACGTCGTGGCCCGTACGTCGTGGCCCGTACGTCGTGGCCCGTACGTCGTGGCCCGTACGTCGTGGCCCGTACGTCGTGGCCCGTACGTCGTGGCCCGTACGTCGTGGCCCGTACGTCGTGGCCCGTACGTCGTGGCCCGTACGCGTCGTGGCCCGTACGTCGTGGCCCGTACGTCGTGGCCCGTGGCTGCCAGGTTCTGATTGTAGTCTCAGGCCGAGGAAACTCAGGGACTGGTTTCCGGGCTGTTGCAGCGCACTTTGGACAACATCGTTCCCAGGGCTTACTTTATTTTCCACCTCGTTTCCAATAGTAAGCCCTGGGATGGGAACTCCTTACTCACGACTTGATTGATAGTAAAAATACAATATTAGCTGATCACCATATATTCAATATGAATATTATCTAGAGAAATTACAACCGTACAGTTGGTGATTCCACTGTATTTCTTTATGAAAGTTTTGCCGGCGCGCCAAAAGTGAAACTTTTGTTAGTATTTTTTAACGCTAGTGACTTTTCTGTAGTATATTCTCGAAAATTTGACGACGCCCAGCCCCTCAAAAAGTACACCCGTCAAATCTGATACTTGCATCTTGTATTCCAAAAGCGACAATCGTGGGATGGGACCAGGAATAGAAAACAGGGGACGCACATCCCAGGAGAGTCAGTGGACAGAATACAAAGTTTCCGCAAGTGCTTTCACAACTCAACTTGGCCATACCGCCGCGCGTGACTTGATCACTGACACAATGCCGACGTTGCGGAACGATAGTCAACATAGTCTTGGTTCAAGACGACAGTGATCGATAATGGATCGTATGGTGTACTATTTACGACACATCGCTTTGCCTCTTCCATACGCGACGCGACTATACGACGCGACGGCACGACGGCTGCGTTGCATCGTGCCGTCGCGTCGTGCCGTCGCTTCTTTCCCATTACTTCTGGCGTCGCGTCGTGCGTCGCATCGTGCCGTCGTGCCGTCGCGTCGTTTTTTTCTAGCTTGCAGGTTTTCTTTCCTCAACGTCGCCCCTTCCGTCGCCCATCGCGTCGTACCGTCGTGCGTCGCGTCGTGCGTCGCGTCGTGTGTCGCGTCGTGCGTCGCGTCGTGCTCGCGTCGTGCGTCGCGTCGTGCGTCGCGTCGTGTTTCGCGTCGTGTTTCGCGTCGTGTTTCGCGTCGTGTTTTGCTTCGTGTTTTGCTTCGTGTTTTGCTTCGTGTTTCGCGTGGAGTAGTCCGGTCATGCTATTTTGACATGCGCAGTTGAAATACAGAACTGGCTCACAGAATAACCCGCTAATAAATTTAAATTTATGCGCGCATGCGCTTAACCGCGCGGTGAACAAAAGGCCTGAGCTGTGTATTTGAAATGTGTAAAAAGACGATTTTGCTTGAATTCTGTTTGTATTTTCCCAATTTTCGTAGCAAACAATCTACAGAATCAACAACGGTACCGCGATAACAGCGGTGTCTGGCGGGACAAAATAAATATTGAAAAGAGAGAAAATATTTCGTTCCTGGGTATCATTAGCCTTTTAGAGGTATGGCGGACACAATAGGAGGGCGTTATTTGATTTGGGTAAAACCTGTGTATTTATACCCAAATAAAATATCGCGAAACACGACGCGAAACACGACGCGAAACACGACGCGAAACACGACGCGACGCACGACGCGAGCACGACGCGACGCACGACGCGAGCACGACGCGACGCACGACGCCAGCACGACGCGACGCACGACGCGACACACGACGCGACGCACGACGCGACGCACGACGGTACGACGCGATGGGCGACGGAAGGGGCGACGTTGAGGAAAGAAAACCTGCAAGCTAGAAAAAAACGACGCGACGGCACGACGGCACGACGCGACGCACGACGCGACGCCAGAAGTAATGGGAAAGAAGCGACGGCACGACGCGACGGCACGATGCAACGCAGCCGTCGTGCCGTCGCGTCGTATAGTCGCGTCGCGTATGGAAGAGGCAAAGCGATGTGTCGTAAATAGTACACCATAGGATCGTATGGTGTACTATTTACGACACATCGCTTTGCCTCTTCCATACGCGACGCGACTATACGACGCGACGGCACGACGGCTGCGTTGCATCGTGCCGTCGCGTCGTGCCGTCGCTTCTTTCCCATTACTTCTGGCGTCGCGTCGTGCGTCGCGTCGTGCCGTCGTGCCGTCGCGTCGTTTTTTTCTAGCTTGCAGGTTTTCTTTCCTCAACGTCGCCCCTTCCGTCGCCCATCGCGTCGTACCGTCGTGCGTCGCGTCGTGCGTCGCGTCGTGTGTCGCGTCGTGCGTCGCGTCGTGCTGGCGTCGTGCGTCGCGTCGTGCTCGCGTCGTGCGTCGCGTCGTGCTCGCGTCGTGCGTAAATAGTACACCATAGGATCGTGTAGTGTCCACTGTGGTAGCGTCGCGTTTATTCGTTCCATGCAGTGCGCCCTCTGACGGTACGATTAGACCAACTCATGGGCTCGCACTATCGTCTTGGGAATCCTGCAAAATGTGGGCGCGGCTGTAATATGCAAATGAGTTTGTTTGTGTTAATATTCATAACCTTCGAAGTTCGAACAACATGAGGTTTTCTTCGTTTGGACGGCACAATGCCCTTTGTAGCGCCCTGGGTTTTGGATTAGCGATAGGGAGTGGATCATGGAATGTAACGCATCAGTGGTTAACTATGGAGAAGTTAGATGCAATGCAGTGTAGCTCTATATAAGAGCTACTCGGTAAAAATCACACCAGTTCAGGTCGTCGCACGCCGTGAGTTATACTCGGTAGGAAACGTTAAGTTCCAGAATTCTGTTTGCTTGTTGGTATTCCATTTTTCCCTTCCGCCAGGCCTGCCAAATGCTGACATGTTTCACCAGCAAGATGCCAGGTCATTGGGCAAGAGAGTGCCCGCACTTCCCTGGACCCATGTTCTCCAGAGCCCCGCCAAGGACCCAGTCATCCCCCGTCATGGCATATAATACAGAGAAAAGCCAAAGGGATCAGTCCTTTCGTACCCAATGGTTAGGTATGAATTAGTACACGGTGAAAGGTACCTTACCGGTTGTAATAACGTACAGATAAGATACTCTTATCGATATCCGACCTACGACGGTCACATCTTCCAAGGATTGGACATTATTTCGTAGGGCAAGTGATTTCCGTAGTCCAGTTTGTGGTTGTATAACTCGATTAATGACCAAACACTGTTAAATAGAAATCACCAAAGCCAGTCCCACAGACAATTTCACAAGTCTGGTTGAATTGTACCTCTATCCAACATTGGATTCTGGAAGAATCGCGTCTCAATGAACGTACGAGATATATTTGCATACAGCTGAAAAATCAGCAAAATATCATGTTGCCGATGCTAGTTCATCGGGTTCAGGTGCGATTCTCTGTGATGATTTCCATACGGCCCATAAACAGTAGACCGAGACCGAAGCCACACAGAGCCCAACATGGCAGGAAATAGATTCCATTCCTTTTGCAATCCTTTCCCTTCTTCCAATAGTTTCTAATTCAGTGGAATATTTATACAGAGCCAGTCGGCCGCTCCTATAGTCGAGGTATGACGGATTTGCAGAAGTTGGCTGTTGACATTTTCGATTCCTGTCTCACCAATTATATTCGATTCGAGGTTCAATGGATTCCCAGAAATCAAAACGAAGAGGCTGATCTAGTAAGTTAGACTAATAGATATAGACGATTTGGGAAATTTCAAAAGCACTAGACTACAAACAAATGATTTATGGGGTCCACTCACAGTGGACTGCTTCGTTTTTTCTCAAGACACTCTAATCCAGGGACTTCTGGGGTAGGTGCATTTGCACAAGATTGGTCGAAAGAAAATTGTCTCCTAGTGTCGACCACGGTCCGTATTAGTGTGCTTCAACATCTCCATGCGCATAAGGAAACAAAAAAGGGGGTGGAGCATTGGTTTGCCCATGGTGGCCATTCTCTCCATTCTGGCCGTTGTTTTGGTCGTGTTATAAGCCTTGCATACCAGGAATTTGTACAGCAGAGGGCTTGAATGGCTTGAATGTATTGGAAAAATGAAGAAATCACAAGATATTTGGCCCAGAGTTCCATGCCTCAGATCAGATATAACTAATTTGTTTTTTCTCCTTCCTGCATTAGATAATTTTCAAACAGATATCCTGGTGTGGTTAGGAAGAATTCAAGGCTGGTATTTTTGCCGTTGTCCAGAGCAGGACAACTGGATATGTTCAAATGTATGCTTTTTCTTTTCATGGCTCGAAGACCACAAAACATTCCACTATTGCCTGTGCGTAATTGAGGTAATTGCAGTTTACATAATTGACGTATTTCGTCTGCAACAGCCCTAAAATGGCTTCTCTCTTATTTCCAAGCCTTATCTCGCATACTCGCCTATGGTACGACATACTCTTTCTGCTCAAGAGTACTGCATAATCCTCCCAAGCAAGAACCATTTTCTCTAGATTTTGGTTAAAACCATGGTCCCAAATTCGGGCTTCCCGAAAGTTCTCTAATACAACCACGAACAGCTTATGGGCAATTCCACGCAAAAGTGGACAAGTCTAGAAAGTGGAAAATGTATGAAATTTTCCGAATTACAAGCATCACATCATATGTAGTGTCAAATTTAAGGGGACAAAAAGATATTTCATTTAAGTGGTGTGCCATTGAGACGGAATGTATTTTAGGCACTTTGTTTTAACATGCAAACCGTGTTATTGAGTTTTTGTATTTAAGACAGAGACGGGTTCATATATTACAGGAAACGAATTTATGTTGCAGTTCATCAAATTTAGATTTTATGCCGTGTTAAAAAGAAAAACATGAAGAGGAAGTAACGTGAGTGACGATACCTCACTGTATGTAATCTCATGTCCCTTTCATCTCAAATACACACTGCTTTGATTCAACATGGGTTTTTTATATCTAGCTATGGGTCGAGTGAGAGGTAAAACCGTTATTTTTGTGTTGCAAAGTACAGTTTGAGGAGACATTTTTTGTAACGTGAATGACCAACAAAGCGCGTGTTAAAAAGAACGAATAGGTTGAATTTCTTTCCATTTTTGAGTACCCCTTACCCCAAGGTTGTTGCATGGCTACTTTGATTGAGCTTGAACGAATACTTTGAAAGCAGTGAGAGGTCGAAGTAATAATAATAATAATACAAGTTTTATATAGCGCTAAATTCGTGAAAAACACGCTCTAAGGCGCTTTACATAAACAATTTAGAAAGGAATTACAATAAGAAATGCCATTTAAACTATTAAAAAACATTTAAACCTACGTTAAAATCCATTTAGAAACATCCAAAACACATCCTACCCAGTCTCCCTAGGGAAAGTTAAAAACCAAAAGAAAAAAAAAAAAAAAAAAAAAAAAAAAAAAAAACAATGAAACCCCACTTTCAAAATACTCAACTTCAAATAAATAAGTCTTTAGAGATCTATGAAATTTATCAAGTATATTAATTTCCCTGAGTTCTAATGGGAGGGAATTCCAGAGTATAGCAGCAGATTTTCTGAAATGTCGATCACCATATCCAACTGTTTTGGTGCGCGGCACAACCAGAGTAATGCTGTTGCTGGAACGTAGTGATCTCACTGGCTTGTGTATATTAACCATGTCCTGGAGGTACTGTGGTGAAAAACCATGCAAGGCCTTAAAGGTGTTTGACAAGACTTTATACTCAAGACGACGTCTGAGTGGTAACCAGTGGAGCTGCTTCAGAACCGGAGTGATGTGATCACGGCGAGGCGTCCTGGTTATGATCCTAGCTGCCGTATTTTGTACCCGCTGAAGCTTATTGAGTAGTAAAGACGGCAGACCATAGAGGAGACCATTACAATAATCAAGTCTAGATGTCACAAGAGAGTGGATAAGGGACTTGGTAACATCCGATGTGAGAAACCGACGAATGTACCCAATGTTCCTTAACTGCATGTATGCTGAGCGACATACTGTGTTTACGTGTTGGACCATGGTCATATGCTGGTCGAAAATGACACCGAGGTTTCGGGCAGTTTTTGCAGTTGACAGTTGAACGTCACCCACAGTTATGAGCAGATCACTAACTGACTTCGGTCTGTACTTTGATGTAAAGAGCATGATTTCAGTCTTCTTGTCATTAAGCTTCAGTTTGTTGCAAGTGAGCCATTGTCGCACCTCACCAATACAATTGTTCATTCTCGCGGTCATCAGTGATTGACTTTCATGCGAACACGGGTTAAAAGTACCGTATATCTGTATATCATCCGCGTAAAAATGAACGCTCAGCTTATGCTTTCTTATGAGTTTACCCAATGGCTTAATAAACATGGAGAATAATTTGGGGCCAAGTACAGAACCTTGTGGCACCCCAAAATTAAGATGAGCAGGATTTGAGAGTTGATTATCAATACTGACTTTATGGTAGCGTTGTTTAAGATATGATCTCATCCAACTAATGGCAATGTCCTTCAATCCAAAGACATTATCCAGACGATGTAGCAATGCACCATGGTCAAGGGTATCGAATGCTGCTGACATATCTAATAGTGCAAGTACGGTTGCAGATCCTTGATCCAGTGTTTCGAGGATGTCTCCATGGACCTTGGTCAAGGCCGTTTCCGTTGAGTGGAACCTTCTATATGCAGATTGTAAAACCTCATGCAGCCTATTTGCGGTAGCCTCATGTCATATCAATGTTACGTGAGTGACGGTGGAATTTCCCTTATGTGTCACTAAAATTTACTCTTATTCAAACATGACGAAATGGTACAACTTAAAGCTCGTCATTTCGAACTTCTACAAAGGCTAGAGTATATTCATTCCCAGATCAAAAAACGGAAATATATGCGGTTGAGCGCCCCGATGAATTGGCATATATTTGGTTTCTCCACGGTATGTGATCACGAATGGTCTGCATATAGGGTGATTGGGTGTGGCGTGAGCTTCACTTCACGTTGGCTCGCACCACTGAACAGACGTGTAAAACACACATCTGTGTTGTGTATATATATATATATTTATATCAACATAGCAGAGCATTACTAGTTTTGAAAACCTGGATATTCCATGCGGTCTGTAATCGGGAGAATCCAATCCCTCTGGTTGGCAAGAGATAGCAAGCTTGGGGCCAAACTACGTTCTCAATTTTCTCAACGAGTTTCGAGTTTTCGTAGCCGGCTACTATCACGGTTGGTTTTTCAAGTCATTCCAGGTTTTCAACATTAGTAATTGCAAATTCGAAAATGGGAATCTTAATGTGTCTGCTAACTGTTTAGAATGTATCTACATTACACACGTATGCAACATCACATCTGTGAATGTCTGCAACGACCAACATTGTCTGTATTAATTGTAATTGTGTACAAGGTTTTACACCACAAAATTGTGCCGCATAAGTGGTGCGAAATCAGACCAACACAATCCAAATTATTGTTCCAAGTGTGATTGTTTAGTTATTATTGGGTCTATTCGTGGTTTAGTGGAGAACGGATATTTTCAGAGCAGGAAATACAACATTTTTATTTCCGATACCTGAGATGACTACTCACCAGTTCGATTATTACTTAGATATGTCAAATTGTAACGTTGAAATTGGCCAGGATGTTTATCTATTTACGGCTCTGTCGTTTCGCCGTAGTACAACATCACACACGCCAATATTGCATAGGCCTATACTAGATGCAGGGATTGTTTCCTGAAGCACTCGAGCAAGTAGGCGTTGAGCACCCAACGAAATATGGCATGCACAGTATGAGATCCGGCGTTGCATCTCATTTAGCAAATAAGTGAGTTTCATAGGAAAGATGCCAATCAGAGAATGAAAGTATCGGAGATACTCATAAGGAATGAAACACTAGTGACTTAAAGACCTACAATTAATGATGTATCGCAGAATTCAGGCTAAGTTTATAGTAATTGAACGATTTCATCTGATGCATTTAAGGATATACACGTAGTTGCTTTATTAAAATGCCTTACACACGAAGTGTGCTGGAGGTGCGTTGGTGACTGATACAGCAGCATGTATAAAGAGTAGGATAACTTTTATAATTTCACTTGCTAGTCGAAACCCAAAAATTAAAAAATGATTTTAATATAAATGTTGTGATATGAAAAAGTAGGCCTCATTGGAGGATGGTACGATGTACCGAGATGGACGGAACGTCCCGGCCTAAAGGGCATTTTTCCATGGAGGAACTGAGATGTGATGGCGAAGGGAAGGTACGACTGTATGATTCAGTCGAGTCTGATAATAACCTGTACATGTAAATATACTTTTAAAATTATGATTTTATATAAATGTTATGAGAAAGTAAATGGAGGAACTGAGATGTGATAATGGGGGGGGGGGGGGGGGGGGGGTTATATATGACATTATTCTCGTAGCAGTGTATAACTCAACGGTTACAGGCGACCGCATCCCATGCTCGGAATAAATTAATGCGATTCAGAAATAATGTGTTTGCGTTTAATCATTGTGTTGTCTAATAGCAGAAAACTATTTTTCATGTGTATGAGCGAAGCGAAGGAGCATGAAAATGGCGCTTCATGCAGTCGGCGACCCCATGACATACATCTGGGTGTGTCTGTTTGTGGGAAGAAACCGAAGATCGTATACGTGTATAGCGCCGCGTATAGCTAGTACAGTTATACTAGGATCTTTGGAAGGAACAGATAACATGCAAAACATATGTCTCTGTTAAATAAACGTGAAATTTATGGTTATTATTGGGGATATCGTTGGGATTATACTTCTCCAGTGCATCACGTTACGTGTGTGATACATGTCACAAGACCAAATACTCAAAGCACTGTCGAGAATCACGGACGCATTTTGTGAAATTCGTACTCTGAAATTCAATATGAATTGCCACACAGGCTGGCCTGGGGGGTAAGGGTATACAATTATGATGGTTTTAAATATCCCTATTTCCATTCATATTTGCCTCAACCACTCTTTCATATTTGCCCCAACCACTCTAGCTGGATGTGAGATTCGCCATGAGCCTAGAGCTGGAATTTTCAAGCTAAATTTAAACCATATATTTCATACAGGTCCATTCGAATTGGAAAGAAAGTGCACGATTTCGTTTTCACTTTAGAGCCTGACCGCATACTCGTACTCCGATTGTAGACAGACTCCGACTGCAGGAATTCTCGTCCTCGACCGACTGCTAAAAAGGGCCTCGATCGGGGCGCGTCCTTCTTCAGCACCTCGTCGGTAGGCTTTATCCAAAACCAACTTAAGAGGTTTTGTACAATACGATACTACTAGGCTCGGCTGTGACGAGTGATTTGGAAATTGGAGGCGAAACAGAGAGGCACTGGTTGAAAAATTAAGTGTTTACCGAACCCATGGCAAACACACCATGGAGTAAGGAGCACAAACCCTTCCTCCATGAACACACAAAACGGTCGTTTATCCCAGCCACAGTTGCTTGTAATTAATGTGCGATAATCGCGTATCGCATACTCGCGCGCGCGCTCGGATCGGTGACGTGACAGTATGGCTCGCCGCGCGGGCCGCATAATCTCTTTTCCTAGGAAGGTTAGGGGCAATTATCATAAATGGGCGTATCTAGACCGCATTACCATCATGCATATTCATGTTTAAGTTATTTTCTATAATAAGCATCGCACGCATCATTCAGACAACTATATAAGGTTGAAGTAAAAACAATTTGGTCGAGCTACTGTTGTGGCTATATTGATAGAGCATAAGGCTTTGGACTACAGAGGCCGGGGTTCGAATCCTCTGCCCGATTTATATTTCTTTTTCTTGTACTAATTGTGGTGTGGAGGATTTTATTTCAAGGGAAAACAAGTCTGAGAACCTCTCAGCTCACACAGTCAAGTACAACGCCCATTTATGATAATTGCCCCTAACTTTCCTAGGAAAAAAATCACGCGCGCGGGCCATGCATGTTTACATAAGCCCAAAGATCCCGACCCGTTAATGTATTCAGGTCATCACATAATTCATATGCATGTCCGTTTAGCGATCGCTGATTGGCTCCCTAGGGAAGCCTAGGGAGAAATAAAGAAAAAGTTAAACCGCTGGTGCAGGATTCCCAAGACGATAGTGCGAGCCATGAGTTGGTCTAATCGTACCGTCAGAGGGCGCACTGCATGGAACGAATAAACGCGACGCTACACGATCCATTATCGATCCTGTCGTATTGAACCAAGACTAGGGTCAACATCGCTAAACTGGCGTGCACTATGTAGCAGCAGTGGTTGTAGCAAAAGATTCCCAAGATCTCCTGATCAGAGTGCTAGCTGCGAAACGGCGGGTTTTTGGTCCTGTCAATACGCCGCCCGCAGTCCGAGGCCTAGTTGGCCCGAAAGCCTGTCCTAAAAGGAAGTCCGAAGACTAATAACCTCGCGTGTACGGAAACACAACAACGACAATTTGTATCACAAGGGTATATGTAAATTTATTGTTTGTCCTTTTCATTTGTATAATGGAAAGAATTTGGTGGTGATGATACCCCAACATGCCTAACGTTGTTTGTTTAACAATCCTTACTTAGAAATTACGAGACTGTGCGTATAAAGTTCAGATAAATGACGCTTCATTGATATAATACGGAAGACGGATAGTGCCACTGAAAAGGGATAAATATATTTTTTGCAAACGCGTGAAAACATTTTTTGTACCGTTTATCTGGCGGCCGCCACTTAATTATCTGGCGGCCGCCACTTAATTATCTGGCGGCCGCCACTTAATTATCTGGCGGCCGCCACTTATTATGTGGCGGCCGCCACTTAATTATCCGACGGCCGCTACTTGTTTTGTGACAGTTACATAATGATGGAATTGTAATTCAGGCCACAGTCAACTCGTGAAATCAGAACGACGGGAAATATGAATCCCCCAAAATGGACAACCCTATTTTTCTAATTTTCTGCAAGTAGACTTTCGGACTTTTTAAGTCGCGGAAACTGTTTTCAAAAATGTCAATTATACCCAGCAAGATATGGGACCAAGGGGTACCTCTCCCCCTCTTATCCTGGTACCCTATACACAATCAAGTCTACATCTGCATGCGAGTATGTGTTTATTCCGAGTAGGCCTAAGCCTATTTTTTGTCCTCATAGCTGAATTTTGAAATGCATCGAGCAGAATTTTGCGATTCTTATCTGGTCACCGTGAGAAACTGCACGCTGATGTCCCTAAACCCGACAACAACGTTGAATTTAAAGTTTTTGTACTGTTTGTTCCCGTTTGTAATGCATTTTGAAGTTTCAAGATAGCCTCGAAATCGGCATTTTTTACTTCTCACAACACAATCTGGGAAGGGGATGATTTTACATAAAAATTTTTTTTAGCGGTTTGCGCGACTTAAAAAAATCATAAATCGTGTTTGCAGAAACATTTGAGGCAAGTGACAGAGGGAACCCCCCCCCTTCTTTTGTGTTGGTCATTGTGTTCCTGGAATCTCAGGAATTCCTTTCAGATATCCGGGGGGGGGGGGGGGGGGTAAAATAGTCTGGATTGTTTATAGGGTACCAGGATAAGAGGGGGTGAGGTACCCCTTGGTCCCATATCTTGCTGGGTATAATTGACATTTTTGAAAACAGTTTCCGCGACTTAAAAAGTCCAAAAGTCTGCTTGCAGAAAATTGGAAAATAGGGTTGTCCATTTTGGGGATTCATATTTCCTGTCGTTCTGATTTCACGAGTTGACTGTGGCCTGAATTACAATTCCCTCATTATGTAGCTGTCACCAAACAAGTAGCGGCCGTCGGATAATTAAGTGGCGGCCGCCACATAATTAAGTGGCGGCCGCCACATAATAAGTGGCGGCCGCCAGATAATTATGTGGCGGCCGCCAGATAATTATGTGGCGGCCGCCAGATAATTATGTGGCGGCCGCCACATAATTAAGTGGCGGCCGCCAGATAATTAAGTGGCGGCCGCCAGATAATTAAGTGGCGGCCGCCACATAATTAAGTGGCGGCCGCCAGATAATTAAGTGGCGGCCGCCACATAATTAAGTGGCGGCCGCCAGATAAACGGTACAAAAAAATGTTTTCGCGCGTTTGCAAAAAATATATTCATCCCTTTTCAGTGGCACTATCCGTCTTCCGTAATATAATGCTCAGCTCATCCATGTCAACCATTCTGAACCCATGAACTGCTCGTAGTTTGCGGCTTTTTTGCACGATTTTACAATCAAGCTAATCAATCTATTACCAAAGAGCCTATGCTGTCATTGTGAATGCGACGAAGGTGTGAAGTTTAAGTATTGCTATCAGACTACTACATGCCCAGAATAAGAATACATCGCTCACAGGGAGCCTAATTTGCATGAGTATCCAAAAATCTTGGACATTTTAATGATCCCATACCAGGGTGAGAGAGCAGCTGTGGTGTCGGTGAGGGCGCTGCTCGACACCATGGGAACGAGGTTGCACTTCGGATGGCCTGAAGTGCTGGACAGGAGGCACGGACGTGGCCGTTGATGCCGCGTTGGAAGCAGGTCCTGAGGGGAGAACGTTTCGGAGAGCTTCTGCTTCTTGGTGGTGGAAGCGAGCTTCTGCTGAAGCGACTGGATGGCTGTCAAGTTCTCCCGATTAGAGGCTTGTATCCGAAATTATCGTTGCAAGGTGATATTGTGGCGTTAGTGTATGCTCAAACGTTATGAAGGGAATCGGGTTAGCGAGGTTCGAAGATAGCCTTTTAGAGGTATGGCGGACACAATAGGAGGGCGCTATATAAACCTTTTGTGCCATACAAGTTCATTAGGACAAGTTCATCAGGACAAGTTCATCAGGACAAGTTCATTAGGACACTGGGAGGAATTCCTGCCCGTGCCGGAAATGTCCGAACATTCCCGAAGTCGATTTCGTCACCACCCAAATGATAGCGTTGATGTTCACGATAGTATCTATAAACAAAATGAAATTCGTACCCGTTGTCTTTCTTGATTATTTAAATTTGCAATGAGACTGAAGCTTATCTGAGGAAAAGTTGATGCCACATTATTGCAGTATTTTGGTCCCCGTGTCCATGGGCGGCGATCCGGGGGGGGGGGGGGGGACGGGGGGAACACGTCCCCCCAATGTTTTTTGTGGAGGGGACGGCTATGGCAGTGTCCCCCTAATATTTTGCCATGGGTCACTGACTTTTACATGCACCAGTGTGCACCAAAACACAAACATCAGCACACATTTTCAAAAATTTCCCAGGAGACACAAGAGACACCAAATACAAAATTTCCGATTACACGATTCTCTAATAACACTTAAACTGATTGTGCGTTCTTCCGAAAAAAGTATTTGTCAGGGATGGATATATAATCTCCAATATTTGTTGTTTGTATTTCAAGAGATAAGTATAAAGTTTACCTATTTTTAGCATCTCCATAGTACTTCGTACGTGGTTGATAACAATAAAACAAATTAAACAAATACAATAAATCAACAAATCAATTTAAACAGTTCATTCCACCAAAAAGTAGTACTAGGGTCTTAAGAAACAACTTAAACATTCCAGAAATCCGATGTAAAACAAAACGAATGCAGGACAGTGCAATACCATACTTAATTAAATTACACAACATGGAGCATAAATGTGGGTATACAATATATAATAATGTATTTTTTAATAGTTCAATTAACTTTTAAATGTCATTCTTATTATGTAAATCCATTATAATTCAGTGTTAACTGCGAGAATGGATTAATAAACCAATATGAAATTTAATGAAATAAGGGTGACGTCATTGCACAACTAGCCCGTGAAAGTTTGTATTGGTTGTGCGCTTTTTTTCTCCGTCCCCCCCTCCCCCAACCTTGACGAGAAATCGCCGCCGCTGCCCGTGTCTGACAAGAGTATTATTTTTGAATGTTGCCACTGATGACGTCAATCGGACTGACAATGTGCGTTATGATATCTTTTTAGCCTTTGCGGCTGTTGAATTCTTTTTCTCCAAACTACATCCGAATGGATTCATTGTTGAGCGACCTCTATAATACTTTCAGTATTCCGATGGCCTAGTGGATACGATTCTAGACTATGAGGCAGAAGGCACTGGGTTCGAGACCTCAAGGTTACCAATTTTTTTTCTTCTAATTTCCAGCTTTGGATGATTTTTTTAAAAGGGAAATAAAGTCCGGAAGTTCATTACGTTCGAAATCATTTTTTTTCCTAATTCGTGGCTCCGGAGGATTTTTCTTAAAAGGGAAGTCAAGTCCGAAATCTCATAGCTTTTTTTGTTCGGACGTCGTTTGGGAAAAAAAATTGCGGCTGGCGTGACCTATTTTATCAGTAAATCCCGAGGTCACGGAATCAGAACAAGAGGAAATAAGCTGACTTACCAGTGCATGCATCGTACCATCGACTGACAAGTCCCACTCCTGGGCGTGGCCGCTCCCCCGCCTTCGAGATGTAGCAGTTCTCGTAGATATCCCACATCAGACGACAGTTCTTGTTGGCCATTCTGCATACTGAATAACAACATCAGAGCTTATTTGTCCAAGCTTTGATTAAACATTTTTATTAAATGTATTTCCCTCACTAACAAGTTTTCTCATGCAAGAAAACTGAATTTTTTACGAAACAGGTACTTACATATTACGACACTGGGCACTGTATTTGGTCTTCCAAATACAGTTTTAGTATGTGCTATACAGTGTGTTCCCCCCCCCAAAAAAAAACAAAAAAAAACGAGAAATCAATCAACATTCCTGCTTTGTTGGGATTGATCATAAAAACTAATAAAATTATATATGTACCAGAAAGGTTAAAATGTCAGCTTTCATATGACACCCTATGTGATCCAATCAGGCATTATGACATAATGGGCACTTTACTAAGACAGGTGCAAATGCTGTTTTGGACACTTTCAGTTTTGCCCTATTGAGGTATGGTATCACTGTCAAGAAAGGGAAATGGACATTTGTTACCATGGAAGGGCTGACATTGGCCATGTCACTGTACCTGATATTATGTAATCTACTTTTCAATTTCTTCCACAAATTCCTGTGTCAGGTGGGTAGGCACTTCAGATGTGAAGATAGTGCCGTTAAACGCAATAGAGGAATCCCACAACGACGAGTTTAGCGCCGATCTGTGCACTTCCGCGTTTGAAAACGAAGATCTCAATGTCACAGTAAACAACTTTATGCTGATCGTACGCCTGCTCTGCCTTTTATGGCCTGATTCATTCATGCTTGTGCTGAAAAGCTTTGTTTGTTTGCCACTGACATTCTCGCTTTCAACCCGGAAGTGCACAGAAGGGGCTAATGTGAAATTCATCTTTAGCAATTACAAAGGGTATTCCTTGTCATCGAGTACACAAGCACTGGAAGTCTGATGCAAGTATACGCAATGCACTTACTCAGCAGTTTCCTGAAAGACCAGCCCCTTTCAAGTAGACAATCTGGAAAAATATCAAAAAATATCGGCAGCTTGGCACAAGTTTGAACCAAAATAGGGGTTACTCTGGCCGCCGTCGCACTGGTCGTTTGCCTGCATCAGACTTCTAGTGCGTGTGTAGGCCTACTCGATGACATTTCAACCTTTCTGATAAATATATATTAGTTTTATGATAAATCCCAACAAATCAGGAATACTCATTTATTTCTCGGTTTCCTTTTTTGGGGGACACACTGCATAGGCCTACGAGCGTAAATTGGCATGCATTAATATTGTAGGAATTCGGAGCTTCTCGCAGCTAATTGGAGACATTTGAGACGCTGGTGGCAGCAGACATACCGGCCCTTTTCTATTTTTCTAATCAGTCGTGCGCATGCTTAGAACTACGCTCGCATGCTCAGAGCTAGCACAAAGGACCGGTATGTCTGCTGCCACAAGCGTCTCAAAAGTCTCCGATTCAAAATTTGAGACGACATTCATTCGGTAGCTTATAACTTAACCTGATGCTCACAAATTAATGCGATTCAAATTGAAAAAAAATATTGTTTAAGAGTGACATACTGTAGGTTTTCCCGGCCAATTGCACCATGTTTTCGTTCATTTTAACACCTGGCTCATTCAGTTTAGATTTTAGCTTCTTTTAGCTTCAGTCGTCCATGTGAAAAATGCATTCAAATTAATAGAAGTGTCGTATTGTTCATTCGATTTCGTCTGGACCAGCAGTGAGGGGTTGAACGAGCATTCATTTTCATTAATGGGCAAACATATTTCACCTCTTTTTAAAGCATCTTTTCCTACATGTCCACATTCCTGCATGTCCGTATTCCTATAAAAGTCTGAGTTATCTCAACGCAAAACATATCTGACGTCTTCAATCAGTAGATGCACATCTCTCCTTCTTAACTAAGATAAGATGGCGAGCCTACGGAAGGGGAGTTGAGATCGTCTGATGAAAACAAATTACCCGAGAGAAGTGTTCCCGAGGGTAAAACCATTGCCAAAAATACATGCCCCAATGTTTTGCACATGAAGAGATCGATGGGTGAATTAGAACGAAAAATAAGTTAAAAACATGTCAACAAACAGATAACTAGATGGCCCTAATTGTTTGGGTCAAACTTTAAGACAAACAAAGATTGACAGTGGCCTTTTCATTTCATTAGTTCGTTACATCATTCATCCCTCATATCAGTTCAGAAGTTACATTATACATTTTACAATTTTTTTCATTATAAATTTTACAAACTTTTACAGAAAATACATCCATTAAAACATATTATTAACTTGAATGACAATTTGATGAAAATTATTGCCCATAAACGAATAAGAAAAGAAAAATATATGGTCATACGTGATATGCACACCGACATTCGCAAATTTGAATGCTTCGACTGTCAAAGGATGTCACAAAACTCAGTTTAGAATGCAACCAATGAAGTCTTAAATGCACCAAAACGAAATAGAATGCACCTAAACGAAAACAAACATGAGGAACAAAATCTTGGGTGCTTACAAATTGAAATTGAATGCCCAACAGTGAAAAAGAAACCTTAATTTGATCGGATGTGTAAAAATCCACGCGAATTTGAATGACCAATTACGAAAATGATCAGAAAAATTCGCAAATTTGCCGGGAAAAGCTATATTAAAAATTACTCACCAGCTTCAACCACATCAACGTGAAACCCTCTCATCGTCCCAGTGAGTTTATCTCTGTTCTCATAAAAATATCAAATATTTTCGTAATCAAGCAATGACAAAAATACCTCAAAATTAATACCGTCTTTAGCCATTAGCGGGTAACTTGACTGTCAAATCTAGTGACAAGTGTTTTATACTGGTTATATTGGTTGCGCTTCTGATAATACTTACATGTATTCTTGGTTGTTTCTGCTGTCATGACCGATTGCGAACACCCATATTTTGTCTTCATCCGTACCACCTGTGGAAGATAAATAAGAACGCCCCTGTGGATTAGCTTTCGTGATGGATTCGAATACGGTCATGGTTAGCCCATAACGCGACCCAGCGAATGATAAGAAGTATTGAATAAGTACACTTGTACTACAGATGCATGCGCGGAGATTTCTTGTTGCATGTGGGGGGATGATTTTTGAAAGGCCATCCTTGTGTGGAACACGGCACGGGGTCCAAGGGACCGCTTAAGGGCCCCCTGGTGGGTTGCAGGCGCAAAGCCCTTGCTAGTGGTTGAGGTAAAGCCCCCTGGAGCCCCTGGGGTTTACACAATTTTAGGTGCACAATTGTGTCAAAATTCAACCTTTTCTTCAGCTTGAATTGCAATAAATGACAATAATTAACACCTTCAAGCATTAAAAAATACAAAAGATCTTCAAAACTCAAATTTCTCATCCAATGTATTCGGAAGCGTAAGCGTCTCTTTGCACAATGGAGCTCTGGTCACCTAGCAACACAAATAATGCCTATGCATTATATTAAGAATAAATTATTTACAAAATAATTATTGCAAAATAATGCCTTGATGCATTTCGGTAAGGCATGATTAGAATGTGATTTGGTCTACACTTGACAAAAACTATGAAAACATATGGTGGACAATGATGTATACTTGACGACATTATAACTGGAATGCCGGAGATGCAAAACTCAGGCTCTAACAAAAGTTCCCAAACACAAACGTTTGTGTGTGAGTGCGCGCCGATTCCCAGTGAATGCCAGTTGAAGTCTGCCATCGGTATTTTAATTACATTGTATTACATGCGCCGCACGTGCGTTCATACCGTCTATTGGCGCATAACAAAATCCGTTTGCCGTTGCAACTTTCTATTGCCTTTGTTGGGTGTGTTAGTTGAGTGAAAACAATAAAATAAAAGGCCATCATCTTTGTTGGGATCTGAACTTACGGCGTGGGGTCCGGGGTCCGGGGCCCGGTTAAGGGGCCCGGTTAAGGGGCCCGTAAAATTTAGGATTCTGGATGCTCTGTGGTGCAATCTGAGGCGATTCCTGGCCACTTTCATCTGACTTTTTTTTAAACAAAAGTTTTGACGATTTTATGCAGACTATAGATATCATGATTTTTGGCATTATTTTCTAGCCATTATTTTAGCCATGTCATGACTACAAAAGTCTAGACGGGGGCAAACCAAAACGGATAAATGCGAGCGCGAAGCCCTTACGGTGTGGGGTCCGGGGCCCGCTTAAGGGCCCCGGAAATGTTTGGAGTGTGGATGCCCCAGTGGTGCAATCTGAGGCGATTCCTGGCTACTTTCACCTGATTTTTTTAAACAAAAGTTGTGACGATTTTATGGAGAATATATACATGTATATCATGATTGTTGCCATTATTTTCTAGGGATTATTTTAGCCATGTCATGACTACAAAAATTTAGACGGGGGCATTGAGTTTAAACGCACTGTGGGCAAGAGCTCAGTATGTACGTGCAGGCGCGGATCCGGGGGGGGGGGGGGGGTGGCCGCGGGGTCACGTGCCCCCCGGTAAATTGAGTAAAAAAAAAGTAAGTTAGTACGCCTACCCTTAAAAAGTGGGGGGATGATTACATTGGTCATCCCCCCAGGTCAAAAAGTGGGGGATATATACCCCCCCCCACCCCCCCCCCCCCCGGGATCTCCGCCCATAGTGTAAACCGTGTAAGGTGTCCTGTCACCAAAATGAACAACGATGTAATCCGCCGCAATGTACATAAACGGAGTCCTCACGTGGGCTACGCGCGGCGGCAACTAACCTCCGTATGTTTTAACTTTATGGATATTCAGGACTACATCTCCCAGGCCAAGGTTGCGTTTTGCTTTACTTTGCATATTAAAAAGGCCAGTTGCAGTTACCGAGTTACATTAATTAAAGGTATACAACATTTGCAAACATAAAAAACAACACCTTACTTGACATTAAGTAAATAGTAGTCTCAACCATCAAGCGTAATCATGATACCGGAATTTGTGAGATTTTGTATCAATTCCCAATGATGGTCGATCGACCATCGGGAAATACCCGACTTTTTCAAATACTGCCTCCAATTTTCCAACAGTAATGCAGTTGTAGGCATTTGGATAAATAAAGAAGACAATAGAAGTATCCAACTTCAACTTCAAAATAGTTTATCCAAACCAAACAGCATTTTTTATTTTTATTGCAAACAACGAACTATTCTGTCTAGGAAACAAGGTAGTATTATTTAACGTCTGTGACTGTCTGCCGTTTATTGATGTACAGTAGTGTCCCATTGTTCAGTCACAAGACAGATTGTTTTTCGAATCATTAAACTTGGGCAGAACCGCGACGACCATCTGCAGGCCAGGAATTTATCATCGATGACGAATAGCGCAGAGTTACGCGAATTAGCATCTTTTACATAACTCAAAATTATCAAGAATATTAAAGATGAATAAAAATTGTTAATTCTGATGATATTTTGTCTTTGGAAATGACTAAAAGTTGATAATGCACGTGTGAGTGACCAGTATCGAATATTTGTTAAAGCGATATTCTGCGAATGCAGTAACCGCAACATTGAGTTCATATCAATAGTGACCACACAAATCCCAACTCTAAACCTAACCCTATAGTGCTTAAGCACCCCTCCCCATAAAAAAATCGTCTCCCCCAGTCGCCCCCACCACTGTAATTTTCGAAAACGGAGAAAATAATGGTATAATACTTTGAGCCCCCCGAGCCCCCCCCCCCCCCCCCCCTACTTTCACCTGATTTGTTTAAACAAAAGTTGTGACGATTTTATGGAGAATATATACATGTATATCATGATTTTTGCCATTATTTTCTAGTGATTATTTTAGCCATGTCATGACTACACAAATTTAGACGGGGGCACACCCAAAACGGATAAATGCGAGCGCGTTGTTAAGATTACAATGTATATGGAGAATATATATATCATTATGTTAGCCATTATTGTTTGGCAATTTTTTAGCCATGTCATGCATCACTACAAAAATCTAAGTTTCTCCCTCCCCCATTTTTGGCGTCTAATTTGCAGTTTTTCCCCTTCATTTTCAATTTATCCGGAATTTGTCTTGGTTTTAATTCAGTTCAGTTGAAGTTTTCAAAAAAGGGCTTGATTTCAGACTGTTCCTTGCCCTGTGTTAAAACCATCGGCAGAGGATTTAGGCACATTTAGTATGTCATTCAGTCAAGTGATCCATTGTTTCCTGCTGGTTGGGGCCATTTAACCTGTAATAAACTCCCCAAGGGAATATTGAGATGCACCGCGATTGAGGGGGGATCGATGGACAGAGTTGAAATCCCAGGGATCCGGGAGATACACCGGTTTTCTCTTAAAAGAGGGATTCAAGTTCCATGGCATGATTGATAGCCTATTTTTTTCTTATTGCATTTTTCAGTAGTTTTATGCCAAAAAGTAGACACAGCAGATGTTTATCATCGGCGGCGGTAATTTTTTTAAGGAGGTTGCCCTCCTCCCTTCCCTTTCTCTCACCTCCCCCTCTTTTTTTTCCCTCTTCTTTTTTTCTCTTTTTTTTTTTTTTTGACTCAATTTACCGGGGGGCACGTGACCCCGCGGCCACCCCCCCGGATCCGCGCCTGTACATACCGAGCTCTTGCCCACAGTGCGTTTAAACTCAATGCAGGGAAAGTAAACGAACGACACTCGCACTTGCTGGGCTGCGTGGTGCTGGCCTGTCAAGGTGTCATGGTATCGCATTACACGCGAGGACAGAAAAAAGGGTATAACAAAGGGAACAATACTGTCCTCACATCTATTTCTTTGTTACGGAAAAAGTGAGGACAGGCAAACTAGTGCTTATGCCTAATTTACATTTGCCCCGGGCGCCGTGCGATAAATGGGTCTACGATTTTCCGTACGATTTTTGAGGCATCGTAGGTGGCTACGGGCTAAGGCGTATGTGTTCACATTGTGTACGAGCATCGTGTGTTTTCTCGTACGGGCCCTCGGGGGCAGGCCGCCGGGGCAAAGCCGTACAGAGGCTGCGCGGAGATGGTGCGGCCGCTGTGGGGTTGCAGCGGGATGACTGCTCAATATCCGTGCGATATCCGTGCGATTTCACGGGTACTGCACGGGCAGCGAGCGGCAACCTTGCGATAGCTGTGTGAGGGCCGTGCGATTGTCCCAAGAGCCTACAATCTCCGTACGATTTTTTTTGGCCTCAATGTCCACCTAAAATCTTGCGTTTTCTGCACGATCAGCGCGCGGCCTCCGCGCGGTGCCCGTGCGGGGATTGTGCAATGCCACCTACGACATGTCTACGGGCTACGGGCTTACGATTTTTTCAAATTTGTATAACTTCTCGCTAAACAAAATCGTAGAGGCCGCGGCGCACGTGAATCCGTACGAAAATCTCACGGCCGCCTCCTGCCTCCGCACGGAGGCCGCACGGAAAGGGGGATACGGGCAGGATACGGGCTCCGTAGACCCATCGCAGGCCAAATGTGAATTTGGCATTAGTCTATGGGGATGGGTTATATTAAAGGGATCAATGGAAAGTCATCACGTGTATAACGAAACAAAAATACATGTATTGGCAAGTTACGGACTCTGCGCAAGTTAGTACGCCTACCCTTAAAAAGTGGGGGGATTATTACATTGGTCATCCCCCCCAGGTCAAAAAGTGGGGGGGATATATCCCCCCCATCCCCCCCCCCCCCCCCGGGATCTCCGCCCATGTACAGATGCATACCCAAGGCACGAACATTATGGTTGAGACCAGTAAATCGTATGGTGTTCTGTATCTGCCATCTCGCATCTCGCCCCGCGGATCTCCCCCGGCGGGCTATTGCAGTCTGTGGTTCGTTTTTGCCCTTTACGTCTTAGCTCAGTCTGTGGTTTGAGCACAGTAAACTAGTCTAAATCAGACGAATCTAGATGTGCTAACTATAAACGTTGCACTAATATTATGTCGTCTTTGCCCCTGTTTAAGTGTTTTAAAGTACATTTCAGCCTATCTGAAGAAGCAGTAAGTACTTAAGAACGTCTTTGTTTTCATAACTTGTTTTTAATGTCTGTCCTTTGTCCGGAAACTGGTACAGTTTATATGTACAAATTCAACGTTAGAACACGTATGTAGTCGAGTCGTCTAACGTGGTGGACTTAAACTTTTCCACCGACTTTTACTAGTATTGCCAAATTTCTTCGCAAATGAGTTTCAAACTTCTTCAGTTTAATAACGGTACTATTGACGTATTTTAAACATAACCTAATAACAGTATCCTGTAAATCGGTCCACTAATAAATTGAAGTAAAAATGTCGCGTCCGAATATTGTGCATGTGCTTACTGCATGTACTATACGGTGTTTGCTATTGTGTATAAAGATGTGATGCTGAAGGCACTTTGTTAATTCTGCCCTGTGTATATATAACATTGTGTTTAACGTCTTTCGGTTTTTTGAAGGGTGATACTCATTTTGAAAAAATGAAAAGATTTTCCTTCGAAGCTTGATGACAAGGAAACCAAAACAAAATTCTAATAGACTTTGTCATCTTTGTTTTGACATAAACATGGATCTGCTCGATATTAAAGGTCGTACACATACATCTCACTCTTTTAGAAAATCTGCGGGGGGAGATCCGTGGGGCGAGATCCGTGGGGCGAGATCCGCGGGGCGAGATCCGCGGGGCGAGATCCGCGGGGCGAGATCCGCGGGGCGAGATCCGCGGGGCGAGATCCGCGGGGGGAGATCCGCGGGGGGAGATCCGCGGGGCGAGATGCGCGGGGCGCGAGGCGAGATGCGCGGGGCGCGAGGCGAGATGGCAGATATAGAACACCATAAAATCGGGCCACAATTACCTACGCCAGCCAAATCACTTTTTGCGAGCTCTCAAATTATCTGCTGTTAGAGCATTGTGTGGGCCATGAACTTGTGGGTTTGTAAAAGAGAAGGCCGGAAGCCGTGCATAAGACTGTACGTCAGCTTGTATTACTGTGAAATTCGGATGAATTTGGGCCTTAAAAGTGCTCTATTTTGCAAAGGAGGGTAGGCATCATCTTTCAAGCTGGCGATGGGCTACAGGGCTACTTTTAGGGGCGATTATCTTTGGATGAAAATTTCTCCCAAAAGTCATTGGTTAACCCCCACAAAATTGAACAGAAGCCGAACAATGATGAAATAAGGTTTAATTTGATGTGTGTCTTAAACACTTTGGAGAGTTGAGAGTATTTTTCCTGAATTTTGGAACTTGGCGTATTTATCATTGGGCTATGGAAGTTGATTTACTGGTGTGCAACCATATAAATAACCTGCACTCGCAATGCGTCTATAAATACTGAAGCCAGCAGGTGCCATTACCGTGCCATAGTACACAGAAACTATCCTATACTATTAAGAACGAGGATGTAAGTACAAACCCAGATAGCACAAGTCGTTATAGCACAAATTGTTCATTTAGTTGATATATTGTTTTGGTTTAATAGTTAACGTTAAACGAACGTTCAGTTAGAGTCAGTTTTGTCAATGTTGTCAATTTGTTGATTTAAGTACGCTGTTTTAACGTAGATTTCATGTTACATGCTTCTCTGGATTTAGAGGTTAATTTGTCAACATTGATTGAACGTTGTTATCAGGTTAGTACCAACGATTCATTTTCCGTCATCCTGTCAACGTTAAAAAACGGTTACATTCGGTTTGTAAGGTTTGTTCAAGAATGGTTGACTATATAACGTTAAAACATTGTTTGAACTTGGTTAGCAATGCCTTTTGGCTAATAGCATGCAGTTCAGTGGATAACGTTAAAACAGCGTTAGCAGAAGGTTGGTGAGGTTGGTTGAACCTTGGTTCACGGAACAACGTTAAATCATCATATTCGGGAGGTTAGCGAGGTTGGTTGAACCGAGGTTCACTAAACAACGTTAAAGCAGCGTTTGCAGAAGGTTAGCGAGGTTGGTTGAACCGAGGTTCCCAAAAGAACGTTAAAAACAACGTTTACCGACGGTCAGCGAGGTTGGTTGAACAATGAACAACGTTAACGCATCGTTTGCGGAAGGTTGATGAGGTTGATTGAATCGTGGTTCACGGCCGGAACAACGTAAAAGAATCGATTTCGGGAGTCTAGTGAGGTCGGTTGAACCGAGGTTCACTAAACAACGTTAAAGCATCGTTTGCGGAAGGTTAGCGAGGCTAGTTGAACGGTGGTTCTCTGAACAACGTTAAAACATTGTTTACAGTAGGTTAGCGAGGTAAACTGAACAGGGGTTCTACAATCAACGTTATATGTACATGTACACTGTAAAAGAAATCCCGTAAAATCACGCGTTTTTCCCCCTGTAAAAAAAAACAGACAATCGCTGTATTTAAGTTTGAACGGGTTTCGAATGTAAAATCTCATGTTCTTCTACACGAATCTCATTATGCAGCAACTGACCAATCAGATCTGAGGAAATTTGTGTTCACACAAGTCATGTTAAATTGTAGTGTTTCGTCCAAAAACACGATTTCTTGACTATAATATTTAATTATTAAATATGCAATTCCACATAGGAATTTCGACTTTTTTAAACAGAGGTGAAGAATCGCATAACATCATCTTTTGTATTTAAATATTGACATTTTTCATCGGAAACTGTGACTTCATGATGGCAGGATATGAAGATTAAGCGCAACTTTAATCGGGTTTATGGACGCGCGGATACCTCTAGAATTTTGTGAAGATTCATGCTCTCTGTTCCATGGTGCAGTGTCGCTATGCCTTCACAGTCGTTGGCATGCAGGGATGGCAAACCGTTGGTATACACGTTAATCTGTTGAGCGCGCGCCTGGTACCCGGTGTTGTTGTCTATTTTTACGTCACACGCTGAACGCGCAAATGACCGCCGTTCATTCGTGGATAGTTCACATTAACATAAAGTGCTTGGCGTCGCGTCATCATTCTCGATTCCACCACTGTTGGGAGTAACAGCAACATTTTGCTAAGAATTTTTACCCCACCACCACCCCATCAGCCACCTTTCTCTCTTTCTCTTGGGTTCAGTAGCTCTGTTTTTCCACTCTAACGGCGTGTTTTCCCCACACAAACACTGGCTCTTGTTATCCATCTACGCAATTATCTCAGTTTATTCCGGGAAATGTTCCATGATAATATCAAACAGTTCTATATTGTGTTCTTAATGGTTAACGAGGTTATTTTTAAAGGTGTAATAGTTAAATTTTGATTTTCTGGTAATTCAGAGGATGATTTTGATTGGTTGGATAACACAAGGCAATTTATATAACTGTTTTCAGTTAAAGCCCATAAATAGCTTGACAGTGATTGGGAAGTAGTAAAGTGATGTAAGCTTTTATGTTTAAGGTGGAAAAAATGTCATTTTGCCATGGAAACAAACTCAATCTTTTTAAAGAACATTATGGCAATGTATGTATTAATCTGTATTTAACTGCAAATATTAAACTAATTTACATAATTATATAAATTATAAATAAATTATTTTAAATTGTAAATAAATAAAAAATAAGGACTACTGAACCCCCAAAACAAAGATTGGATGTTTTAGTTTTTTGTGTTCGAGTAAAGCAAATCCATAAATGCTGAATATAAAGCCAAAGCGTAGTATTTGTCTATTTGATATTTAGAGTAATGTACAGGGTGGATAAAAAAAAACGAAACCGATATATTATTGCTAATTGTAACAGAAGAAGGGCACATGTGAACCAAAGGGAGATATCCTCTGTTAGGGTTGAATCTCCTCTTTAAAATGACACCCTGATCATGTCATTACACTCACGGTTGACTGAGCAGTGACCAATGTTATGAAAGGGTCTATTTAGGGAATTGCGCCACATTTCAATTGTGGTTTTTGTGGTGTCATTTGTCACAGAGTGAAAGGCTATGGTTGCCAATCAAGCCAGGGGAAAAAAGAGATTTTACTATGTGAACTTAATAACATTTATTCGCGCAGTGTTATTTACATAATTAAACATGCCCCTCAACATGTCTTCCGTTTTCCCCGACACAAATCTGAGCACGGCGTCGCATGCCCATCACTGCCGAGCGAATCACACCAGGTTGCCCGCGTAGGATGTCGACTTCTCGGACAATCCGCTCCCTCAAGTCTTGAATATCCTGTGGTGGCGTAACAAAGACCTTGTCTTTCAAATAACCACAGAGAAAGAAATCGCATGGGGTTAGATCCGGGGATCTCGGGGGCCATTCCACGTTGTGGTTCAGAGCAATGATTCTTTCTCCAATCAGTTCCGCCAATCGCTCTCAGTTCCAATCAACATCTCGTTCAATGCACAGCTGGGCTCGGCGCATCGTTCCTGCAACAGCACGACGAATCATCTCCCTGTCTTGTCTGAGAATGTCAATTTCACGAGTTATCCTTTCCTGGAGGTCATCCAGATTTGCTGGAGGAGTGGTGAAAACCCGAGCTTTTAGATATCCCCATAAAAAGTAGTAAAGAGGGGTCAGAGCAGGAGATCTTGGGAGCCACTCCACCGGTTGATTCAAGGCAATGACCAGTTGGCGCAACTCAGATTTCACCCGCGACAATTCAACCAATCAATGCCGTTTATTCTCACCGTTTTCGTTATCGTCTTCGTTATCGCGGCCAGTGTGACCGGCCGTTATAAGGCTAACCTAACATCAAGGTCAGACACGACAGAACACTGCTCACGAATCGGTTTCTCGAGTCATCACGGCGAGCGGACTCTTCTGCATGAGTTTGACTGATCCCCGACTGTTTTAAACTTCAATTGGTTCTCATCATCTATATGTAAATGAGCTTGAAAATGTTCACTGTGTAATACACCGAGCGACTTACTGTGGCAAGTTTGGCTGGGTGCCAACATATTGTTATTAGTATTTCGGTAATAGATTAGTCAGTCGATTAGTCATTTATATATTAGTTGTGTTGTACTGCTACTCATTTGGTGAGGATTAGTTAACTTTTTGTTCGTGCTAAATCTCTTTTCCAATTTATTTGAATTTTAGAAACAAAACGAAGGCCACTATTCTTGCAATGTTGCACATACATGTACAGCATGGAAAATTTAACACATGTACTGCCCCCGCTCTTCGACAGATTGGATTTTTCATCCGTTTTATTTAAAGGCGTATTGTCAGAGTCCTTGAAAATACACCTAACAAACCATGAAACTGTTTTAATTTAATTAATTTAATTATTTTTGACACGAAACAATCTGCCGTGTGGGAACATAATTGTTGTTTGGCTGCAAATAGTTTGGCATTTTTATAGTAATTATACGATAACTGAATGTGGGTGATTCTATTTCTTCAAAAGTTAATCATTATTGTATAGATAGAAAAATGAAAATTTAATAAACAAAACACACATAAAAACACAGGTTTATGTCTGCTACATATGTCTTCGTCTGCAACTGATACTGTAGATGACTGTTGCAGTATCTGAGAGACACGTACTAAGATCCTGGATATGAATTATTTTGAAAAGATGTTGTCCGACATTCTAGTAATTTCCGCTCCCTGACTACATGTAGCCTACTTGTGATACATGTCTATAGTGTAATAGTCGATCCCTCCTGTCAGTGATTTTTTAATATCTTTGTCCACTGAAAATGCCCTCACCAGCAAATAGGTTTTTAGGATCTATAGTTTTCTGAGTGTGGTCATTTACAAATACTATAGGATTAATTCCCTTTCTTCTTAAACACTCTTCGGCTATTCTAAAAATGTTTGTCCAAATATATCAACCATCTTTATTTTGACATTAATTTATATTTTACTTTTGCACTTTCGAAACTTTTCACAAGGTTTAAAAATGTCCTATTCTAAAATACATCACAAATTTCACAGTCGATATATATCACTTTCAAAATTAGTTGTAACCCTAGTTCTATACATTATTTGTGGTAAGACCTACATGTACATGTGTACATGCAGTTAGTTTATGCAAGCAAGTGGGATTATTACCCATTAAGCCTGATACTTACACATGTAGGTTTTATGAGCAGGCCCCCATGAGCATAAGTCCCAAGGACATTTTCTGTTGCGTGACAGGAATCATGGTGTTTTGCATGTTTTGCATGTTTTGCATGTGTGTATGGACTTGTGTATGGACTTGTGGAGAGATATACCGTACCCTGTGGAGACATGAAAACAATAGAGACAAAGGGACTGAATATAGGTCTCCACAGGGCAATTCTATGGGTTAGGTTGTCTCGACAAGCCTGAGGAATTTTGTGTACAAAGTCTATGGGGCTTTGCTTTAGTACAGGGACAAAGGGGAGAACAAATTTAAGCCATGTCTCCACACGGATGCAAAAACGCGGATGGATGTGTGTATGTGTACATGTATGTGTGTGGAATAAATGTTGCCAGCTCTGTCAATTACATGTTTTTTTAGTTTGGTTTCAGTGGCATATTTGTACATGGAGGTAGTATACTCTAACTACATGCATGCTGTGGGTACACTATACTACGTGTAAAAAGAACAAAACATGTCCTACCTTTGATCCTAAATAACTGTGTTGTTTACCAATGGAATTAAACCAAAATTTCAGATCATGTAAACAAGGCATGACAGATTTTATGGAGCGAATTTCATCAGCTTTGTGTAAGAGGGTGTATGCGCCATACGAAAAAATACTCACTTTCAGAATCTGCCACTTTCGACTTCGCGTCCTCCAATGTCGATACAGCGCTGGAGGCGGTGTGACTTCGTCTTATGGTTCAATCTCAAGGAATTAGTCTATGCCAGACGTCCCTTTGCAACTCTTGATGTGTTGCGCCAAACGTTCGAGGAGGTGTGCAATGACATCAGGGGTGATCCTGCATTCCTTCAGCTAAGCTTTCGGCAGCAGCACACGCCTTCCGCCATCGTCTCCAGCGCTGTATCGACATTGGATGACGCCAAGTCAGAAGTGGCAGATTCTGAAAGTTAGCATTCGTATGGCGTTTAAATCTCACCCTCTTGCACAAAGCTGATGGAATTCGCTCCATAAAATTTGTCATGCCTTGTTTAGTGATCTGAAATGTCGGTTGAATTCCATTAGTAAATAACACAGTTATTTAGGATCAAAAGTAGGACAGGTATTTTTTGTACACGTAGTAGATATACTTTAGAAGCCATTTTGGAAATATTTCACTTGAATACACCCATCATAAAAGAGTCAAATGAAAAGAAAAAGAAAATCAACTAGAACACAAACAAATCTCGTCTACTGTCTTAACAAACGTTGCACAGCCTCCTAGTTCAATATTTAAACGTAGTATAAGGCCTATACAACATTTGCACAAACATCAGAAAACTAAACTACTGAATTATTACGAAATACCGTACTAGACTGTAAGTAAATAGTAGTCTCAGACATAGGCTGTGATCGGAAATCACCGGGCACCTGGTATGCTGTCGTTTTTCAAAAAAGTGGAAATTTATATTTTGCTTTCCAACGACTGTAGGCCGACAATCGTTGGAAATAGTCGATCTGGTTCCCCGACCTGATAATTCCCTGACATCTATAATTTGCTCTAGCTGTTTGTCTAAAGTATGGTGTAGTATAGAACATAAGGTTCTTCTGTTTTCCCAGCATCTATGCACACGTTAAATAAACAGCTAGGTCAGTGTTACAGTATTTGCGGTCATATCCTGCTATAAAATCCTAACCCCAAATCCATTGATTTATGAAAATTACAGCAAAATTAAATGGTGCGTGTTTTAAAAACGATTTTGAGAATTCAATGTTATTGTTTTCAAAAGTCATTGTGACAAAAATGGGATAACTTCGTTTCTTTTTTTAATTCTAATTTGTTGAATGAAGTATTTAATCGCTGCATTTGACAACCTCTCCCAAGATTGTACATCGTACAATACCCAAAACAATGTCAATATGCTTATTCCTATCCATGTCCATATACATGTACATGAGCACTATTTCTTAACTCTTCATCTTACTACATGTACATGTATATATACATATGTAAACATCTCCAAAATGGTTACCGGTATTAAAAACAAGAGGATAATTGTACATGCTGAGACTGAGCTGTTCAGCCTTGTATCTGACTATCGACCGGTGGCTTCGATGGAAACAATAGTCGCAGGTTCCATCCGAAACCATCTTCAGGAGAACTGTTTACTCGCACGATTGGTCGTAGCCAGTCGTGCGACTATACCCAAGACTACGTACGAGTGGTAATTATGCCTTACCACTCGTATACGTAGTCTTGGGTAGTCGTGCGACAGTCGTGCGATTAGTGGTGCTCTCAGTCGGCAACAAGTCTTACAATGTGACTGTTAAGCCGTGTCCGCACTGGACTTATTTTTCGGAAGGTTTTACCGAGACGATGGTAAAATGAAAAATGGTCAAATGTGACCACTGTCCGCACTTGGACTTTCGACACGGGAAAATGTTACCGAGACCGTGGAAGAAGTAACCGAGCTGTCAATATAAGGACGCATGAGGGCGCTTTGCGTAACCTTACTACATTGACACGATTGACCCAAATCACGCGTGCCTTTTCATTTTTCCGGCTGATGTGTACATATAGGACTACATCGATTAGCACCAATCAAACTTCTGACTGTATCAATAATAATATCTGCCATGATTGCAGACAAATAAGGAACAACGCACTGGAATTTGGAAACTTGCCACGTGCACCGCACCGCGGTGAAGCAATGCAAAGCGCATGCGTGGTGTCCCAGTGTAGCATGACCTCGCGCTCGGTCCGGATGTACGCTTTCCTGAGCCGCTTTTACCGACTCGCACTGTCCGCACTGGACTTATTTTGGTAAAACTTACCGAGACGATGGAAACTTTTCCCATTTTAAGTCCAGTGCAGACAGCCTAGTAGGACGTTTTCCTCTCAGTTACTTTTCCTGAGTCCAGCGTTTACTTCTACCGGCCAACTGCTGCCCAGGAAAACTGACCAGGTAACTTTTCCCGAGACGATAAGTCCAGTGCGGACAGTGCGAGTCGGTAAAAGCGGCTCAGGAAAGCGTACGTCCGGCCAGAGCGCAAGGTCATGCTTCACAGGGAAACCACGCATGCGCTTTACATTCTTTCACCGCGGCCGGTGCGCGGTGCACGTGGCAAGTTTCCAAATTCCAGTGCGTTGTTCCTCTTTTGGTCGCAATCATGGTAGATTTTATTATTGATAAAAAAAGTTGGAAGTTTGATTGGTGCTAAAGACGTAAGCCTGCGTGTACACATCGGCCGGAAAATGAAAAGGCAGGCGTGATTTGGGCCGGGGATTTGGGTTAATCGCGTCAATGTAGAAAGGTCACGCAAAGCGCCCTCATGAGTCGTTATATTGACAGCTCGGTTACTTCTCCCACGGTCTCGGTAAAATTTTCCCGTGTCGAAAGTCCAAGTGCGGACAGTGGTCACATTTGACCATTTTTCATTTTACCATCGTCTCAGTAAAACCTTCCCCCAAAAAAGTCCAGTGCGGACACGGCTTTATCGTCTCGGGAAAAGTTACCTGGTCAGTTTTCCTGGGCAGCAGTTGGCCGGTAGAAGTAACCGCTGGACTCAGGAAAAGTAACTGAGAGGAAAACGTCCTAGGCTGTCCGCACTGGACTTAAAATAGGAAAAGTACCCATCGTCTCGGTAAGTTTTACCAAAATAAGTCCAGTGCGGACAGGGCTTTAGGCTCAAATCGCAGGAAATATCCACGACTACACATGCACGACCGGCTGTAGTCGCACGACTGAACTGGTCGCGGGAAATCGCAGGTCCTGCAAGGTATCTAGCATGGAACGGTACCTAAGCGAACGTTATGACCTATATATTCTCCAAACAAAAGCGCAATAAGTGACTGCGATAAGTAACCGGCCCTGAACTCCCATTGGTCAATGGCTATCGGATTAAGGCGCTGACTGACACCCGATCTGCGTGCCGCACATTGTCCGATTGACAATTAGTATTATTGGCGATTGCGTAAAGACACCAATTACTGTAATGCTTTACTAAGGGCCCTGGAATGCGGGCGTTTTAAAAACGTATATTTAACGGTTTCAATAGGTAATACAAATCAACAATTAATTTTGTATCTGCGTCAAATACCTTGGTTCCACAATAGGAATATAGACGTGGTTCAGAGTAAATTATTTCGGTTGACGTTGTACGTGGTAGGAGGAAATCAGAGGAAATGGCTGAGAGACAACGTCGTAGGCGTCGTGTCATAAATGAGGAGGAAAAGGCTGTGATTAGAGATAGATGGAATATACACCGCAACAATTACGTCAGAATTTTAGCGTACGTGCGGCGCCATATCCCCGCCAATTTACGGGATGTGTACAAAGGAGGCCGAGGGCGGACTGATGCAGCTCTGCGAAGGAGAATACGGGATTACGTCCAAAGGGAATTAGAAGAGTAAGTTATAAACAAAATCAGTACATTTGCCATTAACAGAGTATCTAGGGACACCATGGTCTTTGTATATATGTTTTGAAGGGATCATGTTGTTCCTCACACATATGATGCACGATATGGGGCAGAGGACCCCCCCCCCCCCCCCGGTGACCCGCTCTGGAAAAAGGTATATTATGTCGCAAATATGAAAAATGAGTTTTATGTATGTTTGGAAAGCCCACAATGTAAGCTTTCATTTGGTACATGATAGAGCTCCAAAGCCCTTTCCGTTCTGGAGATATCAAGTTTTTGCATATTAATTAGTTCTATGGAGTTCAAATTGCACAACAGAGAAGTCAGGCTTTGAAATAGCTAGTTCTTATACAATGCAATGGAACAATGCACTCTAAAAAGGTTATTTGTTCACTTTATTCACTGAAATCAACATTGCTGTGCACCAAACCTGAAACTTTAGATAATTAAGATGTCATTAAAGACAAAAACCAAAAAATGAATTTTGACGAACAATTTCACTCTCTCAACATTGAAAGGGCCATTACACGTAAATGCATAGCGCGACTTATATCACCTTTTTCTGGAGCGGGTGCCCCCCCCCCCCCCCCTCTTTTGTGTTGGTCATCGTGTTCCCGGAATCTGAGGATTTTTTTTTCAGGTGTCTAGGGGGGATGTGTTAGGTAACAATAGTCTGGAGAGTGTATATAGGGACAACAAAATGGGGGGGGGGGGGGGGGGGGTACCCCTCTGCCCCATATCAAGCTTGGTATATCCTCACATGCACAAATGTAGCATGATAGAATACAGGTCGTCCCAAAATAAGAGTAATGGAATGTAACAGTGTTGTGCTCTCCAAGGGTGTAACCCATCCCGAACATAGCGTATACTAATATTCTTAACCGAGTTTAGGATGTTTCATTTTGTGTCCTTGCATTCTCCACTATTTTCGTGCGTATTTTATTACAACCAAGGTGAACTTGAATTAAGCCGAAGTGATTTCAAAGCCCATTACAAAATTCATGTACAAGCCCCTGTAACTAGTAAAGTACAACATTCTTTTCCAGCGCACTGGAAGAACGAGAGCGCGAGATGAGGCATGCTGGGCCTGTTGCTCCATGGAGGGCCGGACAAGAAGACATAGACCAGCTGCCAGATTTGAACGCCGTCGCGGAAAGACCCCCACCCCCGCCGATTTTACCCCCTGGTGATGAAAACGAGGATGAAGCTGATGAAGATGACATAGGACATGAGCCAGAACAAGGACAACCACAACCCGAGCCAGATGCACCGGCACGGCGTAGAGAGCCTCTCTAGGCACTTGCAAGAAGGAACCAAGAGCGTTTCTCAGACATGCTGGATGCCCACGAGGTGCGAATAGAAAGGGTGGATAGGATTTTGGATGCGATTGAAGAGAACTTGTAGAGGTAACGAACGAAGACGACAATGGCCACTTCATGGCAACCACGCTGCTTTTTAAAGCTGCATAAATGAGTTAAAATATACGTGTATTTTTATGAAATTATAATTTTAGGCCAAAAAAAAAAAGAAATTAGTACGATTAACATTGTCATTCAACACCAAAATGAGGCGACTACCACAATGGCAGATTTTCGCTCCCTTCTTTGTTTTACCTTTTCATAGGAAATAGGAAGTGTCTTCTACAACTAAAGTATAGAAAAAAAAGTCAATAATCATAAAATATATATTACATATATATTTTAATCACATACCTTGTTCACAATTGTAATACTGTACATTCCGCTAACAGTGGGTTTATGTAAATAAACATGACTGGCGTTTATACAATGACGTAAATAGCGGGGGGGGGGGGGGGGGGGGGCGTTATTCCACATTTAAAACTGCTTCTGTGTACGAGTCCTATCACAGTAGTCTCCCAATTCCGTTTTCTTTACTATTAAACTACTCTTGTGACGTCACTCTATTCAGAAAAGTGTCGATTCTTTTTTCAAGAATGTACAGTTAACTGAATTAATTTCATTCATCCCATACCTCAAAGCATTAGTAAGAATGGACACTTTTTTTTTTCAGTGAAAAGTGGAGTTATACAACTCCATTTATTCTGCAATCAACACATACAATATTACAACACACACTATATTAAATCATATATGTATATACATATGTACAAACATAAAAAGGAACAGAAGTAAACAATAAATTATAAACAAAAAATGATGTCACAAATTCCAAAACAAAATCTTAAGTCATACAAAGTAAGTTACTATGGTTAATAACATATAAACAAATCAAATACATAGAAACAGTCTTAAGTCATGCAAAATCATAAATATTAGTCAAACAATAATTTGTCAATAATAAATGACATTTATAGAAACGAAATCAAAAATAAAGCAAAAAATATAAATAATAATGCATAAACAAACAAAGAAATATATCAGATATTTTGCAACAACAAAAAAGACAGCAATAAAGTATAGACAATAAATCAAATGATTAGATACAAGTTCTCTCGTCAAAAGGGTAAATGACAAGCATTGTGTTAACAATAAAAAAAATATTTAGACACAAATCACAGGTCATGCAAAATCAATAAACGTCAAATAATCATGTACAAAACAATCAGTCAAATATTCATCAACAAAATGTCATCTAATGAACAATCAATCAAATATTTAGGAACAAAATTTCAAGTCATGCAAAAGACGAGAGAATAAAGTATAAACAATAAATTAAATATTTAGTCATGCAAAATGAATAACACATAGTCGTGTAGAAAACAATAAATCAAATATTCAGAAACAAAATTTCAAATTTCCTCCATCCAAGTGACACAAAACAGAATATCTAGCATAAATGAAACAAAAAACATTAACGGCTAATCTCCGCTTTTCTAAAGAAATAAATTTACGTAAATTGCTTTTGTATAGTTTCAAGATATTCAAATTGCAGTCACTACTCTGATCCGCATAAATACATCTGGTTTTCCAAATTAATCTATGTAATTTTGCAATTAATAAAAAACATATGTCTTCTTTGAGGCCTACTCCCAGGATTCTAGTTATATCCGACAGACAGAAAGTTGCGTCTTTTTTATATTTCTTTATAAGATTTTCAACGAAAAGCCAGGCGTCGACATGTTTGTAGCAATTAATAAAAAGGTGTTCAATCGTTTCAGTGTCAGTTTTACACAGAGGACAAGAGTCATTATTGGTTATTCCCCATTTGTTAAGTTTATCTTTGGTTGGTAAAATTTTGTGTTTAAGTCGAAACCATAAATCCTTATCCCTAACATCCATAAGATCACATCGATTTTGAAGCCAAATTCTTTTCCAATCGAGATCAATTACATTAAAGAAAAGATTCCAATTTTTTTCCGCGGTGGGCGCTATTAAAATTCTATTAATTAATATGTTATAAACTATTTTGACGTTTACACTAATTAATCCGATAATATTATCCTTATCATTAAATGTTATCCTATTCAAAAAATGGTTCGCGGGACCTTCTCTTGATTCTTCTATATAATCTTTTTAAATATTTCTGTTGAGACCCGCCATGATACGGCCTGCGTTTATAGGCAAAATATTGAATAAATTCGCAACTTCCTTAAAAGAAATGATCTTGCCGTCTTTGACAATATCTTTTAGATAGATAATACCCTGGGGTTTCAAAATTTTGCTGTCTAGAATTTTGTCTGGATTAGATGTGATTACAGTATTGTTCCACAAAGGTAAGTTAGAAGTTTCGTTAATACAGGAGAAAACATTGTTACTAATAGCGCCGGATTTATTAAAATTCAAAATTAAGTCTTTGTGGTAGGGCTGGGCCGTGGGGACAATAGTTTTGGGAGAATTAAAAACATACCATTCAAGTTTATTAGTGCCACTTGCTTGAGATATACAATACAAAAACAAAGATTTCCATTTACCCGAACTTTCTTGAAATTTACGCAAGGTATTGATTTTTAAGGCTTGCAGTTTACATTTTATATTAATAACTCCGGTGCCTCCGTTTTCTAGGGGCCCACAAATAGTATTTCTTTTGATTTTGTCGGGTTTCCCATTCCAGTAAAACATCCATTTAATTCTCTCCATTTTTAAGATATATTCCTCTGGACAATGTAAAACTGAACCAAAGTAAGAAAGCCCCGCTCCCAAAAAACTATTTATAACTATGGATTTTCCCTTTAGTGTAAGATCCCTCATTTTCCATTTATTGAGAATGTTTTCCATTTTATTAATTCTCGGTTCCCAATTTCTAGCCGAATTATTGTCATTACCAAAATAAATTCCCAGTATTTTCAGGTGATCGTTGACCCACGAGAACCCCCCCGGTTTATCTTTTCTATCTTTCCACTTGCCTAACCAAAGTCCCTGAGATTTCCCTACGTTAATTCTAGAGCCTGACCCCCCACTATAGATGGTAAAAATGTTATCTAACACATTAAATTCATTGTCGTCGGTAAGGAAAATAGTAGTGTCATCGGCATGCTGAATTAATTTTAGAGTCTGCCCGCTATCGGGAAGAACTATACCGCTAAGATTGTTATTATTTCGAATGAAGCAAGCCAAACCCTCAGCACAAATTGTATATAATAAAGGGGAAAGTGGACACCCCTGTCTAATTCCTCTGGTCACCCGGAAGGGCTCAGTAATAAAATTATTAACTATAACCGCACTAAACGGGTTACTATATAAGATTCTCACCCACCTAATAAACCCTCTTGGAATACCCATCCTGTTCATAATCCCAAACATATACTCCCATTCTATCCTATCGAAAGCTTTTTCCTGATCTATACTTAGAAGGGCACCTTGTTTATCTTCGTTGTTGATATAATAAATACTATCTCTAAGGGTCATTAGATTATCATGAATATTCCTTCCGGTAACCCCACATGATTGATCATCTCCAATAATGTCAGGCATAATTTGCTTTAATCTGTTTGTTATAACTTTTGATATAATTTTGTAATCCACATTAAGAAGGCTTATTGGCCTCCAATTCTTAAGGTTGTTTCTTTCTCCCCTATTTTTAAAAATTAAACGGATTAGCGCTATATTCATGGAATCGGGAAGACAATCATTATTTAGACATTCATTAACGACTTGAATAAAATCACATTTTATAAGAGGCCAAAAAAGTTGATAAAATTCAACGGTCAAACCGTCTAACCCCGGGGACTTATCTTTTTTCATTTGATTTAAGGCACAAAATATTTCGTTTTCATCGAGATCTTTCTCGAGATCGTCGATGACGCCGTCATCAAAAACAGTACTATTAATATTATCGAGAACAGTATTAAAATGATCTTTACATATCCCCTGGCTAGTATATAGGTTTTCATAAAAGGAATTCACACATTCGCACATAGAAAAGGAATCTTCGAAAAATCTACCATCACTATCAACCAAATTGGTTATATAATTTTCGTTAGTTCTTTGTTTTTCCATACGACGAAAAAAATTGGTTGGTTTTTCACCCGTTATTTTATTTATGTGACATTTCAGTCTAGACTTTTCCAAGTCGTTCAATTCATAGGTTTTGATTATATTTTCGATTTCCAATATAATATGCGGATCGGAATCGGTGTCATTAAGATGTCTGGACAGATCCTTTTGAAGTTTATTTTTATATCTCTTCTCTTTGTAATATTTTTCAGAATCAAAATTTTTGATGATTTCTTTTAATTTACATTTCCCATAGTCCCACCATTCCAAAATATTATCATAATTATCTTTTTGGGTTTTCCAATAACCCCAGAAATGTTGAATACGTTGGACACATTGCTCCTCCTGCAAAACTTGGTTATTACAAAACCATCTACCTGGCCCTAAATTTACTTCACGTTTTTCAAATCTAGAAATAACGGCAAAGTGATCAGATAGACCAAGGGAACTAACGCTAGCGTCAGAAAGAAGATAATACAGTGAACGAGAAACAAAAATATAATCAAGCCTACTGCTCCTTTTAAGGGTTTCGAGTCAACTCGGACCCAAACCAACTCGGACCCATACCAACTCGGACCCACGGCCAACTCGGACCCACTACCAACTCGGACCCACTACCAACTCGGACCCACGGCCAACTCGGACCCACGGCCAACTCGGACCCACTACCAACTCGGACCCACGGCCAACTCGGACCCACTACCAACTCGGACCCATACCAACTCGGACCCAACGATGACCAACTCGGACCCATCCGCTGAAAAAAAATTAAACCTATAGATATGTTTTATAAGTATCTATACTATAGTATTAAAATGTGACCCGCTCTTTAAAAACGGGCATTATGTCGCACTATGTGAAAACATACACAGGGCTGTTCTATATGTGAAGCTGGCGAAAATTTGTTTTCGTGGTTTGTTGGCTTCTGTTATATCTATACATTTGTTGTATTTTAAAATTTTATTGTCAAAAACATTAATATTGATGAATAAAGACACAAAAATAAGTGTTGATCAAAAATACTTCTATTTCTTTGCACTTTTTGTGTTTAAACTTAAAGGCATATAACTTAAATGTTTAAACTTAAATGTATCTCTACACGAACTTCCGTTAAATTAGAAAATAGAAGTATCTCGAGAACACAAAATGCCACAGGGGTCAAACCTACACCAAATGAAAGCTAAGGGTGTGGTAAATATTTACCGGTAACAAAGTTAACTAGAACGGGTCACCTCGCAGAGAAATAAAACTTAAATAAATACAGCCTGGAATCCAGAAATTCAGAACAAAACAAGAACAATTATTTAATCCAAACTCCATCAACAACTCCAATCACACAAGGACAAGAAAATCAAGCAAAATGTTGTCTTACACACAGTCTTCACAATCCTCAAGCCTGATGTTTCAAAGTTGGCTAAAAAGTAATACATCTCAGCTGCTATTTACAAACGTTATTAAAATATTACCCATCTGTTTGTTTTTGCGATGTTCTGAAACCTATATGTCGTATAAATATAAGTGTTTGAGTCTATGGAAGAATCAGTAACGTTGGAATAATGTTGTAAAAGCACTTCATCATGTTTTAAAACTTGTCCGAATTATTATTCAAGAGCATTTGATATGTAAAATAAATGATTATGATGACACATCTGAATATTTGCACGTGTTTTAAGTCCTTAAAACATGTTTATGGCGTTAAAATCATGTTTCAGAAATATCCTAAAAATCATGCCAAATTCTTGACAGCATACTTAAAACATGTTGCAAATGTTTAAGTCTATAGAAGAATCAGTAACGTTAAACAATGTTGTAAAAGCACTTCATCCCGATGTTTAAAACTTGTCCGAATTATTATCAAGTACCATAGCATGTGATATTTAAAACACATTATAAAGTTCCCACATTAATATTTGTACCGGACGGGTATGTTTTGTTATGTTTTTTTTATGTTAAAAGTAACAAGATCACAACAATGCCGGTATAATATTATTTTGCAGTTTAACCAGCAGGTGAATGTAACGGATAAAACATCGCACAACAGTTTTCATTTTTCATGTCATGTATCAGAAGGTATCGTTAGAACATGTTGGTGTTGGTCGTGTTTGTTGAATGGTTGCAGTGACAAACAAATCGTGTCTAAATTAGAAAGCCTTGCTTGAATGGTTGACAAACAGATACTCGTTAATTAGAACAAACATATATTCCTCCTGCTCTCTTCGGCCGCAAGCGCATTAAATGTTACTCAAAAATAAAAGGCACAAAGAGGGAACCTATGCCAATTGATTTCATCATGCAAACCGGTTTTCCTTACACCCACCGGGCTGCAAAACAAGACAGTTACAACTTTCATGCACACGGTTACGTAGAGTATGTGATGAAGCAGTAAACATCTAATATAATTATTTCAGAATACCTGCGTTTCTCAATTTTGTTTGCTTTCTTGTTTCTTATTTTTACACAGGGGAATATAATGTTAATTCCAATTAAAAGCTAGTAGGCTCTACAATAAATTCGCGCAAAGAACATCCAATTTAACTTCGTTAAAATATTCCAAATACATAGGGGTACCTACGAGGCCTCATTTGCAGAAATTTCTTTGTGTAAACTCTACAATCGGAGTTTTATTGGAATCTGCAGTAGTAGCGACATGGAAGTTCAATGGAATTTGCAGTAGAATGTAAAGAGGCTTAAGTGAATAGAAAAATCAGGTATGAATGGAGACATGTATGTTTTGAATTTCGCTAAAATTGAAATTGAATCAATATGAGCAATGTATGAAATTGCATGAATATGAGATCGAGAGGGACAGGGACGTTGGTGTTTTCATAATGTCTGTGTTAAGGTCAAATAGAAAAGAGTAAGGATACAGTGAAGTGGCCGCTTGGGCGAAGTGGCAATTGGCTCCACGTTATCCGGTTTGGTGACTGTTGAGCCACGGAGGAAGGATGACTGTTGAGCCATGGAGGAAGGATGGTTGAGCATAAAATAATAACTAATTGTAATTGTTCATAAATTCTTCCTGTTGAAATTGTTTTTTAGTCACAGTGGTAATTTGTTAAATAAAAGTACGCATGTCGGTTGTAAGCTATAGAGTAACTCTGAATGCAAAATCATAAACAGCGGCGGCGATTTCTCGTCAAGGTTGGGGGAGGGGGGGGGGGGGGAGAAAGCACACAACCAACAATTATTGTTAAGCGTTAGTGTACTTGGTGCCTCTTGTGTATCCTGGGAAATTTATAAAAAATGTGTGCTGATCATTCTGGTATATGTAAAAGCCAATGACCCTTAAAATGTATAACTAATGTAATGGGGAAATTATTGGGGGGGGGGGGGGACACTGCCATAGCCGTCCCCTCTCCAAAAATATTGGGTTGGGGGCCATGTCCCCCCCCCCCCGTCCCACCCCGAGATCGCCGCCCATGGTCATAAACCAAAGTTCACTGAATTGCCGATTGAATTACAAATTTTACAAGCGCAAAAGCAACTCAGAAAAATAATGCCGTATTTAATTCAGATACAGTAGTTCAGAAACAATGTTTTTTTAATTTCTTCGCGTTTTGGGAATCTTCACTGCATACGCTCGTCCATCCAGTATTTATATTATGCCGATTCAATCTTGTTGGGTCCGACTTGGTCATGCTGGGACGCTTCGCGTCCTCGCCCATTCCAATCAAAGAATGTCCACTTTTTCGTCGTTTCTCCTTAACCAAGATCTAAGTACATGTATGTATGGCTATAGACTGAAAGGGTCAACGGAGTTGTCCATGGAATTTGATATGGCGCTGCGCAAGGCAGACACAGACATCAGCAATTTGTGAAAACAAGTTCCGGTGATTTCGATATCTCCCCTGCATTATGCGGTATGTCTTTAAATATCGGATGCTGTGTTCAATCACCACTCGGGCAGACGCATGTTCTTTGTTAAACATTTTCCTCCTGTAGTTTTCCTCGCCACGAAGTTGATTTGCCTTCCAGGGTGTTAAAAGCGGCTCCTCATTGGGATAAATCCCGTCAGCCAGCAAGTATGTTCCCTCCGGAAGATGAAGACGACGTTGGTGACCTATCTCAGGAAGGAGGCGATTTGTGCAGCATCGTTCGTGTGTCCGAGGAAGCCGGACTAAGAAGAAAAAAGAAAAGTTTATTTGTTATAAGATTTAATTAATTTATGTTTATGATTCCCACGCGCCTAACTTGTAGTCATAGATCTACAGCTGGTGATTAATTTGCATTTATTGGGCGTTTAGTTAAAAATAACTGGTGCTGTTATGATATTTTATAAAAGGGAATTACTTTTATTGTATTGAAAAATGAATTACAGTTCAATAAATTAAATTCCATTTAATTAATACCCTGTTCTGTTATTCGTTCTATTTTTTTCATTGTCCAGATGCCCATCGTTGCCATGGTGTTGATATAAGCATTGTGTTGGGAGTGTTTTGGGCTAAACACAAAGAAAGGCCTGTATCTTTTTCATGCGTAGCTGAATATCAGTAACATTTGTAACAATGAAGTCAATAACAAGACCGAATTTTGGCTGAAGAGTAAAAACTGTTAACCTTTCAATTTTTTGTGGAAAAAAAAAAGGACATATCCAAATGGATATTTTTTCCACTCATCCTGTACAATCAATTGTTATCAGAATACAAAAAAGTCAATAATTTTGTTTTGAACTAGTGATGTTCATTTATTTTGCGACACCATAAGGGCAATAAACCTTACTTACATGCAGGTATCTTATAATTCCCTTCGAATCAGTTATTATCTGTGTTTGAAGGCAGTGTCGATGACGATGGCCACTGTAGTACAGGTGTTGGTCATCTTCTGGTATGAAGATTTCATGCGACGTCCCATCTATGGTACCCACTCCATTCGGAAATGTGGCCCATACGTTCCGCATGGAGTTCCATTCGGCTTCGTTTGGCCACCGTATTTCCCCCGTCAGAGCATCCCAGAGCACCCCCGTCACTGCCTTCGTTATCCTTTGGGCGGTCGATTCGCTCACATCAAAGAGGACGGATAAAGAGTTAAAGTCCTGGTACTTTCGTAACCATATCAGTGTAAGTAGCAGTCGATTGTTCGCATCGAGGAGTCTTTTCCTTCTCCTCCCCTCAAAATTTTCCTTTTCCTCCTCTTGCAATGCTGGCCGGACAAACGCCAAAAGGTTCCAAAATGACTCCACCGTTTCCCCTGTCTCCATCCAAAAGGACTTTGGTTGGCGAATCAGAGTCGTGTAGACATCCCGTCCGTTGAAATTGTTTGAAGGCCCTGTGAAAACTAGTTCATAGGGTTGTCGGTCACTTCGCCCAAAAACCACATCGCCCTCAACCACTTCGCCCAAACGCCACTTCGCCCAAATCCCACTTCGCCCAATTACTACTTCGCCCAAACGCCACTTCGCCCAAAAACCACTTCGCCCAATTACTACTTCGCCCAAAAACCACTTCGCCCCAAAACCACTTCGCCCAAAAACCACTTCGCCCAATTTTTAAGCACCCAAGATTTTGTTCCCAATGTGTTCGTTTTCGTTTTCTATTTCGTTTTGATGGTGCATTCAAAACTTTATTTGCGTTGTGACATCCTTTTTGTGACCATGCTTTTCTTTTCTTATTAGTTTATAGGCAATTGACCTGTCGCCGTTTACGAGTTAACCACGCCCCTTAGACAACCCTATGGGATTTTTGTGTGGTAATTTTTGTTTGTCTCAGATTTTGCGCGTTCCACGTGGAATTTTAATTGATGTGATTGGACAATAATTCATAAGCTGCGTTGACGCGATTCCACCGCGATAGGTCAATTATTTTTATCAAGTGGTCATTCAAATTATTACGATTTTATGACTTCTGACTAGCGCCCAACCCAAACAAAGATACTGACAATTTGGGAGACCGCCAACATAGGGCAAGATAGCTTATTAGTTGGTAGTATATAGAGCGCTGGTACGGTATTCCGGAGGTTTTTATAAAAAAATCGTAAAATATATAACGTAATTTTTTACAAACATTTATATTCTAACATCTTAACTGATATGAGGGATGATGTACAATTTATGTAACAAACTAATGAAATGAAAAAAGGGCATACGGATCGGGCATGGGCGAAGTGGTTTTTGGGCGAAGTGGTTTTTGGGCGAAGTGGATTTTGGGCGAAGTGGTTTTTGGGCGAAGTGGCATTTGGGCGAAGTGGCGTTTGGGCGAAGGGGTAATTGGGCGAAGTGGCGTTTGGGCGAAGTGGCGTTTGGGCGAAGTGGTTGAGGGCGAAGTGGTTGAGGGCGATGTGGTTTTTGGGCGAAGTGACTGTAAAGCGTTCATAGAATGTAGGTGGAGGCACATTCGGCATTGGCATACCAACGTCTAGTGTCGATAATATATATTGACAATTCCTGTCTTACAATTTGAAGTGGGTGGCGGAGGAAAGCTACTCGCACAAGCAGCCAACACACCCCGACCATTCGCATATCCATTTTACCACTCTACTGGTACTGTTCGAACCCCTGAGGGACATATATAGCTATGACATAACATATTAGCGACATTCATTTTCAACCTTTTTTTATGCACCAGTGTGTAAAGCCTCGTCAAGTCCCTCCCATTGCCTGCTTCCTTTGTTATCAGACATAATTATAGACAATTTACAGGACAGCCAATCAGATGCCAAGTTGGGGTATAGGTAAGGTATAAGTCCTTACATACGAACTTGCGTTCTATACGTAGCGTTCCATGCTAGAAACCTACTGGGACTGGGGCTTAAGGATACTTAACTGGTGCTCACTAAAATCTCGAAGAGATTATTTGTTACTTTCATTTGTGGCCAAATCTCTATACCGTGAAATTACGTCCAGTGTTGTTACTGATAACGTGCTCGTCAATGCTAGACATGTTGATGATTTGAGGTTTATCTGTTTTACTGCTCGTACTGATCGGCTACATTATAATCCAATACACGTTTTTCCTCTACTTTGGGAACAACTTACTATAACTTTTCGTACGGATTTTGTGGTATGCTCATTAGGAATGCTTTTATAGAACCTCAAGGGTCAAGTGTGCTTCTACAATGTAAAAACGTTGGGCAAGGAAAAGTTGGGCAAATATGATTTACCCAGAGGTTGGTCATTTTTATTACAAATATTGGTAATTTTTCAAAGATTTTACCCAACACCAGGTGCTCTAAATTGTTGAAATACGTTTGATAAAAAGTGTGTAAAATTTGACCAGATGTTTCATAACTCAATTACCCCAACTGAGTTGGTCAATTTTACCCAACAAAATTACCAACCTATAAGGGAACAACAGTTACCTTTTCACTGGTCTGTTTGTGTCACGAGGGGGGTCTAAAATGTGACGAATTAGGAAAAACTAAGCTAACAATGGATTTAACCTGTCAAAATCTACGTGAAGAAACTATAGGCAGGCTCGCTGGTTAGCGTTTCAAGCAGAAAAAACCCACATTGTTTTGTTCATTATACCTATATCAATGAATACAGCGATTTAACTTGAGCACTTCAATATACTTGGTATATTTCGGAAGTAAATTTGGCAGTCCTCCAAAAAAGCTTCAAAATATTGGTCTGGATTTGACAAATTTCTGGGTTTTTGAGAGAGTAGGTTGCGCGTTACAAAAGTGTTACATTTATCGCGCGCCTTATGCACGTGCGATCAGCTCCGCCGGGTTAACGTATGTGCAGTCGTGCAAACACATCACATCGAAAAATGGCCGCTGAGTAGAGCTGTCAGGCTACGCTCTCGTCTTGTTCAACATCAAGTACTGTAGAAATTGCCTGAAATATCTCATCTTGTGAGCTGGCTTACCAATGTTCGACAAGATATTTTAATAAGGTGATCAGTGATTCACATAGGCCACCATGTCTCAGATGGAAATTTTTGTTTCTTGGACAACATGACAACGACTTCGTAGTACCATGGAGTAGGCGGCTGGCCGCCTGTATGGGCGGTCGTTCTACAGGCGGCTATAACTGATTGATGTGAGGCTTTTATCCATTACGTGTGCACTGTGATCATGATGTGGATGTTAATGTTGATGAAGATGACTGTAATGAATTTGAAAGTAACACTAACCAGACCCGGGATAGGCTTATTTAGGCTGCAAGCCTACTTGAGAAACCACCACGACATCAGAAAACGTCCTCACAGACTTTGAGTTGATTGAACATAAATATAAAAACAAAGAGACATCATAAAATTGTTAAGAAAAAAAAAGACCAATAAATTATAAAAGAGGGCCCCATTTGTGGGGCAAAAGCTTTGACCAATAAAATATGGAAAATCAAGTGACCATCTATTGTTCAAAATAAAATTTGCATGACCAACTCTATTGGTGAAACCTGGTGAACCGACCATTTGGTAAAGCTTTTTTGCCCAAGTTTCTGACCAGAAGTTGGGAAGTTGATATTTGCAGCAATTTAGGGCAAGAAGTTGGTCAAACCTTGCCCAACTTTTTTACAGTGTAGTCTACTTCACTCACTTACCCAAATAGCCACTAAAGGTTTAATCAACAGTCAGGCGCCCTCTCTGGGCCAACCCATCATGCCGTGCGGTGGCTCCGCCATCTTAAATCCTCTTTTTTTGCGACGGTTACGTACAGACGTGTTTTTGATACACACTCGTTCTTCGAACGTATCTGTACGATTTCGCTGTTTCAAAGGTGTTATGAGGTTTAATCAACCTTGTAGAGATTTAGTCATATTGGTTTGGAGAATTTTTGGACGCTTTCAGACCTCAACGGCGCCAGGTAGGCCCCGTGCATTGGTTTTATTTCTTCCGTACGGAAGACGCCAAATCCTGAGTTCGATTAGCTAGTCGCCCCACTCGTGGGGCCCCTGTTTGGGAGTAGGACTCCCAGCCGTTCAGGAGACTAGCGAAACGTATCGTGGAGAATAGCGGCCGCTGGCCGTTCCCTTCCCCGGTCGTTTACCCTCTTGCTCGCGGTGAGCTTGAGGTATAGCGGGCGTTTCGCGGGGTATATCGGCCGTCGGTCATTTCCTTCCCCGGCCGTCTTAATTAGCCCGAGAGCTAGTAAGATAGTCGCTCCACTTGTTGGACCCCTGTCCGGGAGTAGGACCATTCAGGGGATCGACTAGCGAAACATATCGCGGAGAATAGCGGCCGTCGGCTGTTCCCTTTTCCTGGTCGTTTCCCTCTTGCTCGCGGTGAGCTTGAGGAATAGCGAGACGTATCGCGGGGTATATCGGCCGTCGGTCGTTCCCTTCCCCCGGCGGTCTCATCGAGCTCGGGAAGCTTTCCCCTGAACGCCCTGAAGTATCTCGGTGAAGAGTCTGTGGCGGCCTTTCCGTGGTCCACGGTCAGCCCGTCGTCGGACGTACAGCACGGTATGGAACACCGAGTCGGCTTCGGGGATATACCTCCCCGTATGCCCGCGGTCCCCTTGGCAGTTGGTCGCAATGGTCTCGCGGTGAAAAAAGGACTCGGCAAAGGGTACGAGCGGTCCCAAGGGCAAGGCCCAGAAGGTGGACGCGAGTCGTTTGAAACCGTCGTTGGTCCCTGGACCTCCGACTTCGCCTAGCCGGCCGGTGTTGGTCTCCGTCGGGTCTTCCGAGTTTTTCACGCCGCGGCCCATCGGCCTTATAGCGCCGGCTTCGTCCGAGGGTGGGCGTATAACACGGAGCCGGGCCGGGGCTCCGTCCTCTCCGGCACGGTCGGTGCGATCTTCACACAACGGGCCTCCCGTACCCACACAGGTGGGTGCGGCGACCCTCTTGGTCGGCGACTCGCCACCCCCTCCGGTCCGGACCGGGGAGTCGCAGTCGACCTCCGTATTTGATCAATGCTCCGGGTCCCGAAATTGAATATTTCCTCGGATCCTTCCCAAAGGAGCGTATCTGGCCATTCCTCAGACAAGATGGATTTAGTTTTGAAACCTTTTTTGCAGCTTTTAATATGGAATTTGTACACAACCAGGTCTCATCAGTGGTATAGTTGACTCCAGTGTACTAACTTGTGAGACCTGTTACTTGAGATAAAAGAGGGATTTAGTTTTGAAACTTTTCTTGCAGCTTTTAATATGGAATTTGTACACCACCAGGTCTCAGTGGTAGTTGACTCTAAACTTGCGATACCTGTTACTTAAGATGAAGATGGATGTTGAGTTTTTAAAATGGTAATTACAACCTTCTCATCCTAAACTTTCCAGAATAAGTTAGCTGTGATATATGTTTGGATATTGTGGTTTTTTTTTAAATTGTTTTTGTTTATTGCACTTTTGTTCTTCTTGACTGGTTTATTCTCTTTTGCAGTGGTTTTTGGTGGCTACAATTATAGGTCTAAATAGGAGGGTCAGTTCCAGGTAACTTGGGTTCTGGGAGGGGGTTTGGGGACAGAATTTTATAAAAGTTTTAAGAATCAGACATTTCCATAGGATTTCTCTTGTTTAGTAGGCCAAACACAATAAAAACATCCCATAGGCTGCCTGTAATGCCAAAAATGTACATATCACAGTCAAGGATGCCTTTGAAAAAAGAACAGCAGGTTGTGAAAGAAGTGGTAATTTTCGTCCGCGATTGATCCCCAACCCAGTCCACTCGCCCACCGCGCGAAGCACCCCGGCCTGGCCAGGCACGCGCACCCAGCCGGTCACCCCTGTCCACCCGCCCGGCGGGCCGCGCCGGTCCAACTGGCGGCCCGCGGGTTACCTCGCTCCCGGCCCGGCTATGATTTGGTGCGTACGGTATACCAGTGTCGTACGTGCGACGGCCTCCTCTTTGCTAGTGTTTAGTGGCTTCCGGAAAGTAAAAGGTGTCGCGGCGGGCTTTTGTAGACCCCGCGCGGCCCGCCTATGAACACTTTACTTTACATTGCATTGCGCATTCATTTTTGGTAGAATGATTTCCAACCTTAACCACCTCAAGAAATACTTGGAATTTAACGTCATAATTTTTCAAATAAAATTGCGGAAAAAACACTCGTAGACAGGGGGAATGAAATATTATTTTTGACCTTCACATCGGCTGTTAGCATACCCTGGTGAAACAATTAAACTAAATATAAGAATGATAATAAACATTTAAATACAAATGAGAATATAAATTAAAATAAGAATGAGAATAAAAATAACAATTAAAATTAAAATGAAGTGAAGAATTAAAGTTTAAATATAGGTTTTCCCGGCCAATTTCAACAAAAATTCATTCAAGTTAATACCCGGTTCATTCAATTTCGTTAGAAAATAAATGCTGAGCTACACCAGCATTCAAGAGTTAAAAAGGGTCATTCACTTTCAGTACTTGAGCATTCACTCTACAAATAAGATCATTCAAATTCAACTGGTCATTTAGTTCATTCAATTTCGTCAAAGCCAGTCACCGAGGCTGGTCAACCATTCAATTTCATCAATGAGCAAACATTTTCCAAATGTTTGCATTCAAATTCGTTTGTGATGTATGCGCTTTCTGATTCGTATTTAATGGCAGGATACTCTAAGGAGAACTTCATTTCTACACTAGTTCCGAGCTAAACACACCTAGTAGGCCCTAAATAGACGATTTCTGAATCAAATATGGCAGCCCGTGGTCAATACAGAAGAGTTAATAATGTAGATAGGGCGAGGCTTGTTGAGGCATTCGAGAACAACCAGGCTGACTACCTGGTCTTGGCAGACACTCTCGGCATCAAGAGGTCTACTGCAAGGTCCATCGTGGCTACCTACTTGCGTACTGGTCGCCACGAGAAGCTTCCTACTGGAGGAGCGCACAACAACAAGGTTGATCAGGAGATGAGAGATGAGCTGGAGCGATTGCTTGACAACAACCCTCTACTAACACTAAATCAGATGAAAGAAGAGCTGGAACACTCTCTACCTGATAAACCGACCGTGTCTATCAAGAACCCTGGACGGCATGCTCATGACCCTCAAATTAGCAGAGGACGTGCCCGATGCCCGAAACTCACCCAGAGTTCTCGATATGCGTGCAGAGTACGCGCAGTGGTTCTTGCAGTACGGAGTTGTTGGCCACTGCGTGTTCATCGACGAAACGGGCTACAACATTTGGACGAGACGCTCCTTTGGAAGAGCCCCCCGCGGTATCCCAGCAAGACGCGTGGTTCATGCGCAACGCGGACGCAACTGCAACGTTACGTTTGCTGTTTCTGGGGAGATTGGTCTTGTTCACCACCGAATAGCCTTTGAGACTGTTACGAGAGAAAGATTCGAAGCCTTTCTAGCCGACACAGCTCGTGAGTGCGAAAACCTGTTCCCTGCAGATGAGCCAGTTTTTCTTGTTTACGACAACGCGAGGCCCCATGTACGCGGCGCGTAGCTAGACAAGACCCGCATATTAATTATTAAAAATGCTCAAGGGTGCCAAGGTGACCCGCCGGAATATTGATCTACAAGGTCCAATTGACAAGAAAATGCAAAAACATTTTGTGCAGTCCCTAATGCACGGTCCACCTCCAAATCGGGGTTTGACACCCGGATTTAATGGATTTGGTGACCTCTTCCTTCGCAAAAGGTGTCTTAAAAAAAAAAAAAAGTGTCCAAGTGGGAAAATACTGCCATGTAGTAAAAAAGTTAAAAAGCGAAGCGCCTCCTTTCGTTCTTGACAAAGGAACGACGCTAAACGTTTGTTTGTTCTGTTTAGTTTCCCGATCAATTTCAAACGCTTACACTGTAAAACCGGTGAACACATGACGCGTTTATAATCTGAACAATACTGAACATTAAAACACTTGGGTGTTTATATCATAAATACAATGTGTTTATACGCGTATAGGTTTAAACACAATTCAAACATGTGTTCGGTGTTTATTAATAAACGTGTCGAAATGTTTTTACAGTTTTTGCAGTGTAACTTTCTTTTTTAGATCGGAATTTTCTTTTTTATGTTCTTAAATCTTGATTCTTTCAGTTATCTTAACAGTTTCAATGCGCATATGATTATAACAAGGCCTATTCCTGTTGCAGTCTTTACTTATTTCTTAAAGCATCTGTTACACCAGTTTAAGGTTAAACTTTAAACAAACACATTTTGAAGATGATTATCACTAAACGTATGGGCACACTCAGTCCTATTATTACAAATAAAGTTAGAAATTACAATACTGATGCTTGAAAAACACTTACCTTTCTATAGAAATAATAAGTGTCACAATTACTGATCTTATAACATCAGGACAAAAATGCAACATAAGGCCGTCCCTTTTTTCGTCTCAGGCTTGGTCAGTGGGAGAAAAAAATTCGGGGTTACGCACATAAGGCTAAATAAAAGTATGCAAGCTCTTCAATGTATGACTGTCTAGTTCTGATTTATTTCTATTTCGAAGATTTTTTTCCCATTTAAATACATTTTAAAACATCTTTGGTAACTTCTGCCATAGGTTAATTTAAATGAACACAATATAAATCTTCTTTGCAACTTAAAAATACAAATTTGCACAAGTGAATTATGATGTAAGACTCTTGTTTTGCTACAAATACCTGTTTTCCGTGCCGGCGGAGCACACTTTCTGAATATCGGTTTTCCCGTCAAAACCAGCTTATTTCGTTTGAAAATGAATGATTCTTCAGTACAGACCACAAAAACAGTCAATGGATTTCATTGGCAATTCACTTGATAAGATTAGGCCTATTCAATTTCAAATTTTTGTTTAGTTTATTCAATTTCGTCACAACTACTTGCCAGAGGTTCCTCGGGAATTAGATTTCATCAATACGCAAACATTTGTCAAATATTGGCATTCAAATTCGTTTCTGTGGCATATGTCAATTATGATTCGTATTCGCCTATAAAAAGCTGATATTCCGAGAATTCATTTATACACTGGTTCTTGGTACACTCACCTCTCTGTAAAGCCGTTTTTTTTAACATAAAAATGGCGGCCCGTGGTCAATAGTATAAGAATGAATAATAATGAGTACAATGGAAGGACTATTTTCATAAAAGACTAGATAATGTATATTAGCATCATGAAGACCATGTGGATGGAGTAGGGTACGACAAGCGTCGTACCCTACTACCGGTGCCTTGTAAGATAATGTATATTAGCATCATGAAGACCATGTGGATGGAGTAGGGTACGACGCTTGTCGTACCCTACTACCGGTGCCTTGTAAGATAATGTATATTAGCATCATGAAGACCATGTGGATGGAGTAGGGTACGACGCTTGTCGTACCCTACTACCGGTGCCTTGTAAGATAATGTATATTAGCATCATGAAGACCATGTGGATGGAGTAGGGTACGACGCTTGTCGTACCCTACTACGGTGCCTTGTGAGATAATGTATATTAGCATCATGAAGACCATGTGGATGGAGTAGGGTACGACGCTTGTCGTACCCTACTACCGGTGCCTTGTAAGATAATGTATATTAGCATCATGAAGACCATGTGGATGGAGTAGGGTACGACGCTTGTCGTACCCTACTACGGTGCCTTGTGAGATAATGTATATTAGCATCATGAAGACCATGTGGATGGAGTAGGGTACGACAAGCGTCGTACCCTACTACGGTGCCTTGTGAGATAATGTATATTAGCATCATGAAGACCATGTGGATGGAGTAGGGTACGACGCTTGTCGTACCCTACTACCGGTGCCTTGTAAGATAATGTATATTAGCATCATGAAGACCATGTGGATGGAGTAGGGTACGACGCTTGTCGTACCCTACTACCGGTGCCTTGTAAGATAATGTATATTAGCATCATGTAGACCATGTGGATGGAGTAGGGTACGACAAGCGTCGTACCCTACTACGGTGCCTTGTAAGATAATGTATATTAGCATCATGAAGACCATGTGGATGGAGTAGGGTACCCTTGTAAGATAATGTATATTAGCATCATGAAGACCACGTGGATAGATTAGGGTACGACGCTTGTCGTACCCTACTACCGGTGCCTTGTAAGATAATGTATATTAGCATCATGTAGACCATGTGGATGGAGTAGGGTACGACAAGCGTCGTACCCTACTAGGGGTGCCTGGTGAGATAATGTATGTTAGCATCATGAAGACCATGTGGATGGAGTAGGAGGGTACGACGCTTGTCGTACCCTACTACGGTGCCTTGTAAGATAATGTATATTAGCATCATGAAGACCATGTGGATGGAGTAGGGTACCCTTGTAAGATAATGTATACATGTATTTGGATCTTGACATTGGAGTAAAGTGGGTACAATTTTGTTTGCATGTTTTTGTACAGATGAAATAAAGATGTAAGCTTAAAAATAGAATTGACGTATTATACAACAGGATTGTGTTTCGGTGTGCTTATGTAATAGGAAAAGTGGAGAATGTTAAGATTGTAAAGGATATTTGGCTATTATTATTTTTTTTACGATGGAAAACATTAATCGCTCACATTTTTTTCTATATCTGTGAAATAAGTCTTTAAAAATGAAAATGGAAAAATATCCCGTTGTGAAGTTAGATTTTAAGAAATCAAAACTAAGATTTAGCAAGACCATTGGAATTGAGAGATGCAATCTCATTTTGAGAAGGTAAAAATTAAAAAGCAATCTTTGTGTATTTTTATGGGCATGTAAAAATGAATTTCAGCCACTTCCAATTTTACCAAAATAGTTCCAATCGTGTTGCGCCCAGCTCCCAGCAGGAATCAACCAGCAGTTGCAGTTGAAGCGTCTACCACCCTACTCGCCATTCCTGAACATGACTGAAATGGCACATTCATCATTCAAAGCTGGTGTCAAACGAGATTTGGCCCTCCCCTAATGGCAGGTACGAGTAGGAGACCGCGAGGCAGCACAAGAAGCAGGAGTCAATCTTTAACAGTGGAGAGGTGATCTCCTACAAGAAGTGGCCCAACAGAATGTGGGAGAAATCACCCATGACAAATGCGTGAGATGGTACAACAGCCAAACGTACATGCCGAGATGCCTAGCACGTCAGAACATTGATGGTTAAAGAAACAAGTTTGAGACAGAAACGAGTTTAAGATAAACGTACAAAGGGTAAAAAAAAGGACCTGTGAAAAAGATTTCCACAGGGAAACAACATCATTATTCTAACGTACCAATGACCCCCTTGTGAATATAAGCTCATGTTTATATAACAAATCCATTGTAGATTTTCATTTTGACATGGTTGAAGGAGACGTCAAAAACATAATAACGACCCATACAAGCAATCTCAAAGCAAAACCAAATCATTTTTAAGTGCCATAAGTTTGTAAACTGTATTTTAGTGCCTGACACATTTCATGTTTAGTCAAGGGGTAACAAAGGCACCAGTAACAATTATTGCAATTAAGACAACAATAATTGAATGAAACGCATAACATGGAAATGCCTAACAGGGAAAAAAAAATACCAGTAAAAGAAACATGTTTCACTTTAAGCTCAAATAAGTCGTATCATAGGCCCTACTCGTGTTGAAGTTGAATGCTCGAATGTTGAAATCCGTTGCCCATAAATGAAAAAGAAAAAAACAACAGCTACAAAATCCGCTACAAAACGCTTCGATGACTCTGAATTTGATTGCACCTATTGCGAAAAGGTGGTATATATTCAACATAAGAATGGCGATCTTGTAGTCTTGAATGCCTATTAACGAAATGGAATGAAAGTAATGGAATCATGGGTGCACGAAAACGAAATTGAATGCAATAATATCGAAAGAGAAACTGTAGTTTGATTGAACTAGAAAAATCGCGTGAATTTGAAAGCGTGTTAATGAAATTGAATGAATTTTTGTTGAAATTGGCCGGGAAAACCTATATTAAACAGTTCAACCAATACTGCAGTTTTTAGTGTAGACTGACTGTCGACTTACAACTGTACATGTGCATGTACCAGTACATGTATTTACACGTACATGCACGATGTGTGATGCGCTTAATGTCTGTGTACGTACGTAGGCCTATATACGTATGTATATTTTCCGGAAGTTCGATGTCAGTTTTAAGACGATATTTCTCTTTCGATTCGGCTGATCTAAAAGTTTTTACAAATTGATATGGTAGACACAATTTTCCAAAAGCCCTTTCTGTGGGTGAATTTCTTTAACACTCGATGAATAAAACGAAATTGAAAATACTATACATTTTACACATTAATTTTCCTATTCGAGGTCTCTGGATGCGCGCCACCAGGGGTGAACTTTTAGGTTGCAGACAAGTAAATCGGCCGAAAATTGCCTATGCCGGCCAAATCACGATTTGCGAGGCCCTCAAATTCTCTACTGTTAGAGCATTTTGTGGGCCATGAACTTGAGGGTTTGTAAAAGAGGCCGTGCACAGGACTGCCAGCATGTATTACTGTGAAATTCGGATTAAAATTGGGCCTTAAAGGTGCTCTATTTTGCAATGGAGCGTACATGTAAGCATCATCTTTCAAGCTGGCAATGGGCTACATGACTACTTTTAGGGGGAACATCTTTGCATGGAAATTTCTCCCAAAAATCATCGGTTAATCCCCACAAAATTGAACAGAAACTGGAAAATTATGAAATAAACTTGAATTTGATGTGTGTCTCACACACCTTTGTAGAGTTGTATTTTCCTTAAATTTCGGAAGTTGGCGTATTTGTCATTGGGGTCTATGGACATTTATTTAATGGTGTGCAATCTTCAGGCTCTATACACAACAAAAATGGCGGCGAACAGAAATACCATGCTTCCACGTAGTGCGGCCGGCCATCTTAAGTTTGTTGCAGTCGACTGTCGCACGGCAATTAAGTGCGAAGTTTAGAGCAACTACCGTGCTATTGCCGTGCTCGTGCCGAGCTCATTTCAATTAAGTTCGGCACGGCAGCAGCATGGCGTTTAGAGCCGGCCTTAGATTGTTATGAACTTCCATTTTGAACATGACCAACAAAGCATCCAATGTTTTAGAAGGTGCATTGTACGCATGCCATTAACCCCAACCTTCCCAAATCCTCCAAAATCCTCTTTGCCAATGGAGATATTTCGAGGACTGAGGGTCTTTGGAAGTTTAGGTTATAGGCCTATGTAGGGAAAATGATGTAGGGAGTTAGGGTTAAAAGTCCTCAGACGGTTTCACTATTCCTGTTGATCCAGAGCATGTGAGTGGGTATGTTTACACATTTGTTTAATGCCAGCTGAGAGTTTAAAGACAATTGACCTATCGCCGTTTACGAGTTAACCACGCCCCTTAGACAACCCTATGGGAATTTTGTGTGGCAATTTTTGTTCGGCTCAGATTTTGGAATTATATTTGATGTGATTGGACAATAATTCACAAGCTGCGTTGACGCGATTCGACCGCGATAGGTTAATTGTCATTCTGGAAGCTTAAATTTAATCCAAATAGTATCCATGACTGTAAAAGAAAATTTTGGTCAAATGAAACTTGATTTTTTGGTTAAATAAAATTTAAATGTCAAGTTAGCATTTTTCAGTTAGAATGGACGAAGTTCTAAACAACAGCAGGTGGATTTATTCTAAAGCATTCAGTTTGTCTCATTCAAATATATATTTAAATATATTAAGTTGAAGCAGGTGGCAACAACAAAAACGCTTTACTTATATTTTTAGTATGAATTATGTTTTTAGAATGAAGAATAAGACTATTTATTCTAGTTGTATTTTATTCGGCGAACACTTCGTGTAGGTATACATTTGACAGTATTTCGCATTTAACTATCACAGGGTGATCAATGAGTTCAGAGAATATTAGACAAACATTATAATAACCGGTCTCTGAACATACTCCGGCCATTTTGAGTGGACATTGGAATAGCTAGGCGGTCTCAGTACACACTCCGGCCTTTCAGTTTCCTGCAGCACTATTCGATTATTTAGATTCAAATTTAAGCAATTTGATTTTGTTATAAAAACAATTACATTTTGATACAGAAAAAGACAGATGAAGAAGGAATGCCTATTTCTAATCTTATTAGAGTCAGAAAAGTGGGAGTTCATTCATTACACAAGAGAGTGCAACACAAGTATGTTTTTGGAGGTAGATTTATACAAACAAGTACATGTACAATAAGTAAAGATATTTGAAGCACAAAATATGGTTAAAATAGAAATATCATTTTAAGAAAATACTTCTCACTGTTTAACTTGAATGCTTCAAACGTCAAAGGATGTCACAAAACGCAATGTAAGAATGCAACAAAGTAAAGTCTTGAATGCACCAAAACGAAATAGAATGCCCCTAAACGAAAACGAACATTGAGAACAAAATCTTGGGTGCTTAAAAATTGAAATTGAATGCGCAAACAGTGAAAAGAAACCTTAATTAAATCAGATGTGTAAAAACCACGCGAATTTGAATGACCAATATAAACGAAAATGATCGAAAAATTCGCAAATTAGCCGAGAAAACCTATATTAACAGAAAAAGAAAAACATTTTCAAAGTGAACAAAGAAACTGGCAAAAAGTTAGTTACAAAGCGATGCCAGAAAGCTCCAGATCATTTGTTATGCATATCATGCAAAAACCACACTTTATAATCTGGTTTCTTCATCATTCAAATTGCAATCTTAAACACATTAAAGAGGAACTAAAACGCCAATTCTTTTTTTGACTTTTTTGACTTTTCCGACAGTTTAAATACTCTTTTAATTGATTGAGATTAGTTTGCAGACGAGAGGAATTTTTTTATAAAAAAAAAAGGGTTGTTATTCTGAATCATTTATCCTGTTTCGCGAAAGCTCATTATGTATGTTAAATGTATGTACGTGACCCCGTGACGTACACGTGTAGAGTCGGTTGATGCTACAGCCAAACAGTATGCATGTACGTACGTGGAGTTGATGCTGCTGAAGAGTTTTTGTCGACCTAACTCCTCCGTTTTCCCGTCCATTTTGTCTAATTTTGATATTATTTCAGTATGAGCATGGTTCTGAGATAATCATTATGCCTCGATCGTGTGTAGTTGGGGGTTGCACGAGGAACAGCGACAAAAACCCTGACCTAACCTTACTGCGATTCCCAGTGCTGAATGGAGCTCAAAGGCGACAGTGGGTCCGCTTTGTAGACAATACAATATCTGATTTTAGGCTGTCGAAATGGTCGAAAATATGTGCAGAACATTTCGCCAAAGACTGTATAGATGATAGTGTTAGTATGAAAACTCAGCTGGGTTTGAAGGCACAATTCCGTTTGAAGGCTGGAGCCATTCCAATCGTGTCCCGGACTCACGCGCACCACCCCGACGACGTTTCCTGCGGTTGCCGTCCCGAGCAGCCAGAGCCCCGGTCGTCTCCCTGTCCACGCTCGCTTGACTCAACATGCATTGTACACGAACGGTACCGCATGCGCTGCGTGCGATTGAGTCTGGTACCTTATAACAGAAATTGTGTGTATAGTTCTGAGAAGGTGCTGGTCCTTATGAGGGCTGCATAAGCAAAGTCGCCAGACTAGAGTATAGCATCAGCTCACACACAACTCACCGCGCAGGTCCCAATAAAAGCCGACTGCAAACAAAGGAAAGTATGACTCATAACTAGCTTTTCAGCAAGAACAAGCCTACAACCCCAATTCTAAATGTGTCTCACAAAGATGTCAACACTTTAAAATATGTTTATCGTAGTGTTACTCCTGAATCATGAGCAAAAAGCACGGCAAGTAATACTAGCCTTAGACAAAAAATACGTACAGACTCTACGTAAAACATTGTCGTATTACAGTGACGTCATATGTTTTTACACGTATACGTCAATACTCGCGCGATACGGCACGCAGTTGACCTCGGCCTTTTCTGAATCGAGTCAAAGTGGCTCAGAAAAAAATAGGCTCAAAAACATGTTTTTTGATTTTTCAGAATCATGAAACTTGTTACATTAGTTGGGGAGGCATAAACTATCAGATAAGTCAAAAATGTCAAAAAAATAATTGGCGTTTTAGTTGGTCTTTAAAGGAAAATTGTAAATTTTGATGAGACAGGGCGCCATGCTATTGCATATGCAACAATAATAATAAAAAATGGTTTATGGTTGTTTACTTATTAAGCTACACCAAGAAGATGTCCAAAAATCACATTAACAAAAATCACATGGATACAAATCTCATTAACCTCAAAAGAAAAAAAAAGTACCCCGATTTCTCTACCTTTTACAACCATGATAAGTTTGGGACATGTTCATTTTGCACGGGTGCAAATCCCGAGGATATGGTCCATAAGATCGCCACAGAAATTTCCATACCGGAAACAAAATTATAAAAGCCATTTTGAAAAAAGAACAATTTTATCAGTGTTAAACTAAATGGTGATACCTGTTGGAGGGGATCCTAAACTACCGTCTAGCTTAACTGCCGTAGTTCCCGGTCGAGACAGAGCGATCGCCGAGAACATGAGGGCTATGACGGCAACAACTCCGAGCAAGAGCACGGCGATGTCGTGGCAGAGAGCTCCGCGTCTCGAGGGGCTCGCCTTGGTGGAGATAAACTCCATCCGATCGTAGTTTGGTTCGTCACTCTGCGCCATTGCCGCTTTACATACAGCAGGTGGAACTCTGAAATTTTTCCCAAGTGATCTTTCCTTTTGTATTGGCTAGGTAGAATGTAGCCTCGTTTCGTGTCTGAATTTACTGATAAACCACGCTTTATAGCCACTGAACTGTATCTTACAGTGTTGAGTGAAACTACCCAAAAGTATAAGGAAATCGGGATCAGCCTCAAAAGCATTCGAGTCTTCGGCGAAATAAACTCGACTTGGACAAGTGGCACAGCATTTACACTGCCTATATTCACCCTGCATACTAGCCCACATCACCGCCACAAAGCTTTTAATATACGCATCGCTGATCGGCCAGCAATAAACATCTCCACGATGACGTCGTGTCAAATCCAGCTGACTCCCTAGCTACCCAACGCCGTTGGAAGGCATGCTAAAAATAGTTTTTAAAAATACCATTTCGCAATGTCAGTTTATTACGGATTGACGAATCGGAAGGGTTGATTTGAAGAGTTTAGGAGACGCCAAAAATACGGGTCCACCTAGACAAAAAAAAAATAGCGTGGAATTTATAGTTTTTTCCTCAGTGGCGAGTTGAAGTGCGGTTTCGCGAAAGGGAAGAAAATATTGCTTGTTTTTTTACCGCTTTCACCCAAATTGGCAATAAATTAAATAGTTGTCTAGGAAGCTTATTTACTCAGGATTATTTTGGTACATAACTTATATATTTAGTGTAATTATTCATCGCAATTTTGCGTCATTCGTAAGCCGGGTCATTTCTGATCGGCCAATGTTTTGCGTGTGTAGTCGATACGCTATACATGAAATGTGTGCATGGGCAGGCAAAATCGTGGAAACACATGTACGACCCAGAGGAATTCAATTTATTCCGATTTTCCTGGGGAAAATACAATTAGATGGTGTATATAGATCAGGAAATACATATTAATTTCAAATATTTTAGATTTCTTTCAATATGTATAAAATCAGCCAGTTTATCGCGAAGTTCGAGCGATGACTCGCATGTGCCATATTCGAAATTCTACAATGGTAGATCTAGATTACAAGAACTCATGCTGCACTCATCCCCGGGCCCGGGCCCGGCCCGACCGATACAAATTGTTAACCTCGCTCACTAATTATTTTTACTGTGAACTATAGCGGGCGCTGTGTACCAATGCAGGGTGTATGCTGTGATGGGGCGGGAGATGACACTAAGTGGTGCTGTTATGGATACAAAGGTCTGGCCACCCTATGTAGGCTGTGTAAATCTAAGGCGAAGTAAAACAAAAATGTTTCGCGTACCCGTCCGCTTCCTTTTGGGGGGCTGCCTGGATTTTTCAAAATTTTACAAGTGGAAAATAAAATAAAAAACTCCCAAAAAATGTCAACCGATCCACCGGAAAATAGAATACAAGCTAACTAAAACTACTCTCTAAATATCAAAGAGTGAAATTAGGGACTGGACGATTTAGAGTGAAAATCACACAGTTTTTAGATTGAATACTCTAAAAAAACAAAGAACAAATTCAGTCGCGACTCCAGTGAAAATTCGATCTTTTCGATTGAATGAATTCCACTTTTAAACGTCTGGTCCCTGGTCTCAGACTGTGGGAGTGAATTTTCACTCGAATAGAGTGAGTTTTCACTCTTTGGAAATAAGAGAGTATTAAAACTACTTTGAACATGTTCAATTCTCTTGTCCAATGTGTTTTTCATCTTGGTGTCTTTTAACAGTTGAAAAACCTACGGTTGTCGGACATTTTAAAAAGAATGGCGACCACCTTGAAAAAAAAAAAAAAAGCCCCCCCTCCTTTCCTCACAAAAAACCTGGAAGCTAAACTTTTTTTTTACTTGGCCTAATGCAAATATGCACACTTATTTCCCTATAGACTTTTATCATGATACAGTCATCTTGTTTATCTCCTATTAAAATCAATGTAACCAAACCGAGGCTGGAAGGAAAAATAGTCTGGCACCTTTATTCAATAATTATAATCACTATTCATAATTGCTAATGCATACAGGGAACAAGACAAAGATGGTGACAGCATGATAAAGGTCTATTCTAGTCTTGGTTCCAAGACGTCCTTAGCGGTGCGACGTATAGCGCGCACGGCCGGCCGACAGCGCCCTCTCGCTACACACACACACACACACGCCACGGCCAAATGGCTACCCCCGTCTTGGGAATTTCGCAAGTTCTACTCGCGAAATCGCGAGCAGAACTGTGTGGCATTTGCATGCGCGTGTGACGTAGCTGCGTTATCGCATGTAAATAGCCAACACTCACTAGTCTAGTTTCTGTACTCACGTCGGGTTTACGTGTACGTACGTATGAACGTGCAGCGCAGTACCAAGCCATTCGTTGTTTGTTGGAAAATATTCTGACCGCGTAGACCAAGCGATAGATTTTACAGCAAAAAATTGGACTTTGGAAAGTTAAAAAAGTCATTCATCAATTTGTACGTGGCCATGATTTGTTTGTTAATTTACCAACGGGATTTGGCAAGAGTGTAATTTTTCAAGCTGCTCCATTGGTCTTAGATTTCTTGAACGAAGCATGGGGGTGTTTCCTACTTCAAGAACGAAGTAACCAAATGCAAACAGGAGAAAGCGCTGATTATTGTCGTCGTGCCATTGAAAGCTCTGGCCGTTGATCAGTTACATCGTGCTGAACATCTGGGACTTAAATTGGCAGAGATAACGTGTGATATTCCAGATCACATTTTTGGAACAATCCGAAGATTTCTCAATCCTGTTTGCCAGTCCAGAATCACTCTGCTCAGAACGTTAACTGACTAGTAAGTTATTACTTTATGAGTTTCCTCCAGTGCGCAAGCGCGATTATTCGTTTGACCCGCCTGTTAAATTATGCATAAGCAGGTCGCGCGCGCTCCCTTGCGAAATGCCCAAGACGTTCTTAGCGATTTGGCCTTGGCGTGTGTGTGTGTGTGTGTGTGTGTGTAGCTAGAGGGCGCTGCCGTGCGCGCTGTACGTCGCACCGCGCTAAGGACGTCTTGAAACTAAGACTAGGTCTATTCCTGACAACACGACGGTGCATTTAAAGCGTTGTAGTGTTTGTTTTTCGTTTTTTATACATTTTGAATGTTGGAATAGCAAGGTAAACTCTCACCACACAAATCTTGGGGATGATCCAATGGCCCACCTCCTAGTCTAAAAGTGAGGGGGGGGGGGGGGGGGGGGGGGTGGGTGGATTTACGCCCATGTACATAGACTGGTCCTGGCCACTATTGACTAATCCGACGAGCAAAATTAGAAGCCATCTGTGGGTACCCAATCGAGCGGTACCATACACGCGCGCTCGTCATACGCGCGCACTCATTGCGCCTTTGACCAATAGGATTGCCAAAGTGAACACGCGCCTCAAAAGTAAGAACGCGTATGACGCGCGCGCGAGCGCAGTACCGCCCGATTGGGTACCTAAAGATGGCTTCTAATTTTGTTCGTCGGATTTGTCTATAGGAACAGCTAGCACGTGCGCAGTAATGATGTTTCTATTTTGTGTTTACATTCTCATATTTAGGCAGTTTGTCACAAATTGATGTGTGCTAATACTGGATAGAGCTGAGAATGATTCAGAGGTGATTGATGGGCCTGATGAGCAGGGGTAAAAGTGCCCTGAGTAGTAAGATCATTATGGATGTGTGAGCTTCACAATAGTAATAAATCTACGTTTTTAAGGTTGCTTAGCGCGAGCCAGATTCGTACATCAGATTATCGATTAAAACAAACAACCTTAGCACAGTGCCACCGGATTTATTATGAACGAAAAAGCTGAAATGTTTTCAACAGAAGAGGGGGTGTGTTCAGGCGTAGGAACAGTTCATGAAACAGTCACTCTATGTTGTACAGTGTGGTTCAAAAACCCAACACTCTTTTTTTTAAAGGAAAATTTCTCGGAATTGGGGAAATATGGCCAAATTGTTTTAACTTATTTATTAACTGCACCATCTTAGTGGTAGGCCTATGTGGTGGAAATTGCGTTAAAAAGAAAACCAAATAACAAATAGCATCTGTTTGAAGAAAAATGGCAAAAATACAGATTGTCCACACGAAAGTCTATAGGATGAGTCATGCATGCTACAAAGATCGATACTCATAGGTCCACCCAGGATGGAAGTAATAAGTATTCACTAACCCGGGAAGAAACAAAAGCACAACATAACAAACACTGTTCAAAACATTGTGTCAAATGCTATTCACTGTAAACACTTATTTTGTTCATCGACAGAGGGGATGACTGTGATCAATGTAGGCCAAATTACATTTATTGGAGTTTGAGTTTGTGCACGCGGTACTAAAATGTATTTTGTTTATCAAATTCTATTGACTTGCATGTGGACAAACTTGCTTTTCACCTTTTCTAAAAATAACGACGACATTTCTTTATTTAAGCTTTATTTTAAACACAATTTGCACCATATACAACAAAGACGTTGTCGGTGACGAATATGTTAAAACAAGTTGACCACGATTCCCCAATTCCGAGATATTTTTCATAAAAAAAAGTGTATATTTTTTTGTTTTTTACCACACTTTATATAGCCAGTGGCGTAACTGGGTGACATTTGTCGAGGGACCTGGGGGTGCACACAGATGTTCAAGGGTCACTGAAAGTACATAAAATGCAGCTTGTGTATTAAAGCAGTTGGTACAAAACTTTCCTCTCTTACTTTAAAATTTAGTTCCGGCTGAACAAATGCGGTCATCTTTTCCAAACAAATATACAGCGAAAATGGAAACAATTAGGTCACTTTTCGAACACAATTTGCAATTTTGCCCAAGGCCCAAAACCTGGTTACACCACTGCTTATTGGTAGTCGGGCTGTTGCATACTCCCTTGCAGTAGCGTATCCAGCTTTTTGTGACAGGGAGGGCAAACAACGTCTGAACCGTCCTAAAAAGCCGTCGCAAAACACAAATGCCGCCGGGGGGGGGGGGGGGCAACCCCCCCCCCCCCCCTTGCTGGATACTCCACTGCTCCCTTGCTATAAGCTTCCACCCCTGGTGACAACTATATTGCAACCCCGTGGGGCACTTGGCAGCAACAGCGGCAGCAGCAAACAGGGACACATTCATTTGTAACTGTTTCTTTTTCGGTCACTTTCTGCCGGAAAGTTACTTATGATTTTGCATACATTGTCTTTGGGCCTAATTATCCTTGAGATATGGTGGATACATTGAGAGCGATCGTTGAATTGAGTGAAACCTTTTTTATCTAACCAAGTACAACAGCCTCACACTGTGTCCCAGCAAGGCTAATTAGGGGCTACCTTTGCACGTAGGCCTAATCGATTTTCAGCCAAAACGATTTTTTTACTGCAAAGTAGACACATTGTGCTTTTACCATAAAAAGCAAATGAAAACTGACAGTTAACAATTTGAGTCGACTGCATCGACTGATTTTACGCATGCGCAGTCATCAGGCACCATCCAGAGCTACGTCCGAAGTAGGCATATTGATTCTGTATAGGCTTAAAGTAGTATACATCATTTGCTTTTGCTGCAATTTGCAGTAATAAATGGATTTGGGGGGGGTTAGTATTTTATAGGGTGCCAGCAAATACGGAAAACCGTAGTCTGCGTAGAGAGAAAAAAATTATGTTGTAGTAGTCTGGTTCCCTGACCATACTTTAGACAAAACGGAGCAACTTATAGACGTGAGGGAATTATCAGGTAGGGGAAGTAGACTATTTTCAACGATTGTCGGCCGACAATCGTTGGGAAACGATATAATTTCCACTTTTCTTGAAAATCACAGCACCCCAGGTGCCATAAATTCATAATATGCTTGAGGCTGCTATTTACTTACAGTCTAGTAAGGTATTTCGTAATAATTAAGTAATTATTTGTAATTTTCTTCTTCTTTTTAGGGGGGGGGGGGGGAGGCTTTGCAAATGATATACTAATTTTAAAACAAAGCCTTTAAAACAACCTATTAAAATATGTAGTTAATTCAGCTAAGTACATTTTATATTGCACGCTCTTGGTAATTAATCTAATACAAAAAGAAGTCACTGCCCGAGTACTTAATGTTGACCCAAAGATTTTCAAGAGGTAATGTTTCGAAATAAACCCAAACGGACTTTATTTCTTGTACAGAAATACACCGTTCTAGTCAGGAACTGAAGACAACTCCTCGATGTATAAAAACTCGATCAGGTAAACTGCAGAATGTATTAGTTTATTTTATGCAAGTTCGCCCCAAACAAGGCTAAAAAGTCTCTCGAGGTATAGAGCTGCAAAGGGTAAAAAAAATCAAAGATGCAAGAGGTAGGAATTAATATTGCTCTTGAAGCAGGAAATATCGTAAAATGAAGGGAAAATGCCCAAGGCAATGAATTCCATAGTATACGAGCGAAAATAGCTTTTCGTTCTACATATAGGTACAGCTATAGAGTATATTGGTGGGAACAGCTACATGTAGGTGGAGAGGCGAGTTTCACGCTCTTAGGGGAACCAAGCTGGACAAGCTGGTGTTACATTTACCATGAAAAATACCTAGAACAGACCTAGAGTAGCATGAGAGATGAGAGAGTGATTGTAAGGATATGCCCAACTCTTCTCCAACCAAATTAACAACGCGCTTCTGTACTCTATCCTATAAAGATAAGTGACAAGCAGATGTGGGAACAGTACTCCACGAGAGGGCGAATAATAATTCTGTCTCTTAAAAAAACAATCCTTTGTAGGCCCTACTTCCAGTCATTTTTGCATGCATTTTAACATGTAGAAGGCCGCTGTTAAATTCCATAATACAATCATGCATGATTCTGTACCGATCTACAATTCTGTAAACTCGATATTCTATTCGCATAACAACGGGCTTAAAAGAGAAAACAAACATAATAATGTAGAGTTTTTTTTCCCTAGAGAGAGGTATGTAGTCATATTTGACCTCCCTCTAAAATAAATTTTGTTCAGATCCGCACCTGGTATCCTGGCACTCTCGGATCCTTCAAAATCAATCTGTGGGTTTGGAGGAATATGCGAGATTGAAAAAAAGTGAGCCATCCACACTGACAAAAGTGTGGTGTTAAACGAATGGTTCAATAGATGGTGTTAACCACCACACGTTTTGTAGTGCACTACTACTACTACTTTACATACCCTTTCCCTCAAGCCGCTACATATTACCCCTGCTCATCAGGCCCATTAATTATTCCTGAAACCTCACCTCCCTGCATGGGGAGTATACAGCCCCGGCTTCAAGTTAAACGCACATGGGCTGATGTGCCGGTACACTTTTCAATGAGATATTCCACAAAAAAAAAAACATCGACTGACGATAAGTAACATATTTAATAAGTTTCAAATTTTAAATTTGCAGCAGAACGCTCCTATTCGGCCAGTGTTAATATAGGTTTTCCCGGACGATTTCGGAAAATGTGCACATTAATTTGTAAAAGATGCATTCGTTTTCGTGCGAAATAGAATGAACGTTCACAATCCCGTTTTCTATTTAGCAATAGATAATTCTATTTCCATAAAGGTGCATTCAGATGTAAAAAATCAGCGTACGATTTCCCGAATGTGCACTGAATTAGTAATTGATAAATCATTTTAGCGCGAATTCGAATGCACATCCGCAATCCTGTTTTCCTTTTAATTTATCACCAATCTATTTCGCTAAATGTGCAGCCGATTTCCCGCGTAGTGTTTTTAAAAATATTTTTAATGCATCCCTGGTCAAGCATTGGAATTCATTTATTTGTTAACAAAAGTAACATATGGGGAACTAAACCAGGTGGTCTTATAGTCTTTTGAAATATACCAAAAAATAAGCTGAAGAAAATCGTTCTTTTCTCAGCATTTGCCACGGTCGCATCATATAGCAACATTTCACAGTTGACATACCGGTATAGGCCTCCTAAAATATCCAATAATGGTAGACAATCGAACTGATAAAATGAGAGAGAACTCTAAGAAATACAGAAAGACATGAAAATACAATTAAGACAAAGAACCACCAACAATAAAAAAGAACAAACACATTAATGATCAATTAGGTCTACAATACATTGATTCATTAATTAATTAATCAATTAAAGTTGTATCATGAATTGTATAGGCCTACTTTATTTAAATTGGATGCAGAATTTGCGAATTTAAATTGTAACAAATGAAAACGAATATTCAATTCAGGCCGTGCCACAATGACAAATCGATTTGCTGCGAAATAGATTGCACATTCTTAATAATCGGCCACGCATACGTCAAACCGAAAGCCTAATCACGTATTTGTAATCGTTTAAATGAAACGTTATGCACATTCATTTATTTGAATGATACAAAATGAAATCGAATGCTAGTTTTTGCGAAAATGAAACCCGGATATACGTCGTTCTCAAAATCAGCGCGAAATTGAATTCAAGTTTTACAAACATTTATGCACATCTTGCGAAATCGTCCGGGAAAACCTATATATAGCGCAATCTTAATATATATTGCAGGGTGTAGGCCTACTCAGTCTCTTTTTTTCGTTCCAAAATACAAAATGTCTTCTATAAGTTGTTCGCAGGGGAAACCATTTAATCTAAATTTTAAGTTAGAGCACGGATATAGCAACGCTAAGCAATATGCCACTGTCTTTTATTTATTCAATTGTTTTTGTTTTAATTCTGTCCGGTAATGAAACCAAGGATTCGTCAAAAGTACTGGACAGTGCTGAATTTGAACTGTTCATGTTGTCATCATGGTCTCCGTGTGTCAATATTGACTGGATTGTTGTACCTTGTTGTGAATTCCCTTTGCTTGCAGCTATTCCACTGAGTAAATACCCAGTTTAAATCCACAAATGTTCAGGAGCGGGATATGTTGTCGGGCTCCCAAATTGTCCGTTTTCTTTGTTCGCGGGGAGCACTAAAGTCATAAACCCAGAATGCCGTATAGCCAGGGATCACGCCCAATTTTACGATACAAACTCAATGATGATAAATTTTAATTTATAATTCGTCAAACAAACCACAAGGGAAACTGACTGCGCAAATTGAAATAAATTTTCAGAGTGAACAAAGAAAACTGGGATTCGAACCTGCGACCTCCGGAATAACGTATCTACCAACTATAATCTATCTGACCAGTTTTCTTTGTTCACTTTGAAAATTTCAGTAAGATTTGAGGCTATGCATGGCGGAGATACTGATAAATGAAAGGTTTGCGGAAACACCATGTGGAAATATTTCTCTTTTCAAAACAATTATGCTAATCGAGATATATTTCCACATAGTGTTTCCGCAAACCTTTCATTCGAAATTGTATTCAAATTGACGTAGTCAGTTTCCCTTGTGGTTTATTTGATGAGTTTAAATCCATAATAAAACACGATAGAATGTTTGTATATACAAAGTTGAAATGTTCAATTTCACCTTCACTCAATCTTTTATACATTTCTTGCTGTGGCCAAATAGTCGGACTTGCATAATCTGCTATATAAGGCCATTGAGGAGCATAATTATGATGGTTCTTGTTGCTCATTTATGTTCTTTCTTTTTGGTCTCTTCAAATTGTCCAAGTTATTATGCTCTGTTTAAGTTGTAATTCTGTGATAAATGCCAAACGTTGATAGCTGTACCCCAATACCTCAAACAGCAACCCAGCAACAGAAGACCAAGCAACGAACCCGTACCGGCAACCTATTCTTTACTTGTTTACCAGCCGGCGAAGGTTAATTTTGGGGTACGGTTGAATTACTTTTCTTATTCAACTCCAGTGGAAAGGGGCACGTACCTTGTAATGATTGAACCCCGTCAGTTTGCGTTCGTTCAGGCGTGTCTGCGGCATACACCTGGTACCGAAGCGAAATTTGGTCAACAACATCGACACAAATGGCGTACAGGGCGTGCAAGCTCCGCGATTTCACCATCACGTTTTAGCACTTTCATGTAAACGTCTTGGAACCAAAAACTGGCTGCGGACTCTTTAGTCGGGCTATACCCGAGAGCAATGTGAATTGAGGTCAAATTTTCCTGATTATTGTGGGTTATCAATTTGACCTCTGACTTCTGACTAGGGCCCAAAGAAACTGACAATTTGGTAGACCGCCAACATAGGGCAAGATAGCTCAGTTGGTCGGGCACCGGTACGGTTCCGGAGGTCGCATGTTGGAATCCCGCTCCTGCCAGTTTTCTTTGTTCACTTAAAAAGAAGAAGATATATCAAAAAATATATAGTAAATTGAAATGCCTCTTTTCCCTTCACAAGATCACATTTTTGAGCCCAGTCAGAAAACACAAATAATTACATAAGATAGGACGCCGAACGAGTATAGCTCCTATGCGTTGTGTACGAAAGTTCTAGTCTCGCCGAATCTTCGTGGATATTGAAGTCAACCGGAATGCTCTATTATGTGACTCAACCAGAAAAACGAGGCGTGAGTTGCCAAACTGAAAGGTTAGCAGACCGAACTACATGTACTTTTGAGTATCTCGCACAACATTATGTCACTAAGAACTGTCTATGGGCCATCAGCCTCGGTCCAAAAATTGGGCCCCCTGTATCAAATGATTGAGATGAGTAATGCTCATAGCGATTTTTGGCAAGGTATGCACACATAATAGTTAGAAAATGTGTGATAGCATTGCAGCGTGAGCGGTGGCAGCTTTTTGGGTGCTATCACTATTAAATGTTTCAAAATGGCCGCCAATATGCTTGTTACCAGATTGATTATATGTGGTAACAAGCATTTTGACGGATTTTTTTTTCCAAAAGGCTGCCACCGCTGCAATGCTATCACATATTTTCCAACTACAGGGGCAGTGGCGTAGCCAGGCTCTTCCTAGATGGGGGGGGGGGGGGGGGGGGGGGCATGGCTATTTTCAAGGGGGAAAATTCGACTTTGTTAAATAGGTCCACGCTGTAGTAACGCATATCTACACACTACAGATGGCGACACCCCCCTCCCCCCGAAAAAATCCCAATTTTCCAGGGGGGGGGGGGAGGGGGAGAGTTCCCACAGGGGGAAGTTGCCCCCCCCCCCCCCCCCCCCCCCCTTGCCTCCGCTTGGCTACGCCACTGTACAGAGGGATGCATACCTTGATCATAGAGTACCGAAGTGATGACGTCAATCAATGCAATGTTTGGAACCAGAATACATTCTAAGCTGCATGTGTTTGGAACCATTGCCGCGGCAACTGACGTCAGACTTCGGTACTCTATAGTCCCCTCATTTTATACCTACCAACCCCCCCAGGATGATGGCCTACTACGTTTTCACCCAAATATTGTGCCTATTCATCAGGATGTCAAACTGAGTGTTAATGTATATCAACACGAACAGCTGTATGCTCTTTCTGATGCTCATGAAAACGAACAAGTAAACAAAATCCTCAAGACCACATTTATAATCCCGTCACACATTGCACCCACTTGTATGCAACCATTAAGTTAAAACCTCCAGCTGCGGTCCTGCTTTGTGCAAGGTAAAGGTCAACGCTCACGAAGACAAAGTTTTGCAATGCTGTTTTTGTTAAGTGCGTGCCCTTACGTAGAACTGAATATTTATGATCTATTCACTCAATTCACATTCAAATTTTTGGAGTGTCGCATTTTCGACAGGTTGCCTGTTCATCCATTACCGGCCCACTGTCCGGGTCGTACGCTCAACAAGTGCCACCGAAGGTTTCCCGCGCCAAAACAGGTAAACCAAGATCTATTGTCTTGCTTTTTGTCTTTGAGCCTAAATTTTAATTGGAGTAACTTTACACAATAGCGGAGTTTAAGATGGACCTGGCTGGCATGAGCGGGAAAGTCGGGAGAACCAAACTCAAGGTTTTCATTTGCGTGTGGGTTTGCATGCGGCAAGGTGCACATTTTGGACAGGTTTGTTTACTTCATGCTGTCTGTGCTGTCCCCCAATATTTTTGGGGAGGGGACGGCTATGGCAGAGCCCCCCCCCCCCCAATAATTTCCCCTTGCCATATACATTTCATGGGTCTTGGCTTTTACATGCACCAGTATGCACCATAATACACAGAGACCAGCATATATTTTCAAAAATGTCTCAGTACACGAGAGACACCGAGTAAAAAAGATGCTTAAGAATTATTGTTGATTGTGTATGTTTTCTCTGTCCCCAACCTTGACGAGAAATCGCCGCCGCTGCATACAGGAATTACACAATGGCTCCCACATGCAATTCACAAAAATCAAGATTTTCGTTGTGTGTTCACCAATTTTAGCGATCAAAAAAGAGAAGTTGGTATTATTACACGACAAAAACAAATATTTCACTGAGAGTATTATATTCTTTCAAGTGCGTTTCTCTTTTGGTCGTAAGCCGTTTTGTGGACACAGCCACCTTTGGTTGATACCGCCATCTTTAGGGGCAAACGCAAAAAAACCAATGCATAATCTCCATGGAGATTATTGGCTCGCACATGCCCGAAGTGCGCCCATGCGCATGCCACTTATCTCCATGGAGATCATGCATTGTATTCGCGCTCCCCCCCCCCCCCCCCAGCATGTGGAAAGATGGCGGTATCAAGAAAAGATGGCGGTATCAAGCAAAGATGGTGGTATAAAGGAAGGACAAGGCATATACCCTACTAGTCATTCAGTCAAGCACTAGGCCTACCGTGTTTCCTACTAGTGGTTGGGCTTCATCGAGTAATGATCTCCTTCCAGTTCCAGAAGATTTAATCTTGTGACAACACAAAGGCGAAATCCAGCTAAGCAAACAAAAACAAAAACAAAAACAAAAACAAAAACAAAAACAAAAACAAAAACAAAAACAAAAACAAAAACAAAAACAAAAACAAAAACAAAAACAAAAACAAAAACAAAAACAAAAACAAAAACAAAAACAAAAACAAAAACAAAAACAAAAACAAAAACAAAAACAAAAACAAAGGGTTTTCTGTGAAAAAGAATTCACGGCATCTCGCTTTATCCTTTTTGTGAACGTCTGACAATCTAAAGCTGTGCATCCGAACCGCGGTACCCGAGTACCCGAGCTCTAATGCCGGGAACCGGTTCCACATTATGGAATCGAGTACCCGTAACCGAAATAACATATTACTTAGTAATTTCGCAAACAATAACACAAAAGTTTTCGAATGTTATTTGTGGGGAATTTTAAAAATGAAAACCTGCATACATCGAAAAACAAAACAGATTAGCGTTTATGACGCTTACGAAAATGCAATTTAAACCGGAAAGCTACAGAGCTCACTACACACTTACATTTTGTTGCATTGATGTGGTAGTATTAATGTGCGGATCTTTGCGAAGAATATGAATAGCAATTTCCGAGATTTTATTTTTGGCTGTTTTGGAAACTTTTCCAAAACAGCCCTCGTTTTCGTTAAGATTTTTTTTTTTTTTTTTTTTTTTTTGGCTGTTTTGGAAACTTTTCCAAAACAGCCCTTGTTTTCGTTAAGATTTTTTTTTTTTTCTTTTTTTTTTTTTTTTTTTTTTTTTTTTTTTTTTTTTTTTTTTTTTTTTTCCTTTTCAGACTTTTTTCCCATAGCATTTGTGCACGTTTTCTTTCTTACCGGCACTTTGGCTACTTTGGTGCACCCGATTGCCTCTAAACTTGGCAGACACTTAGACCAACTGCTCAGAATGTATGCCGAACATTTACGTCATGATGACGTCATCACGTGATTTTTTATGAATTTTTGAAATTTGAAAATCGTAATATTCTATTTAATATATCTAGCGAACAAAACAAGATATTTTCAAAATTCCTTTTGTTATAGCTTTGGTATGTCTCAAAGATATGCACTAAAAGAAAAAAAAATGTGTGATGTCATGATGACGTCATCAAAAATGTGCTTTTTTAAAACACATATAAGGATAGGTCCAATCGTCATGAAAATTGGTGGGTAGGTAGATACTGGCACTAGGATGCAAAATCCAAAATGACGTCATGATGACGTCATCACGTGATTTGTTATGAATTTTTGAAATTTTGAAAATCGTAACATTCTTTTAAATATATCTGGCAAACAAAACAAGATATTTTCAAAATTCTTTTTGTTATAGCTTTGGTAGGTCTCAAAGATATGCCCTAAAAAGGAAAAAAATGTGTGACGTCATGATGACATCATCAAAAATGTGCTTTTTTAAAACACATATAAGGATAGGTCCGATCGTCATGAAAATTGGTGGGTAGGTAGATACTGCCACCAGCATGCAGAAGCCGAAGTGACGTCATAATGACGTCATCATGTGAGTTTTTATGAATTTTTGAAATTTTGAAATCGTAAAAGTCTTTTAAATATATCTGGCAAACAAAACAAGATATTTTCAAAATTATTTTTGTTATAGCTTTGGTAGGTCTCAAAGATATGCCCTAAAAAGGAAAAAAATGTGTGACGTCATGATGACATCATCAAAAATGTGCTTTTTTTAAACACATATAAGGATAGGTCCAATCGTCATGAAAATTGGTGGGTAGGTAGATACTGTCACTAGCATGCAAAATCTGAAATGATGTCATGATGACGTCATCGGGAATTTTTTTTATGATTTTTGAAATTTTTGAAATTTCATTTTAATCACAATTTTACACACAAAAACAAAACAGCCCTGTGTTTGTCCACAAACACTGTACCAGATGTCTAGTTTTTTTTTTTTTTTTTTCCTTTTCAGACTTTTTGCCCATAGCATTTGTGCACGTTTTCTTTCTTACCGGCACTTTGGCTACTTTGGTACACCCGATTGCCTCTAAACTTGGCAGACACTTAGACCTACTGCTCAGAATGTATGCCGAACATTTACGTCATGATGACGTCATCACGTGATTTTTTATGAATTTTTGAAATTTTGAAAATCGTAACATTCTTTTCAATATATCTAGCGAACAAAACAAGATATTTTCAAAATTCTTTTTGTTATAGCTTTGGTATGTCTCAAAGATATGCCCTAAAAGGGAGAAAATGTGTGACGTCATGATGACATCATCAAAAATGTGCTTTTTTAAAACACATATAAGGATAGGTCCGATCGTCATGAAAATTGGTGGGTAGGTAGATACTGGCACTAGGATGCAAATTCCAAAGTGACGTCATGATGACGTCATCACGTGATTTTTTATGAATTTTTGAAATTTTGAAAATCGTAACATTCTTTTAAATATATCTGGCAAACAAAACAAGATATTTTCAAAATTCTTTTTGTTATAGCTTTGGTAGGTCTCAAAGATATGCCCTAAAAAGGAAAAAAATGTGTGACGTCATGATGACATCATCAAAAATGTGCTTTTTTAAAACACATATAAGGATAGGTCCGATCGTCGTGAAAATTGGTGGGTAGGTTGATACTGGCACTAGGATGCAAAATCCAAAGTGACGTCATGATGACGTCATCACGTAATTTGTTATGAATTTTTGAAATTTTGAAAATCGTAACATTCTTTTAAATATATCTGGCAAACAAAACAAGATATTTTCAAAATTCTTTTTGTTATAGCTTTGGTAGGTCTCAAAGATATGCCCTAAAAAGGAAAAAAATGTGTGACGTCATGATGACATCAAAAATGTGCTTTTTTAAAACACATATAAGGATAGGTCCGATCGTCATGAAAATTGGTGGGTAGGTAGATACTGGTACTAGGATGCAAAATCCAAAGTGACGTTATAATGACGTCATCATGTGATTTGTTATGAATTTTTGAAATTTTGAAATCGTAACATTCTTTTAAATATATCTCGCAAACAAAACAAGAGATTTTCAAAATTCTTTTTGATACAGCTTTTGGTATGTCTCAAAGATATGCCCTAAAAGGCGAAAATTGTGTGACGTCATAATGACGTCATCAAATTTATTTTTTTTACGCATGTAAGGGTCGTTCCGATTAAGAATTTATACATTGAATTTTTCTCTGCCTAATTCAACAATTTCGTGATCGTGGCTCACTCAAGTATAAAGAAATAACAGGCATCTAAAAAATTGTGACCAAATTAAATATAACACAAAGGAATTCTGGGAAGGACAGAAACCATGGCTTTCATGTGGCATGCTGTCTATAAAGAGTTGATCTCTAGTCTTTTTTTCAAGTCGTTAGACAAGTCGTAGGCAGATACTTACAAAAACTGCTCAGAATGTGCGCCGAACTTTTAGGTCATGATGACGTCATCACATGTCACGTGACGTCATCTTAAAGGGGCATTTTTGGAAACCATATATCTATAAAAGTACAAGTCACATTAAGTTAAAACGTGGTATTTAGTTATGCCAGCATGTGTTAGATGAAAATGTATGTGACGTCATGGTGACGTCATGATGACGTCATCGGCTAATTTTCTATGATTTGTTTCATTTTTGAAATTTCATTTAAATCACATAATTTTACACAAAAAAACAAAACAGCCCTGTGTTTGTCCACAAACACTGCACCAGATGTCTAGTTTGTGATTGGTTTTATTTAACGGGTACCCGATTCCCGTAGTTACTCGTAAATGCAGACCCCTACTTGACACCAAACACTTAATACCAAACACTTAGGCCTAATACCAGACTTCAATCTGTCTTGACCCTTCAGTAATGTGAGTAATACACTGATTGAAAGTTGAGGTCACATATAAACTATAGGACGCCGCACACATTGAGGCTACCCTCGCCAAATCTTCTTGCACTTTGAGGCCAACTCCCACGCTCTACTTTGTATTATGTTTGTGCCGGCCTGGGAGGCCTTCCTTTGTTTGACTTGACAGAGCAAATGTGGATTCGTTTCTGTGGAGAACCGTCTCAAGGACAGTAGCAAATAGCGACGCTATTGTTTCCTTTATTTGGCATGCCTCTAACCAATGCAGGTGTCATATGAAAATCGTACTCCTCTCACGTGACCGGCCACTCTCCCAATACTACCAATAATGAGTCCCTCTTGTTGGTATACCCAGCACGATATGGTGACAGAGGGGTACCCCCCCCCCTTTTTGTCCCTATACTCTATACACTCTCCACACTCTCCAGACTATTGTTACCTAACACATCCCCCTAGACCTCTGAAAAGAATTCATGAGAGGGAGGGGGGGGGGGGGATCCCTTTGCCCCATATCGTGCATCATATGCTTGTTGGATATACTGGGCATGATTATAGTAGGCCCCGTATAATAAAACAATGAGAAACATAGGTTCAGGGTAAGGATTAAGGTGATAAATAGGGTTAGAGTTTAGGATATGGTTTCAGGGTTATAGGGTTGGGATGAGGTTAAAGGTTATGTCATTGTCAAAAATGATGTGTACATCACAAAGGTACAATTGTGTTGCAATGGACCATGGGTAAAGAGTCAGCTATTCACTGGAGTCGATATTCATATGACACCCGAAAAAAAGTACAGAAACCTGCTGCCAGACACAACACAAACACAAGTGTGTAAACGCCTGCAATGGGGACCTCCTATTGTCCTCCTTTTGTTCATACTTTAACTTTGTGGCAAGAACCCTCATTGGTTTTGTGCACGATTTTCAAACGGGGACCTTTCTCAATGGGGGACCCCATTGAATGCAAAAACAAACTCACACACATCCCCACACACGCACCCATGTGGTAGTACCTCTATTGTAGACTTGACTTTCCTTCTTTTATTCTCCTTTGTGCCTATTGACATTTCAAACGCCATAGCGTTAACTTTGTGGGGTAACTGGATTTCTAAAGACTCCCTCGTGCGGTACCATTGTCCCCATTGTTATCCTTTCTTCCCGGTACCCCGTAAGGAGACTAATGTAGGAACACAAGCATGGTGTTCTAAGGGATTTTGAGCTCACCATGAGCTTCTTAGTTCTATCAATGTATACATATTTTTGTTAAGTTCTGTGTTTTTGCTCGAGTACACAAACATAGCTTCCGTAATGCATTAGGCCAAAAAGTTACAACACAGATTGTTTACAAATTAAACTTTCATTCGTTTTTAAAAATAGAACTTGCATTCGTCCTTGCCTTTTGATATTCCAAAGACAAAACGGGATGTGATGTCAACGTTTAGGCCTAGCATGATTGTGCGTTTAATAATGTACGAGACAACTACTACAGACATACATGGACATTGCAACGATTTACATTATGAATTAGCGGCCACCGTCAACGCACAAGTTCTATTATAATAAGTCCCAAATCACATTAGTTCTTACAGTAAAATGTTAGGTATTTTTTAATGTACAGTGTTTTAAGTAAATTGTGCTATTTTTCCCTATTTGTTCTTTCCATGACGTGTTTTATTTCATCCCGCTTAAATTGTTACCAGTCTGTCTCTTTGTCTACTGTAATAAATATTTCAGTGTAATTAAATTTTAATCGTACCGGTGTCCCGTTTCTGTTTAGCTAAGCACTTTTTAAATTGTAAAAAAACACTTTTTTAACTGTATCTTGTTTTATTCAGCTGTGACTGCGAGTCATGAGTATGAAATAGAATCATCAACAGCACCTCTTTTGGCCGTTCTTCTTTTATGTCTCAAATTTTCTCCTATTTGAATTTCATATTAGTTGGATATCAGTAGCGATGACTCAGAGTACTAGTGACGAGGCCGACTTGACTAGCCAGAAGGCGGGCAAAGGGGTGATCAAGGATGGCGTGTCACCAGGTCGGCAGATCCTCTGCCTCGCCATGGCTGTCATGATTGTGGGGGTTGTGGCTATTCTAGCAATCATACTGGCTGCCATGGCTCTAGGCCGGCCCAACACTCCCGTCACCACCACGGTTCAACTTGCAGACGGCAGCACCCGTGGTAATAAAGTTGAGGCCGTGTCCGAATTTGCAGCTACGGCTACGGCTAGGCTAAAGGGTTTGCTAAGCCGTCAAAATATCTGCCCTTACCAACTCCTTTGCAACAGCCGTAGTCATAGGGGCAAATTTGGACTCGGCCTGAGTTTCCCTTGAAAGAGTTTCTCTTGCCCAACAAATACCCTGTTGAATTTGCTTTCATACGCATCGCTATGTTGTGACGTGGCAACACGAAACGGGTGAAAAATGGCCATAGGTGAAAATTGATATTATGGTATTCCGTGGCAGTACGTGCAATAAGCTTTAATTTGACGTATTGTGTGTTGCTGTATAGTTCATTCCTGTGACCTGCTATAACATGTTAAAGTTGTTGAAGTCTTGTTTCCTTGTTTTCAGAAAATGAAGTTCAACGTTTGTGACCTATGCAGACTATGACTCTTAGTAAAAAAACAAATGAAATCACCCCAAAATATATTTCGAGGTTGAATTCAGTTTTAAAACTCTGATACGATAGAATAGAAACTTTCAAATGTAAACATGTTAAAATCAATAAAAGTGACTTTTCATTTAAAAAGTGTTGTTTCTGCTTTAACTCACACAGCTATGCTGCGACTTTACACCAAGAACGTCTTGTCAGATGAGCACAACAGTATACAAAACCATTTCTTCAAAATACAAGTTTGATAATTGTAAACAACACTATAAGAAGACACCGCCATCGTGCATCTAATGATGCATGTTTTTTTGGCTCACTAATTCTAAAATTTGCATTATTAAAATGCCAACATTATTAAAGTTTCGCCATGGACTTGCTACAGAGAGACCTGAAAATTTAAAGTAACGTGGAAAGAATCATGTACTACAGTTTGTTCATGTCACAAACAGTCCCTTTGGATTTACACTTATGAAATACAAACCGCATATTCAGATTCTTAATGACGGGCCAAGCATGGCCAAAAGAGTGACTGCGTGTATCAAATCGAATAAAGCAGTACAAAAATGCATTACAATGTAATAACTAACACAAAAAACTCACACACACAAGTGTGTAAATACCTGCAATCGTGGACGTCCCATTGTTCCTCTTTTGTTTATACTCCCCATTGGTTTTGTACACGATTTTCAATCGTGGACGTTCGGTCAAACGTGGACCCTTTGTCTGCGCCCGAATTATTTTGTCCTAGGTCCACGATTGCCGGTATATACATACTCATACACACACACCAAAAAAACAAAACACACACAAAACACACATGTGCGTTTTCCTATACTTATGAGGACCATGAATGGAACCCTTCTTTTGTTCCCCTTTGTTTGTACTTTAAAACTTTTTCCGAACAGCTCCCATAAGGTTTGTACACGAAATTCTCCTGAGGACTCGGCCCAAGTCCTCTGTGTCATTGTTATCCCTAATTCCCCCATTGTCCCAAGTCCTCTCTTGTATAGCCTAACCCATTTAAGTACTCCACTAACAAAACACCAACTCAATACACACACAAAATATTCTCAGGAAGTCTTCCTTTTTTTTCTCAATTGAAGTACCAATAAGAAAAACTAAAACAAGAATGGTATAAGCTTTCGTGGCTACAGCTACTTCATCAGACTTTTTTCACTTAATTTTGGCAACTATATGAAAAGTGCAGCTATAATAATACCTGTTTCTCGCAGGCTTGACTGTACACCACGGAATTCAGATTCTTAATGACTCCCCGTCTATTCATTAGACTCTACAGATAGTGTGGCAGATGGTCCTCGCAAGATCTGGGTATTCGCAATTGGGCATGACGGGACCAACTTGGAATACATGTGAGTTTCGAAGTTTTTCACAACAGGGATTCTACCTATCCCACACTGCTGACACAGTACCGCTCGTAATGATTGACGCATATGTTGAATTTCAACCAAATTGTCTAGCCTACACTGGATTCAGAAAACCCAGCAGGCTATATGCAGCGTCTATCAACCGCGTCCCATCCCATCCCCAGGGGGTTAAAGTCTGAACTAGTTCCCAGTAGACCTTACGATAAAACTACAAAATAGACGAAATCTTTCATAACTGTTCTTTTTATTTCCTAACATAGTGAATGTTTGTTCTGAAAATGTCTGCAATACAGAAACATATTCAAACACTTTTATGATCGTTTTAATCGTTGTGGTTATAACACACGTACCATATACAAAAATCCACTCCTTTTGAGCCTTCCCCCATTGCTAGAGGCTTCTGGAAAGGATCCAACCCAAACCAATACGGAACAACTTAATTTACCATCTTGAAAATTACATCCAAACTCAAATAGTTCAATATCATTTCCAGAGGCTTATACATTCTATTTTAGAGAAGTATGAATCTTAATGCACAACAGATTCTTCTTCTGCAGTGCACTAGCCAAAATTAGCCATTACAACTTTTAAAAGTATCTTTTATTTGAACCATTTTTTTTAAAGAAGCCTCAATATTTGGAATAAGTTGAATTTAATAGGAACTTCAAATTGCAATGTTCAGGGACACATGACAATCCTTTGGAGGTTATTTTGACAACCCGATTGTAAATATGAAAGAGCAATTACGTTAATACTAATAACAAGAAAAATCAATTTATTATCTTATTTATTTTTTTAATAACAGAGACGATCTTTCTGGAACAGTACGAGGGTTCCACGTGGATATCATCGAAGCTGGTAGGGGAAACAAATGATTTCAAGTTTCAATCCTACCCAAAGGGTAGCATTCAGCCCCTCTAATTAAAAATGTTCAGGCATGGCACAGACAGTGGAGCTAAGAAGAAATGACGTCACACCGTGTTTACTACGGTTGCTGAGTGAGGACATGCGGAAGTTTTACCACGTTATGGTTTCTCCGACAAAATGTACTTTATGCGTATAAGCTTGTTTTGAAGATTATTTTTTACTTGGTCTGAGGCACCTAAATGAAAACATTGTTGTTTCCTTATGAGTTGGAAGACGTAGTTTCTGAGTTTATGGCTAGTTTCTGAGATTTTAACTTACATGCACGTAGTTAAGAAAAAATGGGGAAAAAAATATTTTACTTGCACTGTGAACGCTCTTTCAACCCGAATGTTTGATATTGATCCCTTTCAGGGGATCCCTTCATTTTGCGACAGATAACCCTACCATAAAATGCCTCTCAAGCTGTGCGGACGCTGTGTGGGCGTGGACAAGTTCACATACATTTCTCTCTAGCTCTTCAAGCATCCTGTGGATATCTTTTGTTCACAGGTCCACACAGAGTATGCAAAATTAGAGCACAAAAAACGAAGCATACCACATTGACAACATGTCGCAAGTTGGTTGATAAGGTGGAGAATTTGGTGTCACAATTTTCTTGTGCCTGCACCATTTTTTCCCTGCAAATTCATGTTTCGAGAACATTAGCTGGCAAAGTTAAGGCCGGTTCATACTCCACGCGAATTTGTCATGGTAACGGAAAACGTCACATTGAAACACCAATTGGTGATGTGAAATTCGCTTCGCTTTCGCATTCGCGGAAAGTACGAACCGGCCTTCTTGATACGTCTCAAACTAGGGCTCTTGTTTCAGCTTGGACTTTTTCACTGAAGCCCTAAAGCGTTTTTAAGAAAGTACAGCCTAAAAATTGGCTGTGGCTCAAGCCCCAAATTTTCGGCTCTGATGCACGTACCTAAAAAGCAGGTCAGACCTATCCAAAGGCGAACAGCAGGGGCGGATCTAGCCTTTTATTTAGGGAGGGGTTGTACCCGCCTATACCGGTACAGTGTACAGCGTATGGACCAGCGGTATATACCCACTGGTAACAATGATTTGGTTTTATTGCTTATCACAACTTTGCTCAGCAGCCCAATGGAGGAGGGAGGGTAGTGGCAACCCCCACAGCCCCCCTCCCCTCTAGATCCGCCCCTGGACATGCAGAGTCTTAAAATTACCAAGAGAGCGTATAGCTTAAAGTTAAAGGCTCGGTTCGTAAACGGCATTTAGTCTTAAATTAAATTGTTGAAAAGGACAGAAATACTATTTTACTCTTGCTGCGGAGGGTGGGAAGATAGTTGATATAGGCCTACATGTAATTATATTTGGGAATTCATGGAAGAGAATGATAGGCAGAACTAATGGATTGCAAGTCGGAAGGAAAACGGGGTGGGGGGGGGGGGGGGGGGGGTAGACCGATTAACTAAGCCTGCCTCCTTGACGTATTAGCATACGTCACGTGGCGGGTCTATTCAAATGGAAAAGAAAGTGAAGTTGACAATATAGACAACATTGAAATTCTTCGTCTGTTTTTCAGTCTGCCACGTGGCTAATAAGAATTGCCGACTGATGTGGGACGTGTATGAGAACTGCTACTTTCAGAAGCCGAACCAGCGGCCACGCCCAGGGGTGGGGCTTGTCAGCAGATGGTACGATGCATGCACAGGTGAGGTGTTTCACCCACTTTTTAACTGGGGGGGGGGGGGGGGGGCTGGGCCTTTGGAATCCCCCCCACAGATTTGTGTTGTTAAAAAAAATGCTGATTCCAACAGCCAAAATGTATAAAAAGCGGAAAACAAACAGTGCAACAACTTTAAATACACCGTTGTGTTGTCGGAAATAGGGACATAAGTGTGCATATATTTGCATTAAGATCTACACGACCTACAATACATAGGGTAACAAGACCTTTGTATTATGCGCCTTCTAGTGTCATATTGTCTCCAACCCCCACCCCCCCCCCCCCCCCCCCCCCCCCAAATTTTCGAATTTATTTGGTCGGCCAGGATTTTGGTCACCCCATCCACCACTCGCCGACACGGATTTACGCCACTGCTCTCGATTATTGGCCGTAGAATTGAAGCACAGTTGAAGCCATCTTACCGTTTTGAATACAATACGTTTGACAGCTTTGTCCCCGTAGTTTACCTACATTCTGGTTTCGTCCTTGTTCGTAATAGCACACGTTAATCACTCTGTACTATAGGAAGAGTAATACGGCGGCTGGTGGCTTCAGTATCCATACAGCTGTATCTATACAGCTGTATCTATACAGCTGTCCTTGTCAGGAAGTGTGTTTGGGTCTAACTTTGCTTTTACTGGTAAGAACAAAATGGCACCACAAACGTCAAGAAGGAATAAGTATCCCCCAGTTTGTACAATGACTTTGCGGGGGTCAACTTTTTGGGCAATTTTATAAAAATACTACACCCCTTGGAAAAATTCCTGGATACGCCCCTACAAGTCCAGAGGTCAAAAGTTCAAAAGTTTTCTCTGCTGACTCGGCATTCTTTCAATATGTATTTTTCTATATTTCCACACAGGATGGTTTGCGACTTACGAGCGGAGCACCTCCGTATCCTTCTCCAAGCCGTTCCGTAAGCCCCTAGACGCCGTATTCTTCGTCAAACGTGGCAATCCGAGCAGCTTCGACAGCTCGAACCTGACCGGCAAGACCATCGGTTTCCTGGACGGCCACGCCAGCAACATATTCTGCATCCGCAGGGCTGGAATTACGGTGAGGAACGTTTGTTTTTCATTTCAGTTCACCTGACGTATCCACGTTTTAGGTCAGGGGGCAGTATTGAAAAACGTGAGAAAAATATTCCACATTACAAAACACAGGACGAGCATTAAGGACTACATGTAGTGACTTATAATGTATGACATTAAAATCAGCGGCGTAACTGGGATGGAACTTCTGGGGGAACCTAGGGGTATACACATTTTTTTCAAGGGGCACTGAAAGTAAATGAACTGAGGCTGCTGCTGGGGATGCCTCAGATTTTTTATTAATTTCAATATTTTAAATGGTTGAGGTGCCCGGAGGGGGCACTTACGTCAGCGGGGGGTGGGGGGGAGGGGGGGGGGGGGGGGGGGGTGGGAGTTCCCCCCCATGGTTACACCACTTATTAAGATACATTAAGGAACAACAATGTGGCATTCGAATCAACTGAGCTGCGTAGCCTAGGTATTTCAAACGCCTGACAATCATTACAGTACGTATCAAGACGACAAAGTTCTTCTTAAACATAGGTGAAAGGCTGAATAGAGACTGTGCACATGACAGGCTTTGCTGGTTGCAGGAGACCTTAAATATTTAAGTTCAGAAACAATTAAAATGCAAATCATCTATTCAGGTCTATCGAAGAACAGAGACATGACCTTGAGGTGACGTCAAAGGCGCGGTCTATATATCAACTTTGTTTCTCAGTTCAAAGAGTCGTCTGAATATCAAGCGAAGTTCCTGTAACCTTAGTTTTTGTTGTTAACGGCTCTCACTCCCGTATTTACTTTTTGTTGTGGGGTTGGATGCGTATCAAAATTTTCCGGAGGAAGCTTAAAAATGCTCGTAAAAATCTTACAAGATCGTGCGCCTTTATCAACGATTCCTAACAAAATATATGACAAAGTGGGTCTGGCTGTGGCTGTCACGCAGTGGGGAGCACAGGGAAATTATATTTCTTTATACCGGACTGGCAGCCAATAAATCTCATCTCGCATATACATCCCTTCACCTGTCCCGTTTTCCCAAGTGTACCATATACATTTTCTGTTTGTCTTTTTTTCCATCCAGGGAGCTAACCTGCCAAGTGACAAGATCGTACACTATACAACCAGAGAGGAAGTTATAGCCGGAGTTAATGGGGAAGAGGTTGGTTGGAATAACTCATCTCTGTACATTAAATGTAACGCGTAGTACACTTTGCAGAAGACAACGATATCGTTTCCTCAGCAGCAGTAGTTGCATGAGCAGCAGCAACCTTGACAGCAGCAGCAACCTCGGCAGCAACCTCGGCAGCATTTTCTCGGCAGCAACCTCGGCATGCAGCAACCTCGGCAGCAGCCTCGGCAGCATTTTCTCGGCAGCATTTTCTTGGCAGCAGCCTCGGCAGCATCCCCCGGCAGCATCCCCCGGCAGCATCCCCCGGCAGCATCCCCCGGCAGCATCCCCCGGCAGCATCCCCCGGCAGCATCCCCCGGCAGCATCCCCCGGCAGCATCCCCCGGCAGCATCCCCCGGCAGCATCCCCACAGAAGCAGCCCCCAGAAGCAGCCCCCAAAAGCAGCCTCCGCCGCAGCCTCAGCAGCCGCCGGAGCAGCAGCCTCAGCAGCAGTAGCAGCAGCATTTTTGCCTGAGCAACAGTAACAGTCAAAGCCACTCACAGTAACATCGCTAACGGCAGAAGCAACCGCAGCACCAGCAGCAACTTTAGTAGGAACGTCAGCAGCAGACGCAGCATCGGCAGTTTCATCAGCAGCAGCAGTTGCATGAGCTGCAGCAACCTTGCCAGCAGCAGCATTCGCAGCAGCATTCTCAGCAGCAGCCTCAGCAGCAGCCTCAGCAGCAGCTTCAGCAGCAACCTCGGCAGCATCCCCAGCCGCCACAGTGGCAGCGGTAGCCAAAACAGCGTCAGCTTCGCAGCAGCCTCAGCCTGAACCTCAGCAGCAGTATTAGCCTAAACAGGCGGCAGCCTCTTGCGTATTAACCTCAACAGCAGCAGCAATAGCAACCACAAAAGCAGAAATAGAGCAGCAGTGGCGGCGGTAGCAGTAGCAGCCACAGCAGCCTCCTTCATAAATCAGTTTTGCTGAGTAGAGGGCAAAAACTCCAAAAAGTTGTCGATTCCATGCACAAGATGTCGTAATTAATCCGGTGTTTGCTGCATATTTTTGGTAAATGGCCTGATCTGTATCATCTCGGGTGCCAAAAATACCAGATTCAATAGAGGAATCCCACAACGACGAGTTTAGCGCCGATTATATCTGCGCACTTCCGCGTTTGAAAACGAGGATCTCAATGTCACAGTAAACAACTTAATGCTGATTGTGCGCTTGCGCTGCCTTTTATGGTCTGATTTATTCATGCATGAATGAATGTGCTGAAAAGCGTTGTTTTGTTTGCCACTGACATTCTCGCTTTCAACCCGGAAGTGCGCAGAAGGGGCTAATGTGAAATCCCTCTATACCTTTTTCGCTAAACTGATACCGTTTGGTCTCTTCAAGGTTGACGCGGTGTTCGCCAACGACCAGATCTTCAACCTCCAGACAGACCTGGACATGGCAGCTGGGGCGCCCATCACTACATGCATGCAGGACGGCGCGGGCATGATGGTTCGTAAAGACAGTAGTCTCCCGGCCTGGTGGGATCCAGCCTTTGACGAATTCAAACAGACCTCAATGTACAGACAAATATGCTCTGAAATTCTCGAGCGTCATGGTAAGATTTCAAAACAACTCTTTTAATAATTTCAAATGACGTCACGCCGTGCTTACCACGGTCGCCAAATGGGGAAAGCAGGCAAGATTACCACTTCATAGTGTATGGCTTCAATGTGCCTTGTGTATTTTGAAGTAGTTTCACTTCTGTACGCAGGCCTAATGAGACTATTATTCTCGTTTCCTCATAAACGTAAGCATAAAGTGCATTCAGCCTCATATCCCCGAACGATTTCCGTGGAGGTAGGAGCTACGTGGAAATGGGGGGGGGGGGGGGGGGGGGGGGGGAATCATTGAGTTGGAAAATCCTCTTACTGAAGACAGCTGAACAACGTTGTTTACAGCCGTGTTAGTCAGATAAATATTAAATGTGGCACTTTAAAGACTTAGACTAACTAAAATTAAAAATATGGCATAAGCTTCTGTATCAGCTACTTCGTCAGATAAGGACAGCTGGGGTTAGTACAAGAACATGCGTGGGATGAAACACGTGGAGACAGATCATATTCTGATGGACTTATCCAAAACTACGTGATATTTACGGGAGCGTTTTTCCTATTTTACACGTAATAGAGGGATGGGTATATCAGTTTGAATCTACCGCAGCCGGTGTCATATAAATATCCGACTCCCGTGGAAATCGGACTCCTTTTCCCTATTATTGGTTAAACCCTTTCACGTGACATGGCCACTCTCCTAATTTTCTTTACTCAGGCATGTGCAATACGGTACTACCAATGAGCCTGTATTTCATAGTGACTGAAATTCACACTACACCTGAAACAGGCAGACATTGAGACGATCCCAAGTGGCAGGGAATTGGCTTGCTTGTTTTCGGAAATGCAAGGATGTGCGAATTAACTCCATTATTCAGTTGAGCACATTCAAAACCTGTTACCAGATTGTTTAATTGCAAAATTTCCCAAACCAAGTTCATGTACATTTTTATTCTAATAACGGTACATGGTACAATGCTTCAAACGACGTCGATGTTGATCTAAACAAAATTAAAACATTGAATTATAGGAATTGTCCCCCGCCATAAAGTACGACGTCAGTTGGCATGGCAACTGGTTCTTAATAAAACGTTTATTATGGCTGCTAACTTCCACGCATTCTGAAAACGGAATTCTGTTGTTAAAGGTAGTGTACACGATTGGTAATCCTCAATTTTTTTTTTACTGAATTATTACGAAATACCTTACTTGACTGTAAGTTAATAGTAGTCTCAATCATCCTGTGAAATGATGGCACCAGGTGTGCTGTCGTTGTCAAGCAAAGTGGAAATTTATATCGTTTTCCAACGATTGCCGGCCGGCAATCGTTGGAAAACTGCCCTCTATAACAAATGTATCCTTTAGTCAAGGCGCGCGTGGCTACCTGGGCGAGTGGCGCGCACCGGACACGCTGGCATATCCGGGGCGCGTCGCGCGTCCAGGTAGCCATGCGCGCCTTGACTAAAGGCTATCATCCGCCCGACGGTTGAAAACGAACGCTGTTTTCTCTCGTTTTTTTCGCTATCCAACAACGCAAAACTTTGAACAGGTCAGTAGAAATATATTTTCTATAAAATACTAACCCCAAATCCACCCATTTTTAAATATTGTAACAATGACCAATCATGTACACTACCTTTAACACATCGTGAATTTTAAACAATTCATCGGTTAATAAACCCACCTGTGCACACATAATGCCAGGTCACTAATTTCTCCTGCACTCTGAAGGTTTTTGTTATGTTTCCATTCTCTAGATCAATCGGACCATGAAGTGGACTGCGTGTAATTCTACCAGCGTCATGACGAGAGTCTTAGTGCCAGGTGTAATATGTTTACTTTGGTGCTTTAATAGTGCCTTTTCAGTATATTGGTTTCTATACATATTTTGCCGCATTTATCATTTATTGTTTATTAAAGAATGTAGCCGCGTAAACTCAGCATGTTGGTTTTCATGTCCATTCCACGCCTCGCACTGAAAATAGACTTGCCTCCATCCTTAGTAGATTCTGATATGAGTTCAGTTTGATTCAGACTTGGTCCTATTTGGATCTTAGGTTTGGTTCTCATTTGATTCCAACTAGATCCTATATGCTGATCTCTGTTACTCATTTATTTTGATTACAGATCGACTCTGATGCTTATTTCTATTTTTAAATGATGAATCGGTCCCAGTTTCTTAAAATTCCAATTTGTTACTCTTTTAATTATGGGTTGACTTTGATAAGTGTTTATTTTTAGATTATGAATCAGTCCCAGTTACTTATACGAGTCCCATTTTGTCACCCATTGTTGATCATGGATTGACTCTGGTGCGTATTTGTAAATTATGAATCGGTCCAAGTTCTACAATCAGTCTGTGATTCCAAGTACTCTCCGGTCTTCGTTGTCTGTTATGTTGTAGCTTTAGTATAATAAACAATTGTATATTAATGCAATTTTATTAAATAATATCCGAATAATTGTTAATCATCAAGCGATATGTAATCTGGGGTATATACGAGTGTACACGGGCTTTTAAGATAATTCTAGACAATAAAAGGCTTAAAGAGGTAGAGTTACCAGTGGTGAGATGAAAGCCTAGTTGTTATGGTAACTTAAACTATCGTGGCCCTGAAGGGACATGCACAGATCACACATTTCTGCGCAGATTTCTCCGATGTCGCACATTTTATTGCAGATTTCTGCGCAGATTTCTGCGTTGTCGTGCATTTTATCGCACATTTATTTGCAGATTTCGGCCGCGGATTCAGTAAAAAAATAATAAATTGGGTGGGGGGGTTAATCAACAAAATGTTTAAGGTTTTAGCAAAATTACACGTTTTTAAATAACGAATACGTTCTGCATGCTCAAAATTTAGAGAAGACCGACTACGTTCACTAATTAGCTTCTAATTAAAGGGTTAACGAGAACTTTTCATTCAAAAGTGCAGAAAACTGCAGAAAACTTCCATGTAGACTAACCAAATAGCTATTTTTCTACATTCGCGCACACCATGACTTGTATGTACGTGTGTGTGTGCCCGCTCAGTGTGGACCCGCGAAATGGCCAATTTTCTAGCTCGCTATTCCAAAAACCGCCATATCCAGGGTCCAAACGGGATTTTAGTTATGGACAAAACCTGGACTTTTGAATTAAAAGTTATCATTAGCCCTTTAAAAGCTACTTAGTGAACGTAATTAGTCTTCTCTAAATTTTGAGCATGTAGAATATATTTGTTATTTAGACTATGCCTAAAAACCGTGTAATTTTGCTAAAACCTTAACTATTTTGATGACGGAACCCCCAAAAAGCACACTTTGTTGACCACCTTTTACTTGATGCGTTTGATATTCTGAGTCTGCGGCTGAATCCAGCCAGCTACGACCGAAATCTGCAAAAGAAATCTGCGATAAAATGTGAGATAAAATGTGCGACATCACAGAAATCTGCGCAAAAATCTACATTGTGTGCATGTCCCTTCATCAGGGCCACAATATTAAACCCTTCCTATTCTCGTTTCCTAATCAATACAACGGCAACGCTCCTCTATACGCTTGCGAATCGTGGCAGAGTTGTAGTCGAGTCCCTGCAAGTCAGTTCACAAGTCCTTTTGCAAGTCCAGTCAGAAGTCCTTTCATAAAGCTAGTTACAAGTGACTGGATGAACAATGACAAAGGAATGCCTTTGTCAAAGCTTTGAATATCTTGTAATTGGAATTAGGACTGGAGGGCTTGTGATGGACTTGTAATGGATTTGCAGGTACTTCCTGGGACTTGTGATGGACTCGACCCCTGAATCGTGGACTGTCTACAGCAGACATATTAAGAGACGGCTGAACCACTTCCACACAGTCTGCCTCCGCAAACTGTTGAGAATCAGATTGCAGGACAACATTCCTGACACAGAGGTTCTCTCTCGCACCGGCATGCCTAGTATCCACACCCTCCTGGAGAAAAGCACAGGCCAGATGGGCTGGACACGTCAGGCGTATAGATGACCAGATGCTCCCAAAGCTACTCCTGTATGCTGAACTGGAGGATGGCAAGCGTGCCGTTGGACGACCCAAGCCCAACTTCAAGGGCAATCTGAAGACCACCTTGAAGAGCCTTGAGATACCCGTCAAATCTTGAGAAAAACATGGCAGTAGACCGGCCCTCTTGGCGCAGCCTGACGAAGAGAGGAGCAGAGCTCTTCGAGCAGCGTCGCAGAGCTGCAGCTGAAAACAAGCGCGCACCAAGACACGCCAGAGCAGCCAAAAATCAACCCAGCCACCCGTCGCCCCAAAATGCAAGACCTTTGGCAGAGAGTTCCGCGCCCGGATAGGACTAACCAGCCACCTCCGGACACGCACGAACAGCAATTGAAGTTGTGGTCATCATCGATATCGATGGACAAGCATCATCATCATCATAGTAACTTAAACCCTTCATATATGTATATTCTTGTTTCCTGGTCAATACAGGTAGTATTGCACATGCCAAAGTGAAGATAATTACGTCGTGTGCCCGGCAGAAGGGCATAAGGACGAAACATGGGTCAAAAGGTCAAATTTAGGTTTTGGGGGTTATCGAAAGAGTATTGGAATACCTTCATTTTGATATACATTTTGTATCAAGGGGCTACGTCATTCTGACGTAATTAACAAAATGAAAAGGACATAAGGGGATTTTGCATTTTTTTGTTCCCGGCAAAAGGGCATTAGCGTGTAATACCAATGTAACAATACATGCTAAAAGTGCGTTCACCTCTGCACTTCAGTGGGGCGTAAGCGCGCTTAGAGCAAATTTTGTTCCCGGCAAAAGGACATTAGCATTTCACATGCCGCTTAAGCGCACGTTTAAGCCAGAATGACTTCCCGGCAAAAGGGCATTAGCATAAAGATGTAAATAATTTACAATTAAGCAATATTTTTATTTAAAAATGCACAGCATTATTGTAAATATCAATAATTTTTATCTGACAAAAAAATCAACCTTTTGCGAGTTTCAATTTAGAAATGCCAACACATAAACCTTAAAGTCAATTTTCCCGGAAAGTGTAATTACGCGTCAATGCGTTCTATATGCCCTTCTGCCGGGCACATTAGGAGAGTGGCGGTCACGTGAGAGGGTTTAACCAATAATAGATAAAAGGGGTCCGATTTTCACAGGTGTCTGATTTTCATATGACACAGGCATTCCTAAATGTGGTTCTTCTGTGGGTTGCCAACAGCTAAATACCCAAGCCAATCTGACTTGAAATAATCCATGTTCAGTTTTTAATCACAACTGTTAAGTTGAAGAGATCCTATAGTTACTGGTACGGTAATGTCCCATCCACACTGCCGATTACAGCGTCCCTACGGGATATATCGACATCAGTGGTAGTGTAAGCCAATGTGCAACCCTCGACTCCTCTGACTTTTAGGTCATCTTAATGGTAGTGTACACGATTCGTAATCCTCCCAATTTTGTTGACTGAATTATTACGAAATATCTGACTGGACTGTAAGTTAATAGCAGTCTCAATCATCCTGTGATATTATGGCACCTGGTGTGGTGTCGTTTTCAAGAAAAGTTGAAGGTCAAAGTCTTATCGTTGGCCAGGTGCACTTTCATGTCTGTGCCGATGGCGCTTTGTCGGTCTTCAACAGCCAACTTTAAAGACTCTGTGAGATAAAATGGGCACTGTGGCGCCGGTATCTACATGCAAGAGCAACTATTGCAACCCCATTTATCTTTGCGTCTACATGTAACCCATCACCTACAGCAGCAACATTCCCGGGTAAATTCGTGTTGGGCCCCTCTGCCTTTGCTGAGTCCTGGCCCTCAGACACAGCAATTAGCAGTTTTCCGGATTTAACTTTTGTTCACTTGGTTTCGGAATACAGTTGTAGTTGCTTTTTCAGACTGTGACGCGTACCCTTCAGTTTTGGCACTCTCGTTTTATATGGCCGTACTTCTGGCATTCATAGCACTTAGGTCCTCTGCTATTGTTCTGGTTGGATCTTTTCCAGCCAGTCCTGTGTCTGCATTTGTCTTTGCATCCTCTCCAACTGTTTAGTCATTTCTTTCAGCTGTCTCTCCATCGCAGGCGTTCCTTGGTCCGTCTCTGCTGACATGTCCCCCGCCGATGGTGCAAGTTGAACGTTTCGTACCTTCTTAAAGTCGGCTAGGCGGCGCTCCTTTTCCAACCTCTGCAGTGCCTCTAGTTCAACAGCGGCGGCCACACGGCTTCGTCTAGTGTTGACGTTCACAGTGGATAAGCCGCGTCCTTATTTCACTGTCATTCAAGGCATCCATGAAGTGGTCTCTTCCCATTCGGTCCCGGCTATCGTTTGGTAGATCTACGTAGACCTTGCAACTAGCATCCGAATATTCTCGGCCGTTTCCACCAAGCTTTCGGATGTCTTCTGCCTCCGGTTTCGCAGCTGTGCTCTGTGCAACTCCTTTCTACCAGTTGGATCGAACCGTACATCCAGAGCTTTGACTAATTTGTCGTCCCCAGATCCCTCTTTTGGCAGGCTCCCCAAAACTTGTTGGGCTGTTCCCGTCAAAAGAACGGCCAGGTACTGCAATTTTGCATCGTTGTCCCATCTGGCACACATCTCAAAATGCTTGATGTACAAAGTCCACTGACTCTTTCCATCATATCTGTCCGGTTTGATCACTGGTCTTTCCTTCATGCGAACTGCCCTTTGTTGATCACCCTGGCCACTATCAGCCATCATAGGCTCCTTGGTAGTTCCCTCAATGGTCTTGATCACCGGCAGTATCATTTTATCTGGCGCCCATGTGACGCTTGGTGTTTCATATTGGTTTTGCATGTTGTGCGGCAACCTGGGCATAACCGAGGATAAGGTATATGTGTCGCCTAACTCATACGGAACAGTGTTTTTCTGGCTGTCTGCCGGTGGTGCAACTGGTGTACTGACAGCAGCCGGTCCAGCAATCTTTGCAGCCTGTGCAAAAAATCCCTTTTCAGCCACCTTAAACTTTCCGGCCGGTTCTGGGAGAGTCACCGAAGAATCCGCCAAAGGTGTCCAACCCTCAGCAGTTCTGGCCTGTCCAGTCATAGGATAGGCAGTGCACGACGTGGCAATATTTTATCGCCGGTACTGCAAACGTTGCAATGGCCGGTGCGTCTCCTTTCGGCATTGCAATGCCTGGAACGGTCGAATTGTTTCCCGCCGGTTGTAGGATTCTTGGAGCGGCCGGTACGTTTCCCGCCTGTAGTAGGATACCTGGAGCGGCCGGTAGGTTTCTATTGCAACGCGCACGTCTCCTATCGGTACGTGTCCAGCCTGTGCATTTCCGGTGGGTGCAAACAGTTTTACAAATGCCGGTGTGGTGTCACCTCCGTACGGCTGTTCCCTCTGGATACTAGTTCGGTCCTTTCTTACCCAAGCAGGGTCCAGTGCCACTTGTTTTCTTTGTGAAAAGATTTGACGGGTTCCCCCTGTTCCTTTGGCTGTCTGCGGCATGACTCATCCAGGCCGTGCACTAACAGGGTGGCTGTGGGAAAAGTAGCTGTTGAGGATCCGTGACAGACCTTCAATTTCTCTGGTTAGTCTGACGTATTTTTCCTCCAATTGTTCATGCAGCTGCACCATCGACTACTGGTAGCTGCTGGCTTCTTCATTGGAGCGATTTAACTCGCTTTCAGCCATATCTATATCACGATCACTCAATACGGTTACACCCCTATGTTCCGACACCCCTATGTTCCGACACCCCTATATTCCGACAACTAATCCTATGTTCCGACACCCCTATATTCCGACGTCCCTATGTTTCGACACCCCTATGTTCCGACACCCCTATGTTCCGACAACTCAACCTATGTTCCGACACCCCTATGTTCCGACACCCCTTTGTTCCGACACATATACGACGTATGTTCCTTCACCCAACCTTAATGGGAATTGAGTGACCAATCCACTGTTTGTCATCTCTCCCAAATAATGTGAGAAAAATCCTTTGTTCCCCGCTAGCCATTGACTTCCAGTGTGTTATTCCTGAGTTATAAGGCCCTCTTAAAACAAATTAAAGTATGGGCTCAATCCGTTGTCTGAGTGAGGAGAAAATAGTGAAAAACAAGGCTGTCTCAACCACCCCCACCCCCATGTGCTTTGGCTACCGGGCCTGCAAAATAATAACGGGACCCGCCTGCAGATAACATAGACTTATACAAAATGACGCAATATGCCTTTGCCAACATGGTGGACCCATTTTCATGGCTGCTTACCGCAGAATTGTGTGCTTGCGATCACCATTCTTCCCTTAAGGCCCTGTCACATTATATGCGCTCTCATAGGAGACCTTACGGGGACCAACAATATTTAATAAATTTAACAATCGAAGCGATGATGCAAGAAAATGACAATTTTCTGTCTCAAGTGGCCAGAAAGTAGCTTAAGCTACGCTCATACTGCGCTCATCCCGCGCTTACGATGCGCTCAACTCGCTCTCTATGCGCCCCTGTCAAGCCCAACTACTCGATCTAGTCGCTGCCGCTGCGCTGTCACTGCCTCACACTACGCTCTACTCGCTGTTGATACGTCCTTGTAGCTCGCGTCGCGCTCTCAGTACGGCCGAAATACGCTCACAGGACGTCACTTGCGCTGTATAAATACCATGACAAAACGGTCAATCCGCAGTCCAGTTTCAAATTTCTACAGAGAGTGTCTCCTCGTCAGTTCCTCATCACACTTCAGCTTTTTCTACAAGTTCATCATGGTGAAGACCAAGAAGACAAAGTCACCTGCCAAGGCAAAGCCAAAGCCTGTGGAAAAGCCAAAGCCTGTGCAGAAGCCAAAGCCTGTAGCCACTGCAGCCAAGGCCAATAGAGGTGAACTGCTGAAAAGACTGCTACTGAAATGAGTGTGGAGTGGCAGAGCAGGCTATACACATTTGTGTGTCTGAGTAGCTCATATCGTACCGTAGACGCCACAGGGCCGTATCGTAAGTCCGACGCCTCATAAGTTGTCGGAACATAGGGGTGTCGGAACATAGGGACGTCAGAACATAGGTGTGTCGGAACATAGGTTGAGTTGTCGGAACATAGGGTGTCGGAACATAGGGGTGTCGCAACATAGGGCTGTTACCCTTAAATGCTACGTTGCTCAATTCCAAATCAGACTACCGGTCGGTAAAAAAATGAAGAAAAGGGCAGGTACAACAAATTAAGGCCGGTACAATGAATCGTCGCTCCCCACCCCCTACTCGCCGGATTTGGCTCCCTGCGACTTCTTTCTGTTCCCCAAAATGAAGTTCAAGCTGAAGGGTCGCCGTTTTGACACTGTGTGGAGGAGATCCAGCGAGAATCGCAGATGGTGTTTTACGCGCTTACGGAACGGGATTTCCAGGGAGCGTTTTAAGCTTGGCAGGAGCGCTGGGAGCGGTGTATCGCTGCACAAGGGGACTACTTTAAAGGGGATGGCGGCAAGATTTAAATCACGTACTTTTTTGCTTGTTATAGGCGCAGTCTCGGAACCTTGTGATCGCACCTCGTATATAATCTATTCTGCGCCTTTCGTGCAACTGTGGAACGTTTACATACTTTCAAATGTCAAATGCAGTCAAATGTATTCCGTAGTTGGCTCCTTGAGCAAAGAGGCATTGAAAGTGGTCGCATACTACGTAACTCACATTTATTGACAGCACCTAGAGAGATATGCAAACAGCGTTATCCCCTATTTAGTTAAGGTTTTAAATGAATGGAATGTGCAACCCCTGTTTTCTTAATGTAGTTAGAGAGTTTAACTAAGTTGTTAGTTGTTTTTATCCATTTTAGCCTTTGAAGTAAATCTTAGTGTACCTTATTCTTAACTAGTTTGACCTAGAAAAACAAAATATTTTCTTATTTAACCCCAACAATTATCCCTGCCCAAATCCCTTCCGTAACCCCTCCCCAACCCTTCCCGTTGCTCCTCCCCCTCCCGTTACCCATACCATTGCCCCTGTCTTACCCATTCCTTTGCCCCTCCCCTTACCCCTTCCCTTTTTATGTTCCTCTATCACCTTCCCTCTTTTGTTTCTTTATCCCCTTCCCTTTATTTCCTACCCCACCCCATCTCACAAATTCCCTTCCCTAATCCCGTTCCCTTCCCTCATCCCTTCCCTTCTCTATTCCCTATCATTATTTTTCCTCCGCGGCGAGCTTCCGGAGACCTCGCACAGCCCGCCTATGGAGAACGGGAATGTAGAAGTTGCGAAGCGCGTGTTCTTTTTGTTTACCTACCTACTGCCGATGGGTTCTAAGTTAAGCCGGGCTGGGTTGAGTGTCTGGCGTACAGCCTCACTCACCGTCCTTATCAGCGGCTATAATTTCTTTCGAAATAGTTAATCAGTCCTGTCCGTTTATTCACAAAAATTGTAATCGATTAATTAACTTTCAGTTTTTAACCAATGATTGCCACAAAATGATTTATAATAAGAGTATACTAAGAGTATTATAAGAGTATACCGAGTTTCACTAGTCTGTATGTGTTTTAGATTTTCAGAAGTGAGAGGTCAATTTTTGGCACGATATTTCTCTTTCACATAAGGCGATTTATTAGTTTCCATAAATTGATATGCTAGTAATAATTTTTTCAAATGCCTTTTTTGCAGGGTGATTTTCTTAGGAATTCAATGTACCAAAAATAATTGCAAATTTTACAAGTTTTATATGTTAATTTTCCTATTCAAGGTCTCCGGATGCGCGCCACCAGGGGTGAACTTTCAGTCTCTATTGCTCCTTCCACAATGGTATAAACCCGACAACCGCAAGTGTATAACCAGTGACAAGCAGGCATTAAAATCTAATCAAGTCCGATAATACATTTGAAAAGTCTGGTTCAGGGATTTAATTGCACCATCAGTGTACAAAACGAACGAAAGTACATACTAACGTAAACAACAATGTGTACACTGAAATAATATTGCATGTGCAATATTTACCTGGTTGGTATTTGAGGCACTAATGCGAGGATTTAAATTGGCAAATGTTCTTATTTGTATCAGTTTCAATGCCTGAAATGCCAAATTCATCATACGTCTTGCGCGTGGAATAGGCAAAGGACCGACCCATGAAGCCCCGCTCATTTACGTATGGACCAATCACAGTCGTGATTATGGTCCGACAGGTTTGCGCGTGCGTGTGCGGCGCACCGCTGTGATTGGTCAATATGTCAAGAGGCGGATCTTAATGGATCGGTCTATTCTGAACAGTGTAGACAAAACCTGAATATCAAACTATACGAAAAGATCTATATATCAAAAATCCATCTACCCAAGTCAGGTAATAATATATGCGATTAATCGGAACTTGAAAAATCTCTCAAACATTTGTTTCAATAAAATCCTTAGGAACATAAAGTATGTTGTACTTTATACACTCTGATAATTAACACTCAAAGCTGATAAACAATGAAATTATATGTAAATCACGAAAACCAGTGCAGGTTATGATATATTATAAAAGGAAACTACCTCGTAATCAGTTAATTTTAATCAATGGAACATTCTAACTTGAAGTTACAGATTTAACTACCTCGGTCGGGAAAAAAGGCCTTTACTGTTAACGTAATTAGGGCTACATTGATTAAGTCCTTGAGCAATCTAAAGCACTAAAAAGGGGAAACTACAAGAAGACCTTAGGAATTTGAACGGCTTTGAGTTTTAAAATTATATTAAGTGGAAGGTTATTATTATGCCGTTGTATTTGTCGCTTTCAGTTCTCAGAATTTTACGGAGATCACTTAAAGGCTATCTCGCCTGTCGTAAAGGGACACTTCTACAAATTCAAGAAACAGTGTGCCACCGTGTCTTGAATGCGAATCAATTATGGGTTGAAACTAAATGTGACCCGCTCCAGAAAAAGGTGATATAAGTTGCGCTATGCATTTACGTGTAATGGCCCTTTCAATGTTGAGAGGGTAAACATTTTCGTCAAAATTCATTTTTTGGTTTTTTGTCTTTAATGACATCTTAATTATCTGAAGTTTCAGGTTTGGTGCACATCAATGTAGATTTCAGTGAATAAAGTGAACAAGTAACCTTTTTAGAGTGCATTGTTCCATTGCATTGTATAAGAACTAGCTATTTCAAAACCAGATTTCTCTGTTGTGCAATTTGAACTCCATAGAACTAATTAATATGCAAAAACTTGATATCTCCAGAACGGAAAGGGCTTTGGAGCTCTATCATGTACCAAATGAAAGCTTACATTGCGGGCTTTCCAAACATACATAAAACTCATTTTTCATATTTTGCGACATAATATACCTTTTTCCAGAGCGGGTCACAAACGCTATTCAACGATTTATTCAAGTTGGAGAATACAGGCGTTTATAATGTTCAAAGGTGACTGATAGAAACAGTTTGCACTGCCGAGACATCTTTTAACCAGTCCCCTTGATGTGATAGAGTGTTGTATAAAGTTGAAGGTTTTAAGTATTTTGATGGACTTCCAACCAGTCCTTTAAAAGGATTAAAAATCTTTAAAAATCATGAACTCTGTATACCACCACCAACTTGCATTTACGTAATTTTTTGAAAATTTGAAAATTAGTGTTATTAAATGTATAGATACATGTATTTGAAATTGAATTAATATGTGCCATTTCCTTCCTTTTGTATTATAAGTTCGTCTGTTGGAAACATAGATAATGTGTTTTTGAAAGTAAAAATACCTTGACTTCACGAATTTCAGAATATTGAAGTCATACGAATGCAGTGGCAAACGCCTCCAAAAATATTTTCCAAGACCTGTTTGTCTCTTAATGAAAATAATCACACTGTTGATACCACTGTTTCAGAAAAGAAAAATATTTGACAAAGTGTGGAGTAATCCATGAGGAATTCTGCGCACTCCTGTAGGCCTTCCGCACAGTTAATGGTAGAATCAAACGCACTCCACTTCGTGTTCCGATTGATCTAGATGTGAAAACAAAGTACCAGCAAATACAAGTTTATTAGACGATATCATGTTTAAAAAAGGTGTATGTGAGGAGCCAAGTTACTTGTATAAGTTGTGCTAAACAAATACTAAGTGGCATGGAGTACCGAAGTCTGACGTCAGTTGCCGCGGCAATGGTTCCAAACACATGCAGTTTATAATATATTCTGGTTCCAAACATTGCATTGATTGACGTCATCACTTCGGTACTCTATTCAGTGGACGTACTGTTCAACACGCAAAGTAAAATCGTGTTTTTAACTATTAGAATCGATGCTGAAGTGCACTGCACAAATGTACGAGGTTGCACTATGACTTTTAACACAATTAAAGTGGGTTATTTTTATCAATTTAAAATCGGTGGTAAGAACCACTACAAATATATGAAGTTGCACTAAGTGTTTCGGCTGTAACAACGTGGCTATTGTTTTAAGCAATGGCTGCAACACTGCCTCATTATCAAGACTGCGGTGACGTAGGGTGAGATCATACAGACTCCTAATTTGTGTTTGTGCAGTACTTGCATTGTACTCCCATTATCCCTAATCTTTAGAATTTCTCCTCTGGGGTGCTGTTACACAAAGACCAAATTATAGGGTACCACTGTTCCCATTGTGTGAGTACCCCATAACCACAGTGATGCTGATAATGTGCACTGTACACATGTGCTGAACTGCAGTTTAAGTGGGACTGTTGATTGAAGTGATGCCAAATGTACGGCAGAAGCGGAAAATTGCACTGCAATGTTAGCCTGTATAAACATCACATGGGATCACGTTTCACCGATTTATATTGGGAGACTTTTAAAACGCTGGTGGCAGCAGACATACCGGTCCTTTTCTTACCAGTCGTGCGAATGCTGAGAACTACGCCCGCATGCTCAGAACTAGCAAAGGATCGGTATGCCTGCTTCCACCAGCGCCTCAAAGGTCTATCATCGGTGCTAAGGTACAATACAAAACTACAAGTGGGACTACAACACACAGTGATAGCAAGTTAAATTTGGTGCTAAGGTGTACTGCAAGAGTACAAGGTTGCACTGTTAAAGTGGGATTGTAATCCACCAAGTGAGATCACGTTTTCTAGAAGTGTTGTCTGGTTGCTCAGAAATGGTGCTATGATGCCAAGCTAGGTTGGACTATATACATGGGTTAAAATCCACAGAGCTGTACCATGTTTCTATCTTTCTTTCTTTTTGTCATTCGTTTTTTGTTCCAGGTGCTTCAAGTGCTGCTAAATGGCGTTTATCGTGGTTATAGTACACTGGGAAGGAAGTATTACTGGCTGTCTCCTTTCCGGTTCTAATGCTCGGAAACTCAAAATGGCGCCTCTGTATGGACTGTGTGCTTCCCTGTAGTTTGGAATTCATATTTTGAATTCCACTCTCCCGTTGTATACAGGTGCATGCTTACCGTGTCTCTCGAGAACTTCAGAGCAGATTGTACGATACTGTGATGTCTCCTTGAGCCGGTCGAAGGCTGGGTTCCACCATTCAGGCACCCGACTGTCCTTACGGACCATCATGCCGGCGCCATCCTCCATGCAGGTCGTGATGGGAGGCCGATCCATGACCACGTCCAAGTCAGTCTTCAGATTGAAGATCTGGTCGTTGGTGAACAGAGCATTCACCTTATGGGGGAGATACGATCGATCGACATACAGCTTGAGTAAGAGCGAATGACACTTGACATGTGGCGTAGAGTCAGTTCGAAAAGTTAGATGATTACCGACAAAAGTGAACCCGAACTCGGGGTGCTGTGGACTGTTTCCCGCCTTTAAATACGGGGACCGATGTCTTATGAAAATCAGACTCCTGTGAAAATTTGACTCATTTTCCCTATTATTGGTTAAACCCTCTTACGTAAACGGCCACTCTCCTCATTATATTTAATAGGCATGTGCAATTCTACCAATAAGCCCGTATGTCATAGTGACTGAAATTCGGTAAGCACTTATCCAGAACCACCAAAATGACATCGTCATGTATTACTGAAAATGCACTATAGGCCTCATTGAATAGGCACAAGGCCTTATTGAATTGGCACAAGGCGCGATGCGCGCGACGATGTCATTTTGGTGGTTCTGGATAAGTGCTTACCACTGATCTCTATACACTGGATTTGCAGCCCAGCAGTGATTGCCTATGCGTGAATTGAAGCCACCGCGCGGCCATCTTGCTATATTCAAAACAATGGCCGTTTTCCAAGCTCCAGGCTTCAGCTTCGTCTCCAACTTCAGCCCATTCACATACGGTAAACTACATGCATGAATGCAGTTTGGCAATGGGCTGAATTCGGAGACGGAGCTGAAGCCAGGGGCTTGGAAAACAGCCATTGTGTTGAATATTGCAAGATGGCCGCGCACACTGAAAAATCATGGGGGTTAAATTTACCCAATTGTTGGTGAAAACTGCAACTACCCAAAATTTGGGTAAACAAACTCTCATCCGGTTGTGTTCAAATATATTTACCCAAATTTTGGGTAGTTGCAATTTTCACCAACAATTGGGTAAATTTAACCCCCATGATTTTTCAGTGCAGTGGCTTCAATCGCGGAGCTTCGCAGCCAATCCAGTGTATAGAGATCAGTGGTACTTACCCTGAAATTAACACTAAACCGGCTGTAGCTGTACGGATAAGGCGCTTTTGATTGGTCCTCGTGTGCGCAAGCGCTGTAATAAGTTTCCACTTGAAAGAGTTGGGTGAAGTTTTCATTCTCTATAATAAGTTTGAATCATGGAGAAACTTGGTTTATTTAATGTACATAAGCCAATCGAAATTCCACCAGGTGTATGCTAATTAGTACCGTTAACTTCCGGGTCGTTGGTTGTATGGACAGCACGTGAAGCTGCATGCGCGCATGCTCTATTCGTTTACACGGCACTTCCTGATTGTCATACTAAAATCCTACCTCTAAATTATTGACTGCAGCGATGACTTCATCCCTGGTGGAATACTGGCGAATCTTGCTGGGTGGAAGGTTTGCCCCCTGAATGACAAGAGGGGGTCATAGAAAGGAATATTTATCAGACATAGGCCTCTTCAGACATGGGGAAAATTCGAAGAAGTAGAGAGAGATTTTGCGGATTCGTCATGTGGAGTAACTCACTTAAAAAGAGAAGTGTGGTTCTTAATTCTACGTTTCGCTCAGTATGCAGTGACCGTCATCAGCAGAATGAATGCAAGCACAATTTGCTGCTATAGTTAGAAATGCGTATATAGAGGAATCCCACAACGACGAGTTTAGCGCCGATCTGCGCACTTCCGCGTTTGAAAACGAGGATCTCAATGTCACAGTAAACAACTGTGCTGCCTTTTATGGTCTGAAACGCGTTGTTTTGTTTGCCACTGGCATTCTCGCTTTCAACCCGGAAGTAGTGCGCAGAAGGGGCTAATGTGAAATTCCTCTATGCATACACCACTTACAGTGATTCGTGAAACACGACAATCGACCCAAATGGCACTGAAAGTTCCTTTCGCCAAAAAGGAATGCTACGTGACAAGTTTCGCTGTGAGTGGTGCCAGTATATGGAATAATCTGCCTGAACAAATGAGAACCATAAACTCCTTAAGTACATTTAAATCGGAGCTACGTAAAGCCATCTATCAGTGATATTTCTGTCATTTACGCTGATCTGCGGAGTTATAAACTTGGTTGCCAAAATACTTTGGAGCCGGATGGGAATTTTCCCTTGTTTTTCACCCTAAAAGGTTCGTTTTTTTCGCGGGTTTTTCGCCCATCCCGTAAATCAGCAATAGGCTTCTGGAGAGTTGAAAAGTTAACCGAAAATATATTTATTTGTGTAAACATTATTGTATTTGTTTAAATATTTTGTATGAATGTGTAAATATTCAGTTTTAACTAATAATATGCAGGGCCCCAATGGAAACCAGTTTTAAACTGTTTGGGCACACCCTGGGTAAAGAAATGTAATAAAGAAATAAATAAATAAATAAATAAATAAATATACACTTGCTACGATAACCAACGTAAACACTACAAACTGAATGATGTCGTGCTTTAGCTCTATATTCAGCTTATCCAACCATAAAGAAAGTCATGGCTTCCCATGAACAATTTCAATATTTGAATACGAAGGGAGATGTCATGAGATTATTCACCTATGTTCGTAAACAAAAAAAATCTATTGTGGAATTGTTTGAACTAAGAAAGTGTATTTTTGGACTAAAAACTGCAAATTTAACTGACTTTTGTAAACACAAATTTCCTCATTTCTGATTGGTCGTGCAACTGCTACGTAAATTTACACTTAAGGTGCAGTCAAGGAAGCCTCGGTAATCAGCACTCATTTTCAGCACTCACCGTGCAGCACTTCCACTCAAATTTAACACGTGAGGTGCTAACTTGTGTGCACGTTAGGTGCACGCACTTGCTCAGCACTCAGTATTTAGCACTTTTGTTTTAGAGTGTACCATTAAAGGTTATATACAACATTTGCAAACATCAAAAAACAAAACTACTGATAGAATAATTATGAAATACCTTACTCGACTGTAAGTAAATAATGGTCTCAAGCATCCTGTGAAATCATGGCACCTGGTCTGGTGTGCTGTCATTTTCAAGAAAAGTGGAATTTTTGTATCAATTTCCAGCGATGGTCTGCAGACCATTCTTGGAAATAGTCTAGTTCCCCGACGTGATATTCCCTGACGTCTATAAGTTGCTATGTTTTGTCTAAAGTAGGGTCGGGGAACCAGACTACAACAAAACATTTTCTTTGTTTTCCCAGCATCTATGCACACAAAACTTTAAATTAAACAGCTCAGTGTTACAGTATTTTGCTATAACATACTAACCCCCTAAATCCATTCATTTCTGAAAATTACAGCAAAAGCAAATATTGTATACCGGTACTACCTTTAAGCAACCCTATACAAATTGTGCTCAAAATTACCATTATCATTTCCCTGCGAAGGCAGAACTCGTTGGACGCATCGCCGTCCAAGAACCCGATGGTCTTGTTTGCGAGATCCAAGCTGTTAAAGTTCAGCGGATTGCCCCGCTTCACGTAGAAGACGCTCGCTAGAGGTTGGCGGAAAGGCTTTGTAAAGGACACAGAGGAACTCCGCTCGTAGGTCGCGAACCAACCTTGCAGGAAAAATGCAATAGCGGTAGCAATGTTTGTTTGTCGGTTAATTAGGCCTACCAGTTTACTTAGTTTAATGGGTCACGTTGGTGTAGCTGTCTTCGAAACCCACCTGCAGCAGAAACCTTGGGTATATAGCTTCGTAACGCCATATTTCATTACATATATATACGTCGTCAGCGGCGGCGATTTCTCGTCAAGGTTGGAGGGACAGAGAAAAAAAACCGCACAACCAATAACAACTTTGACGCGCTAGTTGTGCAATGACGTCACCCTTATTGTATTTGTTTAATTTGTTTTATTGTTATCAACACGTACGAAGTACTATGGGGATGCTAAAAATAGGTAAACTTTATACTTACCTCTTGAAATACAAACAACAAATATTGGACATTACATATCCATCCCTGACGAATACTTTTTCGGAAGAACGCACAATCAGTTCAACTGTTATTAGAGAATCATGTAATCGGAAATTTTGTATTTGGTGTATCTTGTGTCTCCTGGAAAATGTTTGCAAATGTGTGCTGATGTTTGTGTTTTGGTGCACACTGGTGCATGTAAAAGTCAATGACCCATGGCAAAATATTGGGGGGGGGGGGTGGGCACTGCCATAGCCGTCGCCTCTACAAACAATATTGGGGGGGGGGGCGTGTCCCCCCCCCCCCCCCCCCCCATCGTCCCCCCACCCCCCCCCCCCCCCCCCGGGATCGTCGCCCATGTACGTCGTTACTACGGGAATTGCAAAAAAAGAAAAGGTACCCGGGTAGCCTACCCGTTAAAGAAAGCCAATCCCAAAAATGTAATCTCGGAAATTGCTGTTCATATTCTTCGTAAAGGTCCGCATGTTAATACTACCACATCGGTGGATCACTGCATTTATAGTGTGCATAGTGAGTGAGCTCTATACCTCGAATTGCATTTTGCAACCGTCAAGAACGTTAATATGTTATGTTTTTTCCATGTACCCTGGTTTTGATTTTGAAAACTCCCCACAGATAACATTAAAGAACTTTCATTTTCATTGTCTGAGAAATTACTAAGTACATGTAAAATGTTAATTTGGTTACGGGTACTGGAATCTATAATCTGGACCGATTCCTAACATTAGTGGTCGGGTACTCGGGTACCCGGATCAGACACACGGCCCTATACGTCGTGCAACACTGATGACATTAAAATAGATTCAAGTTCAGAAGTGCGTCGATCAGTCGCTAACTAGCGCCAGAACTCTAGGCGTAACTTTCGCAGTAGTTATAGGTGGCGTAAGTTGATGCGTACAAACCCCGAAATGGTAACTTAACAAGTTGGGCGTGAGCATTGTAGAGCCATTTGCTGCTCAAGTTATATATTTATATCTCTAGATCATTTCTGAAGTTAATGAGATGATTTTTCGGAGCAACGACAAGAAAAGTTTCAAACAGTTGTTAAAAAAGACGCATTCAGCCACATCCGCGATGCATAAAAAAATTACTGAATTACAAAATGTGACGTAAATCCTAAGACATGGCGTACGTTACACACTGTTTCGTAAAATCGGCTTCTAGGCTTACAAGTCGATTGCGTGTTCCCTGCCATAAATTTGAACGTATCTCCATTGTCTTCTTTTCGCTGGCGTTGTCAGGCTTACGAGCTTCAGGTTTGCACTACACATTTCCAGGGACCTCATATTACGTAATGTATGGTGGAGTGAAGACAATACCATTTTGATGACTTCTGATAGATCTTACCTGTGCACCCATCGTACCATCGGCTGACAAGGCCCACCCCTGGGCGTGGTCGCTTCCCAGCGTCCGACTGGTAACAGTTCTGGTAGATATCCCACATCAGCCGGCAATCCTTGTTCGCCAAAGTGCAAACTGGAGGTAAATAAATAATCATCAATTTCAGATATCAAAAAGGCGATCAACGAATTCATAGATCTATATAGCAATGTCTTGTTTCGTATCCTGTGAGTTTATACATTTTGACCACATCTTTTTTTCAGCAGGATTCATAAAGTCAGATGTGAGATGGTTAACATTAGGAATGCCACAAGTTAGAACGTCTTGAGACATTGCCCTTAAGAATGTACAAAAGACTTGTGGAAATTATGTTGAACTTCCCTTTCCCCTATTTTGTTCTGCATCCATTTAGAGCTTTCCTCCTTTCCCCTTTGTTATTCCTCCCTCGTCCTAACCCATCCCATTGACTCTCTGTTCTTCGTGTCATTCTACTGTATAAGCGATTAGACAAGTTGCAATTAATGTATATACGTACTACCCAGACAGGTTTTCATGCAGTGATTCAGCGCAATGCCCATCCAAATGCCGTTATCAATTATATATAGCTGGGTGTTTTGGGGACTATTTCAATTTGGTTTGATAGTGGTGCTCTGTTCCTTGCCTTAAGGGGATTGATTGCCTGACTGATTGATCCAAGACAGATTGGGATTGGGATTTTGATTGCGTATACTTACCGGCTTCAACGATGTCGACGTGGAATCCCCTCACTGTTCCAGTCAAATCGTGTCTGTGGATTGCAATGTTTGATCTGTTTCTTATCGCTCTTCATTGTTGTGAAATCGATAATTGGACTGTTTCTTTTAAATACGACGACCACTGTAAACTACTCTTTTCGGAGGTGGGGCTAAAAAGAGTAACAAACAACTGAATTTGATTTGAACATTGAATCGTTGAAAATTATGCAAATGTACTTGCCAATTTGCCGTAGCTTAAAGTAATGTCTTTAAAGCAATGGTTCAAAACTGTGAGAAATAATATTTGTATTGCAACAGGTGAAGGTGACATTGTCTGGATTTGGAACATTAAGAAAATACTCTTGCAAAGTCCGGTCGGCAAAATACTGCAAGTGTACGGGAATGATGTGTGAGTTTTGATTTAATTAAGAATTCAAAAATTTCAGGATCACCAACGGGCCCGACAAACATTTTTTTGTGTGAAATGCCATGGCGATGAAAAATAATTATAACCGAATGTTCACGAAAACAAGTTCGGAAAGATTCTGATATTTTTGGGAAAAGGAGGATACGGGACCTACGAATCGTCATATGAAGCACGATATGGGGGAAAAGAGACCCCCCCCCCCCTCTTTTGTGTTGGTTATTGTGTTCCCAGAATCTCAGGAATTCTATTCAGAAATCTAGGGGGATGTGTTAGATAACAATAATCTGGAGTGTGCTTAGGGTATAGGGATAAAAAGGGGGGGGGGGGGGTACCCTTTCCCCCCATATCGTGCAGGGTATCCGAATCGCAGTGAATAGTCAGTTACGTCAGGTCTGGTAACCAGACTACGCACGAGGACCAATCAGAGAATGTCAAATGCCTGGAGAGGCCTTATCGACAACGTGTAGTCCTGCCACAAGCAAATGATTCTGATCGAGACGCGCGACGTCATAAACACCCCCTATAGCTTGTGTGTAGGCCTACATGTATTTCTCTATAACTTTTACTCACATGTATTCCAAGTTGGTGCCGTCATGCCCAATTGCGAATACCCAAATTTGATCGGCATCGCCAGTCCATGGAGCACCTGCATAAGCATCATTGTGTGACACATTTAAGTTTTGAAAAAAAGTGCATTTTAGATTTTTTTCAAAGCTGACGAGGTCGTACAGAGTCTATTGTGTCGTGTAACCTTTGGCAGAAAGATATGCAGCATGGCTGAGTTTGCATGATCTGTTATTCAACGGTGTTGACGGGATCATACCAATGCAGTTGCACTTTTGCAAAAAGTCACATTGTTGTGAGGGGTTCTTGTTAAAGGTTCTTAAGCAATGATGTATACATACGAAATTGAAATGATGATATTTTGTTATGTATTTTTAGTAATTTCGTCGCCGTTTTCACGAGGTGACAAATCGCATTACGTAATTCCGGAATACCTTTGTCATCGTAAAGAAATTCCGGAATTAGCATATATATGGAACATCGGTCTCATTTGGTCAAGCACCGCTTTGTACATATGCCAAATCAGCATTTTTAAGCCGTCACTCATTTCCTCATGGCCGGGCGGTCTCGGGGTAAACGGTTTATGAATGGCTGAATTATAAGCTTTCGTTTGATATAACACTTTACCTGATTGGCTAAATAGTTTTGTCGGAAAATGAATTACATGACAATCTTGACCAATAAAATCTAGCGGCTGAAATGGCCTGGGTACCCAGTCGTGACAAAATGTCCCGGATGTTATACACACTACAAACCGCATGTGTGTGACCTTGTACATGTACACACATGCAAGGGCCAAATCTTTTATGTGACAAATGGGGCCAAACGTTTTCGGAACGGTTCGTCACTTAGTGAAAACGGCTACAATTTATCAAGGATTCGGAAACAAAAATCAGGGGAGTGCCCCCGCCCCGAAATGACTATACCAGTTTGTGACTGTGACATCATTGACAGCAAAGGCTATTGCTTGCCCCGCCCCAGATGTAAGGTGCCTGCAGAAAACACACAGGGCGTATTCAAAACCCCGTTCTCGTGTTGACTGAGCACGAAAACGGGCTATCGAATATCGAGAACCAACACACGAACACCGTTCACAAACAGGTTTTTAACTCCCCGCTATCTGGGGAATGGATGAAGAACAAGAAGAACAAAGATGGCTGACAGCCATGGCAGCGAAGGACATTCTTATCACCGAATCTTGGAACGCTTATTTTTTAATATGAGAAGTTGCAGCAAACAGAAATATCGGATCAGCTGTTCTTCAATTCTGAAGACTCGAACCACATAAAAGTTGTGAAGATTATCCCGCTTATCTTGAATTGCGCCACTAAGCACCCTGACACTTCGGTATTCGAAATCGGCGACCCGCGAAACACTGTACTCGAGTCACACTAGAACGGGGTTTCGAATACGCCCACAGTGTTCGGGGGTGCAGGGGCGTGTCAAGCATTTTTCTGCCGACGAAATCACAGCAAGAAAAGGATATATTTTGTTGCCGGGGGCACACCCCTTGATAATTTCTTAGTCTCAATAATTTCTGAAACTAAACAAAAATACATATCAATCTACATTTCTTTTGTGTTCATCAATGTTTCACTTTCAGAATGACAATTTGTCCAATTTTGATTTAGGTAAACATTTAAACTAACGCACTGTTCGATACCAAATTTAGCCAAGTACTACCAATGGTACTTTACAAAAATGTATCAGTATACATGATGATAATTATGTTTGTGTATTACCTCCCAATGGCACACTTGCACCTCTGCTGTCGTTGGGTAGCTGCACCGTGGTGGTGACAGGGGTGTTGGGCCGGCCGAGAGATATCGCTGCGAGTACGACAGCTAGAACGGACACAACACCAATGAGCGCCACGCCCACAGCCAGGCAGAGGATCTGCCCACCGATGGGAGAGCCGCCGTCCCTGATCACACCTTTGCCGGACTTCTGACTGGCCATATCGATCTTGTCGCTTTGCGGCATGATGTAAGTCTAAACAAAAATATATATATACAAAAAATATTTTAAAAAATGAAAAAAATTACAAGTTCATATTTAACTGTTGATTTTCATTTTTGCCTTTTTAAAGATATAAGATCAAAATGTGGCTACTTTTCCATAACAATTAAAAGTCTTGGCTAAAAATCGATATCAGGCAATGTAGCCTTAAATTTTGCCACAAGTAAGACATGCATGCAAAACCACGAGTAACCTACCAATAGAAAAGTAATTATGAAAAACGACAGTTAAATGTAAACGTGTTAAATACAAAAACAGGGAATGATTGTACAAAAATAGATTTAAATTGGCTATTAATTAACTCTCAGAGAGCCGCGGCGAAATCCGCCCCACCCTCTAAAAAATTTTTCGCGATAATGTCGCAGTACTTTTTTTTTGTGCTCAACTTTTCTGTCTTTTTGGGACATCCTCTTATGACAATGTTGACACAAATTTAAATAAAACAATCGTGGAGGCCGTTCTCACGCAATGCCACGACGGCGGGTGACAACTGCCATCACCGCTTCAATGACCTTGTGCATAGAAACAGTGCATCCATAAAACATGGTGTGGTGTGTATAATGTATCATAACTACAGAATCCTTTTATTAATTACAATAACATTTTGAACTGGTAAGTGCCTCATATATCCTCATTTGCATCCTTAATTTTATTAAAATCGGGAAACCGAACTCCCCCGGTTGAGACTAATTTCGAAAATCCAGATCTATTCGGGTTTGGAAAGTGGGGCAAAAAGCAGACATGAGCGGGTGAAAGGAAGCATTCTGTCTGGTTTGGTCAATCTCGTAGTTTTGTGGCACTGAGAAATAAGGAAAAATAACGAGAGAACGAATTTTGAAAAAAAGTCAAAAACAAGTATGTCAAACTCTGTTTTGAAACGGAACATGGGGCTCTTAATACGGTCCCATGTTTTCCCCAGTTGAGCGCTATTATATCACTCTAAAAACGGATTGGTTGAAAACAACCAATATATTGGTAGGATTTGTAGATATTTATGTGTCCAACCAATCCAATTGGTTGGACACATATCAACCAATAATTTGTTGTTTTAACCAATAAATTGGTAGGGTCAATATCTGTGCCAAGTGTAATATGAGCTTATTTAAATGACACCAATTCCCTTTATTTTATGTCACACGGTGACATCATAATGATGCCAAAAAAGGTTCTCAGAGTGCAAAACAGAAACACATACACTGTGAACAAGTAACAATTGATTTAGCGCCATGTAACAATGGATGTTCATTGTTAGTGCACCATTTTTCTTTTGTTAGATGTTCATAGTGATAACACGAAGGGCTAAACAAAAATTCGTTTCCCCAAAGAAAATGCACCAGACATGTCTTCGAGTTGACGGATACGTGTTTAGGAGTCGGGATAGGCAGCTCACAGTCTGCTTGACAAAAATATACATTAAGATAATCCAGTCTCCAATAATCATAGCTTCTAGAATCGACACATTATTGTCGTCATTTGCATGAGATTTGTAAAGGGTTTGAAAGATACACTGAAAAACTGTTTAACAAGTAAACACTTTCTAAACACTTTCTTGCTATCAGTTTGTAAACATGTTTACACGCTAAACGTGTTTAGAGTATTGACTAATAGCGTTTAGCCATTGAACACTGATGGTTAGGAACTGAACACGTAAAATTTAGCTTCTAAACATGTTTACAAACTTATAGCAAGATTGCTAAACACAGTTTTTAGTGTTTAGACAAACATATAGGGAAACCCTTGCTGCCTACTCCCTCAAAACACCAAGAGGCGACTGTCGGAAGGTTTTAAGAATTGATCTGCTTAAACACAGGTTAGCTGTCCTGTAGTATTTGTATACTCAATACTAGCACTCAACACTATTCGAAGAGCATTTTTCCCCTTCAATATGAGTGTTCAACAAAAACATTTGGAAAAGTTCCTTACCTTGTTATTGCGCTGAAGGAGCGTAGAGATCAACTTGTTTGGTCCGTGGTAGGAATTAACGTAATAGAAAAAAAAATCGAGGGCTTGGCTGCTTTACATATCAAAATGTTTTGTTGGTGAACTTCATAGGTGCTATAAGGAATGTTCCAAAATGTAGACGGGTATGTTCTAAAAATTCTTTGGTACAAGCTACTTGTATTTTAGTACACTGGCGCGTGTTTCATAATCAGATTTCATGACATCGAAATGCTGTCAGGATTTTTAATCAGCGATTCTGGACCTAATCGAATACAGTGGAACGCCGCTATACCGGAGACCGCTATATCGAACATTTGGCTATACCGAACACCATCTTCGGCTCCTAAATTTTGTGTACAAAATTTACCGAACATTGTTGTTGAAAAAATAGGCAACGGAAAAAATGTACCGGGTATTTGGGCTGTTTGTAATTCCCAAACGTCCGCAGCTTTATATTGAAGAGTGACAGGTGGCTATTATTACCCCAAGGAAAAGAAGGGAAAAGCCAAATATTGCTTTAGAATTCGGTAAGCTTAGAAAGTTTGAACATGTATTTTACATGATTCAATGGCCGGCACAGGTTTAATTACATGTACAATCAAAAGGTGTAAGGGCGCTCTTCGGGTGCAGCAGGTTGTTTTGAGCTGTCTGGCAGATTGGATTTTAATCCAATTATTTCTTCAATTTCTACAAGCCATCCCAGCATATTTTTGTCATCTGAGGTTTTTATTCTACACCAAGCATCAGATAAGTTGTGTATTTCATGGATTTTAACTTGCATTCCTTGATATCTGTGTGATACTTTGCCTCAACACTGTCCAGACATTGAACATCTCAGCCATCTTGGATTTTATGTCAGACACTTGACAATCGTTTTTATTCCTGTATGTTTTATCACCCGAAGAGCGCCCCTCCTCCTCCCTCAGGATTCCTGTTGCTCTCTGAAGAGATTATCTGGAATTAAAAGGTCATTTTAATTAACTCTTCTTTTTGGACTATCACCGGCCATAGATGGCGGTGGCCATAACATCACTACTATTTGTGCTTTGCTTTTTTGGCATTTTTGAATGCTCCCATGATCGTTAATCTATGTTTCACATTCGGGAACATGATTTGAAATCTCCAGTGATGGCTTCACCTTCAGGGATCCCAGCTTCAGGCGCCAGTCTTTATAACTGCAATTCTATTAACAGCTACCTAATTGAAAAGACCACAGCAAGGAGACCTGGACAGAGAAGGAAATTCTCAGGCAAAAAGTCATCTACTACTCAAATCACATGGCTACATTTCAAGTAAAATTGTTTTTAGATGGCGATGTTGAGTTAAATCCTGGTCCGTCATCACTTCGTGGAGAAAACTCTGATTCCGATTGCGTATTAAACCTTGTGACAGTTAAAAACTGTGTTGGGCTAAAAATAGCTCATTTAAACATCAATGGTCTTTATGGAAAACTGGAAAACAACCAATTCATATATTAGCTCTCTCGGAGACGAAACTTTGTAATACTATTTGCTCCAGCGAGCTCACTATTAATGGTTATACTTTACTCCGGAAAGATAGAACACGACGAGGGGGTGGTGTAGCATTATACGTTCAACATAACATTAACTTTGTTAGAGTTGAAGATCCCTGCTTGCAGAGCCTTGAAAACCTTGCAATACGTGTATCTACACCAAGTGGAAATTCTCTACTCATTTCTACGGTATATCGACCGCCAAGTTCACCTGTTTCGTTCTTTGATGACCTGGAGGCAGCGCTGGAATTTTTTAGCTCAAGATCAAACAACATGATCATCGTTGGTGATTTGAATTGTGACTTGAATTCAACCTCTCCTCGTCTGACCCGCTTGGAAGAAACAATGAATCTGTTTAACCTGAATCAGATTGTTCCAGAGGCTACTAGAACTACATCTAATTCATCATCTTTAATTGATGTGGTTCTAACCAATAACTTGACTATTCACTCCGATTGCAGAGTCATTCCTTGTGCAATTAGTGATCATGATTTTATCTATACTAGTGTGAAATTTAACATTTCTCGACAGTCACACGTTGAGAAAACATTTAGGAATTTTAAAAACTTTGATAGCCATGCTTTTTTGAATGACCTTGATGGGATGCCTTGGTCAATAGTGAATGATGTGTCTGATCTAGATACTGCCTGGAACATTTGGTACAATTTGTTTAATATTATCTGTGATAAACATGCCCCTTTTGTAACTAGGCGTTTTAAAGCTAACCTTCCCAAATGGTTGGAAAATAGAAATGACATTTTTCATTTAATGCATGAACGGGATATAGCCAAAAATAGAGCTAGGAGAACTAAATTGAAGGAGGATTGGGATAGGGCAAAAAGTTTGAGAAACAAGGTCACTAGTCTTTGCAGAGCTGCTAAAATTGATTTTTATCAAAATCATGTTCGTATTAATCAAAATAACAGCAACAAATTGTGGGCTGGCATAAAAGAAATACTTCCAAATAAAAAAAGTAATGATCTTTCTGGTACCTTCAATATTGATAATGAGGATGTCACTGATCCTAACATCATAGCTGACAGTTTTAACAATGTCTATGTTAATGTCAGTAATGTTCTGTTGGCCAACATTCCTGATGATCCTGACCAAGATCTGTGTTCGTATTTAAATCATTGTTCTACTAGTTTTTCCTTTTCTAGAATTTCTCCAGATTTTGTCTTCAGGGAGATTGCCGGGCTGGATCCTGGGAAGTCTGCTGGTCTGGACAACATCGATGGTAAACTCTTTAAGCTGGCAGCACCTGTTATTGCCCTTCGCTTGTCACACATATTTACTTTAACCCTTTCAACCTGTACCATTCCTCAAGCGTGGAAAATGGCTAAAGTTATTCCTATATTTAAAGCAGGCAATCGTAAAATGCTCAATAATTATCGGCCCATATCGATTTTGCCCTTGGTTTCTAAGATCATTGAAAAAGCTGCCCACGCTCAACTCCTTCCATACCTTATTTCGAATGATCTTTTGTCCCCTAACCAGTCCGGTTTCAGACCTGGGTACTCCACACTTGCAGCAGTAGCTCATGCTCATGACAATTGGCTCCATCATATTAACAATGGTAATATAATCGGATCTATATTTATTGATTTACAGAAAGCCTTTGATACAGTTAACCATAGTATTTTGTTACGTAAACTTTCATACTATGGTTTATCCACTTCAGCAGTTGATTGGCTGTCATCTTATTTGTCTGGAAGGACGCAGCGAGTCTGCTATAAATCCACATTTTCTTTAGTCAACCCAATTAGGGCCTACTTCTGGTATACCACAGGGATCAATTTTGGGGCCATTACTTTTTTCATTATATATTAATGATTTGCCAAATTGTCTTGACCACTGCAACATTGAAATGTATGCAGATGATACACTTATTTATTATGGTGATAAAAATACCAACCTCATTCAAATTAAACTGAACTCTGACCTTTGTAATTTGGCCAAATGGCTGCAGGCTAACAAACTTATTTTGAATCCTCAAAAAGCAGAAGTCATGCTTATTGGTACCGCTCAAAAACTCAAAAAGAATGATCCCCTGGACATCTGTATTTCAGGTCAAAAAATACATCAAGTTGATTCTCATAAACATTTAGGGGTTATAATTGATAGTAAACTTCACTTTTCTGAACATGTTAAACAAGTTTGCAATAAAATAAATTCTGGAATTTCTTTGCTTGCCAAAACAAGAACATTTATTAATCAGCCTACAGCTTTTTTGTTATACAACGCCCTGATTTTACCTCACATTGACTACTGCTGTATGGTGTGGGGTGCCAAATCTACATGTACTCTGGTTTCTAAAATTAAAAAACTTCAAAATAGAGCACTTCGTATTGTTCTTAAGCTCCCACCACTTTCACCCACTAATTTAATTTTCGGTAATCTTAATACAATGACAGTTGCCCAGCGTATTCATCTTCAACTTGGCTGCCAGGCTTTTAGGGCTAGCATCGGTGTTGCGCCGGACTACTTATGCCAAAAACTTAACCGAATCCAACAACTAGGGCCATCACGCATGGTAATTTTATTGTTCCAAGACCTAATTGTGAAATTTTTAAGAATGGTTTTAGTTACAGAGCTTCTGTCTTTTTAAATGGGGTTCCATGTACTATCCGCTCAAACTCCTATTTTTCTTTTCGGCAATTGCTGAAGGAAAATATAGTTTGAACAAATATTTTTAGTATTTTCCGGGGGAGGATGAGGGGCGCTCGTATTTTTAATGTCCTCTGTGTGCAATTTTACATAAATTATTTCTTAATTAATTCTTTAAGAAATTTGCTTTTATTAATCTAGTTGTGCTGTATATTGTTGAAGTTTTGTCTTTGTTTTGATGTATTTTTTTATTTAATGTGAGGGCCCCAAATGATCAGCTTCTGCTGGATGGGTTACCCTCATTAAAGATGGTTTAAAATTAAATAAATAAATAAATAAATCAATCAATCAATCAATCAATCAAAAGAGGGCGCTCTTCAAATACGACGCATATGGGCGCTATTTAAATGAACGGACGCCATGTTGAAAAATGGGCAAGCAGCGGACCGGCGGCTGAAAATCGCTATACCGAGCGATCGCTATACCGAACAAAATCTGTGGATCCCGCGATGTTCGTTAATTGATTCTGCCCTAGCAAAAATGAACGTTCCTATCATCAAGAATAATTACCATTGAGGGCTATTTGGGGCACCCAGGGGCACGGTTGCATCGCTGGTTATCAATAGCTCTTTGCATAAGAAAACACGAAGAGGAAGAACCAGTGACGTGATACGGTCGCCATTTTTTCAACAATATGTCGACTAAAGCCGTTCGAGCGGACTGCATTTGCGCATGCGCGTTGGTAAGGAGAGATTGACCAATGGTCGAACTATAGTTCGCGCCTGAACTTGAACTAAGCGTTGTGCCCAGTATTGTTGGTATCCAGCATATCAAGCGAACATGATACTATTCAGCAGCGTAGCCAGGGCCGGCTGTCTCCGTAGGGGGAGAGTGGGGGGGGGGGGGGGGGGGGCTGGTTGTTACAGTGGGGGGGGGGGGGGGGGGGGGCGCTCACAGTGTTTTTCTTTATAATACTATTATTTTCTGCGTTTGCGAAATTTTTAGTGGGGGAGACTGGGGGCGACGATTTTTATGGAGGGGGGGGGGGGGGGGGTGCCCCCCAAGCCCCCCTTTAGCTACGCCGCTGATACTATTGCAAATACTTGCTTGTATTGCTAAGAATTAATCCTTGCCTAGGTGAGTGAATATCGCACCTACCCTTGGGGTGGGTGCAATGAAATTGTACAAAGAAATATTTTGTTTTGTATAGCTCTTTTACAATATAAGAAATGTGATTAAAATGTGTTTTCCGTATTTCTGCCCATTTTTGGTGTTTAATTTTCCCGGAATAAAGTTCCCCCTGTTTCTCTATAGTTTCCGCGCCCCTAACAGCGTGACGTTATCTAGGAAACACGGAAACTCAGCGAGAGTAGTTTGATCACAGTGTGATTTTGTATAGCTATTCAAACCGTGGACCTTTAACAAAGAGGACAATAGGGTCCACGATTGTGTCAAGGTCCACGATTGAAAATCGTGTACAAAACATATGGGAGGCCTTTCGAAAAAGTTAGAGTATAAACAAAAGAGGAACAATGGGAGGTCCACGATTGCAGGTATTTACACACTGGCGAGAGTAACAGCGAAAATACTGAAGACTCCGAATCGGACTCCGATGCGGAACGCGGTGAACGACTTGAAAACAACGATTGGCAGGCTAAATAACACTCTCCGAGTCCAAATACGACGGTATTTCGGTTCTACTGGAAAGAGGGGAAGAGTGACACCATCCTTAGTGGTGTTGCTGAATCCAGCAGCGCGCGCAACACAACGACGCGGTATTAATCGACGAAAAACATTCACAAAACACTGACAGCTTTCCACGAAACAGCAAACACACGTGCATGTCAATGCAACGCACGTTCGGTGTACATGCATGTATGTATCACTGTGAACAAGTAACAATGGTTCAGTGTTAAATAACAATGGATGTTCATTGTTAGTGCGCCATTTTTCTTTTGTCAGATGTTCATAGTGTATGTACATTTCGAGTCATGGCCGACCAGCCACCAGCCAGCCGGGTTCCCAGGATGACGTCACAACGGCGTTACCACTTGATGGGCGGGGCTCACCCCCTCCCGACTTAAAACAAAATTATTTAAAATGCTTACGCGAAATAGAAAAATACAAACAACACACAGTTGTGTTTCAAAAACTTTATTTTATCGATATACACAATAAAAATTCCATTGCACCCACCCTTTAAGGCCGGTCCCCATTTGGCACTGGCGGGATCCAGAACAATTTGTTTTTGGTGGGGAGGGGGAGGGGGGGGGGGGGCGGCAATTTATATTTTTCGAAAAGGAAACCCGAAAAATTGTCTGTCGGAAAAATAAGTTTATAGGGGGAGGGTAGGACTCTACATTCGAGCGCCTGAATTAATTACAGGCCTATCGGCGGCGTACGCAAGTTTCTGGCGTTCTCAATTATTGCTACTAAAACCATTTTTGGGGGGGGTTGGGATGGCGCCAGTTGCCTGGCCGCCCCCAACCCATCCGTCCTTCCGAGTCCCAGGGATTCTCAATCTTCGGCGCATTTCAGACAGCGTGGCCCATACTTCTATGTACATTGTATAACGAGTTTGCCACCTATGTACATACACACGCTAGTACTTTTTCCCAGCCATGGAGGCATGATTGTTCCCTGTACCGAAAATTGGAGGGGGGGGGGGGGGGGGGGGGTGTCCCCGTGGTCACTCTCTGCCGTGCCATCGGGGAATAGGCTAGGGTACAGTGGTTAAATAATAATTGTTTTGTTTTGTTTCATAATTTTTCACAAATAATGCTCAAATGCCAATAAAATTTGCCATGTTGCGACCCTTCACTAAAGATTACCCACCCCGGTCAATCCAAGACAATGCAAACGCACATTCAGTGTAGAGTTTTACCTGATTTTAACACCCCCCGCCTCTCCACCCCCCCCCCCCCCCCCTCCCCCTCCCCCCCCCCCCCCCCCCCCCCCCCCCCCCCCCCCCCCCCACCCCCCTCCCCCCTCCCCCTCCCCCGAAAAAATCCTGGCTATACGTCCAAGGTTACCAGACCAACTCGCACTGTGAACAACCATGGAACAACTAAGAGTGTTTACATAATAAAGAGGCCCTTTCAGAAGTCACCTAGCTTGCGCGTCGTTTCATTTTGCTCATTTCCCTATCGAGCCAAGCCGCCCCAGTGAATTTGAATAGCCCGTTGCCATGTAGCCATATTAGGACGCCACCGCGGCTGAAGGCTGCTCAATTATTCATCAAGTAACCGGAATCCGTGTTGTATGACAACCAATACGTTTCAGCACGAGCCGGCTAACCATGCACCACATTGTTAACCTGGGCACGCTACGGTACAGTCGCTACGCTGCATGCTTCGGACGGCTTTCCTGCAGATATTTGTGGCCCATAATAATCATAGTATCGTTAGTCGGTGGAACGTATCTGCTGCAATATCGACTCTGCCGACATTTAACTGGTAAGAATTGTTATACTTTTTATGCCTTTCGAAATGACGGGAAATTCACTGCTCACGAAACATACTGCCCAAAATTTATTAACTGTACGTAATTGCAGAATCGTGTAATGTTGCTTTAAAGGTAAGGATGCATGGCCTACGGTATGTATTGAACTTGGCCGTATATGGGACGTGCATTCCCAACGGGGACCCATGCATACTTTACATAGCCGCGCTATCTTCATACCCGCATTTTGACCTCGAGGGAGCTTTGGTTAGTCTGCCAATGCCATGGTGCGCATACATGTATACATGTACATGTACTCTGGCTCAGTACTTTATGTACACATAGAGGGTTGCTCTATGATGTACTGTACGTACAGTGCGTAGATTCTACTGTGATTATTATGGTTGACCTATTCTAACACAAGGAAGTAATGTACGTGTAGTATGCCTATTTGTGGCTTCCACATTTGTTTCACGAGTTGGCATCCCTCCATTTTAATTTCTCCCATCTCAATTCGGAAAGATTTTACTTTAATACCCCACCAAAATGTGTCATGTAGCTTGCGTCATGTTTAGACAGTTGTTTAATATGAAAGAGGGTTGGTTTAATATTTTGTCAGATCATGGAGGAAGGAACTTGTTCTGTTCCGGACCCATTTTGGTGGGGTATAAAACGGGGGTGAGATTTGTCAGAATTTTTCCTGATTTCAGGATTTTTTGTCGGGATTTCAGGATTTTTAAAGAATCCCTTTTGCAATCTGGAATTCCTGAGCGGAGGTGTTGTCTGAAAGGTGTTTTTACCTGTAAAAGTGGATATAGACCAATACAAACGGATATTTTAAGGGGGTGCATTTTGGCAAACTGGGTTCCTGGTGGTTTTTCGTGGATTTTTGTGTGGATTTCGTGGAATTTTCATTTTTGGCCAATCTCGATCGCCCCTGATTATAGTAATGTCTTTCCCTCGTTTCATGTGTCACCATGCCTACAGTGTTGAGGGTAATTTATTACATATATTAAAGGGCACAGTGCCCTGAAGTCCCACAAAATTTGAATTTACCTCATATCCCTTGACAAAAAGCACACCATAATTATTACAATGACGTTGAAGGTGATCGCCAAACCATAGGACGTCTTTCCAGCTACATTCCCGCGTAATAGGTGGCCGTACTTGCCGTACCTACTTGACTCGGTTTTTTTTAATCATACACATGTGCACATCCCTGTTTTAAGACTGCCCTTATCGACGTGGGTTTAGCAATGTATACTAATTGCATTCTGGGCACAATAACTACAATGAATTCCATCCGGTTCTATTTTGAAAACAAAAAAATACATATAGACGTTTAAAACCCTAACAGCCCAAGGCTTTTTACTAGAATCCTTCCCTAACCACACAAACTCCAACACTGTGTAGTAAACCAATGGCACATTCTTTGTACTTGGACAAAATCAGGGCATCAAGTCCCATGCAAAGTGATGGTGCCAAGGCTCTACAGTACCCAATCACACAAAATTCAACACAAATGGGGTGTTTGATTTTGGCAGGTTAGGGATGGTTAGGGTTAATTAATCAATCGCATCAAAATTATGTTCATGCCCACAGTTTTGGCAATTGTTTTTGGGGAAACATTCCAATTAGGGCTTAGGAGCATGTGGGACACACGTCCCCTTAATTATTTTTTTTCTCTCGGCTATCAGCAAGATTGCTTTGGCCTATGACCTAGGTACATGTATTGATCGGCGCTGCAGAGTATAACATGACAATCGATTAATTCAGGTTCACTACACTATAGTCTGTTGTCGGGCAGTACAGTGCATTATAGGCCAAGTAAAAAAAAAACATGTTTGGCGTCCGGGTGTTTTTTTAAGGAAAGAGGAGGGGTTTTCTATTTTGTATTTTCAAGACGGCCGCCATTCTTTTTAAAATTTCTGACAACCATAGGTTTTTCAACTGTTCAAAGACACAACAATTAAATTGACAAGATAATTAAATATGTTTAAAGTGGTTTTCAAGTGCTTTCAAGTAAGCTTGTATTTTATTTTCCAATGGATCGGTTGAATTTTTTTTCCCCACTGGTACAAATATTTTATTAAATCCAGGCGGCCCCCAAAAAGGAAGCGGGCGGGGACGCTAAACATGTTTTGTTTACTTCGCCTTACGGAACTTACACTAGTCCTGTTCCCAATTAAATGTAATACAAGCGAAACTTACCCTTAGATCGTCAAACAAACTACTACGGAAACTGACTTCACAGTGAACAAAGATATTAGCAAAATTGCGAGACAGCCAACACAGGGCAGGATAACTCAGTTGGTTTAGATAACTCGGGTTCAAATCCCGCCCCGTCAATTTGTTATTTTTCACTCTAAAAAAAATAAAATAAAATAAATAAATGAAAAAATATAAAAATAAGAACCAAATAATAATAATAATAATAACAATCAAATAAAAAAATTAAATAAAACAAATCACAAATGAGTATCTTTTCCTATCGCCACTCGCTTTCTGCAGTGTGTAAATAAATTCGAGTAATAAAAGCGTCAGAATTTCCATTTTCGTCGTTGGATCATTTCACAACTTCATTATTACTCATTTCCTGCATCGCAAATTAACCGTAAGTTTCTATCTTGATACTGCTTTCGTATTGAACGATTGTCTATACTTAACAGAGAAAAACTTTTAAACAACCGCGGATTGCTCATGTGCCCTGCTTAAACAACCAGTTGGTTGTCTAAGCAGGGCACATGAACAACCCGGGGTTGTTTAAAAGTTTAAACAACGTTTCTTCTCTGTGTAGTACCTCGTGATGATATGACAATTAAGAAAACATCACAATTCAGCTTAGTTTTGCCCCTTGGAAAAAGGCAGCGCATGAAAAGCACGAGTCTACCAAAGCCAAAGAAACAGCACAGTGTATCGACTTCAGGTGATATTAACGACACGGAAAAATATCTCACCGGAAACACAATCCCTAAATTGAAAGTTTAAATTCGTGTTTACCTGTCAACAACTTGATCCCCAGCCGAGTGTTAGTTTACATTCTGAAAGTCACAAGATTAAAGGTAGCAAAACAATAGTAACCCTACCGTCACGGCGTCACCTTTTCAAGCTCCAGTGTTGCCTGGTAACGTCAGCTATTATTAGATTGATGACCAACAACGATAATTGTAGATTGATGAAGTCGTGCCCTTCGGATCATGGATACTCATAATATGCTACAGCAGAGCAGTAATATTATACTCTTCCACTGCACCACGCAGACTCAGACTCGGTCAAATACTAAAACAGCATTAAAAGCAATAACAAAAACACATAAAAACAAATAACAGCAACACAAAACAAAAACAAACCCTATCAAATAACCCAAAAACAAAAGAGAAAATATACCGATACAGCATTTGGAAGAACATCAGACACGCGTACATGGTCCGACTGAAAATTTTAACTTCATGGATTTCTACCCTATTAACGAATTACTGAAAAATATTTTTTACGAAAAAGCGAATTACTATACAATCTATACATTATATGTTGTGTTCCTAACAATATTTTTCAATTGAATATTGATTTGCATTTAATAACGTAGAAATTAGGAACATGGAATGTCTCATTGCAAAGATCACAACTTAGGCCTAACTATAATGCTAACAAATTAGCATGTGATTTTGTTTCCACATACATCCCAGAAGGACGGAAATAGCAGGTTTAAAGGGCAAGTAAAACGCTGAGTAAAATTTTGACTTTTTGGACTTATCTGATAGTTTATGCCTCCCAAAACTAATATAACAAGTTTCATGAGTCTGAAAAAAAGTTTTTGGAGCCTTTTCCTTCTGAGCCACTTGGACCCGATTCAGAAAAGGCCGAGGTCAACTAGTGCGTGCCGTATCGCGCGAGTGATGACGTATACTTGTAGAAACATGACGTCACTGTATTATACGACGATGTTTTACGCAGAGTCTGTACGTATTTTTTGTCCAAGGCTAGTATTACTTGCTGTGCTTTTTGCACAAAATTAATGTGTAACACCACGGTAAACACATTTTAAAGTAGTGACATCTTTGTGAGACATATTTTGAATAGGGGTTGTGGGCTTGTTCTTGCTGAAAAGTTAGTTAGGAGTCATACTTTCCTTTGTTTGCAGTCGGCTTTTATTGGGACCTGCGCGGCGAGTTGTGTGTGAGCTGATACTATACTCTGGTCTGGCGACTTTGCTTATGCAGCCCTCATAAGGACCCGCACCTTCTCATAACTATACAGTAGCGTATCCAGCTGTTTGTGCCAGGGAGGGCGAACATCGTCTGAATCGTCTTTTTTTTATGACGCCTCAAATGCCGCAAGTTGTCCCCCCTACACCCCCCCCCACCCCCTGGATACGCCACTGGAACTACACACACAATTTCTGTTATAAGGTACCAGACTAAATCGCATGTAGCCTATTTACGGTACGTGTACATGCTTTTTCGATGTGCGCGGCCGCCTTCCCGCATGTTGAGTCAAGCCAGCGTGGACAGGGAGGACGGGGCTCCCCCTGCTCGAGCCGGCAACCACAGGGAACGTCCGTCGTCGTGGTCTGGAGCGCGTGAGTCTGGGACAGGGTTGGAATGCTCGGTGCCTTTAGAGTTGGAATGGCTCCACCCTTCAAACGGAATTGTGCCTTCAAACCCAGCTGGGTTTTCATACATATAACACTATTATCAATACAGTCTTTGGCGAAATGTTCTGCACATATTTTCGACAATTTTGACGGCCGATAATCAGATCTTGTATTGTCTACAAAGCGGACACACTGTCGCCTTTGAACTCCATTTAGCACTGGGAATCCCAGGAAGGTTAGGTCAGGATTTTTGTCGCTGTTCTCGTGCAACCCCCAACTACACACGATCGAGGCATAATGATGATCTCAGAACCATGCTCATACTGAAATAATGTCAAAATTAGACAAAATAGACGGGAATGCGGAGGAGTTATGTCGACAAAAAAACCTTCCAGCAGCATCAACTCCACGTATATGCATGTGCGATACGCGATATAGTGTTTGGCTATCAACCGACTCTACACATCTACGTCACGGGGTCGCACGTACATACATTTAACATACGTAATGAGCTTTCGCGAAACAGGATAAATGGTTCAGAATAACAACCCTTTTTAAAATAAGACAAACCCCTTTCGTCTGCAACTAATCTCCATCAATTAAAAGTGTTTTTAAACTATCAGAAAAGTCCAAAAAAGTCAAAATTTTACTCGGCGTTTTACTTGCCTTTTAAGTTTTCAATATTGCCTTTTGTCTGCACATTTGAGAAAATTTGAGCAATGAAATTGACTTTTCCACACTGTCAAATTTCATATTTCACAAATCCCGCTTTGGCTTTTGTGAAATTGGCTGGTTAGTGAAATTGGGGTAGCAATAGCAGCAGGATATGAAATATACCCGTCACCCCCCCCCCCCCCTCCGAATATCCCCACTGTTTAGCACTGTTCTCCATGTATGTTTTAATTGAGATAGACAAGTGAGTTAATTCAGTTTCATTTCTAAAATAAGGACATCTCAGTTCAAATAGTTCACAAACTTAACAAAATATGTATTGACATACTCAAAGTTCTAATTCTTGAAAAAAAATCCCTGCCGCCAGTTTAAATTTGTAATGTTTGACACGAACACATCGCACCCCGCGCCTTCCAGTTTGTATGGCTAAAGTTGGACAGACTTTAAAAGAATTGAAAAGCACTGCCTCTCTTATTTCAAATGAAAACAAGTATACAGGCCTACATGATTTTGATCATGATCGTATCGTTGCAAGGCATAATGTGAAAACTTGATATTTATGGCATGCTTCCTTTTAATAAACAGAAAAGGATTTTTTTTCTCGGTTATGACTGCATAATATATTCGTGTGGATATTTTATCGCAGCGGCGTGTTTATAATAAGCACTTGACGAATCTGCCATCACAGCGTAGATGCATATAGCTCTTTTAATCAGGGCCCTTCCCATCGTCGATGAAACATTTCACGCACGCAGGCATATGCTATCAGCATATCGTGATTATGTGTAAGGGATGATCATAGAAGTTTCCTCTTGGAAAATGATAAACGCCTGGCGTTTCTGAGCCATTAGAAAGTGAAAAACACCCCCCCCCCCCTCAAAAAAAAAAAAAAAATATATAAAATAAAATAAAGAAGTATAATCAACAATCATTTTAACTAGTCTTTTACCCATTTTTAAAACACGGATTTTGTGAGCGTTTGCGAAATACGTATATTTGGCGTGCACAGTAAATTCCATGTACATGTACCGGTATGTTATTTGGCCAATGTATGTTGTTGGCCATACCAGGTCAAATCTACCATTCGCATTAACAAATTTTCTTCCAACAAATGGATTTGTTGGAAGAAGTTAAAAATAGAAAATGAAATCATGCAGCCTCTAAAAAGTTATACCCAGCATGATAAGGGTACCCCCTTTTGTCCCTATACCCTATACACTCTCCAGACTATTGTTACCTAACACCCCCCCCCCCCCCCGATCTGAAAAGAATTCCTGAGATTCCGGGAACACAATGACCAACACAAAAGTGTGTGGGGGGGGGGGGGGGGGGTGGGGGGAGGGGTTCCTCTGCCCCATATCGAGCATATGTAAAAAGTAATCGTAGTGTGTTGTTAATACAATGTGTGTGAGAACAATACAAATGTGTGTGAGAATACATGTAGATCGCGCCAATATACTACGTTTAATAACGTCACATTGTTTACCAGTCTGCCAAGACGTGTGTGAAGATTGCCACGTCGTAGTACAGTACAGTACATGTATATGGCTTTCCCAACAAAATACATGTATAGGCTACCTTGTACGTATCCATGCCTATTTTGAGGAAAGAACTTAGCCATCGTTGTTTCCTTATGAATTTGAAAAACGCAGTCGTGGTGTTATCTAAAAACGGGCAGAAATTGACATGATTCCAACTTGTATGTACTGAAATTTTACATGCCTTTACCACACCGTGCTGTTCCGTCCTCACCTGATTTTACGAAAGCAACGAGGTAAACACGGCATGCCGTCATTTTGCATAAGGTCCATTGATTTTCTGTTGTGTTACTGTTCCTGCAATCGTGCCACGTTTCAAAGTAATCACTAGCCAATATGTGCAAGAAAAACGTCATGTATTTACGGCATTGTGGATAAACTGAACTCCATTGGAAAGTGCATGCAGTTAATGTGTCATTTCCCCCTTTATAAACATTGCGTTGTTTTTATTGTTTCTTTTCTGCTTTTGTTTTTTTTGTTTTCCCCTTGCATGTTTTAGTGAAAATCTGTTCACAGTACGTTGCATGATCAAGGAGACCCATACAATCTTGGAGTATCAGTTGACCAAAGAGCCATGGGTAATGAATGGAAGTATATAAATATTGCAACCATTTACGTTTAAATGTATGAAAATGATCACTGCATTGCACTAACACTTAAATGTAGTCTACATGATTGGTCATTGTTGCAATTTTCAGAAATGGGCGGATTTGGGGGTTAGTATTTTATAGAAAATATCGTTCCACTGACCTGTTCAAAGTTTTGCGTTGTTGGATGGCGAAAAAAACGAGAGAAAAACGGCGTTCGTTTTCAACCGTCGGGCGGATGATAGCCTTTAGTCAAGGCGCGCGTGGATATCTGGGCGCGTGACGCGCCCCGGATATGCCATCCGGGGGGCGCCACTCGTCCGGTTGGAAATCGTTGGAAAACTATATAAATTTCCACTTTTCTTGACAACGACAGCACACCTGGTGCCATCATTTCACAGGATGATTGAGACTACTAAATTACAATCTAGTAAGGTATTTCGTAATAATTCAGTAAAAATAAAATTTGAGGATTACCAATCGTGTACACTATATTTAACCCTCTCATGTGTGGGTGTGTGTGTGTGTGTTTGTGTGGGAGTACAGGGAACCGGTACAATGCCGGTATGTCATACTCCAAGACTTTATGTTCACCTGGCCGAGAAACTAATTAACCCTCACTGTTTCCCCCTCATTAACATTCACGCTTATAGTACAGGCTTGATCTGTGGCTAATTTTGCATGGAGTGTGTTCTTGTGCAGTCTAGCAATGGCAAGCTGCTACAGAGCTTTTCCTTACCACATATACATAGCCTATATCAACTCTCAGATTTTAAGAAAATCCTTCAACCTGGAGGTACCCATTCTTGATCATATTTTACAGCATCGTAAAATAAAATAAAAATTATAGTTGTGTCAATGGGTTTACTCTGTTAAGGGCCTTTGATCGTGACTTACAGCTCCACCACGGATACTGTTCTTCACAAACGAACATTTTCTCTGTCTTTAACAGTTCCAAATGTGTGTCAGCTAATTTTATTTGTCACAGGTTGTCCCAACGTTTAATGGGTTCCTGCTAGGTTCGTAGTTTTGTTAAAGGAACTTTGCTCAGAAATAAATCCACACGGACAGCAAGTTATTACGTTGATCCTCTTTCTCGGGATAAAATGTTGTAATTCAATATTCATCACCCCAAGGTCATCACAAAAAATATACAGTGCATACAACAATAGAATTGAGGATAAGAAATAAATCAAATGGTGCAGTTCAGTTCAGAAGCCAAATCAGTGAGTAATCCCAATTGAATGAATGTCTTGAATCGCTAAACAATAATTAAAATTTGACTACATCCATGAGCAATAAACTCAATCCGAAAAATGTAAAATAAAGAAGTACCTTGAATCGAATAGGCACAGGAATTACTAAATAAACAAGGGTTCATCCAGTTAGGATTAGCACTGATATGGTACACGATAATTCAATTAGAAACAAAATGGCAAATACATCATATTATAAATACAGGTTATGGATCTTAGCTGGGTTTTCTGGCGCTTGCATCAGAACTTGGGTGTGGCTTGATGGACTTGACTGAGGCTTGACACGGGGGTGGCTCCGAGTCCGAAGATCAGGGTTCAGGCACACAAACCGAGTTCCGATGATATCACGAACAGGGGAATGGGACAGGTGTGTGGGGAGGCGAACCGGGTCGGCTCCCCAAAGCATGACCTATATGGAAAGTACTCTCTGTATCAGCAGAGCACAATGGTGAGGGTGAGAATGGCTATCATTAGAAACGACTTTAGGGAAAGTACAACGTTCCCAATAGTGTAAACGGGCACTCAATCTGAACAGCCTTCTCACCAGAGGTCTTAATCGCTTTCTGAATTATCGAGGATCAACATATTTGTATACAGAACTAAAAATCTAAAAGCAATATCTCTAACTAAAATATGAAACGCTTAAAAGAATGCTTACAAAAAAAGGAAAGAGGTCAAACTGCATATCTTTTTGGGATGTTCGCCCAGAACACATTTCCAGTGGAATGACACTTTCAGTATAACTATACATTGATCAAAAGTTCACCCAGAACATGATAACCACGGTCAGTACTCCGCACAGTGGTAAATACCATAAAATGCTAATCAAAACATCAGGGAATAATTGACTTGGCCAAAACCCAATTGTGTTGGCCTATAGCGCATTGCGGTAACCTTACTCAAGGTCATCCTGGGGCAAGTTCCATGTGGTTGGTACACACTCGCTGTACACAATTAATAGTCAGCAGGATGTCACGGGACATAACAGAAAAGGAAGGTAATGTGTAGGCCTATACACACACAATTTGGAAGACAATCAAAATATTGGAAATCTCGTGAACAAGACCAGTTAATTTACGGAAAAACGTGCATGTATGAATTATTGGTCATGTCATACGAATGATCGAAGTTTTAGGCCACGAGGTATCATATAAAAAAGTATGCAACAAGAATATTCAAAGTAATCGGAAATCAACCAAGAGGAAAATATAATTGTACACGGACTGAGAGTATAGTGACCGATTTAAGTGAATACTGCAGTCATAACAGAATGGTAATCGGCAATCACAAATGGATCTTCCAATACTATCGGGAAATCAATGAAATACAAAACCGAACATGATAATTTCGGTCAATAAATAACAGCAAAAGTGACATCGATCAAGAGTCGACCAAATATCAGCAATATAATACAAGTAAATACAGGGTACAAGGCAAAAAAGGTTAATAGCTGAAGGCAAACGAATGCTGACTCAATATACTCATATTGGGGTTGTTCCACCCATCTTGAGATTGTCTCAAACCGAGTCAACATAATTCAAAATACAAAGTGTCCTGCACATAAGTCAAATGGTAATAGGAAATACAAACTTCTTTTATACAATGAAAATAGGCTTACCTGTATCAGCAGAGCACAATGGTGAGGGTGAGAATGGCTATCATTAGAAACGACTTTAGGGAAAGTACAACGTTCCCAATAGTGTAAACGGGCACTCAATCTGAACAGCCTTCTCACCAGAGGTCTTAATCGCTTTCTGAGGAGAATCCGGCGATCGGGGGGAATATTATTCCTTGACCACGCGCTCTGCCCATTTCGGTGGAACAATCTCATTGGTCAAAATTATGAAACCAGGCAGATATTCCACCTTGGGATGGAGAGTGGCCAATCAGAAAGTTACTGACTACACGTGTTAGACATGGTCATAAAATGGCAGACAGCCATAACAGTTTTAGCCAGTGGCATAAAATGTAGCCATGTTGGCTGGGTTCTCTGGCCACATCCCCATCTGGTCAATTACTTATCTGTGTTGAGACAAAGGGGTCGTCTTAGCCACATATGGACTTGGTCAACTTAGGGGTAAAATCTGCTACTGGGTGCTAATTAAATTTACTGGAACATAGAGGTGGACCATGCTTCGAAATCGTAGGAACTTTTCCTGTCGGACCAAGTGTTAAAATGGCAGTAAGGGGGAATTTTAACAGGGGCTGACATTTTACCCAGCTTAAACCAGAAACCTGGCCAGCGAAACAGCAGTTGCAGATTTAAATTTAGGTCTGGTTTATTGCTAACCCCACATAAGCCTCCCAAAAGTAATATCTGGAGATAATGGTGGCATTGATGGCATGGGTGGCTTGTGCGTAAAGCGCTCGCCTCTCACCAACGTGGCCCGGGTTCGAATCCCGGCTGCGAACCATATGTGAGTACCCTGTGCCACGAGGGTTTTTTCTCCGGGTCCTCCGGTTTTCCTCCAGCCGGAAAAATCAAACACTTTCGATCTCTGGCTGTGCTCCGTGATCATATATGGGTCGATGTGGCCGGCTGCCTGAGGCGCCTTTATGTGCCAGCGACTCGACCACGTTGTAGCCGCGTCCTTCGCAATTCAGCTTCTCACCTGCGAGTAAGGATGATTAGCCTCCCAAATTATAAAAGAAATAGTATTATTAAATAATCACGTAGTTGGTATAATGTTTAAAACAGTAGTCATTGCGACAAAAAAACAACCAAAGCAGACATGTATACAACTTGAGTGATAGAGTACGCCTGGTAAGAGCGCCCTCAAGGTGTGAACCATGGGTTAATGCAACAGCCGACCATGACTCGTTGACAGATTAAAGTACAAAATACATAGAAACATTTTTTTGTTATCAAGATAAGGGCGTGTTGTTTCCTCATCACTATACCCATCGCTACGGGAATGACAATATGGGTTGTGTAATTGTTCTCAATCATTTCACCAAACTAAAAAAAGTCGCCATCTTTTCTCTTGTTTTCTTCTCAGGAGGCTGTAGTTCTACAGAAACCACCCAAACCCACGCTTCTTCAGGAGAACCTCCAAAAGATAGTCCAACTCATTTACAGAGCGAGATGGCATCCTCGGAATACGTAACCCAGTCCATGGCAGCCAAAGACTCCAAGCATGACCCCTTCTTTGACCTCATCATGGATGACGACTTGGCGAAGAATGAGTGGCCGAAGCAGCTCAGTAGCCACATGGCGGAGGGCGAGAAGGGCAAGCCTGTCTCCCTCATGGCGCAGGTTATGACACCGGAGCTCTTCAACAAGCTCAAGAACATCAAGTCCAAGACGGCAGGGTGGACCATCGCTCGGTCCATCAACACCGGCACCTGCTACTCCACATCCTTCGTCGGATGCCACGCCGGAGATCCAGAGTCTTATGAGATCTTCAAGGAGCTGTTCCATCCAGTCATTGAGAAGTACCACAAGGGGTACAAGCTGGATGGTTCCATGAAGCACATCACCGACATGGATCCTAACAAGCTCACCGTAGCTCTTAAAGATGAAGCCAAGGCTAAGGTCGTCTCCAGCCGCATCCGCGTGGCAAGAAACCTCAACTTCTTTCCACTCAATCCTGGCGGCACGGTGGAGACGCGGAATCAGATTGCCGACCTTATGTCTAAGGTCTTTGCCTCCTTCACCGATGACCTGGCCGGTACCTTCCATCGCCACACTGATATGACAGCCGAGGAAACCCAGAAGCTTGTCGATGGCCACTTCCTCTTCCGCGGCAAAGACAAGATGCAGGCCGCATCCGGCTACCATCGCTTCTGGCCGAAGGGTAGAGGCATCTTCCTCAACAAGGCCCAGACCTTCATCGTGTGGGTGAACGAAGGAGATCACCTGCGTATCATCTCGATGGAGAACGGTGGCGACATCAAGAGCGTCTTCACTCGTCTCTCACGCGCCATCAACGCCATCGAGGCAGCTCTGAAGAAGATCACTGGGCGTGATAGTGTCTTTGCAAGTGATCCGGCCCTGGGAGTGATCACCTGTTGCCCGTCCAACCTGGGTACTGCCATGCGCGGCAGTGTCCACATCCTCGTCCCGACCCTCGCTTCGGCTCTGGGCCTGGAAGCGATTGACAAGATAGCCCGCAAGATCAACTGCCAGGCCAGAGGCAGTAGTGGGGAGCACTCCGCCATTGTTGACAGAGTAGACATCTCCAACTGGAGGCGTCTTGGCTTCACCGAGTACACCCTGGTCCAAGATCTGATCAGGGGGGCCAACCTGCTGGCGGCTCTGGAGGATAAATTCGTGAGCAAGGAGGCAGATGCCTCCAAGGTAGACGAAGTTCTTGCCCAACTTATGTCTGATGCCAGCATCGCCGGTAAATAAGTCATTTTGGTATTTTTGTTATCGAATTTTAGATCTAAGTTGAGGCGGAACTTGGAGTTAACATATAAAACTTAAGGTCACTGAATCTGAATTCTGAAGGTGGTGGGGTTGGGCTACCTCGCTCACGTAATTGCACTACTTGTTTTTATAGACATACATTTCAGTTGTCCGTCCAAATTTGGGCCGATGTATTTGTCTTTCATTCTAGATGCTTTGTGTCCTAGCCAGCTGGCACTGTAACTTCCGTGGTTAATCTAAATCTGGATTAAAAATTCCAATTTGTCATCGTTCGCCCTGGATTTTGCTCTGCTTGTTTTATTCCCCACTATTTTCTGCTTTTTTTATTGTCCCCATGCATGTTTAACCTAAATTTTCATGTTTTGTGTTCATGTGTTCACTTGTGTTCTTGCCGTGTAAATGATAGACTTGTTTAGCTTTGTGTAGACATATTTAACCTGATTTTTGGTATCGTATTTATGAAAGATGGAAGAAGTGTTTCTACGATATGAATGTGTTGGTCTGTGAAATACATGTACGTGTACCTGTTTTGATGAGAGAGGGTGAAATTAAACGTTTGCCGTGAAATTGCTAATAATTATAACCTCGGGCGGTGTGAAAAGGAAATGTACAGCCCTAAACCATGCTAAATTCAACAAAAACAAAAACAAAATCTGTGTCGGGTCTTCTTAATCTGAACAGTGAACAAAATATCCTTCACTATTCAATATTAATTGTTGGATTTAGGAGGTTTCTTGCAAAATGGTTGAGGCAGGTTAGTTAAATGTGCACCAAGGGATTTATGTAGGCCTACTTAAATCAATGTAGACATTTCAAAAATTGTATTTGGAATATGTCTGTAAACCATCAATGGAAATAAATCTTGTCCACTTTGGCAAAGCTAAAAATGTTATCCAGGACGAAACAATACATGTACATGCGTATTAATCATTCATGGGCACGAAGCTCTTGCTGAGTTGAATTTTATGAATTTTAGAACAATATTCTATAACCATATTCTCGCACATTGGATATTCCCTTAATTTGCTAACCTTTAATTGGGTATGCTTGCTTTTGCAGTGAAATAAAAGTGAGAATCTTATATGTTGGAAATATTAGCTTATATTAGCCGAAATTACAAAATACAAAAATAGTGTTTACAGTGTCAACAGTGTCAAGCACACTGCTTCTTAATTTAACAGTCAACCTTTGCAAAGTACGGGCAACTCTCATTAATACGAGGTCCTCCGGACTTACGCAAATATCTCGTATTATCCGGGCTCTCGTCCTATCCGGGCTGCAGGTTTTCCCCTTTATTGTGTATAAATGTGACGTCTGGATAGGCCCCAAACACAATGTATTTATATTTAACACCCATCTCCCAAAATACCGCACGTCTACGTGATTACATGCATTTTGTGGAAATAAACACATACTTTTTACACCGAGACTGCCATTTTTAATATAGATTGGACTTGTCTACATATATCATCTTGATACTCTAATAGTTAAATATGCAAATAACAATAATTACATATCGTGATCAATTTTCAACGGCAATAACTTTATGTTACAAAGAGTGAGTCTTTTACAGGATTTAAGGATTGTTCTACGGATGTTAAATCGATTTAGCAGGTTGGAATAAATTGAGGCTTGGAAGTAGATCAAATTGTTTTCTTTGGTTATATTTAAGAAGGTATTATAAAATAAATGTTAAATGGCAAATAGGAATATTGAGTAATCGTTGGTTTGTTTTCGTGTTTTAAAGTCCAGTATTTAATTCCGTTTAATTACGACCTCATGTGTAGCGGCCATCTAAGAGGGTAATGTCTAAGGTAGTAGGACCTATTACAACATTTGCAAGGGTCTAAAGTAGGGTCAGGGAACCAGCCCACTGGAACAATTTTTTATGTTTTCCCAGCAGCTAACACACAAGACTTTAAACAGGTCATCGTTACAGTATTTGTTAGCACGCTATAAAATACTAGCCCCCAAATCCATTTCTTTCTGAAAATTACAGCAAAAGCAAATGTTGTATACCACCTTTGACAAAAACCCCGAAGATAGCTGCTACCATCATTTTCGAAGTCAAGAATTGTTACGTCAACGACGTGAAGACGTATTTAATTTAATGATCACGCAGCTTATAGTCGGATTTTTCGTCACGCAAATTTTCGGTGTATGCAGTAAAAAAAAAAAAATAAAAAAAAAATAAGAAACTCCAGAATGGTCGAAAACTGACAGTATAAAAATATTACCTCAATAAACGTGATCTAACTTTGCGGACTCTGTGTGGACCTGTAAACGAAAGATGTCCACACGATGCAGAAAGAGTGGACTTGCCCACTTCCCCTCTCTGAAAAATGACTTTAGAGGCATTTCGGGGTTAGGGTTATCTGTCGCAAAATGAGGGGGAACACTGAACAGGATCACAATCAAAAATATTCCGGCTGGTGGAGCGTTCACAGTGCGAGTAAAATTAACTACGTGAAAACAAAGTAATCTCTACATTATCTATTACGTCTGAGGGGGTTGGTGATAACAATCGAATTGAGTACCTGAGCCCAAGGGACTTGTTGAGAAACGTTTTAAGTATAAACAATAGGAAAAAAAGAAGGGAACAATAGCAGGTCATCATAAGTATAGGTAGACACGACTGAATAAATGTGTGTTTAGTGGGGCTCTCACACTTTCTCTAGCGGGGCACAAAGCGAACCTTGAATGTCTTGGGGTTCCTTGTAAAATCTAGAATCCCCTCTGTGGTGGGTGGGGCCTCACCTGGGGGCGTCTCCACTCGGAAGTGCTTCATGAGAGAGATAAAGAAGATGAAGAGTTCCATCTTGCCCAGAGATTCGCCCATGCAGCCTCGACGCCCTGCGACAAATATGAAATTTTATTGCTCATTTCTACTCTCCCGATCAGCCCCAAAAGCTACATGGGCCATCACAGAAAATGCTTTTCTTCATAATTGGTCTTAGTAAAAAAGAAAGTTTTGCGGCTCCTTCTCCCACCATTTGTAACAACCTGTAAATGGCAGCTTGACTTTTAATAGAAAAAAATGAATATCCGTACACTGTTCATTATATTCCCGTCCACTATGTATCCACACGTCAGAGTCAGAGCCATATTCATTTGTATATGGTGGTTGTGACATGGGGTTCCCAAACGTTGGACGAACAATGGTTGATTATGCATCACTATATACCTGGACAATTGGTAAACGACCGCAAGTTCCACTGTACACGTAATAAGGGGCCATCTTTGGTCCAAAGTCAGAAGTTGAAAAGCCAGATACAACACTACCAATAATAATCTCCAAACAGCCTGACGGAGAACCAACCCTCTCAAAAGCCCAGACTGTTGAAAGTTTTTGAAACACGGGCAGTTGTGATTACATGTAGTTTTATCATGTCAAACTCGAGAAACAGTGTTACATAGATTTGATTAGAAGACCACGGAGTCATAGGAACAACTTCACAAACTTAATTTTGTTCATGGTCTCCCCGTCTCTTTTTATTTTTTTTTATTGTTTTATGGAGTGGAAATAAAAGTTAACTGCGCTGAATTTAATCGAAAAGAGGGCAAACTCTTTGGTCTACAAATTATGATAAACTGCTGTAATTAATGTTTTTGTTTCTTAATTCGATTTGAAGCTTTGCATGGTGGAAACGATGAGAAAGATTTTTTTTTAAATTAACGACTGGTGACTGGCATGTACGTCATCATCTAAACGTGTCTGCCCTTTGGAATGGGATTATATGAAAGAACATGTACATGTGGCCATTTCATTTACATGTAAGGCTGGTTGGCATGGTCCCCTGCACAATACTTGATCAGCAGCGGGCCACAGGCCGGTGTCACACGAAAATCAGACTACTATGAAAATCGGACTCCTTTCCAAATTATCTTCGCTTATGCGGGGATCACACAGTCCCGATTATTGCTCCCGTTGGCGATCAGACAGCGCTACGACACGAAAAGTGAAAAAGTCGGATTACAATCCTCAATGATCTGGAATGTCCTATCATTGTCTGAACGCAGTCGTATACGTTCGTAACAGAGTCCTAACAGAGTCCTACAGAGCCTGCGGATCGGGAAAGGTCCTGAGAGGTCGGCCAAGCACTCCCGACAGTTAGGTGCCTCCCGTCGTTGTCGGGAAACTCAGCCGATTTTGTCTAGTCGGATTACAATCGTGACTATTTCGTGACAGATTCTGCTGTATCGGATCAAAATCGTGACAATGTCCTGTGTTGTCTGGACGGTGTCTGGATGGTGTCCTGTGGATTGGGACGCTGTCGTGATGAACGGGAATGATTCGGAGAAACTTTTCATTGCCGTTATTGCCGATTGAGTACAGATTGCATCCACGTGACTAACGATTTTCTGTCGGGTCGCTTCCGGCAACATCGGGTCACTGTCGTGTCACTGTCCGATCTCGGTCGGATCGCATTCGGGAGAATCGGGACGCTGTCGGGACAGATTCGGTCGCTTTTTACCGTTCGAAAGATACAAATCGGTTCAGATTCGTATAGAGAACGGGAGAATCGGGACAAAATCGGCTGGAAACGGCTGAATCGGGACGCTTCCTGAACAATATCTGATTGTTGTCGTGATTAAATAGATGTTTCTCCAAATTTTCGAATTTCCCGCCACGAATCTCACGATCTTGATCAGACTTTTGACAAATTTTAATCGGGAATGGTCCTATCGAGGACGGCAGTAAAAATCGGGAATGTGTGACTCCAGCTTTAGGCATGGGCAATACTACAATGAGCCCGTATTCATAATAGAGTCTGAAATTCACGCTACACCGGCAAATGATCACGGGAGCGAATCAACGGCGAATATCGATTCTGAATGAGTGCAGTGTTGAAGTTCCGAGTGGCTGGGTAAACATCCCGTTGCTTGGATGTTGGCAAGGTCGAAGTCTTTGTTATGCACTACATTCTAGTCCGTAGGGGGATTAATGTTAAGTTATACTTAAAAAAGGGTAAGTAAATTATAGTCCTCTCCTCTTTATTATAATTTGCTGTATTTCTATTTACGCCGTCTGTAAGGAAAATGGTGACTCAAACCCATTTAGAGACTGATGATAGTCGTAGAAATGTGCACTGCTTTAGTGATTTTCGTAGTGGTTAATTCTCTGTTTGTCAAGTTTTACATGGCGTGTTTAGAGAATTAAAATTAAAATTTGCTGTTTATTTTTCATTTACGCCGTCTGTAAGGAAAGTAGTGGCTCAAACCCATTTAGAGACTGATGATAGTCGTAGAAATGTGCACTGCTTTAGTGATTTTCGAAGTGGTTAATTCTCGGTTTGTCAAGTTTTACAGGGTGTGTTTAGAGAATTAAAATTAGAATTTTCTGGGACCAATGTGGTAGGTTAATCCTTGGGTGTATAGGATTGTCTAGACATAGGGATTCTTTTTTTAATTTCCCTAAGCGGGAATGAATTTTCGTCCTGTTCACTTATCAGCCGCGTTGTTGCCACAGTACCGGATAGCCAAATTAGTCCGTAGTTTGACATGTGACCGAATGGTATAATATGGGAGGCTAATCATCCTTACTCGCAGCTGGGGTGCTGAATTGCGAAGGACGCGGCTACAACGTGGTCGAGTCGCTGACACGTGAAGGCGTCTCTGGCAGCCGACCACATCGACCCACAACCACGGAACACAGTCAGAGATGAGGGAGGGAGGAAAGCCGGAGGACCCAGAGAAAAGCCTCGTGGCAAGGGAGAGAACCAACGCACAACTTGACTCTATACCCACATATGGTCCGAGCCGGGAATCGAACCCAGGCCACATTGGTGAGAAGCGAGCGCTTTACGCACAAGGAGAGTGCCCCGTTCTCGGTAGATATTAGGGACCATTAGATTTGATACGCGTACGGGATACGTATGCGGCTCGAAAAAGTCGCCTGTTCAATCACCATTTTGCGTTGTTATTTCATATGGTACACTATCGGCAATTTACATCTCATATAAAAATGTTGAAATGTATAATGAAAAACTGATACAATTATCACAGAAAATGGTGATTTAATAAGCGATTTTTTTCGAGCCGCAGACGTATCCCGTACGCGTATCAAATCTAATGGTCCCTATTAGTACTACACAATACACATGATTATATACATGTATGTATTTGGAATTTGTTCTTCCAATAAGGAGACTGGCATGTTGAGCATTGTATCTTCTATATAGTATAGAGTCAGTGATTTCTATATCGGGGGTAGTTTCCGGGTTATTTAGTTTGGCTCTAATTAGTTGTTTTTTATGTTGTCGACTTTTTTTGTAAGCAACCAGAGGTGGTTTAGGGAAATGTCCCTGAGAGAGTGGGCTTGATTTGTATTGTTGGCTATTGTTGGAGGATTGTACTTTCAAAGTCTCCGTGTTTCATGTGTGGGTTGTAGGCTTTATACCGGTAGGTGGTTGTAAAGATGAGGAGGTTGTTTTCTTGTTTTTGTTATTTGTATCCCTGTCCGTGTGGATAAGATTTTCTCGAGCTGAGAGTGGTGTGTTGTCCGTTATATTCTGAACCATTTTTGTTCTTGCAGGTGCGTATCTACAGGGGCTCTATCCCCCTCTCCAAAAATAGCCCCTCCCACAACAGGGAGGGCAATTGCTAATTGAGCAATTGTATTTATTCAGTTTTATCCGGTCAATGAAGTTTTAAGAAAATGTTTACAGAAGTTACAGTTCCCTTCTTTCTTCAATATTCTATTGACAAAACCCAAAAGTATACAACATTTAGATTTTTAAGAACTGATGTTAGTCCCCCTCCCTAATTAACAACACAAGATTTCCCCCGTAGACTCGCGCTTTTCTTGGTCAAATTTTTTTTTAAATTGCTCACCGGCAGAAAATGGGATGAAGCCCTCATGCCGAACCAGCTCAGTGCCCTCCGCGTTCAAGAAGCGGGCCGGGTTGAATGTATCTGTATCGTCGGTCCACACGGCTGGATCATGGTGGACAGACCTGCAGATATCGAAAGACGTGTATGTGTATTGACTGGTAATCAGGTGGAAAAAATATTAAACAGATTGTCAAGGTAAGGTGGCAGTTAAAAAAGAGAAGAAACAAAGAGCAGTATTCCGGGGATGGGAGGGGAGGGAGCCCGTTAAATTATCCTGTAAGGATATTATTATTATATATATTTCTCCATTATTATTATTATTATTATTACTACTGTTTTTGAAATCGAAAAGTAAAGTGTACTCTTCCACTGCTGATGTGTTTCGACATACATATGTTTTTCAATTTGGTCAGCAACATTTAGACACGCAACGTGCCAGTGAAAGTCCTGCTTTCAGGTCTCGTCTCTTCGTTAATATTATCAAATTGCAAAATTGCATAGCGTCAATGGTATTATTATTAACTAATTTTATTCGTGTGGTCTTGACGCAAAGATTCCATTGCAAAAAAGTCACATTGGCTTGATCATTTTCTCTACATTAAACTTACCAAATGTTTACCCACACTTCGGTACCTTTGGGTATTTTGTAATCAAAGATGGTGGAGTCCATGTACGCTGCCCTGACGACAATGTACGACAAGCTGGCGGATCTCTGGATCTCCATTAAGGTGGCCTGACTGTAAGGTAACGAATTGCGATCCTCCCATTTGATGTCACGGTCTCCTATCACCTTTGAGCCCCAAAAGAAAAGAAAAAATCAGCATTACAATTTTCAGGGGAAAAAGAATTTCAAAGGATGTTTTTTCTACTAATTCTCTGATGCCAAATAGAATACGGTATACATGTACATGTATGAAATGTACTTTGAGAATTATTTTAATTCTTGTCTCAATACTAAATACTAAACTTAAATTTCAATATATGTACTATTTTTTTCGAGGATTTTGATAACCATATTGTCCTATTCCACAACGTACGATTTTCCCATTCATAGAAATCGCCATTGTGCAAAATAAATCTTTGGTAGTGGTCGAAGCTTGTATACATCATGATTATGATAAACAGCGTTCATTTGCCTATGCTGACATATTTATCACACCAAATGAATTCAGTCATGCTGTGTTTCAAAAGGCATTTTTAGAGGTCTTAACAAATTCCACAAAGGAAACCTTTCTCTTTCCTCATCGTTGTTTCAAAACGATTTATTTGATTTTTTCCCATTTTTTTCTGTGATTCTTAAAGGTAGTATACACCATTAGCTTTTGCTGTAATTTTCAGAAATAAATGGATTTGGGGGTAAGTATTTTATAGCGTGCTAGCAAATACGGTAACACTGACCTGTTTAAAGTTTTGTGTGCATAGATGCTGGGTAAACGGAGAGAAACAAATTCTGTTCTATAGTAGTCTGGTTCCCTGACCATACCTTATAGAGACAAAATTGAGCAATTTATAGACGTCAGATAAATGATCGGGTCGGGGAACTAGACTATTTCCAACGATTGCTGGCCGAAACTGCTATTTACTTAGTCTACTGCGGTATTTCGTAATAATTCAGTATAGTTTTTTAAGTTTGCAAATGGTGTATACTACCTTAAAAGGTCGTTAGTGTCTGAAACCTGACATGTTGCCAGTGGCGACACCAGACTCTAACATTTGGGGAAAAGTGGGGGAAATGAAATATGTGGGGGAAGTCAAAATAATATTCGATTTCCAAAAGCTAAGGGGCAAGTATAGTAATCAAATAGCAGGTGTAAATAAAACGTCCGAAATAAATTACATCCACAGCTGCATGTGTGGAGTGTTTCGTTTATCAAAGTTTATATAATGTTATGGCCCAGCTGTGTGCATCGAACCAAAATTTCACTCTATATATACTTTCAACACTATAGTTATGAATCTGAACGGCGAATGAAATCAACAAAATGAATCTCTTTGTATGGGCAAAGTGTTTGGGGGGAAAAACGGGCGCTGGGGAACTTGGGGGAATGACCCCCCCCCCCCCCCCCCCCCCCCCCCCATTCTTGAAATGTATTGGGGAATAAGCGTACCCTTTGAATTTCTTCATGCACTTGATCCTGGACGTCCAGATAAAGACTCATGTACACGAGAGCCCACAGCAGGGTGTACGACACGGACTCGATTCCAGCACCTATTAGATCCACTAAGACATAGGCCAACTCGTCGTGGGTGAACCCTTGCGGATCTTCGTCTATCTTGGCCAGGTAGGCGTCGATGAAGTCTCGCCGTTCCTCGCCAGCCGTTCGGGATTCCGCGTGGCTCTGGATCTGGCCGGTTACGAACTTCTCCATGCCCCTGGAAGCCCTTGCCACGTCGGTGCCGAAGGACCAGCGCGAGCTACCGTAGCTCACCACAAGGGTGCGGATGTAGCCGAGCAGGCGTTGGAATTCGGGGTCGTCGTGGGCGAAGCGGACACTAAAGGTAATAGCGAAGAGGACGTTGGCCGTGTGTGCGCCTAGGAGATCCCTAGGATACAGGGACTGAACCCCGTGCGCCTATATAGACGGAAGAAGGGAGATATATCTTGAGGTTAAGGAATGTGGGATTCGAATCCCGCTGTGGAACACGCAGCGGCGGCGATTTCTCGTCAAGGTTGGGGGGGGGGGGGGGGGGGGGGCGGGGGGCGGAGGAAAAAGCGCACAAGCAACAATTATTATTGTTATGCATTTTGTACTCGGTGTCTCTTGTGTATCCTGGGACATTTTTGAAAATGTGTGCTGACCTTTGTGTATTCTGGTGCATTCCGGTGCATTCCGGTGCATGTAAAAGTCAATGACCCATAAAATGTATATATGACCATGGGGAAATTATTGGGGGGGGGGGGGGGACACTGCCATAGCCGTCCCCTCCCCAAAACATATTGTGGGGGGGGGGGGGGGACATGTCCCCCCCCCGTCCCCCAGGGATCGCCGCCCATGGGAACACGTGTCTGCGAATAATTGGCCAAGTTTGATCGGCGACTGTTTGTCAAGCACTGAGCGATTTTGCTGATACCGCTGATTATATTTTTTGTGTAGCTCACCAGGCAAAATCGACCGATGGTTGATAATTATTTATGGACGCTAATCAAACTTTTGGCTCTTGCTTCTCTCTAGATTGGTTCCCTGTCCCTCCTTTGTTATTCTGACTTCAAATGAGACTGGTAGCGGTCCCTAATACTAATAAACACACACCAGGCATACGCCAGGAATTCTCCATGGCATATGCAAATTAGGAGTATATACTGATTTACCATAATGCATTACGATGTTCTCGACCAGGATACATTTCTCCATTTTTTTCTTTAAAAACATTGTATCCGTCCCTATTTTCCCTCTCTTCGAGAACCGCCCTACCGTCCCTGGTCTTTTCCGATGTCTTTTTCCTACTTTCGATTCAAAAATAGAAATGTATTTCCCCACTGATGTGAATGAGGCTGAAATTAATTGATTTAATCCTGAAATCCTGGAATAGATTTATTGCACTACTGACAATATCAACCAGTGATCCTTTACATCAACATTTCTATACACATCGACAATTCCATACAATTTTCTTAGTAAACACTATTTTGAAATGATGAATTAAGGCTTGCTATACATGTACCTTGAGTTTCGTTATCAGATCGTTTGCTTCCTGCACGATGGCCCCCTCCAGACTGACTTTACCAAAGCCGAAGCTGCGCAGAGTCGTGTGGGCAAAACTTCGCTGGCACTTCCAATGGTCGCTGCACGGGACATCGAAAATCCCTGCAAGATATTTTTTGGATATTTACCCTGAGAGCACTTATGCATTATTAACGCGTACCCCGTTGTTTAAAACTCTCGGGTGAAACTATATCTTCTGAGCTTACCACTGAGAAACAGATTGCTTGATAGGAGTTCGTCATGACAAATCTACTGGCTGAATGTAACACTTGTGCCTAACGTCTGCTGATTAAAAGAACCATTCAATCAGATTTGTATGACTTGAATACATGTAAGACAGCTTTCTTGCCATGTTACTGTGACTTTCCACCTCCTGTTTAGCAGTAAAAGGGAGAAATGTCAACATTTTGGTTGTTGTGCTAATGAAAATGTCCATATTCATGTGCCAAAGCGTGACGATGTCATTCAGGCACAACAGCAGTGTCCCCATAGCTTTGTGTACAAATATATAACACACCTTCCTACATTTTCTTGTTGCTGAGTGATTTAGTACTGATTTTTGTAGTTTCTATATTCTCTTGACAAAGAGTGTCTCGTTGAAAACTTGAAACTACCATTTTCTTTTTGTTCAAATTTAAACAAGTATTTAGATCTTACGAAGCTGTATTAGGGACATGGTGACCGAAAGAAATTATTCTTCATTCCGTTCCGATAACCCGATCGTACGACTTTTATCTGGTACGTACCACTTCTATCTGGTACGTACCACTTCTAACTGGTACGTACCACTTCTATCTCGAACGTACCACTTCTATCTCGAACGTATCACTTCTATCTGGTACGTATCACTTCTATCTCGGACGTACCACTTCTATCTCGCACGTACCACTTCTATCTGGTACGTACCACTTCTATCTCGTACGTACCACTTCTATCTCGTACATATCACTTCTATCTGGTAAGTACCACTTCTATCCGGTACGTACCACTTGTATCTCGGACGTACCACTTGTATCTCGCACATGTACCACTTGTATCTGGTACGTACCACTTGTATCTGGTACGTACCACTTGTACCTGGTACGTACCACTTGTACCTGGTACGTACCACCTGTATCTGGTACGTACCACTTCTATCTGGTACGTACCACTTCTATCTGGTACGTACCACTTCTATCTGAGACGTACCACTTCTATCTGGTACGTACCACTTCTATCTGGTACGTACCACTTCTATCTGGTACGTACCACGTCTATCTGGTACGTACCACTTCTATCTGGTACGTACTACTTGTATCTCGTACATGTACCACTTGTATCTCGTACGTACCACTTTTATCTTGTACGTACCACTTTTACCTTGTACGTACCACTTCTATCTTGTACGTACCACTTCTATCTTGTACGTACCACTTCTATCTGGTACGTACCACTTCTATTTCGTACGTACCACTTCTCTTTTGTATGTAAGCCGTTGAAGTAACCCACGTGTTGAAGATACCTGTCATCTTAGTTTGACGTTTACGTGGACAACAAAGTGGTTACATGTTATTGCATTGAGCTCAAGTCTTACGTTATTTCATATAATTTTCTTGTTTGGAAGATGAATCGGGACCAGTTGATCGAAATGTATTTTAAGTTGGGACTCAGTCACAAAGAAATACTTTCTGTCTTGGCAACAAAGTATGTGGCGGGGAGATTCCGTTACCCGATCCGCAGTCCCTTCTCCCTCGAACAACCCTCTGGCTTAGGATCAGTACCCCAGCAGCCGGGAATGCAGGCCCGTTTGGATGGAAATATACCGCCCATACGCGTAGCAGCACTCACCCACGCCTCTCAACCTCTAAGATGGACAAGGACAGACCAATAACAACACAAGAGTCAAGGACCTCAATTACTGATTGATTTATTAACACAGAACATGTCATGCGATGGACCCCCGTTGAATTACAATTTAGCCTCTTATAATTAACCATTGGTCTCCGAGCCTCTCAATCAATTGTTCTACATTGGTAGCCTCTCGCACTAAGCGCTACGGCAAGGCAGTGCTGGGCAGCATGGCGAAGCCTGGCTGGGGAGTAGCCTCTGAGTCCCGTGAAACCGTACGCCTCTAGCGTTATAGCGCGTAATCCGCCTCCACTATCCGTCCTCGACCGTCCCGAGTCTCCTCCCTCGAGGCGGCGGGTATGTGAGCGCGCACTCTCGGCTCCGTCCGTTACCATCGGCAGATAGCTGTACGTCGCTCCGCCTCCAGTAGCCTCCGCGGACTTCGTAACCCCAACCCAGCCCGACTTCACCGTACCGTCCAGCACGCCGTCAGCCCCGCCAGCTAGTGCCTACCGTCTTTCCCTGTAGATGGTTGTGCTTTGTGCTTGGCGAGTGAGCAAGTCAGTCCAGCCAGAGAGAGCATATGGCAAGAGCGTATGTGGCAACTGCCCCGCGGCCTTATATAGGGGCCCGCAGCTGCTAGCGCGCCCTCTTTGACTACGCCTGCTATAGCAATTTGCGCCACAAAGCCTCCTTCTTAGCATGAACGTCCTCGTTCATAACAGCTTAAGACCTGAGATTCAAAGCAAATTACTCACAAATTCCCATCTAACTTTAAATAAAACAACGACAGGTCCATCATTTCAACACATCGGCGCCTCTTTATACATAGATAGATATAATTAGCTATATAAAACTTTAGGAAAACTTTTATAAAATTTATATAAAACCTTAAGAAACGGTGGCTTAGAAAAACGAGCCTAACTCAGGAACTGTTCGAAACGTAGCCTCTGTACCCGCTCTCTCTTAGTCTCCAAGGGGAGCGTATCCACCTCAAGGATGTGGGCCTCGTGATTCTGGCGGTAGTGTCTTCTCAAGTTATCCTTCCTCGTACTCTTGAAGGGACACCGTACACACCAAGCGAAGAGCTTAGGCCCATGATCCACCTGTCTATGTCGGGCCAGGCTGGGCCTGTGCTGGAACGTCAGCGAGCACTCTTCACACTGGAACTTCCTCTTATCCTTATCCTTCATCGTGTTCAGTCGTCGTCGTCGTCTTAAGTAAACAACAAAAACAAAACAAAACTTGTTAAATAACTGAATCTGTACAAAATTACCGTCTACGGAAACGGAGAGGTAATTTCCTTTCCCTCCGCGGGTTTCTTCGATTCTGGCTTACAGGAACAATCTCCGTGTCCTGCACAGTCTAAACATTTACTTCTCTGTCACTAACCCCCATGTCAAGTACTGGGTCAGTTTGTGTGTCCTTCTCTACACCTCTGTCAGGAATCGTTCCCTCGTCACTCTTCTGGTGATGCCTCCCTACAGGCGATCGTTCCTGATCCATATGAGGCGGAGTTTCAGTGACTAGCCTCGGAGGTTCTGTCCGCCACGACTCCATTGGAGGGCCTTGGTAAGGCTTCAATCGGTCGAAATGAACCACAAGCATCCTCCCTCTGGGTTTGACCTGAATCCTATAGTTTACGTCTGACAGCTTCTTTATGATAAGGTACGGCCCTTCACATCTTGAAACTAACTTTTGGGAGGCCCCTTTCTTCCTTGCATGGTTATACAACCAGACGAAGTTACCTACATCATAACCTACACCCTCAACTCTTCTGTCATACGACATCTTTTGGCGTCTAGCACTAGACTTGGTTTGTTCCCTGGCTCGCTCGTGGGCCTTTTGCATCCTCCTGCGCAACTCCTCTCCGTAGTCTGTCTTTGGTTCCATAGCCTCGTCAGGAGGAAGCGTTTCAGTAGTAAGGTCCACTGGGAGCATAACCTCCCTGCCCAGCATGAGCATGTTCGGAGTCTCGCCTGTTGATTCTTGTGGAACTGATCTGTATGCGAATGTAGCAAAGGGGAGTTGTTGGTCCCAGTCCCTCTGGTTACGATGGGGGTCCAGCATCATCGACACCGTATCAATAAGTGTTTTGTTATACCGTTCCACTAGTCCATCCGATTTGGGGTTGTAGGCAACCGTACGAGTCTTCTGAATGCCTAATATCCGACACATCTCGGCGAAGACGTCCGCCTCAAAGTTTCGACCCTGATCAGAGTGCAATTCTTTTGGAACGCCATATCGGCAAACGAAGTTCTCTACAAATGCCTTGGCCACCGTCTCGGCTGTACTGTCGGGGAGGGCGTAAGCCTCCATCCACTTGGTGAAGTAGTCGGCTATAACCAACACCCATCTGTTGCCTCCTTCGCTTTCCGGCATTGGGCCGACGAGATCTAACGCCACCCTTTCCATTGTTGCGCCCATTCGGTACTGTCTGAGTGGTACACGCCTCTTCCGAGCGGGTGACTTCCGTTTTGCACAGACATTGCATTTCCTGCACCAAGCTCTCACGTCCGCAGCAATTCCTGACCAGTAATATCTCAACCTCAATTTGGCAAGTGTACGACTGATTCCAAAATGTCCTCCGGTTTTCCCTCCATGCAACTCATCCATCTTCGCCTCTCGAAGGTTGACTGGGAGGACTATCTGCCACTTTACCTCCCTACCGTCGTTCGATTCCCAGCGCCGACATAGCACTGACTGTCTCATCTCTAGCTGGCCCCATTGCGACCAATAAACTTTGACCGCAGGTGTACGGGAGGACATGCTCTTCCAATCTGGTCTCTGGTCCGACTCCTCTTTCCTAAGTACCACCCAGGCAATGGAGGGGTCTTTCAGCTGACCCTCCCGCAAGTCTTCTTTGGTAACGTTTGGCTCGACAACAACTACTCTCACATTCGCTGGCACGGGTGACTCTAAATTCTCGTCGTCTACTCGTCCACACTGCTTGCATGGTCGACGTGACAGGCTGTCAGCGTTTCCATGTTTCTTCCCAGGGCGATGCAGTATTTCATAGTTGTACTGCCCAAGCACTTCCAGCCATCGAGCTATTTGCCCCTCCGGGTTCTTAAAAGTGACCAACCACTTTAATGCCGCATGATCCGTCCGTACCGTTATCTGTTGTCCGTATAGGTATTGCTTGAAGTGCTTGAGGTAGACAACAACTGCAAGGAGTTCTCTGCGCGTCACGCAGTAATTCCTCTCGGGCTTGGAGAGTGTGCGGCTTGCGTATGCTATGACGCGCTCCTCCCCATTTTGCACCTGGGACAACACAGCTCCTATGCCGACTCCGCTAGCATCTGTATCCAGTATAAACTTGCCTCTGGCCTCTGGGTATGCCAGTATTGGCGCCTCCTGCAGGTGAGTCTTCAAGGTTTGAAATGCCTCCTGGCATTCGTCGCTCCAGTGGAAGACACGTGCTTTCTCAGTTAGACTGTGGAGCGGGCGTGCCAAGTCAGCAAAGCCTCTTATAAATCTCCTATAGTAGGAGGCTAGCCCAAGAAAACTCCTCACTCCTCGGACGTCTGTCGGCGTTGGCCAAGATCTTATCGCCTCCAGCTTGTCTGGGTCGGTAGATACTCCCTCTGGGGACACCACATGCCCCAGATACTTAACCTACTCTCGGAAGAGGTGGCATTTCCCTGGTTTCAATTTTAGTCCAGCCTCACGAAACCTCTGTAGTACCTCCCTCAAACGGTTGATTTCCTCCATGATGGTTCGTCCGTACACTATAACATCGTCTAAATATACGAGCAATGTTTCCCACTGGAGGCCACGCACTATTCTCTCCATGAGCCTCTCGAATGTGGCAGGGGCATTGCACAGACCGAAGGGCATAACCCTCCAGCTGTACAATCCCCCGCGCACAACAAAGGCAGACTTTTTCTGCGCCTCTTCATCGAGTTCTACTTGCCAATAACCGGAGGCAAGATCTAGGGTTGAAAACCATCTTGCCCCCGCTAGTGCGTCAAGGGTGTCATCAATTCGTGGGACGGGGTAAGCGTCCTTGATTGTCCTTTCATTGAGCCCTCTGTAATCCACACAAAACCGTTGGGTTCCGTCCTTTTTCCGAACAAGAACTACATTGGACGCCCACGGGCTGTCGGATGGCTCTATAATTCCTCTTTTTAACAAGTCATCCACTTGCTTGTCGATCTCCTTTTGATTACACGGGGGTTGTCGCCTCGGTCTCTCCCTCACAGGCCTAGCACTTCCGGTGTCGATGGTGTGTTTCACCCAGTCATTTCTCCCTATGTCGTGGTCTCCTTCGGAAAATACATCTGAGAACTCTGACAGCAACCCTGCAACGGTGTAATGATAGCACGTATCCAGCCCCTCAACACTGCGCTTCCAGAGGTCCTGAAGGTGTCCGGGGACATGAACGTCTTTCGTTCCTTTTTCCATAGCCACCTGTTGCGCCTCATCTATATCTTCTTCATCCACTGGTGTGAGGCAGCCGGCGGTGACCCCACATCGCAGAACGCACTTCTGCCTTCCTGGGTTTAATACCCGCACCGGTAGTGTACCTCCATCCATGTTCACCAGTGACCTCGCAAGTATAAGGCCCTTATCCGCGACCACTCCGCCTCCTTCGACTGGTTCTATTATGCCAACATGACACGAATCAATTGATTTATCTATCCTCCCTGGTATAATGGTTTCATGTCCCGGCGGTATGACAGTAGTTCTGGCTACCACAATCCTTGCGCATAACGCTGTGCCCCATCGGTTTGTGCACTTGATGTGTTCTCCAAGGTCTTAAAGTCCAATATTCCTCCCGTTGGTATGAGGAAGTCCATCCCAAGAATTCCTTGTGCTTTAACCTTTGCAAAAACCGCACGTACTGGAAAAATGGTTCTTCCGACCTGTATCTCAATTTGCGCTACGCCCAAAGTTTCTATCGGTGTCCCATCCGCCTGAGCCACTTTTAAACCATCTGTCTCCAATCTCGGCCGCCTTTCAGCTGGAATTCTGTTATAAACTTCGGCTGAAATAATTGTATCAGTGGTTCCGGTATCCACAAGGAGCGGAATGTCAAGGGAACGAATCTTTCCCATCACGTAAAGTCCTTTCTTAGGAGAAATTGTTGGTACCAGTACCTTCCGTTCCGATTCAGGTAAATTACTAACTGAAGTTGGTTTTAGATGGACGGTTGACCCTGCTGTGATTCCAGCCCCTCCTCGGGTCGTAGGACAGGCTGATGGCAGTTTCCCTGATACTTCGACTTATTCCTCTTTTCTGGACAATCCCGTGAAAAGTGTCCATGTCCTCGACAATTGTAGCACTGGTCCCCTTGGATTGCAGGTCGCCTCCGGCGGAAACGGTATACCCTGGTGTCACGCCTCTTCTTGGTTTGGTCCATCTGTTGTTCGGCGGCATGCTGATCGACATCCTCCACGGTGTCATCCAGCATCCTACACTTTCCGTTGCCGAACTTGGGCCCATTCCTTTGAGCCTCAATTTTCTCGAAGTTTTCAGTTGCTAAGGCTGCCCGTATCGCCTCATCAAGTGTAGAAGGGTTGGCCCTGAATACCCCCTCTCGAATAGACTGACTAGCTATCGCATCAGAGAAGTGTCCTCTTGCGAGGCGGTCCCTTGCAGTTTCCGTAAACTCCGGGTACGAAAATGACGCCAATTCGCGTACCGCCTGGCCAAGCTCCTGTATGGTTTCCTTCGGCCTCTGCCTCCTATTCCTTAACTCTAGAAGGACATTTTCTGCTAGCTCTCCTGGTCCAAAACGCCCTTCAAAAGCTTGAGAAGTTCGCTGTATGAATGCCTCTTCTTCTCTCCATCCCCATGGTGAAAAAGTACCTTCAATGCCGGACCCTGGAGGCTCGCCGACAGAAACACCGCCGCCTCTTCGTCGTCCCATCCATTGGCTATTTTACATGACTCAAAATGTTCCCTGTAGTCTATCCACGGCTGTTTACCTCCGAAGCGGTCTGGGACGATCTTTGGACGACCCGAACCTTTTGTCAGCCTCTCTTGTAACTGCTTGTTTCCTATTGTTCGTTGGTCTCGTTTGAGAGGCCATGGTGTCTCATTAGAGGCTCCTGCGCCTCCTATTTCACGGCCTGGTCCTTCACTTTTCTCTAGTTCACTTATGACTTCCACTGGCTTCGTTATCTCAACGATAGCCTCGACAGGTGGCGTTATGTCTCCTCTAATGCCAGTAGATTGTGCCTGTGGCATCCAAGATTGATTCTTCTTCATGATACTCCTTGGAGGCGTCCAGTCGCCTCCTGTAGCCTCCCGTCCTATGCCCTGCACCTGGGAAACGGAGGCAAGTCCAGCGTCCAAACCTGAATCCAGCGAAGTCCCCTGACCTATGCTCTTCCAAGCCTCCTCCAGTCGAGATATTCTACTCCTTAATTGCTCTATTGTAGCCTCCTGGCTTATGCTGTCCTCCATTGAACGCTGGAGCTCATCCTCCCTTCCTTGGAGGTCCACTCGGAGACTGTCAACCTCCTCTTGAAGTTCCTTAGCAGTCTGGTCCGTCATTATTAGTTTGTGTCTACTGTCTCAAATAAATTTAATTTTATCTATTTGAGGCGTCCTATTTATTAATGAATAATGGTCCTCGCCTCCCAGGGATGAGGACGTGGGCAAGTGGTAGCTAGGCGTAATATCCCACTTCTGACACCATTTGTGGCGGGGAGATTCCGTTACCCGATCCGCAGTCCCTTCTCCCTCGAACAACCCTCTGGCTTAGGATCAGTACCCCAGCAGCCGGGAATGCAGGCCCGTTTGGATGGAAATATACCGCCCATACGCGTAGCAGCACTCACCTACGCCTCTCAACCTCTAAGATGGACAAGGACAGACCAATAACAACACAAGAGTCAAGGACCTCAATTACTGATTGATTTATTAACACAGAACATGTCATGCGATGGACCCCCGTTGAATTACAATTTAGCCTCTTATAATTAACCATTGGTCTCCGAGCCTCTCAATCAATTGTTCTACATTGGTAGCCTCTCGCACTAAGCGCTACGGCAAGGCAGTGCTGGGCAGCATGGCGAAGCCTGGCTGGGGAGTAGCCTCTGAGTCCCGTGAAACCGTACGCCTCTAGCGTTATAGCGCGTAATCCGCCTCCACTATCCGTCCTCGACCGTCCCGAGTCTCCTCCCTCGAGGCGGCGGGTATGTGAGCGCGCACTCTCGGCTCCGTCCGTTACCATCGGCAGATAGCTGTACGTCGCTCCGCCTCCAGTAGCCTCCGCGGACTTCGTAACCCCAACCCAGCCCGACTTCACCGTACCGTCCAGCACGCCGTCAGCCCCGCCAGCTAGTGCCTACCGTCTTTCCCTGTAGATGGTTGTGCTTTGTGCTTGGCGAGTGAGCAAGTCAGTCCAGCCAGAGAGAGCATATGGCAAGAGCGTATGTGGCAACTGCCCCGCGGCCTTATATAGGGGCCCGCAGCTGCTAGCGCGCCCTCTTTGACTACGCCTGCTATAGCAATTTGCGCCACAGTACCATTTGACACTGAGCTTACGTCACCTAAAAAGGATCTTGAAGAAGCATAATCTGTATCGTAGGAAACATATAAGTAGCAATGATGATGTTATCAGGTTCCTTCAAGATCAGTTACGTAAGTCTGGACAAATGCATGGCTACAGATGGATGCATTTCAAGTGCATTCAAAATGGTCTCGTTGTTACACAGGATACGATACGACTACTTCTTCAAATACTTGATCCGGCAGGTGTTGAACAACGCAAACAGAGAAGATTGAGGCGTCGGAAATATAGAGGAATCGGCCCAAACTGCATTTGGCATATGGATTCGTATGACAAACTGAAACCCTACGGCGTATGTGTGAATGGTTGCATTGATGGTTTTTCAAGGCACATAATTTGGTTAGAGGCCGGTACAACCAGCAATGACCCTAAAGTCATCGCAGGATACATGATGGAAGCCGTTGTGGAGTTGGGTGGATGCCCCCTGCGAATTCGCGCCGATAGGGGCACGGAGAACTCTGTTGTAAGGGACTTACAAACATTCTTGAGGTAAGCCCTACAAGGTAGCTGCAAACTGTTTTCCGAGTGGAATGACCGGAAATGTTCCTATTAAGGAAGGCCAGACGTTTCGATCCAAGCAGAACTTTTCTGAAGGCTGAACCTCAAAGGCTGATTCAGCTTTGATTCTAATTCCTGATTAATATAAGATGGCCGAATAGTATGACCCTAGACTAGTGTCAGACCCTCTTAACTAGCAGTTATTATATGATTAACTGATTCCCTGCGTTTTTGTTAAGATTTAACATTAATTATATCGATCAGTCCTTGGTTTTATGGGATTTTCTTTTTTCAGACGTAACCACAACGATTCCATGGCAGACGAAAAAAGCTTCATGGTGGGTCAGAGTATTGCTAATCAGCGCATAGAAGCCTGGTGGTCAGTTCTCCGCAAGGAATGCGCACAGTTCTGGATGAACCTATTTGGGGAGCTTAAGGATGATGGAGATTTCTCAGGGTATTGGATGGACAAAGAGCTGGTACGTTTTTGCTTCATGAGAATAATCAAGGTAACATATATATAGTCAAAAATAATGAAACATTTTATGTTTTGTTTTCCTTATTCCTACATATTTCTAGTCACCCCCAAACAAAACTAAACAAAAGTTATCAATTCCCCTACCCACCCACCATATTCTCCAAAATGAAAATGTTTGAACCTCATATAGGCCATGTGTTTCCCTATGGTTCTGCAAAGCAAATTTACTTGTAAGAACATGTACCAGGAACCTATCGTAACATTAACCGGATATGGGGCCAGGACAAAACTTCACAGAGAACGGTGCCCATTAGCCTTTTAGAGGTATGGCGGACACAATAGGAGGGCGCTATTTGATTTGGGTATACCTTTTGTGCCATACAAAAGGTATACCCAAATCAAATAGCGCCCCAAATCAAATAGCGCCCTCTTATTGTGTCCGCCATACCTCTAAAAGGCTAATTGAAATGTTCCCACGGAAAATTTGAGTAATACCCTTTGCCAAGGAGAAATTGTCTTGGCCCTCGAAGAACGAATATCCTGCCCTGTGAGACATTGTGCATGCAGAGCACGATTTTATAGCTGTACTACGCTTGGTTGATGGTTCATGATCAAGCCGCAACACATTCACCACATGGAATTGTCACTCTTTTATATTCCAGGAGGAACTAGACGAAGTTGTAAGAGTTTGGAATTACCACCGCCTTCAGTGTAATCGCAACACTATCGAGCCAACGGGGAGACCAGTTGTTCTGTATGCGTCACCAGAGATGTACAATGCACAAGATCAACTGGCAGTTGATGTGAATGACGTCACAGTCTGCATCAGTGAATGCACATTCAAGACTGATGTTCCTTGTGAGAAGGACTTCTTTGATTTATGTGTTGAACTAATGGAAGAGAATGACCTGGATTCACCCGTCACTCCACAAAATGCCAAGGATTTATATCGTGCACTGAGATATCTAATTCTACAGCTTCTGTAATTCATACACTGAAAAATAGTAGATTTTAATATTTATAATGATCTGCCAAAGAAGATACCAGCAAGGTTTGAGGTTTATAAAATATTTTTTTTGGGGGGGGGGGGGGGGGGGGAGGTGGTTACATTCATTTCACCAACTTCATTTCCACCTCGCCCAAATTCTCGTTGTGTGTGCTTTATTCTTTCGATTCCATTACATTTCATCCCATCCAAACCCATTTATTGAATTCAATTTTTATTGTATTTATTTATTTATTCATTATTATTATTATTATTATTATTATTATTATTATTATTATTATTAATATTTATGTTTCTATTTTTTGGGGGGAGGGGTGGGTGGGGTGGGGGTGGGTAGGGTGTGGGGGGAGCTTGGTTGAGTTCATTCACCCCTTAGGTGGGGAATGACTCCAACTCCCCCTATTTTTTTGGTGGGGGGTGGGGTGGAGTCATTTCACCCCCCCCCCCCCCACACACACACAGCTCTGTTTCACATACGCAGTGTGGACATTCCTTCGTGTAGTTAAGAATTCTCTGCCAAAATCCTCATTTTTCTCACATCCAGAAAACATTTTCAACCCCAATTTTTGATAGTCGCCCCCTGAAGTAATTATCGTTATTCTCCCACAGATAACTCTAACCCCATTTTGCCCCTGAAGCCCTTTTCCAGAGAGAGCGAAACACTATGTGGACCTGACCCAGGTCCACATAGTATCTCTCATCTATTGTTCACGCCGAAATCTTTTATTCACAGGTCCACACAGTGTATGCACCGCTAACACACACATACCCATAGCCATACCCATACGGGGTACCTCTATTGTAGACTTTACTTTCCTTCTTTTATATTCCTTTGTGCCTATTGAAATCTGAAAACCCATAGCGTTAACTTTGCGGGGTACCTGGACTTCTAGACTCACTTGCGGGGTACCATTGTCCCCATTGTTACCCTTTCTTCCCGGTACCCCGTAAGGAGACTAATGTACGAACACATCCTCACATATGCAACCATATAATTATGGGGTACCACTATCGTAGACTTTACTTTCCTTCTTTTATGCTCCTTTGTTCCTATTGAAATATCAAACTCCTTCGCGTTTACTTTGTGGGGTACCAACATTTCTAAAGACTACCCTGAGGGTTACCTTTGTTCCGCATTGTGCATGGTTCTCCATGAAAGGACAGACCCACCCACCCATACCCACACTCGGTCTTCCTTTTGTTTATATTTTTGCAACTCGGGCTCATTGTTTTTGTCTTTTATCCAATCGTCTTTGATTAAAAGGTCTGTATTCGGTACGTGTCCTCGACTATCACCAAACTCACATCCCACACATACCAACGGGGTTTCCACCTCGCTCCAAATTCTCATTTCTTGAAACTTAATATTTATTTCTGGCTGAAATACATGTAAGTCAGTAATCCTTTGCAATGATGAAGAGTTTTATGTGGTTATTAGATGACACCTTATAGAAGAAAAATTACTGCCCAAAGAACAAGTTTGAAATTCAACAGTATCAGAATTTATTAAACACACTCCAAATGTGAAAGGAACATGATTGAATAGGACAAAATGGTAGCAATTACATTTTTGAAGTCAACAAAGAAGGATGCATTAAAATTACATAATCTAAATAATTAAACCTGCATCAAGCTGAATGATTGATATTGATTATCGCAGTGATCAGTAGATAACAGGGGTCAATTTCATGGAGCTGCTAAGCACAAAAAATTGCTAAGCACAAAAATGTCTTGCTCGTTAAAAACACGTTACCAGCCAATTGTTATGCTGAGCAAACAGCTGAATACCAGTCACAAGCAATATAACATTACAATTTAGTTGGTAATCCTGTTTTTTATCAAGGAGGAATTTCCATGCTAAGCAATCTTTGTGCTCAGCTAGCAGCTCCATGAAAATGGGCCCGGGATATGATTCATGAATGTGAAGTCTGTGCTTTCAGTCTACTCATTTTTGCCTATGGATGCCCCAAGCTTCGCATGCACCTTGTATTTTGAAGGGGAAGTACGATTACCACAAACTTGGAGGTACTAATGTTCCTGTGCAGTGCAGCTATGAAAACTTAAACCGATTCTCTTCAGCACTATAGCTGCCTTCAGTAACCCAATGTATTTTGAAAGAGCAGGAACAAAGTCAGTCTTATATGACCCGCTTAAAAAACATGAATTAGATTCAAGGTTAATTTCAACAATAAATATGTTTGCTCAGTTTCAGAATGTCCTCAGAGCAGACATGATTTATGGCGAATACACTAATGCCAGACTTTGAGCTTATAACAATATTTGGAAATAAACCAACTACCAAAACTTTAGGTTTGTAACCTTTTTGCCAAAGTGGGGTGGGATATGATTCTCCCAGCTGAGGCCTGTGCCTTCCCCCCCCCCCCCCCCCAATAGAGATTGTGGTAGTTAACAATAAAGTTAAGCAATTTTTGTATCCCCTTGATGGGCCCCTTCAAAAATTTGGGCCAAAGTGTCACTCCAGCAGCTATACACAACAACTTTAACACGGTAAAACAATAACACTTTGAAACTGTTCAGTCATCACTGCATGCAAAACTGTAAACCTTAAAAACTTAATATACTTAAACCATAATAACGGCATGAATGATTAATTTAGACAACTGCTAAACTTTCACAGTAATTACATACAGTGGCCCAAGTGGGTCGGGCTGGATACGATTCTCCCAGCTGAGGCCTATGGCTGCCACGCCCCCCCCCCCCCCCCCCCCAAAAGAAAAAAAAAGAAAACTGGAGATTATAGTAGTTCACAATAAAGTTAAGCCAATTTTATTATCACCTTAAATTGTCACTCCCAAACAAAAAGTTATGCAATTCAATTGTCAACCCCCCCCCCCTCTCTGCAAATTGGGCCCTAATTACACTGCTGATTACATGGATAAATGGCAGATTGCATTTTGCTGCATATTTTTTTAAACAAGATATCATTACAATTTAGTAACATGGTTCTTTTTGGTATAACAAAATTCCTGTGAACTAACGCAGTCATGCTTTTCAACTATTACACTGGGGCACGTATAGGTAACTGGTCCGACATATAATTGGATTGCTGGCATACTGTCCTTACAATTATTCTTTTTGCTTTTAACAAGTCCGTTATTTGCTGCATGGAAGAGAATTATTGATTTAAAAAAAAAAAAGATTACCAGATCAACATGTATGTGGTCAATTAAATACCTGTATGTGTGATTGTGCAGTGTAAAGCACGTTCTGCAGTGCAAATTTGTACATGTACATAATGTGCACATTTTACAGCAAATGATTTTATTTAGATTTTAAATGACTAAACTTTCATTAAACCCCCCCCCCCCCCCCCCCCCCCCCCAAATTACACCTTCACAGCAGTAATAGTTTTGTCTTTTTGTTAAACAGATGAACACATACAGAACTTGTACACTGTGTTCAAGTAATAATTTAACTGCTTAATATAAAGGTGAGAATTATTGCATAAAAAGAGGAATGTTTTAATGCGTCATAGTGTCTCTACCAAAGAAAATTAAGGAAACTGCATTTCTTTTTCTGGTACAGCTATAGTACATGTGTAAATACCTACAGTGCTGAATGCAAATACAATCATATTTTGGAATTTGTTTAATCATTCTGAAAAAGAAACAAGAACCAATCTTTCCAAACTTAGCACACATAACTATGTTTCCAAATGTTTTCCTTGCCAAATATCTAGCTAACTGGGCACACGGTCACCCATGTTCTGGAAAATCAGGAAATTTGGGTGACTTGTCTAATCCCCAAACACACTTCTGTCCAGGACTACATAATTATGCTCTCATGAGGGGAGCAACCAGTGGCACAAATTTGGCATTCAGGGACATTTGTTGTATTTCTTTGTAGATACTTGGTGAGGATGGAAGGCAGGGGGTGTTGAAAATACGAAGCGAGATTTCTAGTAAGACTATTTCAATATCGGGAGTTGATGTTGTTAAGAGGGGTTGGGGTTTACATACTAACATTGAAATTCACATCTTCTTAAATGTACAGCTCTAGAAAAAAATATTGGACTACCAACACTTTTATCACATGCAAGTGTCACTCTACGCGTACTTGTCTTTATGATGCACAAGGCTGTAGTTTCTTCCAGGCATGTCTCGGTATTGAAAGAAAACTAAAAATGGCAAAATCACATAAAATCACGGTGTTTTGTAATAGTTTTAGACGATGTTTGATCAATATGGATACTGTTTAGTTAGTGGTCCAATATTTTTTTCCAGAGCTGTATTTTTGGAGTATTTGAATTTGGTCAAAGTGTCTGCACAATTTGCTTGTATGAAAAAGCAATGTGTCACTTCCCCTCAGGAGGGCTTTTCTCCCAAACTTCTTGTGTATTGGGATCTTCCAAAGTAATAATCTATAATTTCCAGTTTTAAAAAGCCAAATCTACCTGAACGGGTCGCGTAGGGAGGTTTCAAAAATTATGGCGATTTGTTGACATGGATGACCCTACGACCAGCTACACACAATGCAATGATAATGTAGAAAAGACTGGATCAAAGCTAGTGATTTGTTCCAAATTGTTTAATTATGATACCTGCATACATATTGTTTTTCACATCAATTAAAGCTCATCATTCCCTCTGATAATGGCAATACAGAAACTTTCAATGTGACACATCTTGATCATTTTCGAGAGAAGTTTGCCTAGACAATATCCATTTTGAGGTAGCCTGAATCCAATATATTGGACAGTTCACAGCGAAGTTCATTGTATGATGTGTATGTTGATGGCAAGATAAGAGTTGGACCACATGTGTGCGCAATAGGACATCTTCCTGCCCCCTTCTTGACTGCATTGAATTCAACAAACAGTGAGTCAAAACATAACATTTCTGCACCTGTGCAGTGTCGGATGAACTTTCTCAGGGTTGGAGGGTCCAGACTCCGAATGAATTGTTTGAGGTACCCAAGGGCTTGTTCCTGCTTCATGTTGGTTGGTGTGGCTTTGATCCCCCTGATGAATTTCCTTGGTGTTGGCTTGGTCGCTTCATACAATGTCAAAATTGTCTGGATTGATGGGAGTAGAAGTTGTAGAGTGTCACGCGAGGTAGATGCCATTGCATCCAGAGCATACTTGGGTACTTGAATCAATTCCTTATGAGCAGCATTAATGAGAGTTTCTCTCATATTGTCTGCTGAGGGTACAGTGTGGCAGTCGGCTCTGCTGAGGATGTCAAGTAGATCATCTTGATCATCCTCGCTCATTTCTCCACAAAGAGCTTTGTTGATGATTTCTGCATCTAGGGGAGAAACAAATGCCTTGTAGGATTCAATAAGCATGTGAGGTGAAACCGCATGTTCCCCATGGACAAGAGCTGTAACAAATGCCGGAGAAAGGCGGGTTGGGAACAACCGCAGGTCGTTGTATCCTTTTGATAGAATGCGGCCGACAGCAGACCACTCATCCAATCCAAACTCTGGGTAGATGGCTGGTACCCTCTCAGTCTCACCAGATGCACTTGTGAGATAGAATTCAGCCCAAAATGCAGTGTATGTTTCTCGTGATACGCCAGATGCGTCTGCCCCAACTTCGTCTTGAAAACTGAACAGCAAGGGAATGTTTAGGATGTCGGTGTTCATGAATAAATGTATCATATCATGAAGAATGTTACCCCTGTGTACTGTAATTACATGTGGGGCTCCCGGTTGAGTTGGCGAGCGAGGTGGTAGAGTTGGCGAGCGAGGTGGTGGAGTTGGCGAGCGAGGTGGTGGAGTTGGCGAGCGAGGCGGTGGAGTTGGCGAGCGAGGCGGTGGAGTTGGCGAGCGAGGCGGTGGAGTTGGCGAGCGAGGCGGTGGAGTTGGCGAGCGAGGCGATGGAGTTGTCGAGCGAGGGGATGGAGTTGGCGAGTGAGGTGGTGGAGTTGTTGAATGAGGTGGCAGAGTTGGCGAGTGCAATGCTGGAGTTTGCAGGGGAGTTTGCAAGGCTGCCACTGCTGCTGATGGGGCACTTAATACGGCTGTGTATGGGCATGACTCGGTTGATTTAGGTGACCTTGGCCTTATGGGTAGAGGTAGACTTCTTGACCTTGCCTTGAGTGATAACCTTGGTGGACATAGTGATCTTGATCGCCTTGGTGACCCCACCTGACTAGGCATTCCAATGACCGACATAAATGTTTCATCACAGGCTGTGAGAGCTGGATCCAAATCATTTATTTCAAAATGACATAGAACATCAGCAGACTCTCCTACATGAGAAGTCATCTCAGTTGTAGGTATCCCACTAGCACAAGTAGTCAGCTGTATCTTGGGGTCCGTGACATTGGACAATATGGCATTAGGATCCACTGCTGGTAAGTACTCATCTTCATCATCAAAGTCTTGTATTATGATTCCTTGCAATTCAGAGCTTGCAAGTGATAAAGGAATAGATGCTACCTCTGCCTGTTGGTCATCGTTACTTTCATTTTGGTTGGAGGTCGTATGTTTCATTGTTTTGGCCTTTTTTACAGGTCTGTTCTCTTCATGTGCAGATGTCTCTCCCAATACATCAAATGCTGATGTGGTTTCAAGATAAAATCTCAAAATTCCAGCTGGCTTTACCTGCTTGTACATGTCTCCAACTGTCATCCCAGATACTCCTTGGATTTGACAGTTGCTAAAATCTATTAGGCTACAGTTACAGTCATTGAGCTTCAGACCTTTCTTAGAGGTTCCATCTCTAAAAAACAGAGTTATTACTTCTTGGAGTAGGACCTCCATCCTTTAGCACATCAATTTTCCTGGAACCTCCTCCTCTTGATTCCTTGACCAATCGTCCATTGTGGTACCATCCAATCTGGACACGTCTCCTTTCCCTCGGAGCTCCTTTCCCTTCAATCTCCTTTGTATTTCCTTGCCCACATGGTTGTGATGTAGATGCTGTAGGGTTATCAGCGTTAGTCAGTCCAGTGTCTTTTTTGAGACGTTCAAGAAGACTTTGTCTCCTTGTTCTCATAGCTGAACCAAGTTGTGATGTCTTGCCTAAGTTGCCTGCTGGTTGAAATTGTTTTTCGCAAAATCGTTTTAGTGCAATTCGGTCTCCCAACTTTAAGACAAACTTTAAGACATGTGCAAGCTGTGACAACTCAGCATCCATACAACAGACTATTTTACAATCAACCTGCAAAAAAAAAAAAATTGTCACACTTCATCAACATCTATTTACATACATGTACATTATAAAGCCCATGCCCTTTCAACTTCAATTTTAAAGTTAATCTGTTGTTTTTGAATCAGGGGGGTTGGGGTTGGGAGAATAGGGTTGGTAGTACATTTCAACTGTTATGGGTCCAGAAGAAAATTTGAAAAGGGAAGGAGGGGGATGTGGGGTGGGGGATGAGGGGGGGGGGGGGGGGAGGGGGGTGGAGAACTTAAACAACATTAAAGTGTTTGACGTTAAGATCTTAAATATGATATATAGCCAAAAATTTCATTATGGGCATCATCATAAATGCATACAGTGATAAAAATATAGCTTTATTCCAAATTATGTTAATTTGTTATCTGTTCATTGACATTTTCGGAATGTTACGTGGGATTTGTTAAATGATTTTAAAGTTGATAGTTTTAGCCAGTCTTTAATATTTTTGTAAAATAATTGGGGGGGGGGGGGGGGGGCAGGGAGGAGGCAGGCGGGAGGCAGGGGGAGGCAGGGGAGGCAGGGGGGAGGGGGAGGCAGAGGGAGGCAGAGGGAGGCAGCGGGAGGCAGGGGAGGCAAGGGGAGGCAAGGGGGAGGCAATTAAGGGGGAGGCAATTAAGGGGGTGGGGCAGGGAGGCAGGGGCAGGGCGGGGGCGGGGAGCACAGGGCAATTAAGGGTACTCTGAATGAGTGTTGAGTTACTTGCAAAAATGAACTCGGACATGGAGAATTCCTCACCTTCTCATCTTTTAGGTATTCAATGGTTGGATCTTCCACTCCCTGCTGTTTCAGAAATTCTTCCATCACTCTTGTTAATCTGCAAGTAGAAGAGTAAAGTGTATCTTTGTCACAGTCTTCTGTGAAGGGAACTGTCTTCATAATTGCTGTCTATTCATGCAGACAAATCATACAGGTATACAGAAAAGCCATAGGGGATCAGTAAGGTAAGGGGATTAGTTAGTACAATTGCATGTACTTTGCTCCTTGCAAGGCTGAAACAGACATGAAGGTATCAACATTTAGGAAACACAAAATTTTTGACAATGTAAAACAGGTAAGTCATCTGATTGAGGAAAGTACATGCATAAGGGGCAAAGGTTTTTTGGTAGCACTTAGTTTGTAGTTTTAACTCAGAAAAACATTATGGCCTGTGGTGTTATAAGGTAGCTGGGTTTTCCTCATTAATACTAAAGCATTTGGGCTTTGCGTGCTCCTGAAAAAACATGTCATGGGATGACATGAATACATGTAGGACAGCTCAGTTAAGTTTCCGTCTTATTTCATGTTCTCTGCAGCAACTCAAGGGAGTAATTGCAGAATTGTAGTTAACGTTAATGCAAATGTTTCTATATTTATGAGCCAAAGCATGATGTCATCACTGCCATAGTGGTGTCTCCATGTAGAGTGGGGGCATGCATGGGGAGGGGGAAGGGGGGGGGGGGGGGGAGGAAGGGGGGGGGGGGGGGGGGTTATGTACATAACTAATTCCATTCAGCTTCATCGGGAAAATCCCCCCCCCCGCTCCCGTAACCAGAACACAATGAAGAAAAACAAACACAATCAAAACCAATCAAGATTCTGAGGAAAAAACATTTAGAATTGTATAAACACATGGCACAAAAAAGTTTGTTAGTAAAATTGGTGAAAATTGAGTTATAGTGAACACTATGTACAGTGTCAGATGTACCACACATGATGCACAGTACGTTATGCCCGGTTGAACACAAAGTAACAATCCCGACACTTACTAATGAATCTGCCCCTGGTAGGCCCTAGTGATGAGATCCCCGACCCCTAATCAAGTTATTACCCCCCATATTTTTTTCTATTTCATATTTTAAATAATTGTTTTCCAAATTGAGCACATTGCGCAAATTGCTACTTTGGGCTCAACGTGGCAAAGAACATAATACATTTCTAGCCCCCACCGACCCCACCACGAATCTTCCCCTGGTAGGCCCTAGTGATAAGATCCCTGACCCCTAATCAATTTATTACCCCCCCCCCCCCATATCTTTTCTTATTTCATATTTTAAATAATTTTTTTCCAAATTGAGCACATTGCGCAAATTGCTACTTTGGGCTCAACGTGGCAAAGAACATAATACATTTCTAGCCCCCACCGACCCCACCACGAATCTTCCCCTGGTAGGCCCTAGTGATAAGATCCCTGACCCCTAATCAATTTATTACCCCCCCCATATCTTTTCTTATTTCATATTTTAAATAATTTTTTTCCAAATTGAGCACATTGCGCAAATTGCTACTTTGGGCTCAACGTGGCAAAGAACATAATACATTTCTAGCCCCCACCGACCCCACCACGAATCTTCCCCTAGTAGGCCCTAGTGATGAGATCCCTGACCCCTAATCAATTTATTACCCTCCACCCACCCCCCCCCCCCCCCCCCCAAATAATATTTTTTAAATTTCATATTTTCATTGTTTTCCAAATTGAGCAAATTGCGCAAATTGCTACTCAACGTGGCCAAGAACATAGGCCTAAGATTACATTTCTAGCCTTTATTAAAATAAATAAGCCCAAAACCCAGAACTAGGTTGTGCCATGTATTTAACGTTATCTGAGCACGAGCAGATGTTTCTTTTTTCTGATTTTAGTTGAAAATGCAAATTGTTAACTCTCTACAAATTCTATGGGGACTCAAGAACAAATAGAATTGGCGTTTCAAAACAGTCAAAATTCATTATTGTTTTCAAAACGTATTTGTAATGATTACCACAATGGTTCAAGGGTCCTACAATGTAAAGGGTGCATAATATAGAAAAGGGTATTTTAATTAAAACTTACCTCAAAAGTTGTTTGCGCAACAGCAGCGAAGTCCGAGCATCCACGGCCACAACTATAAAACATGCAATAGCACGCACAGCGCATGCGCAGAGCTGATGCAGAATTAGAACGGCCAACACCCCCTTCCCGTCATGCCCGGCGGAAACTTTTAAATGGTACACTGCTACGAGATAGAAGTAGTACGTTCAAGATAGAAGTAGTACGTTCAAGATAGAAGTGGTACGTTCAAGATAGAAGTAGTACATGTACGAGATAGAACTGGTACGTACCAGATACAAGTGGTACGTACCAGATACAAGTGGTACGTACCAGATACAAGTGGTACGTACGAGATACAAGTGGTACGTACCAGATAGAAGTGGTACGTACCAGATACAAGTGGTACGTACCAGATAGAAGTGGTACGTACCAGATAGAAGTGGTACATACCAGATACAAGTAGTACGTACCAGATACAAGTAGTACGCACCAGATACAAGTGGTATATGTACGAGATAGAAGTGGTACGTCCGAGATACAAGTGGTACGTACCAGATAGAAGTGGTACGTACCAGATAGAAGTGGTACGTACCAGATAGAAGTGGTACGTACCAGATACAAGTGGTACGTACCAGATACATGTGGTACGTACCAGATACATGTGGTACGTACCAGATACAAGTGGTACGTACCAGATACAAGTGGTACGTACCAGATACAAGTGGTACGTACCAGATACAAGTGGTACGTACCAGATACATGTGGTACGTACCAGATACAAGTGGTACGTACCAGATACAAGTGGTACGTACCAGATACAAGTGGTACGTACCAGATACAAGTGGTACGTACCAGATACAAGTGGTACGTACCAGATACAAGTGGTACGTACCAGATACAAGTGGTACGTACCAGATACAAGTGGTACGTACCAGATACAAGTGGTACGTTCGAGATACAAGTGGTACGTACCAGATACAAGTGGTACGTTCGAGATACAAGTGGTACGTTCGAGATACAAGTAGTACGTTCGAGATAGAAGTAGTACGTCTGAGATAGAAGTAGTACGTCTGAGATAGAAGTGGTACATGTACGAGATACAAGTGGTACGTCCGAGATAGAAGTGGTACGTACCAAATACAAGTGGTACGTACCAGATACAAGTGGTACGTACCAGATACAAGTGGTACATGTGCGAGATACAAGTGGTACGTCCGAGATACAAGTGGTACGTACCGGATAGAAGTGGTACTTACCAGATAGAAGTGATATGTACGAGATAGAAGTGATATGTACGAGATAGAAGTGGTACGTACGAGATAGAAGTGGTACATGTACGAGATAGAAGTTGTACGTACCAGATAGAAGTGGTACGTACGAGATAGAAGTGGTACGTACCAGATAGAAGTGATACGTTCGAGATAGAAGTGGTACGTTCGAGATAGAAGTGGTACGTACCAGTTAGAAGTGGTACGTACCAGATAGAAGTGGTACGTACCAGATAAAAGTCGTACGATCGGGTTATCGGAACGAAATGAAGAATAATTTCTTTCGGTCACCATGTCCCTAATACAGCTTCGTAAGATCTTGCTTGTATTGCATAAAAGCAAGTTGAGCTTGATGTCCATTGCGTGTTTCCTTTAAAGGAAACATGATTTAGGATTTATATTGCATTATTCCTGCTTAAAACAGTAAAGTAGTATCTTGACAATGATATTTTGTGTCCAGAGACAATTATTTCCCAGATTAAATATGAGAACAATTTTTTGAAAATGTTTGTCCAAGCTACTCCGCCCCCTGAGTGGGACCCTCATTAACATAAGTGTGTGACGTAGATCGAGGTACATTACCCATTTATCACGGGTATGCATTGTGTGTACATTGTACGGCGAAAATTCTTTGTCCAAAATCTAAGCAAAATATAGTGTTTTTCGGCCATGCCGACAAGGTGTGTGGCTGCTGGGTGCAGCAAAACAACGACGGATGGAGTAAGCCTTCATTTATTTCCAACTGATGCGAAATATCGGAGAATTTGGACGGCGAAAGTGAAGGTGACAAGAGCGTAGTGGTCCGGCCCCAGCAGCTTCTCAGCGTTTAGCGACCACCTTGAGCCGTCGTGTTTCGATACTGGTATTTTCAAATCCTTTGGGATGACCATAACAAATATGCTCAAGTCCACTGCCATCCCAACAAAGTTCCCAGATGTGAATAAGATATAGGCGAAAGCAGTTAAACGGCCCATTCCCCGAGGAGCCTTCGCTAAAAGGGAGAAAATCAGGGTAAGTTCGATGTTAGTTGTTGTTGCAACTTACGAAATTGCACGTGTAGACCTAGTGTGTATACAGGCCGGGTCCAGACTATCGAGTCGATTCGGCGCCTCGGTCTACGTCACGAACAGCGCCCTCAATTTGAGTCTCAACAAATTCCAAAAAGGGGGAGGGGGTCAATTCTTGAGCGGCAAATAATCACACTAAAACTTCACTTGAACCAGTTTGGCTATTAAATCACATTTAATACATATAAATGAATTTATTTATGAAATAGAATGTGATCCGGCCAGTTTGCGAAGCATGTTTCCTTTAATGGTTCACAGAAATAAAAACAGAAAAAAGTGCTGTGGGTGGTTAAAAAAATAAGGAAGATGAATACATAAGGAACAAAATTAAATCTGTTTTAGTAATTTACCTCAGAAAGAAATTTAAGAGCATGCAAAATCTACCCTTTCTGACTGTGACGTCATCCTCCTAGCTGTGACGTAGGCGACAATAAAGTATTGATTGCCACGCCCATTCACCCTGAGTTTGTACACGGTTGCGGACATCAAGGCGTGGCAAAAGAAATCTCGAAATATTCATAATTGTATCTATATACAAACGTGCGGAAGTGTTTATCATGAAATGCCTGTCCGTTCCTGTACAACAATGGTATGTGGTATGCAGGGATACAACAATTCAAGCGAATATTATCAGAATATTATCATAAGCTAGTCTATTAAATGTTCATATCTATTGATATTATAAGCCGTGGGTCTATTATCCTGCCCTAACGTCATCGTATATTTTAATCACATGGAACAAAAGGTACATTCCCATTAATCAACCTTTTCATGTAAATTTTCCTGCCTATATCTACGTCATCACATAAATGATTGTCAAGGTTCAGTCACATGGAACACAAGGTGCATGTCCTCAAAATGCGAATTATCCTCTGGTCATTGTAGGCATGATTATGTTATTCACATAGACCACAAGGTGTACACGGATCTTCCACACATCCCCCTCAACATACACCCCTATAAGTTTGTCCGATGCCATACACGAAGAGGTAGTTTAAATTTGGTACTTGAGACATTTGCGATGTTCTAAAATAAGCAAACGTGACCCTAATCTTTTGAGTAATGCATTCATGAAAAATCATAATGAAATCAACTATGATCTTTTTTTTTTTTGGAACGCTTCAGTATACCATTAAATCACCTGGTGCAATTTTCTTCTGACAAAAAGAGAGATCAAGTTGAAAAGGGGATTATTTTTATGGTGACGTTGGTGGCACGGACAGTGCGTAATGTTTTCAGATCTGTTTTGTTTTTGTCCAATATGTTCCTTGCGTGTTAAGTATGGAATCTTTTCTTTCACATCATATTTTAGAATTGAAATAGGGTACAGGGAATTATATCATCGGAACGCCCAATAATGTCCACTTTATTCTCGCATAATACTCTCAAAAGTTAAACTTTGAAGACATTCCTCAATTTTCTACAGATGATCACAAATGTCCTAATTTCTATCATTTCAAGTGCCTCGAATAAGAGTAGTTGGTTAATCTTTGCGCTTGAAAACGGAAATTTGTATAGAGTATAGCCATTTATCAACTAACGTTTTATTGGACTTATTCTGCCCACTGGAGAGGATTTTTGCCGATACACCGCGTGTATAATTACTCAAAAATGAGAAGTGTGGTTTCAAAATCTTAGAAAAACCAGAGATATACATTATGGGGTATGGAGTTTTTATCTCTGGTTCTAAACTTTTCACATTGAATATATTACTTTTACATGGTGTATCCGCAGATGCATGCAAAGCCTCAAATTGCGTTTATTCTGCCCACATACGAAACAAAACAACAACTGACTCATGCAAGTCTATATTTTTAAAAGCCGATACAAGGGCAAAGTTTATATTCCATGGTCGGCTTCGCTTCCTGAATATTGCGAATACTCAGTCCTTGATCATAATGACAAAGCCGTCAACGCACTTCATTGCTTTATGGCTGTGCTGGAAATAATCACGTGCAGTTTTCTGCACGTGTAAATTAACTGCACGTGTAAAGTATTAATACCTATCCAACCACTGAGCACTGTTTGGAAACAAATTATAAGGCAATAGACCAAATTTTGCAGCGAATAATGCACACAATTTCCACAACGGCAATGCACACAACGGCAATTTTAACTGCAATCTCCAGTCACAGCTTGGCTATATCTTTACATGAACTGGAAGTGAGACATGAACCAGACCTATCGACCGTGGAACATCTCATTGCTTAGCAACGGCCTAGTGACGTCAGTCTATAGGATTATGTCATGAGAGCTGTAGTCCTAGTAGTCCCTGGGGATGAATTTGCACTTTAAAAAATGTGACTGAACAATTTAATATGCGGTACAGAATTAATTGCAATTCCGGGTGCGAAACATGAATGCATCGACCGCAGTGTGATTGCCACCAGCGTGTATAGCTGTAATGTACATGCACGGAGTGCTACAGGGTCCAATTTCATGAAGCTGCTCAGTACAAAATAATGCTCAACAAATTTTCTTGCTAGCGAATATCAGCAGAGAACCAGTCATAACCTATATACATTGCACAGCATCTTCGTTGGTAACCCGTTGTCACTAACCAAACGTTTTTCCACCAGCAAATGTGTGCTTAGCAGCTATATCACTGTCATGGATCTTGTTACCGTAAGCGAAGAATCCTTGCAAAGATTTGGGTGTTTGACACATTTTGCTTTTGATACATCCCGTTACATCCCGATTTTGTGCTTGCATGGTAAGCACGGGTTGTTTGTGCTGGCGCCATCAGCGCAGTATGGTAACCATTGTATAAGCGCAGCAGAATTCCGTGGTTAGCAGTTCCATAAAATTGGGCCTTGATCGATCTGGTCGCGGAAGTAAGCTTTTCGTGGTTCTGTTATTTTCACTTTGGGTGAAGTTATGTTTGTCTGACTCAATGAAAATAGCAACCACACACAATGGATGCCGTATTTGAGGTGCTCAAGGTCACTGTCGTAACGAATTTAGAAGTTCAGAAGAATGCGTCTTCAATTAAGCAGTGCATACAAAAACGAATTTGTATAACTACGGGGGCATGGGCGGAGGCGTGCCCTGGTGTCCCCTTTACCATTTACCCCCAAATCTAACCCTTTAAATAACAGGTGCTCTTGGCAGTTGTTAAAATGCGGAAGCCAAGGAAATCTTTAATAAAAGGGTACGTGAAACGTGTTAGGCCGGGAATCCATGTGTCCGTATTGCGTTATGCGTAAAAATGAAATTTCACGGAAAGCAATGGATCACGCAAAATAGATAACGCACTACGCATTGCGGATGATCCATTGCTTTCCGTGTAATTTCATTTTTACGCATAACGCAATACGGACACATGGATTCCCGGCCTTCTGCCAAGTGCTCAAAATGCGACACAGCTTTCATGTTAAATATATAAACTATGAATATTTAATAAGCCTGCAATGAGTAATACTGAAGTGTACATTCTTTACTCTTCAATAACCTAAAAACCGAGGGCCGTTAGGTCTACTTAACAACGGCAAGATAACATTATAAGCTGAGAAGTTGCATTAAACGACCGCTAATTTTCGATGCAATTTACTACTGACAACAGAGGGCGCTATAATTTAAGACGGGTGGGGAATGGAGGGCGAGGGACGCATTTTGATATTGTAACTGGCTAACGCATCTGTAAGATAGGCCTTATCAAAGATCGCGGAAGGGAAAGATCGGACACTATGTATCTTTTTGTACAGCGCCCCATGAAACGCGATGACGTCATTATTTTTGACTATGGGGAAGGGCGCCCCTAGCGTTTGATAGGTAAACGCGTGCTTGCGGCTACATCGGGTGTAAAAATGCGAGCGGGATTTTCATTGATGAAGAAAACACTTCAAAAAGATGACAAAATGAATACACGAGGAGACAAATAGAGGAATAGGTGAATGGATAAATAATATCACGGAGGTACCTCCATTATATATACGCAATACATGTAGTTACATGTTTTAGTGATATGATTTAGTGATATTAAAAATCAGGGAATACATTTGTACAATAGAGGAATTTCACATTAGCCCCTTCTGCGCACTTCCGGGTTGAAAGCGAGAATGTCAGTGGCAAACAAAACAACGCTTTTCAGCACATTCATTCATGCATGAATAAATCAGACCATAAAAGGCAGCGCAAGCGCACGATTAGCATAATGTTGTTTACTGTGACATTGAGATCCTCGTTTTCAAACGCGGGAGTGCGCAGATCGGCGCTAAACTCGTCGTTGATCAATGCGCTTTACAAAAAGTACAAACACACAAAAAGTAGAACAAAAACAATTACTCTTGTAGAGAAAAATAACCAGGTAAACCGAAATAGAGGTCAGCCTGAGGTAAACAAGTGTGTTTTGAGGAGACATTTTTATGTGGATTAGGAGCCAATCGGATGGTTGATGGGAAGTCATTCCACAATCTAGGAACACAGATAGAAAATGACCTCTCTGCAACCATCAAAATAACGAAAGAAAAAAAGAGAAAAAAAGAGGGAGAAACATTAAGTACGTAATGTTATGACCAGCCTTGCCAAATTTTGTTGGAGGTGTCATTTAGTGCAATTAATTCAGAGCGGAACACAAAGTCTTCGTTTTTTCTCCATTGTGAACTACAGGGAACACTTTGGTTGGTCGCAAGGTTTACCTACCAAAGGTATGAGGGCGCCCTGCCCCATGAGCAACTACTTTCTGTTTCACTTTTTCAGCAGAGTGTCTGATCTTTCCCTTTTACGATATTTGGCTTTATCCTACGACCTTTCAGCTTAAAAAAGGTGGGCCACTGACAAGAAGTGCAAGCCGTTGCCTCAAATGCCCGATGCATACATCTCTAAGGAACAAGATCTAAAAATAATGTGATTCCCCGATTTCCAATAATTATGTACATGTAGGCTACTATGAAATTAAATCCAACAAGTCATAATTTTCTCAGTTTCTCATACCTGTACTTGCGCAAACCTTACATTAACCCTGACTTCTTAGGCGTCAAAATAGTGACCCCCCCCCCCCTTCTTCTTCCAGCCTGCGTCTTTTTTGCAAATTCATAATTACCTTTATACTCTGTATTGGATTGATCGGCCGACGAGTACCGCGGCTTATCGCAGAAATCCAGCCCCTTCTTCACCAACACCTCCCGGGCTGCCTCCCAGCCAGTGACGAACAGCACCCACCGGCCCTCCGACTTGATGCTGAACACGCTGCCATACTCCCTGCTCAGTTCCTCCCACTTAGCTAGGAAGGCGTCGTTGTTACCGAAGTTCACCATGCTACCGAGCAGAGGCAGCGTCGTTGGCCCGGGAGGGAAGCCGTCTTTCCCCGGCCTAGGTTTCCCCATGGCTCGCTGAATTTATACCGGTGCGAGTGCTCATAGTCCAGACTGCCGAACACCGCGTTTGTACACGTTGTTTTGACAGTACACTGTGAAATCGATGGCTTGTGTGGTTTATACACAGTTGCTTTTGAACCCTTTTCTTTTGTGAAGAGACAAAATATTCCAGCTAAAAATATCCCAGCCTCATGGTTATATAGCCCTTTCGTGTGCAGCTCCCACAAATTGTTCAATGGCGAAGGCCGTGAACTTTAATCTATACGCTTCCAGTGGCAGCAATCTGTATACATGTACGTGTGATGGAAGGAACATGTCATAATTTGTTGAGCCCAAGGGCGACTGCTTTTAATGTGACTTTTTTGTATAGCCACAGTACTTAAATTGTTCACGAGGACACAAATTAACAGCACATTGTGTCGTCGGCAGAGACAGTCACAAAATTTGGCGCACGCACAGATTACAAGTGGTTGCGGTGTGAGGAAGCGAATTTAGGGTTGAAAGTTGAACTATGTGTGGCGCCCTTCAATTATCACGCTTCCAGCAAGGGAATGGGTAAGCGAGAGCACTGCATGGGCAAGCCTGAAACGTATAAACTCAAACGAACCTCGAGAAGATTTTTGTTATAAAGAAAAGCCTTATTTCGTGTAATGCATATTCTCACTCAATTAAAACTGTGCAGCAATGCTAGGCTAAGAGAAACAAGAGTAGTAGAAAGTAGATTTATCTGATTAATTCCCTACACAATCGACAGAGTAATGCATGTAAGCAGTTAATTGGGACGTTTACGGCAACCGCGAAATAATACAATCACAATAGTTTAAAGTCACACGTTTGACACTCTAAAGTCTGGTCGTAAAAAGAAAATCAGAAAAACGTTTTCTAGAGGTTTGAAAACCCGATCGTGATCGTGGGTACAGTTAAGCGCGACCAAAAAACGCACCCCCCCCCCCCCCCCCACCACTTCTCAGCATTGACAAGATAGCAGCGAACCAAAAAGCCGTTTCCCGGGCAGATCAAGTACTGTATCGAAACACCGTCCCGCTGTCTAAACCTGTGAACATGCACAATCGTGACACACGGAAACGCAACCACAGAGGGAACAAAGCCGTAAACAAACAAAGCTACGAAACATCGGCGAAACGAATCGCCCGTCCAGAGTCTCCGGACGTGAAAACTACGACGACCCGAGGTTTCCGCGGAAGACCGTTTCCATAATGTTCCGCTGGCACGGGGCGAAATTCACGAGGCGGGAGTCGGCAGTATCGGATCCTTTAGGAGACAAACCTTTTTTGGAGCCGAGTTAAACTTGTCTTTATACACAGATTCAACCTTTTGAATACAAGCGTCTATTGCACCAGTCATCATAGTAAGTATTAAAGCAGCTAGATTTGGCATTGTACCCATCACCCAGCTTTTCCTTAAAGCTGCTCGATCTTGCCCTGCTCCCAGCCGTAGCAGCTTTAAGGGTGCAGACCAGTAAATAGGCTGAAAATTGCCTACGCGAGCCAAATCACGATTTGCATGCCCTCAATTTCTTTGCAATTACAGCATTTTGTGGGCCATGAACTTGAGAGAAGGCTGGAAGCCAGGACTGCCAGCTTGTATTACTGTGAAATTCGGATGAAATTGGGCCCTAAAAGTGCTCTATTTTGCCATGGAGCGTAGGCATCATTTTTCAATCTGGCGATGGGCTACAGGACTACTTTTTTTTTAGGGCGATCATTTTTGGATGGAAATTTATCCCAAAAGTCATTGCTTACCCCCGGAAAATTAAACAGAAACTGAAAAAAATAACAAAATTAGCTTGCCTAACGTTTCGAACTTAAGCAAGTTCAACAAACATGCAGGGAACGCACAAGCAATATGGGTTAGGTGGAGAAACACAAAATAGAGATTAAGAACCAAAGGAGAGTGGCGGTGGGTGAAAATCAAATAAAGTACAGAGAGTGGAAGGGACAACAAGGAACGAAGGAGTGTGGCTAGGGTAGGATGAAAGAGGGGAGGGTTTGAGATGAGAGGGATGAAGCTGTAGACTGAGTATCATACGTTGCATGCGTTGCACGAGCGGCTATTCCATAGACTAGGATGGGGAGAGGAACAAAAGAGTGTGGTAAAAAAAGGGGGTGGGGGTAAATATGAGGTGGTAATTAGGCGATATAATAAGGAACAGAGAAATGTGACAAGGATTAAAGGGAAAGGGAAAGACATCAAAGGGGGCAGGAAATCCCCAAGAGTTTGCCAGGAGGATTCTTTGTAAACAAATGGCAATCAGGCCCGGATGACCCAATTGGCACAGTAGGCACTGTGCCTAGGGCCTACGGAAAATTCGAGGGCCTACGAAAAAATTTAGGGCCTACGAAAATACCACAGTGTGTGATAAAGCACACATACCTACACACACACCCACAAACACACACAGTCATGTAAACGGGTGCAATCGTGGACCTCCCATTGTTCCTCTTTTGTTTATACTCTTAACTTTTTTTCGGAAGGCCTCCCATTGGTTTTGTACACGATTTTCAATCGTGGAATTAGGTCAAACGTGGACCCCTTTGTCTACGCTCGAATTCTTTTGTCCTAGGTCCATGATTGCCGGCATATACAAACTCACACACACAGACACTTTTTTTTCAGCGTCGCTCTCTGAATGTTGATTTTTGGCTACGCGCACGATTGCCAATTGGCTGAGGGTTTCCAGCGCAGCTTGGTCTGGGCTTGTTTTACTGGTGCCTAGGGGGGCGGGGCGGAGTAGGGCCTATACGAAACACAAGTGCCTAGGGCCTACGAAACACTTAATCTGGGCCTGATGACAATGGGGGAAACATAAGGGTTAATTATTCCCTTCCTGGATGTTGAGACCATATGGTTGAATAGTCCGAAGACGTTTCACACTTTCTCCCTGCTGAGGCGAACTGAGTCCTTGCGGTGGCCAAATATCAGAAATGGAATGGTTAGGCAAGTTGAAGTGGCGACCAAAAGGGGTGTCCATTTTCTTAGTGTTTACAGTCGATCGATGACCATAGAAACGCTTTTTGAGCGTATTCTTGGTCTCCCCGCCATACTGCATTCCACAATCCCTTCAAAAAACGAGATATATGCCATTACAGGTGTTGCAAGTAATGTTAGCATTGGTTCTGGGAGTAGTGGCAGATGAATGACAAGAAAAAGAGTCAGACTCCTGCACATGAGTCTGGCAAACAAAACATCTGAAATTGCACTTAAATGTACCATGCTGTGTTGGAGGGGATGCATCCAAGGAGGGGACTTCGGCTCGAACAATCAGGTCTGATTACGGGGACGCCTATTATACTGAGTTGTCAGGGACGGCACGGGCAAGGCGATCTGATGTATGAAGGATATGATGGTTGTGATTAGTGATTCTACGAAGGGAGCAAGACTTGGATGAAAGGTGGTGACAAAGGGAATCTTGGGATTGGCATTGGTACTTGGCGTCTTTTCCTTAAGAGCCAAATTTCTGGGGATAGATTTGGCTCTGGCGATAGTACGTTAAACTTGGCGGGAACTGTGACCCCTGGCAACCAAGTTATTCTTCAGTACCTGTACATGATGGGAAGTCAGAATCATTATAACAAATCCTTCTGAATCTGAGTGCCTGGCTGAATGCTATTATGCCTCTCTTTGCAGTGTCTATAGGGTAGCACCTGGAGGAATGAATGTACTAGTGGGAGTCTGTGGGTTTAAAATACAGATCAGTAGTTACCGAGTTGTCTTCCTTGATGATGGTGGCATCGAGGAAGTTGATCTGATGAACTGAATACTCTGATGTGAACTTGATGGTCCTGTGGAATGTGATTAGTTAAAGTCACCAGACTGTCCTGATCACTGGTCTAGATGAACAATACATCATCAATACATGTATATCTCCACCAGATCAAGGTCGCCCATGAAGATGCATGCAAAGGAGGGGAGAATGCGATTACCCATGGCTGTACCGTGTACCTATATATAGTGTTTACCTATAGGAAGGAAACAAATTGTTCTTGATTAGTACAAGTCTCATGAGGGTAAAAATATTACTGATGGGTGGGGTCGTGTGTCCTGCCTTGGTCAGTGCCGAGGAACAAGCACGAATGCCTTCCTCATGGGGGATGTTTAATAATTGGTATACAGAGATAAAACGTCAAAAGTTCAAATAATGGCTGTGCTGGGAATTTAGTCGTTGATTCCTTCCAGCTTGCGCAGGAATTAGTCTTGGTGTCATGGATGTATATGAACGTGTAGCGCCCTCTATAACTGAACTTACAGGAGTAACGAACTCAGACACAAACAAACACTCTTTAGTTCAGAAGTCGCTTTTCTAGACTCTTGTGTTGTGCTTTTATTATATTGTCATACGAATGATTTGTGAGTCTCCAGAATCCAGAAAATACACCAGCATCCTAAGTTATCATTTAAGATAAACAGTCTACAAGTAATCATTCTTTCTTAGTGTACATCCCACACTAAATTGGTGACCCTGACGTGATATTTAACGATGGATTCAAAGGAAGAGATTCGGGGAAACGTCGCAGCGGTGAGCATGAAATTGCCGCCATGTTGGCCTGCAGACCCGCATGTGTTTCGCACAGGTTGAAGCACAATTTACTACGCGTGGTATCATGGCGGACGCAACTAAATACCCATACTCAGCGTTGACATAAGAGATCGCCCAAGAGGTGAGAGACTTACTTCTTGATCCTCCCAAGGAGAACCCATACAAAATCCTACACGAGGAACTGATAAAACGCACGTCTGCAACTGAGCAAAAGAGGCTGCAACAACAACTCCTCACCGCAGAGGTTCTCGGCGACAGAAAACCTTCGCAACTGCTCCGCCATATGAGACAGTTGCTTGGTGATCGAGTATTAGGGGAGTCAATCCTTCGTCAGTTATTCCTTCAACGACTTCCGACAAATGTACAATGGTGCTTGCATCAACAGGAGACAGTGTGAAACTAGAACAGCTGGCAGAGCTAGCTGACAAGATCATCGATGTAGCTGCATCACTACACAGCCTATCAATGTAGTTACTTCTGCTAAAGCCGCAAGTGCCGCACTGACAGAACTCGAACTCCTACGCAGAGGCCTTGACAACTCAACCTACTCGCTCCCGTATCCGCTCACGCAGTCGCTCGCGTCGCTCACCCCCCTCCAATGCAGACATCGACTCGACACTGGTACCACGCTACTTTCGGAGAGAAAGCACACAAATGCCAGAATTAAGCCATGCCGGTTCTCGGAAAACGCAAACGCCAGTAACCAGGAGCGACAAGTTCAGGTGGCTACATTAATAGTCGCATATTTCATGTGACGGGTCGCGCTTCAGTGAAACGCTTCCTCATTTGACATTGGGGCAGAAGTGAGTGTTATCACACCTACGCAGCTTGACCGTCGTCATCCACACCATGGTCGTCAATTGCAAGCAGCCAATAACTCGACCATCAAAACCTGTGGAGAACTGTAGATGGATTTTCGTCATAGTAGATGTGCATCAGCCAATACTAGGTGCAGATTTCCTGCGTCGTTTTAACCTGATGGTAGACATTGCAGACTCCTAGCTAGATGCTATGACAAATATCGGCGTCAACGGACCGGCATCCAAGGAACAATCACTCTGCCCAAGGTTCGTTACACTTGATCTGTAGTCGCCGTATAATTCCCTGCTGAGGGAGTTTCCGAACATCACACAGCCATGCTATCAGGGTACGGCCGTTAAGCATGACGTCACCCACCACATTGATACCAAGGGCCTCCAGTTTCAGCCCGTCCACGCCGTCTCGCACCCGATAGACTACAAAATGCACGACAGGAATTTAAACACACGATGTAACTCGGTATCATTCGCCCTTCGAACAGTAATTGGGCATCACCGTTCCACATGGTCCCCAAAGAGACACCATGTGGTGACTGGAGACCATGTGGGGATTATCGTGCGCTGAACAACAGCACAGTGCCTGATCGCTATCCCATCCCGCATATTCAAGACTTCGCGGCATCATTGCATGGCAGATACGTCTTCTCGAAAATTGACCTCGTTCGTGCATATCATCAGATACCGGTAGGGCCTGCCGATGTTCTAAAGACCGCGATCACCACGCCCTTAGAACTTTTCGAGTTTAATTCGTTCGGATGGAATTGGGATTCCGCAATGCGGCACAGACATTTCAATGCTTTATCGATCAGATAGTGCTGTGCCTCGATTTTTGCTATGCCTACATCGACGATCTCCTCATCGCAAGTGCTGACGCTGAAGAACACCGTTGTCCACTTTTGCAACACATGATGCTTGATTCGACCATACACATCGACCTTGTCGGACCCCTGCCACACTCAAACGGCCACACATACCTACTTACCTGCATTGACCGTTTCACTCGCTAGCCGGAGGCAATTCCAATCCCTGACATAACTGCTGACACGGTTGCACGCGCGTTCGTTGATCGATGGATTTCGACCTTTGGCGTTCCCTCAACTATCACGACTGATCGTGGACGCCAATTCGAATCGGCACTCTTCACTCCTTTGGTCCAACTCCTGGGAGCGAAAAGGGTCCGTACCACGTCATACCACCCTATCGCTAACGGACTCGTTGAGCGTTTTCACCGCCAGCTCATCAAAACGTCACTCAAAGCCCACGATGACACCAACAAATGGACCGAAACAATGCCAATCATCTTGCTCGGTATTCGTACTGCTCTGAAAGAGGACTTAGGGCATAGCACAGCCGAGTTGGTTTACGGGAAAACACTGCGTTTACCTGGTGTGTTCTTTCATCCTAGGTCATATGATTCGCAGCTCGACCCGGAAAACTACGTCCACCGCCTCAAAAACATCATGGATCAACTTCGACCGACTCCACCCCGACCGCAACAACGCAAAAGTCATGTTGACAAAGCACTGCAGACAGGCACACAAGTTTTCATCAGGCATGACGCAGTCCGCAAACCACTGCAGCCACCGTACGACGGTCCATAGAGTGGTTAGTCGCTTTGACAAACACTTCGTCATTGACATCAATGGTCGCACGGAAACGGTCAGTCTAGATCGCTTAAAGGCAGCCCATCTTGATCCAGCTATAGTTCAATCACCTCCATCCCATGCAGTGTCATCTTACCTACCGCCACCTGCACCCGCAGCACCACCTTCAACTGTATCTGTTCCTACAGCTGCAGCACAAACTCCATCTCCATCCAGTCGCACTACCCGTTCAGGCCGCCACGTTCATTGGCCTGCACGGTTTCTTGACACTATCGCTCGGTACATGTAACTCTTAGCTCACTGGAAGAGGGCTCCTGTAGCGCCCTCTATAACTGAACTTACAGGAGTAACGAACTCAGACACAAACAAGCACTCTTTAGTTCAGAGGTCGCTCCTCTTGTGTTGTGCTCTTATTATAATGTCATACGAATGATTTGTGAGTCTCCAGAATCCAGAAAATACACTCTTAAAACCCTGTTTAAAAAGTTGTTTAAACAAGTTAAACAACCAGGTTGTTCATGTGCCCTGCTTAAACAACTTTATTGGTTGTTTAAGCAGGGCACATGAACAACCCGGGTTGTTTAAACAGTTTAAACAGCGTTTTAACAGTGTAAATCAGCATCCTAAGTTATCATTCAAAATAAACAGTCTAAACGTAATCATACTTTCTTAGTGTACATCCCACAATAATTAAATGGGATCTGTTGGATGAGGGGTTTGAGAAAACTGCCAATAAACAGCTAGCCTATAGTTCTGTGGGTGAAGCATTACAAGAGACGATGGGCCTACCGGGGATGCCAGCCTTGTTTATCTTTGGAAAGAGATAAAATCTGGCAGTCCCACAGTCAGAGGGAGAGAAATGTATGAGCTTTCTTGGACAACTGGTCATGTGATCGCATATCGTCAAGCACCTGTTGTATCTCTTGAGAGAATATAACTGTGGGGTCAGAGTCAAGGCAGATGTAGTTAGTGTGATTATTCAACTGGCGGTGGGCCTCGGCGATGGACTGCTGACGATACATGATGACCACAGCTGAACCTTTGTCCACCAGCTTGCTGATGATATGAGTACGAGAGCGCAAGGCATTTAATGCCAAGCGCTCCTCTCTGGGGAGATTGTCGTGAGTCTTGTGGACAAAGTGATCCGGGTTAGTGGCTTGAGAACTGACAACTTGAACATAAGTCTCAAGGGCTTGTACACAATTCTTGGGGGTACCCATGTACTTGTTACACGGAACGGTTCTAGGTCACATGGGTTAGAATCAATGAAAAACTCACGGAGACGGATCCTACGGTAGTATTCCGGGAGATCTTGGCTGAGCTCTACCTGGTTCACAGTGTGGGGAGTATAGGACAACAATTGAGACCCCTGGAGATACGTTTATGTTCAGAGTCAGATATGGACAAGGAAGAAAGGTTAACTACAGTATTGTAATTAAGAGGTTGGTGGTGTAGATTGGGGCCTGGGACGTCTGAAACGTCCCTGTCTGCGTTGATGTTGCTTGTCAAGCGAACCACCAATATTCCTGTTTCTCCTGTTAAGAAGAACAGAGTCAAGGTTAGATAGGCCCATTTCAATCTCACCATGGAAAATTACTGTATCTGGTTTCAGAACAACTGGATCTAAGTTATGAGTCGAGGTGAGCAATATTCTGATGGATGGTTCTGAAGTGTAATTTGACACTGTTGAGAGAGGATATTGATAGTTTAATAAAGGTACCATGTAGAATTTGATTTCGTTTCCTTTGAAGAGGCGGCGAGAGGGTACCCAAGCAGGGAGAGGGATATAATTGCAAACCTGTAGGGATAAATCGAGAAAGGAAGAAAAACAATTGTAGTTATTTAGAGGTTAGGAATAGCGTAAGGCCTTCTCCCTGGTCTTTCTGAGTTGCTGTAAAGTACAAACAGAGTTACGCATACATGTAGAAAAGGAGAAAATGACATGGTTAGTATAAAATACAAATGGTGTTCCTCGTGTCTGTAGAAGGGATAAAATGATGTGGTTATTACAACATTATAAACACTTATACATGAAGATAAGTCAGAAAGGAGGATCACCACGAAGGGATAATGCGGGATAATGCAACAGAAGTGAAGAAACTGACAAATGATGAAATAAACTTCTTTAATTTGATGTGTGTCTTAAACACCATGGAGAGTCGTGAGTATTATTTCTGAATTTCGGAAGTTGGCGTATTTATCATCGTGGTCCATGGAAGTTGATTTACTGCAACCTTAAAGCGACACCGTGTCGTGAATGCCCCCAATTTGGCTACAAAAATCATTTGCCGAAATACTTCAGCTGGGACGATCTTTATGGGGAGTATAAAGTTATTGTGTAACAGGCCAATACGGGACACACCTCATTGTTCTTGTAAAGCGGACCAAAAACTCTATTTTACGTTGTGCAGTGCAAACACGTGATTTGTGATTTTCAGATTTACTGGTGGACTTTGATTGCAAACTGACAGATAACGGGCTTAGTATCTCTTTGTCGAGATGATCCACAAGTTCGAGATGAAGGTGCCAAACGCCAAAGGTAAACAATGACGTAAATACTCAATTTTGACTTGTTATTTATAACTCAGAGTGTATAGCCTACACAACGTAAAGGGACCAAGAACACCTCCCATTTATTCTCAGATTTTACCCTGCAGGTGGGTGCTTTTTCTTAATTCGAAATCCGAAAAGAAGGTAAGACTCTTTATTTATAGCGAACAAAATCACATATTGGGAAACATGATATAATGTGTATTTTATGTAGACCTTTTTTTCACTTGTCGTGTTTGAACACGCAGTGTTGTGACGCAAATAAGCTTGCTTATTCATGCACGATGATCATCACTCCAATGTGGTCCAAAGGTATACACGGGAAGTTTAAAGCCAACAAGGGTTCATGTGAAGCATTTTTTGATGTCATTGAAATATTTCTGGTAGAAAATCCAAGTACTTCAATTCGAAATGGTTCTGTAGTAAAATCTGTAAAAGTACCGTTACACTGTAAAAACCAACGGATAACACTTTTTTAACACGTCAACGCGTTAATATGAATACTTTACACGTAAAGGTATAGGAGGCGTTGCACGCCATTAACACTAAAACACGTTTAAATAGGCGTTGGTGTTAATGATTATTAACATTCTAAAGTGTTAATATCTACCTAAATTAACACTTCAAGCGTTGATAATCATCAAAACCAACGCCTATTTTAACGTGTTTTATTGTAATCGCCTGCAACGCCTCATATACCTTTACGTGTAAAGTATTAATATTAACGCGTTGAAATGTTAAAAAAGTGTTATCCGTTGATTTTTACAGTGTGCCATCATCTGTTCACAGATTGTACAGAAAAAGTCATAATCGAAAAGAAAGTGGCATCCCTCATGGGCTAATTCTGTATATTAAGATAAGATGCCTCGTGTACCTGAAATTTCAAAGTCATTTGCAGTAATTCAGGGGGAAGGCAAATTTATATAGACAACAAATAGATTAGGAAAAACAAGTGATGCGTTCAGTACACAGTTGTTACTTGCGAGTTGTGGGGAAAAAATGCGTGCTGAGCATGTTATAAGCCTATATACCGTACTAAGCTTGGGCAATTCCATGCCGGAATCGATCATATTCATGACCAAAATGTCATGAGAGTCGGATGTGTGATGGCTGACTGTGTGTCCATAGAATTGTGTACAAACAAATCAGACGTCTTCAGCATTGTTTTGCACAATGTTCCAGTTTTAGGTTCCAATATGAAATACAGCAATAGCTTGTTTGTAATCATTTCTAACCAACATTTCTTCAAAATATTCTTGATGGGTTTAATACTGTGAAGGGATGATTTTAGTACTGTTACTATTTCTTTGGATGCGGATTTCGTTTCTCTTACCAAACAAAAATTACACCCTCCTCCTACACACAAACATTTTGAATAATTATTCTTTTTAAAGCACCACTTTCCTTTTTGCTCGAAAGAATACAAGCATTTGGGTCATACTCGTATTTTAGTAATACAAGGTATTTAGTTGAACTTGTACAAGTACCCAGTAGCACTTTATAATTATCCAGTTCATTTGTTTCCACATGTAATACAGGCATGATTAAAACGATTGTTTTGATTTGAAGTAAAAAGAAGGTTGCAATTTTCGAATCTTGTAAAATCTGTCCAATTTGGTTATGCAAGGGGGCGTTATATTTGTTTGGTAATAGAGGAACTTTTGGTGAAGACACAATAACAGTACCAACAAATCCTATAAAAACACCCGATCGAGGATGATTTGAAGAATAGATGTATACGTACAAATGACGTCACATTGTGTTTACCACGTTTTCCAAGTGGGGACATGCGGACAGATTACCATACCGAAGCATATGGCTTCTCTGATAACATAATGTGCATTGTACGTAGATGCCCTTTTTACTGTAGGAAAACTGTAGTCGTTGTGTTTCTCAAAACTGGCGGAAATTGACATAATCACAGATTGTACGTACTGAAATACATGCCATGATATGCCACAGTGTGCTGTTCCGTCCCCACCTGCCTGCACGCATTAGTCGGACACTCTCTATAGAAGTGACATTTAATTGATTGTGCGCGTGTACAAATCAGAATGAGCCAATAAGCAAACAGCGCCCATGGTTTGTGCACTGACGGATGGAGCCAATAAGAGAGTATACCATCACTCACGATCCCCGCCCATGGCAGCGATCAAGCTCCAGGATTACGTAACTTTAGATAAACAGCGAATGCAATGAGGTAATTAGACACGGTGTGACGTCAGTCGTCGTAGGTCTGTTGTTGTTGTTGTTGTGTTGTTGTTGTTGTTGTTGTTGTTGTTGTTGTTGTGGCTCACGAATATCAAAATTTGCATTAACATAAACATAATACTTTAAAATTAATTTCACAACGACTTGGACATTTTCTAGTAACACGGAAATAATGTTACCCACACGTATTCACGTTATACAAATTCCTATTGCATTGCCTCTATCCTCGGACGATGGGATAAATATGAAACCTTTATAATTGTATTGCTTGTTGTCTTAAATGCCTAGGCTGTCATGATGAACGGACGTATAAATGCCTTGTTACTTTTCCTGTGCTGTGCTGCGGTCACAGCTGACTTAGAGTCAGGTAATGTAATCTTTCAAGTCTGAATTAAAGGCTCATATTGCCCTGAAATTCTCCAAAATTTAATCTATGTTGTGAGTATTGTACAAAATTCTACCATAATATTTTAATATTTACGAAGAAATGTGGAAAAACCCGAGCATTGACACTCGGACATTCAGACTGACGATGCACATTTTGCAGCCTGTTCAGCAACCAAAGCGCTATAGACCAAGGACACCAGTCAGAATTCCAACGGTACGAGTTTTCATATGATGCGCGATATGGGGCAGAGGGCACCCCCCCTCTTTTGTGTTGGTCATTGTGTTCCCGGAATCTCATAAATTCTTTTCAGATCTGGGGGGGGGGGGGGGGGGGGGGGGGGGGGGGGGGGGGACAAAAAGGGGGCACCCCTCTGCTCCATATCGTGCTGGGTATATGGCCGTGTACAATATTATAGGCTATATTTCAATCATCTTTTCAGTCATAGCAATTACGACGAACACTTTGTAGCCTAATTGGGCGCATGCCAGGCAATGTGTCCCTTTAACTCAGGAACAACCATCCAATAGGAAAATGAATTTTTAAAAGAATGTCTGGAATTTTTCGAAAGATCTTTAAATATATGTTTTCCACATGTAGCCCTAATTCAAATATTAAAAGGATCTCCCTAACCCAGGGGCAAATTAGATAGAGCCGCTTAAGCAGAACATTTGCTTAAGCACAACAAACTTGCTTAATTAATAAAAGCAGGTTACCAGCCAGAACTCCATGTGATGTATATTGCTTGTGACTGGTATTTAGATGTTGTTTGCTTAGGATGACAATCACATGGAGTTTTGGCTGGTAACCTGATTTTACAAAGCAAGGTTTTTTGTGCTTAAGCAATTTGTGTACTTAAGCAGCTCTATGAAATTTGCCCCAGGTTATCAAAGCGTGGTTAGTTTTAAAAAGGTACCCGGTAGCTTTAGGTTTACTAAATTGTTAAGTGTAGAACTTACTTATGACGTCCGACGCCTCATAAGTCCGAAAGAATATCATTCCCAACCAAATATAAGCCCATAAGTCCAACGCTTATAGGTCCGACGCCTCATAGTTTAGACGCCTCATAAGTCCGACAATAAAATTTACTTTTATTTCGGTCCATAAGTCCGACGCCTCATAAGTCCGACGCCTCGTTTGTGCGACAGCCATTATTAATTAATACAAACATCGCGTAAAATGTCAGAATGTTAGCGCCACCAAGTGTTGGAGTTAGAAATTACACATTCACATTATGCACCACGCCCCCCCCCCCCCCATCCACGGGACTTTGACGCCAAATACACATTGCCGAACTAGTTAGTTCATGCTATACACACAGGCGCGGATCCAGGAGGGTTGGGGGTCGAAACACCCCCCCCCCCCCCCCCCGCTCGTTGCCATTTTTTTATTTTTTGCTTGTAGGGTCTACGCCTAAAGTTGCAAACCAGAAACCCTAGGCCCACATGTCGTATTTTGCCTATGGGTAAGAACAAAACAAAGAGGTTAAATGGCGCCACCAATGGTGAGAAGGTGTGTCAGCCCCCCCCCCCCCCCCCCCCCCACCCCCGCTTGTAAAAAAACATTCGCAGACGGAACATTTTGTGAGTCACCTTTCTGGGCAAATTTCAGAACCCCCCCCTCCCCCCCCCCCTCCCCCCCCCCCCCCCCGCAAACAAATCCTGGATCCGCCCCTGACACAGTGCGCCCTCTCATGTTCGTATAAAGTAGACAACCTCGCTCACATCGTCGTATAATTTTTGGTAAAACTTGTTCTTGCCTTGTCGGACAAATGAACCTTTCTTTGTAACGGTCAATAGCTCCGACACATCATAGGTCCGACCCCTCGTTTGTCCGACGTCGGACATAATGAGGCGTCGGAGCTATGAGGCCGCATACTCAAATTGTCCAGAAGTCCGATGCCTGATAAATCCGACGCCTCATAATTCCGAAATTTCGGACTTATGAGGCGTCGGACTTATGAGGCGTCGGACTTACGATGCGGCCTCTATACGTCGCGACAGACAATTACAACAAATTGAAGTATAGCCACACAAGAACATTCTAAGGCCGTGGCTATAATTATCACTGATCATCGCTATTGCATAAAAATGATAGGGCATAGACTGTTCGAGCTGAAGCCGACCTCCGCCATATTGCCACTCCAAAAACAACATGATTGCCAACCTTGTAGCCATCCTGGTTTTGAGGTGTACAAAATGTGAAGTTAATAATTGGCGAGGCACCTTTAAAGAGTAACTATGTAGATTATTTATGGAGATCAGTGCTATATAAATGTCACACAGTCGCCCCGGTGTGATTTTGTATTGAAAGTGTTACATGATTTGACAGCTTAAACCTCATTGTGATTTTAGGCTCTGGGTTTAATTTTGGATCCTCCATTTTTTTTTGGGGGGGGGGGGGGGGGGGCTGGAAGGGTTGGGTGGTAGCAAATCACAAAAAAAACAATCAGAAAAACGCGGTCCCTCTTCTGTTGCTGTGTTTAAAATAGTTTGAAAATGCGGGGGGGGGGGGGGGTGCGCAGGGTTTGATGTGGGGCGATGGTTCATTTTGAATAAAATAGAGGACACACGTTTTTTTGTGTTAACTGTCCATTTTTATAAGTCACTTTCTATCGCCTCCTTGGTTTGTCTTGCATGTCATATAAAGCTATGCTGCAGGTAATAGATTTCAGACAGAAAATCCACATTCTGGATAAAAACAATGATACTAAGTGATAGTGACAGTTAAAAAGAAAGTTGGCGAAATTCCCCTGCCCTCCTGCCAGACACGCTATTATGTATAACTTAGTAACGTCCTACCCAATCTTCTGATATTGCGTTGCAGGCTCAGACTACAGCTATGTCCTTCAGCACTACAAACGGTTCTGGGATCGCCTGGACGACAAAGAAATCTCGAGGATGGGGATCAAGATGCGAACCTCCCGGACCACGCAGCATTTCTTGAACCAACCGCTTGACCACTTTGAGGTGCAAACATCGAGAACGTACCAGCAGCGGTACCTTGTGGTCGACCAGTACTGGAACAGAACCGACGGACCGGTATTTCTGTACATCGGCGGCGAATGGACTCTTACAGAGCGTGAAGTTACAAATGGTAGTTGATTCTCCGAGCCCACGCCGTCCCCTGCCTCCCAAATTTGAAGTCATTTATTTAGCTACTTTGCCGCATATCCATGTTGTCCTCATGCGAACCCATCGCCACCGTTTTCACGAAGGGACGGGCATGTCAAAAATGATTTTATTTTGTTTCAATTTAAATTTTCACTTTTTTGGTGATTAACGTCGTGCTTGACCATTATCACTTGCTTTCATGAGCAACAGTTACTTAATTTCTTAATTAGATGAACTGCCCCTTGAATATGTACAAACATATGGCACAAAGATTTGTAAACCCTCAGAAACGCACACCACATAAAACGACTCGGGCACTCCAATTGGAGACTCCGGAAGGCAGTAAATCAAAACATGGACATCAAACAGTCGCAGACAGCAGGCTTTCTCATGTTGGAAACAGCTGTTGTTTACATTCTGTCACTGGGACAGCAGTAGGATGATTGATAGTTTCCACTATGTAGACCGGCTAGACGGCTATACTCAAAGACTGGGGTTTGTACATAAAATAAATGGGGCTTGGCTAGAGGCCCAGATTTCTCATGGTCGGCCTGACTGGTGAGTTAAGTCAACATTAAAGGTGAATATAGAAGCTCAAACTTGGGGTTCGATTGAGAATTACATGGAGTTTGAGCGGAATTGGCCCAAAGGTGTTTAAGTAATAAAAAAATAAAAAAATGTGCCTTCCGGAACCTCCCCAACGCATTTCGCAGGGTAAAAGTAGGTCAACAGAGATTTTCGTTTTCACGAAGGGACGGGCATCTTTAACTAATTAATTTTGCTAATTAAGCGCTGTGTTTATGATAGGTACCGGGGTTATAGAACAATATAGCTCTCTACGAACCACATGAGTGTTTTTTCTTTGCATAAAATTATCTTAATGATTTACTTTTTGCAGTTTTAAAAAGGGAAGAACTCTAAGTACGCGGTTATCTCGAAATGTGTTTTTCTTAAAAATCGACACGCCCGTCTCTTTGTGAAAACGGTAAAGCCATGAGGTTGGTCTACGTTCTTTCTATCATCCTACCCTCTCCGTAAGTGTGACGTCATACCGATACGGAAGCGAAGGCTTAACGAACGGAATACGCACAATTATAGGTGCAGGCGCTGTTCATACAAGTCCACATGTTTGGGGCCGGAAGTTCAGCTGCATATAGTTGTAACAAACGATCTAGAATTTTCTTTCAGTAATCAAAATAAATGTTCCAAATTGATCTTAATGACGTACATTAAATTGATAATTTGTTATCAATCCATTATTTAGTAATTTATAAATCTTTAAAGTCCCTGATTCCGTTGCCTTCCAAAGGCCACATGGTGGACATGGCTGCGATGTTTGGCGCCCTCATTCTTGGAGTGGAACATCGATTCTACGGCGAAAGTATAAACGAGGATGGCATGGAGCTTGATCAGCTGAATTACTTGTCCAGCCACCAGGCGTAAGAAGTGACAATTGAAAACACATCCATTTCATCCGTAATGTCACAGGGATCAATTGTCTTGTAATACAATTTCTTAGCACTTATATTTTTATGAAACAAGTCAGAAAGGAAACGGATATCACAGGGCATTTATTGGTAACCTGAAAGAAGTGACAATTGAAAACACACCCATTTCATACGTGATGTCACAGAGATGCGCGACGCAAAAAAGTAAGTGCTAAGCAATTTTATTACCAAGACAAAAAAATACCTTGTAGTAAAATTTCGTAAAACTTATATTTTTATGAAACAAGTCAGATAACCTGATAAGTCAGTAAACCTGATAACCTGATACTGATATTAAATCACGGGCGGTGATCCCGGGGGGACGGGGACTTGGCAGTGACGGCTATGGCAGTGTCCACCCCCCCCCCCCAAAAAAAAAAAAAATTCACAAATATCATATACATTTTATGGGTCATTGGCTTTTACATGCACCAGAATGCACCAGAATACACACAAATCAGCACACTTTTTTTCAACAATTTCCCAGGATACACAAGAGACACCGAGTACAAAACGCTTAACAATTATTGTTGATTTGTTGCTTTTTCATTCGTCCACCTCCCCCTCCCCCCAACCTTGACGAGAAATCACCGCCACTATGTGGAAATAACAATTTTTTTCCCTAAGCAGATTGTTGTTATAATCTAATGAAATGAAGACTTTCAACAACAAATCCCAATATTCTCGGTTGCATTATGACAAAACATACCATAACGAAATTCGTACCAATATTCCACGGACGCGATATGGCTCAATGAAATAGTTTGCAGTACCAATTAACTGTATGCACGGATTTGATCTGGGAGAAAAGCTGGTGACAACCGGTACGATAACAAAATGCTCCTTTGCATGAAATCCACTGTTACTGCCGATGCATACATTTGTCAAATGCCGCTATAGTTTGTATTTTATATGACTGCAGACGTAGACCAAGACTCCTGTGTATTGAAATACTGATAATGTGTACGGTATTAAGTTGGTTTTAAGGTGAACATTGCTAAGCAAATAATTATCTCGCTTAGTAGCAACTTATTTGCTCCTGTAGCTATACAAATAGACTCTTATAAAATGTATCAATCTGTGCACAATAGCAATGGAAGATCACAAACAACCAGATAACATTGACCGAAAATATCTTTTTCACCTTATGTAGGATCGCTGATCTTGTTTCGTTCCATGCTTTTGCGACTAAACAGTTTAACCTTACCGAGAAGACTATCTGGATTAGTTTTGGCTGTTCCTACCCCGGGGCGTTAACAGCTTGGTTTAGGTTGAAGGTATGATTTTGTATTTAATATTCAAATTGTCTAGGGTGAAAGCCTTTTTACAACACAAACGCTAACACAATTTCAAGATACTTACTAATTGAACAGCACCGCCATGATCTAAATAACCCACCCCCGTTTTGCCAAATATTTTGAAGCCGGATTTATTTTCATAGGTCACCTTTTGGGATTGATTTTATAAAAAAAATCATTCCCCACATTTTTGGCAACGGATTTACGCCACTGTTCTTTTTTTCAATATCTCTCTCCATTGCATTTGATTAAAGGAACCAAAAATAATCATGTCTCACAACAACAACAACAACAACAACACAAACATGATATACATGCGTGTGTTTATTTGAAGTAAAAGGAACTTGAGTTCTTTGACATTTAGTCATGGAAAAAGGCGCCAATTTTGTTTGGTAGTAGAAGGATTAATGCTTTGCCAAAACAGCATCATAACAGTACAAAATCGTTTTGTTTTTTTGTAATAACCGCGTTGAACGATGTTTTGAAGAAGTATCGGTTGGAAATGGATCACAGGGAGCTTTTTATCAGGGAAATAAACTAAAACATGAAACCTTTAAGAACATGTTTAAAACGTTTGATTTTTTGGAGGCACAACACTTTGGAAACATCTCTGTTTTGTCACTGATGGTACCAGAATTTGGCTCATGAATAATTACCATTTCCAGTATTCATTTACATTGTTTGCAGTTACTCTCTAGAATTGTCACCAATGCCCTGGAAATATATATCGGAGCAACCAAGGCACTGCAGCGGAAGTAGTTTTTTCGTATTTTTTTAATTACTAAAACATCTTTGGGCCAATATTGCTCAATTCTTTTTTGAACTCGAGTTGAAAGCCATATTTCGAGACTGTGCAATTAAATTTAACACAGAGGTCACACACCGGACATGCCAGCTCTGAGAAAGTAAGCCCTCTGGCATTTGTTTGGCTAAGCCACATTCAAGTGTGTGTTATCTAATGCCTTTGTGGTCGGTATACACAAAGGGTTTCCCCCTGGGTAGACCGCCATAGCAATCAATCATTCTGTCATTGCCCACGTTTCTGAATGGCAATAGGATGGTTGGTGTCTGATCCAGAAATAGCATCAGTGTACTCCTGGCTGGCCTTACCCGTAATGCAATAATACTTCCGCTGCAGTGCCTTTGTGTCATCGTGTATATTTTTGTACAAGGATGCTTCCAGGGTTAACAGAGGAGACAGTCCGACAGGTATTTATGTCATAAAAAATTTAATTATTCTAAAATTATTTCGTCCCGATCTTTTGACAATTCAGTATCCCCATTTGGTGCACGGTGCTGTGTCGTCGTCTGGACCCGTGCGCGCTCAGGCGAACTTCCAAGGCTACAACGACGTAGTCGCTGCCGCATTCGGAGACCCGGTCGTGCTGGGATCAGAAAAGGTACGTAGCTAGACCTTTCTTTCTTAATCATTTAGCCTCTTATAAGTTTGATACGTACACAAAAATGTCCTAAAGGTGTTTGCACTACTGAAGAAAATGTTTGATATAAAGTGGTATAAACATAACAGTTGTCATTTACTCCGTGAACCTATGCGATTTTCTACTTACAGTGGACAAGGAGGTTATCACGATGTGATTTCGACAAATCTCACCCTACTCTATTATAAATCACCTTGTCCCACCTTGACAAAGAGTACAATGTGACGTCTGGGTCTGGTAGCTTAAACCTTATTGTAACGTGCAAGGGCTCTGGGTATGATTTTTGATCATCATTCTTATTGTTAAAATTAGATCCACCTTATCATCCTGGCAATTTTTGAATTTTAATAACCTAACAAATAGTGTAAAATGCACTTGTATCATGTTTTGTTACATTGGTATTACACGCTTATTTTCGTCTTTCATCGTTATGGCATTCTACCATGGGGTGAGTGTTGCCGGAAAGAATAGGTCAACTGTCTCCCCTGTGCCAAGTGGGTAGCCTGTGCAAGAGATAGATTCATGCTGCTTTTACGTCTTCTGGTCCGTGGCCTTCCAGACAACTTCAAGACAACTGCTGATTAAGAAGCTTTGAAAGCTGGCTCTTGAGTGTCAATCCTCATTACATGGCCAAACCAATTCAGCCTTTGCCTCTCTAAAAAACTTGTGACTGGTTTGACACCAACCATTTCTCTGACAACATCATTCCTAGTTTTGTAGCTCCTTTTTGTTTACAGACTTTCTGAGGCATTAATTTCATCTCACAGGTGGTGACTTTCCTCTCAACTTTATTGTTGGTTGTAAAGTTTGAGCTTGGTACATATAAAGGTGGGTGTGAATATCTGATTTATCAGCTTTTTCTTATTGCTGACTGACTTGTGGGAGATGATTGGTGTCCTTGCTCCATTTACACTGTTTGCTTTCTGACATCTAATCTCTATCTCCCGAATCATTCTCCCATCTTCTGTATACATGATTCCCAGGCACTTGAACTCAGTGCACTGTTTCAGATGCTCTCCGTCAATGTACAAATGATGTGCCTTCTTTTGTCTGCTGAGTGCTGACAAATTGTTTCAGTCTTTGCAATACTGATTTTCGTGTTGCGCTTTGTGCATGCTTTGTTTAGGCTGTTAAGATGTGGATTGCAGACCTTTTTTCTAACTAGTGAGCGAGCAGCAAAGAGTAACTCGTTTAGCTTTAATACTGACATTGCTAGGATTAGCTTCCTTCGCAATTTGTCCATGTAGACATTGAAGAGTAATGGTGACAGAACACAGTTTTGCCGCACATCGCTTCTGACCTCAAACTGTTTGTTAATGCTTGTTCTGGTTCGAACTGCACACTGGGTGTTTTCGTTGTCTAGCAGCTGCCCTCTAACACCATACTCTTCAAACATCTCCCAGTTTCTCTCAGTGTCTTTGACCCTGTCAAAAGCTTTTTCTTGTTCAATGAAAGCTAAGTGGAGCTCCTTGTCAAACTCACCACATCACTCTGTAGCTTCTGATGGCAATCCATCAACTCCAACTGCCTTTCCCTTGGAATTGGTACGTAAGGCTTCGATTTCCCTACTTCAGTTTCCAGTATCCGGTTCTTGATGGTCTCTGTACTTTGGCTGAAAGGACTTGGAATTCTCAGCTTCACTGTTTTGGTTCAATGAAGTGCTGAAGTATTCTTTCCATCTGTCCTTTATGATTCAGCATCATTAGTCAGAGGTTGGCCATCCTTGTCATTTATGATAGTAGAGGGGTCGAAAGGGTCCTCCCGTTGCTGGAAAGTCTTAACAGACTTAAAGAAATGTTTGGGTGATGTCTTGCTCTTATTGGACAAATCATTGCCAAAGTCTTTCCATGCGTTGTATTTGGCTTCATTTACTACTTTCTTTGCTTTCTTTTTTGTACTTGCTTGTGAGCTTCATAATCTTTGATTTCTGCCATATGTTAAAGGCTTGTTTCTTTTCTTTGACAATGTTTTTCACCTTGTTATTCCACCGTGCCGTTGGTATACCTATTCCTTTACGTTGTATTCCACGTTCAATTCTTATAGTTACAGTCAGAGAATCTCTGAACTATGACAATTCTTGCTCACTGTTACCTTCTTTATATTTTATTGATTCATACATCTTAGTCTCAATTCTCTTGCACAACTCAGCTTTCTTAAGTTGGTTTCATAGACAGGTGGACAGGGTTTTGTGCTGCGTGGTGGATTATTGGTAGTTCGGTCCACAACAACTGGCCTATGGTCTGAGGTTGCAGTGATATTAGGTATGACTTTGGCATCAGTGATGTTGTATCTGTCAGATAATCTGGTTTTTCCAGTTGTAAACACACGGACAAGTCATTCCACTTGTACCATGTATAGACTCGGCTTACTCGGTGTTGGAAGAATGTGTTGGCTATGTACAACCCATATTGAGCACATATAGTTCTAGAAGCAGTATCGCATTGTAGTTTCTGCTTTTCCTGTTATCTCCAAACGGCCCTAAATGAGACTCCCATGGTTGACACTGCCCGCCGAGTTGACAATTATTGAAGTCTACCATGACTACTAGGTTATCACTGTCTTTAACCTGGGATATTTCACCCGCTGGTTCTTCAAAGAATGCGTCTTTCTCTTCTTCCGATAAGGGTCGATGCATGACGCATAAATCTGTATGTCACAGGAAGCGGATATCGGTAGGCCTATGCCTCCGACAACCAGAGTAAAATGTAAAACAAAACTTCCGTCCTTTTCATTCTGTTAATTACCTCTGAATGACGTAGCCCCTTGAGAGGAAATGTACATCAAATAAAAAATATTTCAATACTCTATTGATTACCTGAAAAACCCGAATTTGACCTTACGACCTTTTTTCAGGCACACGACGACTTATAGTATTTACGATGATAGAAAATAACCAATGCTTTTGCACCCAAACGACGATAGAAAATCACCAATGCTTTGCACCCAAATGCCGAACACGCTTCGATCTATTTAAACAGAAATAGTGACATTATAAACAAAACCTCACATTTTACTAACCTCACCTGCAAAAGAACAATTATTGCAATCGACCGATCCATCGGATCTCCTCTTCACGCACTGGCCAATCACAGCGGACAAAGGTGACGGACGATTGTACGAGCGGCCGTGATTTGTCAATATGTCAAGGGCAGTGCTTAGTGGAGCAGACAGAGTTACCGTTATTTTCAATGTTTTTGTTCTGCAGTGCGTATCCCGTATCAGAGCAGCGTTCGACACTGTTAACACCATGCTTGCAAACGAGCAATTCACTCAACTTCAGCAGGCCTTCAATATCTGTCAACCTCTAACAGAGATCAACGACCGGAAACTTGCAGCAAGCACGCTGCAAAATGCGTTCATGAGTGCCGCGCAGTACAACACTGTATGTGGGAGTGATTCTAGAGTTGGAAGGCTTTGCAGAGTCATGACCAACGAGTCATACGCGGATCCATTCCAGGCACTGAGGACTTTCACTTACGTGGGTAGATTTGTTTGACTATGTTTTCATTTATCGTAGGCTGGTTTGCTTTAACTATGCCGTGTTGTCGTTGCTAAATACAGCGTTGCTAACCCTACTCGCAAATACATTTCTTAATGCCATCTTTGTCTTTGATAATACCACGCACCGAATCAACTCACAACATGGCTTAATTTCTACTACGTCGATCCAAGGATATTTTATGACATTTCATGATATTTCGTAATATTAAAAAGTGTTTGGATAGTAATATTGAAACAAAAAAGCCGTTTGGTAGCCTGGTAAATATAAGCAAAACCAATTCGTCGCAAATTTCCAACGAATAAAAAGTGTATGCGCATCACAGCACCAGTTTTGTTCGCTTCGTGTAGAATGACAGGGCACCTTTTGTTTCTAAATGTCGTTAAATAATCATGTTTATTTTGTTGAATGTTTAAGGCCTTATATTGGCAATGGAGATAGGGATAGCTGGAGACGATCCCGAAGCTAAAACGCCCTTGGCTGCAGGGTTTAAGAAAGGCCATGCAAAAATGATACTTTTCCTTAAAAAAGTTCGTCAAGAGCAACTAAAACACCGATTACAATTTTGACTTTTTGGACTTATCTGATAGTTTATGCCTCCCAAAACTAATATAACAAGTTTCATGAGTCTAAAAATACAATAAAAACATTGTTTTTGAGCCTTTGCCTTTTGAGCCACTTTGACTCGATTCAGAAAAGGCCGAGGTCAACTGCGTGCCGTTCGCGTGAGTGATGACGTATACGTCTGTACGTATTTGTTTGCATGATGATTCATGTGTAACACCACGGTAAACATATTTTAAAGTGTTGACATCTTTGAGAGACACATTTTGAAATGGGGTTGTAGGCTTGTTCTTGCTGAAAAGTTAGTTATGAGTCATACTTTCCTTTGTTTGCAGTCGGATTTTATTGGGACCTGCGCGGCGAGTTGTGTTTGAGCTGATGCTATACTCTAGTCTGGCGACTTTGCTTATGCAGCCCTCATAAGGACACCGCACCTTCTCAGAACTATACACACAATTTATGTTTATATAATGTACCATACTCAATCGCATGCAGCCTATACGGTACCGTACGTGTACAATGCATCGGTTGAGTCAAGCGAGCGTAGACAGGGAGACGGCCGGGGCTCTGGCTGCTCGAGCCGGCAACCACAGGGAACGTCGTGGTGGTCTGGGGCGCGTGAGTCCGGGACAGGATTGGAATGCTCGATGCCTTTAGAGTTGGAATGGCTCCAGCCTTCAAACGGAATTGTGCCTTCAAACCCAGCTGAGTTTTCATACTAACACTATCGTCAATACAGTTATTGGCGAAATGTTCTGCACATATTTTCGACCATTTCGACAACCGAAAATCAGATATTGTATTGTCTACAAAGCAAACCCACTGTCGCCTTTGAACTCCATTCAGCACTGGGAATCGCAGGAAGGTTAGGTCAGGGTTTTTGTCGCTGTTCCTCGTGCAACCCCCAACTACACACGATCGAGGCATAATGATTATCTCAGAACCATGCTCATACTGAAATATTATTTAAATTAGACAAAATACACGGGGAAACGGTGGAGTTATGTCGACAAAAACTCTTCCAGCAGCATCAACTCCACGTACGTACATGCACTAGTGTTTGGCTGCAGCATCAACCGACTCTAGACGTGTATGTCACGGGGTCACGTACATACATTTACATATACATATTGAGCTTTCGCGAAACAGAATAAATGGTTCAGAATAACAACCCTCTTTTTAAATTAAAATATCCCTCTCGTCTGCAAACTAATCTCCATCAGTTAAAAGAGTATTTTAAACTGTCGAAAAAGTCAAAATTGTAATCGGCGTTTTAGTTGCTCTTTCAACTTTGTGATGGCGAATGCGAATCGCCGGTGTTGTGATATTTCACAGATCAAAACTAAGCCTGTTCTCTGGACTTTTAAGTTGTATTTACGGGTAAAAAAGAAGAAAAAAACTCCGATGCCTTATCTCGTCACAGGTATACCTACCTAATGGACTGGCTAAAAAGAACGTTTTGTTTTAGTTTTTGTTTGGGCTTGGGCTTGTACGCCCACGTTGCAACCAGCAAATCAGAATCCATGTATGGGTCTTAATAAGCGTATACGGGCTATTTTATCTCCTATTGGTTGCAGCGGCCATGTATGTATTTTGATGAAACCAGAAGGACAGCAACAAATTAATAACACTTTTTTGAAAGTCGAGTTCCGTCCATTTCATGATTTGGGTATGAGGGGTTTTCGGTTGTGAATAAGGTATTAAGTCCATTAACCGTCAAGTGGAACGCCTTGACAAAGCATCAATTAAGCTGACCCCACCCGCCATTTCTTCATTTGTTGTGCAATTAAATATACTGATTTCTTTTCTTTTTCCCAAGGGCTACGGTCAATGTAGAGATGTATCGTACAGCAACTTCATTGAGTCCTACAAAAATGCAACCATTGCATGGCAGACCAAAGACGCTTCGCGGCCGTGGTTCTATCAGACGTGCACGCAATATGGCTACTGTGGGTGATTTGTTTCTGTTAAGCGTTTTTCCTTTTAGATACACTGTAAAAACAGTTGGTCGACATGGGTTGATATTGGGCAACAGATCAACAACCCAAAATCTTGGGCAAATTCTTCCCAATAATTGGTCCATTTTTACCTGAATTAACCAACAATGTGGTAAATTAATACCAATGTTGGGTAAATAACATTTGCCCAATTATGTTTTACACAACGTTTTACAGTGTATGGCAATTACTAAAGATAGCATACAACATCTGCGTTTGCTGTGATTTTCAGAAATGGATTTGGGGGTTAGTATTTTATAGCAAATACTTCAAACACTGACCTGTTTTAAGTTTTGTCTGCACACTGCAAAAACTGGGGTGTTAAAAAAAACACCAACGGTGTCAAATTTGATTCTTTCCCGGTATCTATATAGGACAACACCCATGGTGTTAATTGACATTAAACATTGGTATTAATTTATTCCAACACCAAACATGGTGTAACTGTATAACACCAGAAATCGGTGTTAATTTGCAGTATACTTGGTGTTACATGTACTCTAAAAATTAAGAGGCGTATTTTTACTGGAAATTCCAGGCAGAAAGTAAGTGCAAATTTATAGAAATGAATTAAGTGGGAACCAGACTAATTGAAATACACTTAATATACATTATTACTGTAGGGTGTACAGATGCTACGGTAACCAATTTACACGACAAAGTGGATATTGTCATAATTTAGCTTTATATTTAGCATTTTTTCCTCCATGCTAAGGTCATGGTTTCCATGAACAATTTCAATATTTGAATACAAAGGCGATGTAATGCGATTCTTTATTTATGTTTACACAAAATCTAAATTTTACCACAATTTAACGTGACTTTTGTGAACTAAATTTCCTCACCATACTAAACGAAGAAGTGATGCCGTCCAATCGGATTGCTATAGATCTTCGAGCATGCGCACGTTGTGTAACCTTTTAACCCCAGAACTATTTAACACCAAGTTATTCAAGTTTCTGCCTGCACGTTTGAATAAATTAGTGTTATTTTAACACCAACATAATCACCAAAACGTTTACACAAGTTTAGTGTTAGCAATTTAACACCAGAGTTTTTGCAGTGCATAGATGCTGAGAAAACAGAGAAAACGGAGGGGAAAATGCTGTTCTTGTAGTCTGGTTCCCTGACCCTACTTCTGAAAAAACGGAGCAATTTATAGACGTCAGGGAATTATCAGGTCGGGCAACTAGACTATTTCCAACGATTGTCGGCCGACAATCGCTGGAAATTGATTTTAAAAATTCCACTTTTCTTGAAAATGACAGCACACCGGGTGCCATGATTTCACAGGATGCCTGAGACTATTATTTACTTAGTCAAGTAAGGAATTTCATAATAATTCGTTAGTTTGTTTGTTTATATTTGCAAATATTGTATATCACATTCAACTTTTTAAAGTTGCCATATTAACCCCGATGCGGTTGCAAGAATGTAACTTTTGCTTTTGCTTTTCGGAGCAAAGTTTCAAAAATGAAAAGTTTCAAAATGGCGCCCACAGTTCAATTTCAGACTGTTCCATGTATTTTTATTGTTGTACTCAAACAGTCTTCGTAAAAGCGGCATTCAGCCTCGTCCGCGATGTATAAAATAAATTTTACATTGCGCAGCTACGCACTGTTTCGTGAAATGGATCGCAAGGATGTAGCGCCGCTGCGCAACATTTTTATAGCACAAATCCTACGTCATAGCGTAAGTTGCGCATGGTTTCGTAAAATCGGCTGCAGGTCTCTAATTGTTTTTGTGTCATCTTGCTGTGATGCTACAGATCGGACCTGTGACCAGGACACGAACTGCATGTTTTCAAACATCGTGGATCTTGAACTCTGGCTTCAAGTTTGCAAGGATCTCTTCGGTGTGGATGGTTCCAAGGTGTTAAACCATGTTGACTTCACCAACGAGTACTACGGTGCGGACAAGCCATGGGGCTCCAGGATAGTGTTTGCGAACGGTAAGTTTAATAAAGGGATAAAAGTGTGATGACCCGGTCTTTACCACGTCAATAACTGAGGAGGGGCGTGGCCGCTGTTAATGGACCGAGCCGAAGGCGAGGTCCATTAACAGCGGTCACGACCCTTCGAGGTTATTATTGACTGGTAAAGACCGGGTCATCACATTTTTATCCCCATTCTAAATGCCTTATTACAAAAAATGCAAAAACCTCCCGTAAAAAGGACAAAATGCAAACCTCCCCCCCCCCCACTTTTTCTCCCATTTGCTCAGTACAAAACACATGCGTACGTGTATATCGGCCTTGTGGGCGCGTGAAGGCGCTCCGCGCCTGTCTGTCGCGTGCGCGTACGCCACACGCACGAAATGCGTTTTTACGCGTGCATTAGCGTTGTCTTACATTATGAAGTTTACTACATCTTGTGCGCGCACCTACTACGCTCTCCCTGTTGCGTATCGGCTGAGACAGCTGGTTATGATAGGGATATTGAAGGATATTGAGGGATATTGAAACTCGCTGAGGCATTTATGAATAAGGAAATAAATATGTGCTGGGCCGGTTTTAAACGTACGTTTAAAACCGCCTTGGGGCCTGGGCGCTTGATAATGACCCGAGCCGAAGGCGAGGGTCATTATCAGCGTCCAGGCCCCAAGGCGGTTTTAAACGTACGTTTAAAACCGGCCCAGCACATATTTATTCCCATTCATAAAATACCTTTTTGTATAATTAAGCAAAAACCACCGATTTTTTTTTAATTTCCAATGATTTTGTTCAATTTGTTTTACCTTGGTTTGTAAAACACCCCTTCAGCTATTTAATGGTTCGTGCCACGCGCGAGTAGTGGTAAACATGTCCTTATATGGAAATTGACGCGTGCGCGACGCGCTCGCCAGGTGGTGCAGAACGCAGCAGTGCCGGTGTAGCGTGAAATTATGGACTCTAAATACGGACGCATCGGTAGTATTGCGCTTGTGTTATTAGGAGAGTGACTGGTCGCTCGAGTGTTCAACCAATAAAATGAACCAGATTTTGTAGGACTCTACATTTCGTGTGACACCGGAAAAAATGTTTAAAACCGCGCCGTGTTTAAACAACTTCCAGCCGTGTTTAAACAACCGTTTAAACACACCCACGTGACAGGCTCTCGAGCAATAGGGATAGTGAAACTCGCTGAGGCATTTATGAATTGACTTTCAATGATGGTCATTTAAATTGACTTATTTAAAATAAATGTTTTAAGCAAATGGTGCAATGGTAAAACAAATTATCGATTTCAATTTTAAAAAATCTGATTTGAATACAAAAAATCTGATTGTTTTGAATAAAAAAGAAATTCTGATTTTTTATTAACCCTGGTTTTGAGATTTCAATAGGGACAAAGGAGAATAAAAGAAGGAAAGTAAAGTCTACAATAGAGGTACCCCATATGGGTGCATATGAGGATGTGTGCCTGAATCAGAGGTTTGAAGAGACAAAGTGAAGTCGGTCATGGTCAGAGATGGCTCAAAATGTTTTTAAGTAGGAGTTGCATTAAAAGGTAGCATACAACAGTTGCCTTTGCCGTAACTTTCAATAATGAATGGATTTGGGGGTTAGTATTTTATAGTAAATACTGAACACTCACCCGTGTTTAAAATTCTGTGTGCATGGATGCTGGGAAAACAGAGAAAAAAGCCGCTGTTCTTGTAGTCCGGTTCCCTGACCCTATAGTTAAGACAAAACGGAGCAATTTATAGACGACAGGGAATTATCAGGTCGGGGAACTACACTATTTCCAACGATGGCCGGCCGATAATCGCTGGAAATTGATACAAAAATCACACTTTGTTAGGTGCCATGATTTCACAGGATGCTTGAGACTATTGTTAACTTACAGTCAACAAGGTATTTCGTAATAATTCAGTACTTTTGTTTTTTGAGGTTTGCAAATGTTGTAAACACCTCAATAAAAGTAATCCCCCCCCCCCCCCCCAAATGAATCTTTGTATTTCCTAAGATGTACACATGATTTCTATTTACCTTGGTGGAGATCATCAGTGGGACCCATGGTACAATACTGAAACTGAGTAGCTCATACATATTGTAATGCATGAATGGGCAAAGTATAAAGGAGATATTGACACCAGACAAAATTAGCAAAATGTTTTCCACAGTACAAATTCTATTCAGGACACAAACTACAGAAATTGGTACAATCTGATCCATTTCTTCAATAGCGTGTGTATCTACCGCGATTTTGTATCACCTGACGACATCGATCATGCATTGTATGGAATAGCAATCCACTTTTCCTGTAACAAATGTGGCCGGCAAGTCAGCAGCTGTTGTGTGTTCATCAACTCTCTTATGTTCAACTGCCCGCTTTAGTTGATCCCACAAAATAATGTTCTATGGGATTCAGATCTGGGGAGTTGGCAGGCCATACCCTCCGTTCAATTCCATGGTTGTCTGAAAGCTCACCGACCACTCACTGACTGTTCATTATGTTCATTCATGCATAATAGTACAATGTAGGTATGGGCTAGTCAGTGTTTCAGTATTTGTTCCATGTGTCCCACTGATGATCTCTACCAAGGTTAATTAAAATCCTGTGTACATCTTATGAAATATAAAGATTCATTTATGGGGGAACCTACACTGTAAAAACAGTGTTTAGCAAGTAAACACTTCTAAACACACATTGCTATCAGTTTGTAAACACGTTTACATACTAAATATGTTTAGCGTGTTGACGGATGGTGTTTAGCCATTGAACACTGATGTTTAGGAATTGGACACGTAATGTTTAGCTTCTAAACATGTTTAAAAACTGATAGCAAGATTGTGTTTAATTGCTAAACAGTTTTTAGAGTGTACTTTTGTTGAGGTGTTTCTATTTTCGGTACCCTGTGCAGACATGAGGACAATAGAGGACAAAAGAGTGAACAGTTCTCCACAATCCCCAGGGAAATTCTAAATAGGGGGATGTCTCCACAAGGAATAAGGTAGAGGGTCTATTGGGGTAGGTGTATATACAGGATCAAAGGAGAAGACAAAGACATGGCTGTACAAGGATGCAGATTTAAGAATGTGTGTTTATATTACCTTTAATGTGTGCATTCTCTTTTGTGCAGGTGATTTGGATCCATGGCACGCCCTAGGCGTTAAAGAGGACCTGGCCAACTCGATGAAGGCGGTCATGATCAGGGGCGCCTCACATTGTCAAGACGGAAGCCCATCCTCGCCCTGTGATTCAATCGCGCTCAAAGCTGGACGAATCGTAAGGATTTTTGTTGTGTCAATCCGTATTTTGTACATGCGTTTACAACTGTAATTGGTTCATAACCCATTCCCATATCTTTTTGAACGTGTCTTGTGATGGTTTCAGTAATTCCTTACATTTAATATGCTGATGTAAATGTATGTGTTCACGAACAAAGCTATTAAATATAGTGTAGAGCTATCAAAGCAGACCGGAGCTCTTGAAATACATTCATAATGTTTCACTTTTCGTTGTTAATATATTGCTTGGCACACTGTTGTGTGAATTTCTTTTTGCACAAACCAATGCAAATAATTGGTTGAGTTACCTAAATGCAGCGAGATCCTTTTGTGAAATCACATTAAAAACAGGCCTTTTGGCAAGGCCTTTGCGGCCTTAGGCAAGTTGACCGAATGGCGAAGCCACGAGTGGGAACTACCATACCATGATTAATGTACAAGCCGAGTGACCCAGTCACTTTGGAGAAGTCGCTGTTGAATTCCTCATAAGTGCAATGTCATTTAATTATTTATATTTATCATGCAAATAAGTTGTCCATGGGAAATCTAATCAATCCCAGCGCAGGGGTAGAGCTGGCCCACGACGTCATTTAATCCAAAAATAGACACAAAATGGCGTCCGCGTGGACACGAAAATGTTAACGTAAAATGGCGAAAGTTGGTAGTTGCAGCCCCTCTGAAAGCTAAACCAATGGTCCATGTTGATATATCACAACTGCCGGTTAGCTAATCAAAAGGGGAAAGTGGGCCAAAACCGCGGTACTCAATCGGTGGCAGAATCATTGATGCTACAAGCATGTGTGAACCTCATCGCCGTAGCGTTACGACGATATGCTACTCACAGTAAATACTAAATTACATCATACAAGCCGTATCGTTGATGTCATTAGTTGGAAATTCTCTATCCATTAATATTGTTTAGATAAATTATCATTAAAAAAAATCTGATTTTGTTTATTTCAAAGATGATCAAAGTCGTCGTGACTGCTCCATGTCTCCGCTAAATTTGTTTTGGGATTTCGCCGCTTGGTCAAATGCCCAAAGAAATCACACTTGCGCTGCATAGTTCATTAATTTGCATACATGTACATGTATCTTTCCTCTCCTAACGCCCAACTCCTCTCAATCTCCTTCCTACAGGACATAGAAAACGAAGTATCGAAATGGCTGCAGAATCCAGCCCCGACTCCAGAAGACTGCTCGTCATCAGCAAACAGGCCGCTCTGGGGTTACTTGCAGCCCGTTCTCCTGGTTCTCGGACTCTCCGTGGGTAGATGCTTCAAGCGCTAGCTCGTTTGAATGAATAAAGGAACTTGACGGACCCTGGACTGTACAAGTACGACTGTAGGCATATATGAAGTAGGCCGCTTTATGATAAACAAAGCTCGATTTTGTCAACGAAGAAACTGGTAACCAAATTGAAACTTTTCACTTTTTAACGCAACATTTTCCTGAGAATACAGCCAAAGCGGGAGGCAAAGCGGAAGGCAAAGCGGGAGCCACGTATGAATTTATTCAACACTGAAAACTTAACTAAGAAAACATGGTATATATCTACGCGAACACGCCAGCAGTCGTAATCCCAGATAGTCTGGTTCCCTGACCTGAAGATTCCCTGACGTCTGTATATTATGTCTAAAACGGTTTAAAATAGATCATGACATGCAGTGTTAGTCCGAGTGACCTCAGTGACATCATTCAAATGTAATATTCTTACAAAATCCAATCGGAAAAATACTGCAAGAGTGTTACATTGATTTTTCAGTTTTTATATATAATTGAGAATTAAAATTCCAGGATCTGTAACGGGCCTGACAGACATTGTGTTATTGCGAACATCAACGTTAACAGCTGAATGTTACCTAAAGCAAGTTAGGAAAACCGCGGACATTTTCGGAAACTGGCAGAATTCTGCCAGCTTTCGTCACGTGACATTGGCGGCTGCCGGACGTAATATTCATCAGCAAACGTAGAAAATAATAGCATTATACGAGGCGCGATCAAAAAGTTCCGAGACTGCGCCTATAACAAGCAAAAACCGTACGTGATTAAAATCTGGCCGCCATCCCCTTCATTCAAAGTAGTCTCCTTGTTCAGCAATACCCTGCTCCCAACGCTCCTGCCACGATTGGAACGCTCCCTGGAAATCCCGTTCCGTAAGCGCGTCAAGCACCATCTGCGATTCGCGCTGGATATCCTCCACAGTGTCAAAACGGCGACCCTTGAGCTTGAACTTCATTCTGGGGAACAGAAAGAAGTCGCAGAGAGCCAAATCCGGCGAGTAGGGGGGTTGAGGAGCGACGATTGTGTTGTTGCAGGCAAGAAACTCGCGCGTTTTCAACGCGCTGTGAGCGGGCGCGCGTTATCATGTTGGAGCACCCAATGGACCGATCCGGCCTGTCAATCAAACAGCACACATTGACCAATAGGATTACGACTTTTGGTTAGCAACAGTTGCTACAGGCGTAGTCAGCCAACCGTATTTTTTCAATAAAAGTGGGCAGTTGGTAAAATTCGGAGGTAGCCGGAGCTTACCGGAGGTAGGTTTATATAGGCCTACAATGTTTTCTAGCCTTACAAATTGGTTACCTGTTAATAATATCCACTGATATTATACCATTAAATACAAAAGTAGTCATTCTTTTGCTTGGTCAGTAGAAAGCACAGAAGTATATAATATAATTTAATTAACCAGAAAACGTAAGGAGTCTTCTTTATTTTTAGACTATAATATAATTGCGTCGTAACATCCACGGTTTATTTTATTCCAATACTAACTTACCCAGCAACACAGCTACATCTACTTTCTGCAACGAGCCCGTCCTTTCCGAAACACAAATTTAAGCAATGTAGCGTGTCACTCTTCCTCATGTTTCGATAACATTTCCCCGCAACAGCAACTTGACCATCCTTCATAACTTCACCAAAAAAAAACCTCCTTAAAATAATTGTAACCCTTAACTTTCGCCCGCTTGCTAATTTTGTCCCCGCCTAAAGAATTTATATCCACCGCCTTTAGCAGAACACCGAGTCGCAACGTCGACATTGTGCACGTATTTGTCCGGGTCGCCGTGCGTTACACGTAATGTTTGTGTACTTGAACGTAAAGCTTGGCCGAGGTAATGGCGTCGCCATGCCGTTGCTAAGGTGGGCGGGGCTTATGGTCAAATCCGGATCGGTTCATTGCCAGCGCGCCACAGTTCAGGCCGTTTGCGCTGAATGTTCTCCCTCAGACATCTCAGAACGGTGCAGTAGAACTGAGCGTTGACAGTCTGACCCTGGGGGAGGAATTCACGGGGTTGTGCACCGAATGTCAAAGAAAACGACGCGCCTTCTTCGGCTTGGAGACTGCGGGCTCCTCCACTGCGAAGACTGCTTTTTGGTCTCTGTGTCGTAGCCGTAGACCCAACTCTCGTCACCGCCGATGATCCTCAACATGAAGTTTGGGTCATCCCGGGCCTGTTGACGGAGATCCTCGCAGAATTCGACACGGTGCTACCTCTGCTCGGGTTTCAGGTCCATGGTGAAATCGCAAATGTGCACGTACCAGTCACAAAAATGCGTGTAACACAGGTGCTGATGTTGATCAAGCGCTGTAACTTGGAATACTTACGAAAGTTATTGCTTTACACCTGCTGTATGCACAGTACTGTGCCATGCTCCGTTCGTTCGCAACAGGAACAGTCTCGGAACTTTTTGATCGCACCTCGTAAAGAAAAATCACTGTGAGCGCCCCCCCCCCCCCCCCCAACTGTAACATCCAGCCCCCCCCCCCCCCCCACTCTCCCTACTATGGAGACAACCCTGGCTATGCCGCTGGTATGCAGTGATAAATCACCATGACGTTCGTTCACAAAATTGAGTTCAGCAGATGTACGTACGCATGAGTACAAAATTGGACAGGAATGACACAGGTTAATTGATAATTCAACAATGGAAACCAATTTATTCTTCCAACTTTTTAAAAAATGCGAGAACAGTACAATAATTAACAGGAAAGGTAAACTCCAACTGCCGGCTGTTTTGAAATTCTGTCAACAAGTGTTTACAGAGAATCTATCTCTAAGAAATGACAGTTAATTTTACCTTTCTTTATCTTCCATTTAACTCGGACAATACCAAACATCTATCAACTGTATGTTTGAATAAGAATAAACACACTGCTTTAATAAAACAAGAACAAACTGTTGAACTGCAAATTCATCCCAAATTCATATCGGCATTTCCTTCTTCAGAAAATGCATTTAAAAGGCTAAATTTACTCACATTAAGTAGACCCTTTCGAAATTTGTTCATGACTGGGTTGGTGATTGTTTATTTCAATTTTTGTTTTAGTGCATTTATACATTTAATTTTTTTCACCCAGGACAATCCCGTTTTTGTTTTCTTTAGTTTAAAACAGTTAGGGTTGTAAATGAAATCTGTTTATGGCTAAAATCCTTTTTGCGGTGTATTTAAATGTTTTTTTTATCTGGTAGAACATTTTAATTTGGGATGCTATATCAATCCTCAGATCGCCTTTGGTCTATTCTTACGATTTAAACCTTTTAAAAAGGCAATTAAGAATGCACAATAATTGGAAATAATGCACACATGTATCAACTACAGAAGCACATGTAATCAGATTCCCTTTGCTTGTCAAGATTGTAACATGAAAAAGTAAAATCTGTTAATATGTGCAGGGAAAGTGGAAATATATATCGTTTTCCAACGATTTCCAGCTGGAAATTGTTGGAAAAACTGCCCTGTAGCCGTTAGTCAAGGCGCGCGTGGCTACCCGGACAAGTGGCGCGCCCCGGACATGATGGCGCCATGGCATATCCGGGGCGCGTCACACGCCAAGATAGCTACGTGCGCCTTGACTAAAGGCTATCATCCGCCCGACGGTTGAAAACGAGCGCTGTTTTTCTTTCGTTTTTTTCGACATCCAACAACGCAAAACTTTGAACAGGTCAGTCGAATGATATTTCCAATAACATACTAACCCCCAAATCCGCCCATTTCTTAAAATTGCAACAATGACCAATCATGTACACTGCCTTTAATTGGGAGCTTATTTGCTCAATTCAGAATTCTTCCGGCATTTGTATGATAACATCCTCTTTGGAAATAATTCCATACTTAATTATTCATCTTTTAAAATGTTTGTTGGCAGAAGGTGTAGGGATACAATTCATGTATCATTAAATCTAGGCTCTAGTTTGCATATACAATCTGACAGCCAATTACAATTCAGTTTCTCTACAAGTACGTGCACCATGCCCTTCTGTGCCACACAGACAACAGTGGTACACATTTATTTTCATATTGGCAGCATCACATCGTCATTAACAGATTTAAGATAAAAATATATTTGCTACAAATTCTGTATCAATAATTATTGAACGCTTTACAATAACATTATAAACGCTACCAACATGTAGGGAGAAAGAGAAGCAAAAAAAAAAAGAAGCTTTTCTACTTTGTCCCTATGACAGACAAAGACTAGGACGTAACACATCTAGACAAATATGAAACATAAGACAGTGACAATCAAAAGCTAAATTTAAATGGGATCGATCAAACTATATGAAAAAGATAATAATCAATCAGTACCGATATTTAAGCTTACACGTGCAGTTGTTGAAAGGTCTGGAAAAACGATAGTTCTAAATTTCTAGAAAAAGATTCTATTGTTCGAGACTCCTTCAGCTTCACGTTAAGAGTATTCCAAAATAATATACCCCGTGATGTTAGATTATTTTTGGAGAATGATGTTCTATTGAAATTAATATAAAAATCACCCTTTGATGCTCCACGCGTGCCATAAGAATGAACAGATGAAGACAAAGTAAATAAATCATTGAAATTGGTAGGGAGTAATCCACGTTTGTATTTATACATCAATTTGCCTAAATTAAAATTGTACAGGTCATTTAGTTTCAGTACTCTTAGTTCTGCAAATAATGGAGTTGTATGTTCCAGAAACCCAGTTTTTGTAATAGTTCTAACGGCTCTCACCAATGAGCAAACTAACCAAACCAAACGTTGATATTTAACGTTAATGTAATAATACGGCGAACATTAATGTAACATTGTTTATACGTTTGTATGCTATCTGGTTAGCGTTGAAAAGTGTTCCATTTAAATTTTACACTAACGTTGTTGTAATTTGTTAACATAACCATGGCAACATTGATCCAACAGAATATCAATGAGCAAACTCTCTAAACCGAAACGTTGATTGTATTCCTAAAAGTTAGTGAACCATGATGTTATAGACGACAACATGTTGCATGTGTAAACGTAATATGAGTACCAAAACCAAAACCAAAACCATTAAGATAAATGTGAACGTTCAGTGAACATTAATTCAACTTTCTTCCAACGCATACGTTTTCAGAATTACCATGCCAACGTTGATCCATAACGATATCAAGGAGCAATGTAACCAAACTAAAATATTGATTGTCAGCAATAATTTGGTAATCGCTAATGTAACTTTGTTTCAACATTCCTGTGCTAAAATATTCATTATTTAACATGTTAGTGTAGGGATGCCCGAGTTGCTGTTAATTATTATCATGTTTTCCCATGTTATTATTATGATTATCAATTTACCGTTCTCCTGTTTATTCACTTTACTGTATCTTCGGTGCCGCATATTCAGTCACAAATACTTACTGGAGTTCACACACGAAAACAAATGAACTTGAGCTGGTTGTAAACTTGGTACATAACTTGAGCTGGTTGTAACTTCGTACACGTAGTTCATGTGTGACATAACATTTGAAGTAGGACACTTTGTTTTAAATTTAAATGAGTAATAACACTTATTATATTTTAGTCTGTGCTGTGTTAAATTCCAACTATCGTAGACCCAGGTTTTCAAAACGTACGTAAAGTATTCACTTGTCATGAACTGTACGTTCTATTTCATACCTCCCAGACTACGCGGGCTGCACGGCAGTGTCTGGCCGATTTTTACAGGTAATTGTAGCATAATTTTGACATGATTTTTATCGCTTTTATTTCACAGAATAATGAGATCGTTATTTATCATAAACTCCCCTATTTTAACCGCTAATGATTATAGACTGGTTTAGGAGGAGATTAAGAAGTCTAAGTAGTGATTTTGTGAGATGATTTAGGTAGAACTGTGGCAAAATGCACGGGGGTTTCTGTTGCCCACGTTTGTACCCATGGCATGCACAGCGTGACCATGTGCGGTGCATGTGCACGGACGGTACAGTACACTGTTAACATAAGTTAGTCATTTTGGCTGATAAATAAGTCAAAATGACTAATTTAGATTAGTCAAGCCTAAATGACTAATTTAATCAACGCAGGACTAACGTAAAGGCAAACACTGACCAGTTTACGTTAGTCATTGCTGATATTTTGACTAATAAAAATTAGTCGCGCAATTTGAGCAAAACTATTTTTTTCCATTGCTTTTTAGTGAAATTTGCCGGGATTAAATTCTTTGCACTAAAAATAGTGTTGATTTTCAGAATTGTATACATTTGAAGCATGTTTGCAGTATGTCTTGAATAAATGATGACACTTTTCATTACCCAGACTATTCTTTAAACAGACTGTTGATCCCTTGTGGATTGTTTGACGAATTATTTATTATTATATTTGAATCAACGTAAAAAATTACAAATAATGGCGTAAATACGTGCCTTCACCGAATCGGTGATTCGTCGTGTGACTAAGAACACTATCTTAGCTCTTTGACTAAAAACAACTAGTAACACGAAAGTGATTAAAACCACGTCCGCAATACCGCGCGCTAAAAAAATCGGCAGGGCCGCTATTTTTCTAACGGACAGCGTATACAGTAGTGACAGTCAGTACATGTACGTTGTGCTCTGTCATTTGCAGCTGCGTTTCGCATAACCAGTATTTAATACGAGAATTCTGTTGAAATCATCCTGATGTTTGGTAACATCCTGTTCCTGTTGATACGGCTTTGGAGCTGTTGGATCTCAGGTAAGGCCTAAATCTTTTTACGATTGTAATTTTTGTCGTGAAAACTGTAGTGCTCATCCATTGTACATGTTGTAATACTAATAATAGTGATTCGTTTATGCAATGGAAAATTGCGTATGCTAGCTAGGTCTACATGTACTGTCATGTAGTAGGGTGTTATAATACAAAATATACGGATAGATTTTACTTTAATACCCCCACCAAAATCGGTTAGAAACAGCAAATCTTGGAAAATAACCATCCATTTGTGTTCATAATTATATAATAAACACTTGGCACAACTTTTAATTTTGAGAATTCTGTTGAGTGTTGGGACATTTTAGTGCAATATAGGGGAAGAAATTTGTGTTTTCTGTGTTAGGAAGTTCTTGGCAGTTGGCACCATGTATAGTCACTCCAAAGTGTGCACATACATGTCGATTTGTTTCTAATTTTTTACAGATTTTGCTGAAATAAATCTTGAAATAACAGGTTGTGCCACATGTTTAGACAGTTGTTGTCAAGGAGGGTTGGTTATTTTTCAAGATTTTGCTGTTCTTTACCGATTTTGGTGGGGGTATTAAACTTAAAGTAAAATCTTTCCAACCACAGTTGAAAAACCAAACTGGTTTATTGGTAAACTATGGGTCAACTCGTACCCGAGTCAACTCGTACCCGAGTCAACCCGTACCCCAAAATTTGCACCCAAGTCAACTCGTACCCAAGTCAACTCGTACCCATGGTACAATTGTGTAGGCCTCCCCTCGGGTTCGTTTTTTTTTTTTTTACAAATTATAAAACGGTTTAGGTAGGCCCTTAAACTTAAAGGGTTTGTTTTTCCTTTTTTCTTTTTACATTAAAAAAACCCGGTAATTTGGTAAACCTTAAAGGGTTCGTTATTTTAGGTTTTTTTTATGGTAATTGATTGGACGTATGTACACAAATCGAAAAGTCAATCATTATGAATTATCTAAAAATGGGAGAGGGAGAAGCATAAGAAATAGTATCATTCAGAATATTATAGCAGATAATAATTCAAACCAATGCAAAACAAACTAAATAATGCGACATTCTCCATGAAAGATGTTCGCACAGTTATCCGTTACCAGTCGTCCAGTTTCTGAGAAAAAAAAAGATGTGAAGTTTTAAATATTAAAAAGACAGTGGGCATATATGAAAACTTATTAAATACTAAATCATGCACAGAGAGCTAGGGAGTTGACTGTGGGTACGAGTTGACCGGGGGTACAAGTTGACCGGGGGTACGAGTTGACCCAAAATCGGTTTATTGATATGCGCATTATGGGCTTGTTTATTTTCTCCCAAATAATTGTTTTTGTTTGGGGGGGGGGGGGGGGATCTTGAGTGTTTGTAATATGCATACCCGGACCCATGTGGAATGTTGACAACTCAACCGTTGGCCGACTCGACCGTTTACCAAGTCGTCCGTTCCTCAACGGACGACTTGTCTCAACGGACGACTTGTCTCAACGGACGACTTGTCTCAACGGACGACTTGTCTCAACGGACGACTTGTCTCAACGGACGACTTAAATTCCCATTTGATGCGAAGGCGGTCCAGTTGTCTCGAGTCTAGTCGGCCAACGGTCGAGTTGTCCGAGCTCCCACATGTGATACATGCACATGATAATCATTATGCACAGACAACTCGATTGTCTGTGCATAATAAAAGACTAGTCGTCTGTTAAGAATATGCCTAGCACAGTTAAGTTGTCTCCATGTCAAAGTCTCAACGGACGAGTTGTAAAATGATAGTTGTTGCACTAGTCCAGTTGTCTCCACGGTCGCGTTGTCTCAGTCTGACATTCATAATCAGCATATGGATGAGGTATTTTTACACCACGGCACAGTTTGGATTATAAACAAAATTTGGCAGTATAATATGCTCGGTTATGTGAAAATTAGGCTTTGTTCACATAGTTTTTTATCATTGTCTAAATGAAGTGAAAAAACCCAAAAGTGTCAACCGATCCATCAGAAAATTATACAAGCTTACTAAAATGATTAAAATAGCTGTAAACATGTTCAATTCTGTTGTCCAGCATGTCTCTTCCTTTTTTGTAATTTGAACTGTTAAAAAACCTACGGTTGGCGAAAATTTTAAAAAGGAATGGCGGCCATCTTTAAATCAAAAAGTGCCTCCTTCCTTTAAAAAAAAAGAACCTGCACAATAAACTTTCTTTTTTACTTATAGCTACATGTATGGCATTTGTATGCTAACTTTTTTCAAAGTAACATGTATAACATGCCATTTGTCTATGATTTTATTTTACTCTCAGGTGTTCCACAACTGTGACGAGATCTCCAAGCCAAGTTGTGGAAGGATTCTGCCAGCAGAAAGCTCTCAGTCCTGCTCCCAGACAAAAGCCACCGGAGGAACTGCTCACTAGCTACTTGGTAGTGCAAGCTCTGGGCAGTGAACCACCCCCCCCCCCCCCCCCCCCCCCCTCCTTGAGAAGGATCATCCTCAGTGACTTGGCTGTGAAGGGGAATCTTTTTTCCCACCATTTGGCTAAGAGACGACACGAGTTGATTCTGCCAGCAAAATGTTCTCGGTCCTGCTCTCAGACGTTAAGCCAACAGACCAACTGTGTTGTAGCTACATGTACCCGGTAATGCAGGCTCGGGGCAGTGGACCCCCCCCCCCCCCCCCCCCCTTCCTCTGAGCAGGATCATCTGTAGCGACATTGCTGTCGAGGGAGAATCTTTTCCCACCATTTGGTCTAAGAGACGACAAGTTGATTATCAGTCGACCCCTCAGCCTAGAGCCAACAGAGCAACTGTGTTGTAGCTACATGTACCCAACAATGCAGGCTCAGGGCAGTGAACCATCCTCCCTCTGAGCAGGATCATCTGTAGCGACATGGCTGTGGAGGGAGAATTTTTTCCCGCTTTTGGTCTAAGAAATGACATGAGTTGTCCTCTTTGGGAGAAGCTGACACCTGGACTGGAACTCGAACCTACATGTACTAGATAATATCCTTTGGAACTGTTCGTACCCCGAGTGAGGGAGAAAGGAGTCTCAGAAAAATCCAGGCCTGGACTTTTATCGTGCATTTATATTATGTGTTAAATGGGACTTGAAGGTTTGCATGGTGGACATGAACAAAGTATGGAAGGTTTGCGGTATCACCATGTAAAATTTATCTTTGGCTTTTCCGAAATCTTTCGGAAAAGGCTTTGTTTTTGTTCTGATTTTTGGCTTTTCCGAAATCCTTCGGAAAAGGCTTTGTTTTTGTTCTGATTTTTTTGGCTTTTCCGAAATCCTTCGGAAAAGGCTTTGTTTTTGTTCTGATTTTTTTTTTTTTTCTTCTTCTTCTTTTAGTTCTGACCAAAATCCCATAGACTTTGTACACGAATTTTGTCGGCGGCACTTTAGGTCTTAAAAAACCTCAGAACCTAACCAAACTTACATCAAACGTAGACCCTAAGCTGAAATTGTATGTCGTAGAGTGACGTCGTGATGACGTCATCACGTGATTTTTTATGAATTCTTGAATTTTTAAAATCGTAACATTCTTTTAAATATATCTAGCGAACAAAACAAGATATTTTCAAAATTCTTTTTCTTATAGCTTTGGTATGTCTCAAAGATATGCCCTAAATTGCGAAAATTGTGTGACGTCATGATGACGTCATCAAAAATGTGTTCTTTTGTTAACGCATGTAAGGGTCAATCCGATTACAAAAATGTATATATTGAATTTTCCTGTACCCAATTCCAAAATTTCATGATCGTGGCTCACTCAAGTAAGAAATGACAGCCATTTCAAAATTTAGACCAAATTCAATATAACACAAAGGAATTCTGGGACGGGCTGATAACCATGGCTATTATGAGCTTGCTGTTTATAAAAGGGGTTGATTTCTAGTCTTTTTTCAAGTCGCTGAATTTTTGAAGTTTTAAAATCGTAACATTCTTTTCAATATATCTAGCGAACAAAACAAGATATTTTCAAAATTATTTTTGTTACAGCTTTGGTATGTCTCAAAGATATGCCCTAAATGGCGAAAATTGTGTGACGTCATGATGACGTCATCAACAATATTTTTTTTTAAAACGCATGTAAGGGTCAATCTGATTACAAAAATGTATACATTGAATTTTCCTGTACCTAATTCCAAAATTTCGTGATCGTGGCTCACTCAAGTAAGAAATAGGAGCCATTTCAAAATGTAGACCAAATTCAATATAACACAAAGGAATTCTGGGAAGGGCTGATAACCATGGCTTAAATGTGCATGCTGTTTATAAAAGGGGTTGATTTGTAGTCTTTTTTCAAGTCGCTGAATTCTTGAAGTTTTATAATCGTAACATTCTTTTCACTATATCTAGCGAACAAAACAAGATATTTTCAAAATTCTTTTTGTTATAGCTTTGGTATGTCTCAAAGATATGCCCTAAAAAGCGAAAATTGTGTGACGTCATGATGACGTCATAAAAAAATTCTTTTTTCAAGTCGATAGAATATTGCCCATAGCATTTGTAAACGTTTACTTTCTTACCGGCCACATTGGCTACTTTTAAACTTGGCAGACACTTACCCCAACTGCTCACAATGTGTGCCGAACTTTTACGTCCTGATGACGTCATCACATGTCACGTGACGTCATCTTAAAGGGGCATTTTTCGAAGCCATATATCTACAAAAGTACAAGTCCGATTCAGTTGGAACGTAAGGTATGCCACCTGGTGTTATAGATGAAAATTGACATGACGTGATGATCAAGTCATAACATGTCACGTGGTGTCATCTTAAAGGGGCACTCGCTAGATTATTGCCTATAGCATTTGTACACGTTTTCTTTCTTACCGGCACTTTGGGTACTTTTAAACTTGGCAGACACTTAGACTAACTGCTCACAATGTGTGCCGAACTTTTACCTCTTGATGACGTCATGACATGCCACGTGACGTCATCTTAAAGGGGCAGTTTTTGAAGCCATATATCTACAAAAGTACAAATTCGATTAAGTTGAAAAGTAATATCTAGGTAGCCCAGTAGGTTTATAGCTGAAAATTGACATGACATTATCATAATTGATGTCATCACATGTCACGTGACGTCATCTTAAAGGGGCAGTTTTTGAAGCCATATGTCTACAAAAGCACAAGTCCGATTAAGTTCAAAAGTAATATCTAGGTAGCCCAGTAGGTTTATAGATAAAAATTGAATTGACGTTATGATGACGTCATCACATGTCACGTGACGTCATCTTAAAGGGGCAGTTTTTGAAGCCATATACATACAAAATTACAAGTTCGATTAAGTTGAAAAGTAATATCTAGGTAGCCCAGTAGGTTTATAGCTGAAAATTGACATGACATTATCATGATGTCATCACATGTCACGTGACGTCATCTTAAAGGGGCAGTTTTTGAAGCCATATCTACAAAAGTACAAGTTCGATTAAGTTGAAATGTAATATCTAAGTAGGCCAGCAGGTTTATAGATGAAAATTGACATGACGTCATGATGACGTCATCATACGATTTTATAGTAATTTTTAAGTTTTTGAACTTCAAAGTTTCTTAAAGCCATATCTCACCAACAGAACATGCTAAATTCAAAATTCTTTTTGTAATAGCTTTGTTAGCTCCTATATTCCTTTACATAAATGTGAAAATTGTGTGACGTCATCATTACGTCATCAAAAATAGGCTTTTTGAAACACATATAAGGGTTGGTCCGAGCGTCATAAAAATTGGTGGGTAAGTAGATAGTGATACTAGCATGTAAAATCCGAGGTGACGTCATGATGACGTCATCGGCTGATTTTCTGTTAATTTTTTAGTCATGATGACCATCAAATTATTTGTATATTTTTTTTAAGGTTTTGAAATTTTAAGCCATATCTCATTAACAGAATATAATAAATTCGAAATTCCTTTTTGTAATCAATTCATTAGGTCAGAGTTATGTATGTTAAAATGTGTAACATCATCCTGACGTCATCAAAATGCCCTTTTAAAAAACACATGAGAGTAAGTGGATCGTTATGAAAATTTGTAAAATCTGAAGTGACGTGATTGGCTGATTTTGTAGGAATTTTTCATTTTTTTCAATTTTTTTAAACTGTCATTGATCAGATTGACTGCAATCTTGACACAAGCCAAGACCACGTTCCGAATATGTGACGTCATGACGACGCTATCCTACGATTTTATGTTGATTGTTAGGTTTTTAAAATTTGTTATGTAATTTCTAACCGGGACTTGCGCCACATAACAGCCTAAGGTCTTAAACAAGTTTGTCATATATATCCTATCATGGAAATTACATGACCAAGAAAGAAGTCAGGATGGCGTCACGCTTAAAGGTCAAGTTTGAAGTAGCAAAAGACATAGAAGTGATGGAGCTTTGTGCTTAATATAACAGAAAAACGGAAAAGCCCTGCGTCTGTTTGCAAGAGACGCAAGATGTCTAGTTTTTTTGGCTTTTCCGAAATCCTTCGGAAAAGGCTTTGTTTTTGTTCTGATTTTTTTTTTTTTTCTTTTTCTTCTTCTTCTTCTTCTTCTTCTTCTTTTAGTTCTGACCAAAATCCCATAGACTTTGTACACGAATTTTGTCGGCGGCACTTTAGGTCTTAAAAAACCTCAGAACCTAACCAAACTTACCTCAAACGTAGACCCTAAGCTGAAATTGTATGTCGTAGAGTGACGTCATGATGACGTCATCACGTGTCACGTGACGTCATCCTAAATGTGCGTTTTTCAAGGGCCCATATCTAGAGAACGGTATATCCAATTTCCTTCAAACCTGGTATGTTGGTAGGCTAGCTCGTGTTATAGATGAAAATTGACGTGACGTCATGATGACGTCATCATGCGATTTTATAGTAATTTTTAAGTTTTTGAACTTTAAAGTTTCTTAAAGCCATATCTCACCAACAGAACATGCTAAATTCAAAATTCTTTTTGTAATAGCTCTGTTAGCTCCTATATTCTTTCACATAAATGTGAAAAATGTGTGACGTCATCATGACGTCATCAAAAATATGCTTTTTTGAAACACATATAAGGGTAGGGACGATCGTCATAAAAATTAGTGTGCAGGTAGATAATGCTACTAGGATGTTAAATCCGAGGTGACGTCATGATGACGTCATCGGCTGATTTTCTATGAATTTTTAGTTCTATCCCAAATCCCATAGACTTTGTACACGAATTTTGTACGGGACACTTTGGTCACTAAACAACATCAGATCTTAATCAAACTTAACACAAACAGGGACCCTAAGCTGAAAATGTATGCCAAAACGTGACGTCATGATGACGTCATCACGTGTCATGTGACGTCATCTTAAAGGTGCATTTTGGAAGGGCCCATATCTAGAGAACGGTAGGTCCGATTGCCTTCAAACCAGGTATGTTGGTATGGTAGATCGTGTTATAGATGAAAATTGAGGTGACGTCATGATGACGTCATCATACGATTTTACAGTAATATTAAAGTTTTTGAACTTCAAAGTTTCTTAAAGCCATATCTCATCAACAGAACATGCTAAATTCAAAATTCTTTTTGTAATAGCTTTGTTAGCTCCTATATTCTTTCACATAAATGTGAAAAATGTGTGACGTCATCATGACGTCATCAAAAATATGCTTTTTTGAAACACATATAAGGGTAGGGACGATCGTTATAAAAATTAGTGTGCAGGTAGATAGTGCTACTAGCATGTTAAATCCGAGGTGACGTCATGATGACGTCATCGGCTGATTTTCTATGATTATTTTAGTTCTATCCCAAATCCCATAGACTTTGTACACGAATTTTGTACGGGACACTTTGGTCACTAAGCAACATCAGATCTTAATCAGGCTTAACACAAACAGAGACCCTAAGCTGAAAATGTATGCCGAAACGTGACGTCATGATGACGTCATCACGTGTCATGTGACGTCATCTTAAAGGTGCATTTTTCAAGGGCCCATATCTAGAGAACGGTACGTCCGATTGCCTTCAAACCAGGTATGTTGGTATGGTAGCTCGTGTTATAGATAAAAATTGAGGTGACGTCATGATGACGTCATCATACAGTTTTACAGTAATATTAAAGTTTTTGAACTTCAAAGTTTCCTAAAGCCATATCTCATCAACAGAACACGCTAAATTCAAAATTCTTTTTGTAATAGCTTTGTTAGCTCCTATATTCTTTCACATAAATGTGAAAAATGTGTGACGTCATCATGACGTCATCAAAAATATGCTTTTTTGAAACACATATAAGGGTAGGGACGATCGTCATAAAAATTAGTGTGCAGGTAGATAGTGATACTAGCATGTTAAATCCGAGGTGACGTCATGATGACGTCATCGGCTGATTTTCTATGATTATTTTAGTTCTATCCCAAATCCCATAGACTTGGTACACGAATTTTGTACGGGACACTTTGGTCACTAAACAACATCAGATCTTAATCAGGCTTAACACAAACAGAGACCCTAAGCTGAAAATGTATGCCGAAACGTGATGTCATGATGACGTCATCACGTGTCTTGTGACGTCATCTTAAAGGTGCATTTTTCAAGGGCCCATATCTAGGGAACGGTACGTCCGATTGCCTTCAAACGAGGTATGTTGGTATGGTAGCTCGTGTTATAGATGAAAATTGAGGTGACGTCATGATGACGTCATCATACAGTTTTTTTTCTATTTTAAAGTTTTTGAACACTAAAGTTTCTTAAAACCATATCTCATCAACAGAACATGCTAAATTCAAAATTCTTTTTGTAATAGATTTGTTAGCTCCTATATTCTTTCACATAAATGTGAAAAATGTGTGACGTCATCATGACGTCATCAAAAATATGCTTTTTTGAAATACATATAAAGGTAGGGACGATCGTCATAAAAATTAGTGTGCAGGTAGATAGTGCTACTAGCATGTTAAATCCGAGGTGACGTCATGATGACGTCATCGGCTGATTTTCTATGATTATTTTAGTTCTATCCCAAATCCCATAGACTTTGTACACGAATTTTGTACGGGACACTTTGGTCACTAAACAACATCAGATCTTAATCAGGCTTAACACAAACAGAGACCCTAAGCTGAAAATGTATGCCGAAACGTGATGTCATGATGACGTCATCACGTGTCATGTAACATGAACTTAAAGGTCAAGTATGGAGTACGAAATGTGAATCATAAAATAATCTCAGATCTTAAACATAGCAAAGACATAGACCTTCTGATAATTTATGTTAAAGAAAAAAAGAAAACGGAAAAAGCCATGCGTATGTTTACAACAGACGCAAAATTTTCGGCTTTTCCGCTACAGCAGCAAAGCCTTGGTTTTTGTTCTGTTCGCGCGATTGTGTAGTTTAGTACACTTTCGCCCAGGCATGAACACAATCTACTTGAAAATTGTTCGTTTTGCCACATTCAGAACAAAGGGCCACGTCCAAGAACATCTCCAGGTTTTTTTTTTAATGAAATCGTTAGCTCAGAGGTCAAAAACACATGATTGCACAATACCCAGCTTCACACGGATATATAACTGGTGGGAGAGTAGGAGCTGGTTCGAAATTGACCGAGCCAAAACATAACACAACGGGTGGAAAATCATATTTTCCGCCTTAAAAAACCTTTCCAAATCACAAAAGCACGTGTCATTGGGATTCAGAGAAGTCTACTTTAGTGACAAAAAAGGCTTTTGGAATAATCAAATACTCCAGGAGCTAACATGAACACAATTAATACACAAATCCTAAACTACACAATACCCACTTTTTTGGTTTCTTCTTAAACACGAATTTTGTCTACGGCACTTTAGTCACTAAACAACATCAGATCTTATTCAAACTTAATACAAACATAGACCCTAATCTGAAATTGTGTGCCGAAAAGTGACATCATGATGACGTCATTATGTGTCACGTGATGTCATCTTAAAGGCGCATTTTTCAAGGCCCATATCAAGAGAACCGTAAGTCCAATTGCATTCAAACCTGGTATGTTGCTAGACAAGTACGTTATAAATAAAAATTGAGGTGACGTCATAATGACGTCATCATATGATTTTTATAGTAATTTCAAAGTTTTAACATTAAAGATTCTTAAAACCATATCTCATCAACAGAACATATGTTAAATTCAAAATTCTTTTTGTAATAGCTTTGTTAGCTCGTACATTCTTTTATATAAATGCGAAAAATTTCTGAGGTCATAATGACGTCATCAAAGGCATGATTTCTTGAAAGACATATAAGGGTAGACCATGTCTAATCGTCATGAAACTTGGTGGTTAGGTAGATTTGTCACTAGTTTACAAAATTCGAAATAACATCATAAAAACATATGGAAAAGCCCTATGTTCTTAAAAACATAGACCTCTAGTTTTCTTTTTCTTCTTCTTCTTCTTCTTTTAGTTCTGACCAAAATCCCATAGACTTTGTACACGAATTTTGTCGGCGGCACTTTAGGTCTTAAAAAACCTCAGAACCTAACCAAAATTACATCAAACATAGACCCTAAGCTGAAATTGTATGTCGTAGAGTGACGTCATGATGACGTCATCACGTGTCACGTGACGTCATCCTAAATGTGCGTTTTTCAAGGGCCCATATCTAGAGAACGGTATATCCAATTTCCTTCAAACCTGGTATGTTAGTAGGCTAGCTCGTGTTATAGATGAAAATTGACGTGACGTCATGATGACGTCATCATGCGATTTTATAGTAATTTTTAAGTTTTTTAACTTTAAAGTTTCTTCAAGCCATATCTCACCAACAGAACATGCTAAATTCAAAATTCTTTTTGTAATAGCTTTGTTAGCTCCTATATTCTTTCACATAAATGTGAAAAATGTGTGACGTCATCATGACGTCATCAAAAATATGCTTTTTTGAAACACATATAAGGGTAGGGACGATCGTCATAAAAATTAGTGTGCAGGTAGATAATGCTACTAGGATGTTAAATCCGAGGTGACGTCATGATGACGTCATCGGCTGATTTTCTATGAATTTTTAGTTCTATCCCAAATCCCATAGACTTTGTACACGAATTTTGTACGGGACACTTTGGTCACTAAACAACATCAGATCTTAATCAAACTTAACACAAACAGGGACCCTAAGCTGAAAATGTATGCCAAAACGTGACGTCATGATGACGTCATCACGTGTCATGTGACGTCATCTTAAAGGTGCATTTTGGAAGGGCCCATATCTAGAGAACGGTAGGTCCGATTGCCTTCAAACCAGGTATGTTGGTATGGTAGATCGTGTTATAGATGAAAATTGAGGTGACGTCATGATGACGTCATCATACGATTTTACAGTAATATTAAAGTTTTTGAACTTCAAAGTTTCTTAAAGCCATATCTCATCAACAGAACATGCTAAATTCAAAATTCTTTTTGTAATAGCTTTGTTAGCTCCTATATTCTTTCACATAAATGTGAAAAATGTGTGACGTCATCATGACGTCATCAAAAATATGCTTTTTTGAAACACATATAAGGGTAGGGACGATCGTTATAAAAATTAGTGTGCAGGTAGATAGTGCTACTAGCATGTTAAATCCGAGGTGACGTCATGATGACGTCATCGGCTGATTTTCTATGATTATTTTAGTTCTATCCCAAATCCCATAGACTTTGTACACGAATTTTGTACGGGACACTTTGGTCACTAAACAACATCAGATCTTAATCAGGCTTAACACAAACAGAGACCCTAAGCTGAAAATGTATGCCGAAATGTGATGTCATGATGACGTCATCACGTGTCTTGTGACGTCATCTTAAAGGTGCATTTTTCAAGGGCCCATATCTAGAGAACGGTAGGTCCGATTGCCTTCAAACGAGGTATGTTGGTATGGTAGCTCGTGTTATAGATGAAAATTGAGGTGACGTCATGATGACGTCATCATACGATTTTACAGTAATATTAAAGTTTTTGAACTTCAAAGTTTCTTAAAGCCATATCTCATCAACAGAACATGCTAAATTCAAAATTCTTTTTGTAATAGCTTTGTTAGCTCCTATATTCTTTCACATAAATGTGAAAAATGTGTGACGTCATCAAAAATATGCTTTTTTGAAACACATATAAGGGTAGGGACGATCGTCATAAAAATTAGTGTGTAGGTAGATAGTGCTACTAGCATGTTAAATCCGAGGTGACGTCATGATGACGTCATCGGCTGATTTTCTATGATTATTTTAGTTCTATCCCAAATCCCATAGACTTTGTACACGAATTTTGTACGGGACACTTTGGTCACTAAACAACATCAGATCTTAATCAGGCTTAACACAAACAGAGACCCTAAGCTGAAAATGTATGCCGAAACGTGACGTCATGATGACGTCATCACGTGTCATGTAACATGAACTTAAAGGTCAAGTATGGAGTACGAAATGTGAATCATAAAATAATCTCAGATCTTAAACATAGCAAAGACATAGACCTTCTGATAATTTATGTTAAAGAAAAAAAGAAAACGGAAAAGCCATGCGTATGTTTACAACAGACGCAAAATTTTCGGCTTTTCCGCTACAGCAGCAAAGCCTTGGTTTTTGTTCTGTTCGCGCGATTGTGTAGTTTAGTACACTTTCGCCCAGGCATGAACACAATCTACTTGAAAATTGTTCGTTTTGCCACATTCAGAACAAAGGGTCACGTCCAAGAACATCTCCAGGTTTTTTTTTGAATGAAATCGTTAGCTCAGAGGTCAAAAACACATGATTGCACAATACCCAGCTTCACACGGATATATAACTGGTGGGAGAGTAGGAGCTGGTTCGAAATTGACCGAGCCAAAACATGACACAACGGGTGGAAAATCATATTTTCCGCCTTAAAAAACCTTTCCAAATCACAAAAGCACGTGTCATTGGGATTCAGAGAAGTCTACTTTAGTGACAAAAAAGGCTTTTGGAATAATCAAATACTCCAGGAGCTAACATGAACACAATTAATACACAAATCCTAAACTACACAATACCCACTTTTTTGGTTTCTTCTTAAACACGAATTTTGTCTACGGCACTTTAGTCACTAAACAACATCAGATCTTATTCAAACTTAATACAAACATAGACCCTAATCTGAAATTGTGTGCCGAAAAGTGACATCATGATGACGTCATTATGTGTCACGTGATGTCATCTTAAAGGCGCATTTTTCAAGTCCAATTGCATTCAAACCTGGTATGTTGCTAGACAAGTACGTTATAAATAAAAATTGAGGTGACGTCATAATGACGTCATCATATGATTTTTATAGTAATTTCAAAGTTTTAACATTAAAGATTCTTAAAACCATATCTCATCAACAGAACATATGTTAAATTCAAAATTCTTTTTGTAATAGCTTTGTTAGCTCGTACATTCTTTTATATAAATGCGAAAAATTTCTGAGGTCATAATGACGTCATCAAAGGCATGATTTCTTGAAAGACATATAAGGGTAGACTATGTCTAATCGTCATCAAACTTGGTGGTTAGGTAGATTTGTCACTAGTTTACAAAATTCGAAATAACATCATAAAAACATATGGAAAAGCCCTATGTTCTTAAAAACATAGACCTCTAGTTTTTCTTTTTGGCTTTTCCGAAATCCTTCGGAAAAGGCTTTGTTTTGGTTCTGATTTTTTTTTTTTTCTTCTTCTTCTTTTAGTTCTGACCAAAATCCCATAGACTTTGTACACGAATTTTGTCGGCGGCACTTTAGGTCTTAAAAAACCTCAGAACCTAACCAAACTTACATCAAACATAGACCCTAAGCTGAAATTGTATGTCGTAGAGTGACGTCGTGATGACGTCATCACGTGATTTTTTATGAATTTTTGAATTTTTAAAATCGTAACATTCTTTTAAATATATCTAGCGAACAAAACAAGATATTTTCAAAATTCTTTTTCTTATAGCTTTGGTATGTCTCAAAGATATGCCCTAAATTGCGAAAATTGTGTGACGTCATGATGACGTCATCAAAAATGTGTTTTTTTGTTAACGCATGTAAGGGTCAATCCGATTACAAAAATGTATATATTGAATTTTCCTGTACCCAATTCCAAAATTTCATGATCGTGGCTCACTCAAGTAAGAAATGACAGCCATTTCAAAATTTAGACCAAATTCAATATAACACAAAGGAATTCTGGGACGGGCTGATAACCATGGCTATTATGAGCTTGCTGTTTATAAAAGGGGTTGATTTCTAGTCTTTTTTCAAGTCGCTGAATTTTTGAAGTTTTAAAATCGTAACATTCTTTTCAATATATCTAGCGAACAAAACAAGATATTTTCAAAATTATTTTTGTTACAGCTTTGGTATGTCTCAAAGATATGCCCTAAATGGCGAAAATTGTGTGACGTCATGATGACGTCATCAACAATATTTTTTTTTTAAACGCATGTAAGGGTCAATCTGATTACAAAAATGTATACATTGTATTTTTCTGTACCCAATTCCAAAATTTCATGATCGTGGCTCACTCAAGTAAGAAATAACAGCCATTTCAAAATTTAGACCAAATTCAATATAACACAAAGGAATTCTGGGACGGGCTGATAACCATGGCTATTATGAGCTTGCTGTTTATAAAAGGGGTTGATTTCTAGTCTTTTTTCAAGTCGCTGAATTTTTGAAGTATTAAAATCGTAACATTCTTTTCAATATATCTAGCGAACAAAACAAGATATTTTCAAAATTCTTTTTGTTATAGCTTTGGTATGTCTCAAAGATATGCCCTAAAAGGCGAAAATTGTGTGACGTCATGATGACGTCATCAAAAATATGTTTGTTTTTTAACGCATGTAAGGGTCAATCCGATTACAAAAATGTATACATTGTATTTTTCTGTACCCAATTCCAAAATTTCATGATCGTGGCTCACTCAAGTAAGAAATGACAGCCATTTCAAAATTTAGACCAAATTCAATATAACACAAAGGAATTCTGGGACGGGCTGATAACCATGGCTATTATGAGCTTGCTGTTTATAAAAGGGGTTGATTTCTTGTCTTTTTTCAAGTCGCTGAATTTTTGAAGTTTTAAAATCGTAACATTCTTTTCAATATATCTAGCGAACAAAACAAGATATTTTCAAAATTATTTTTGTTACAGCTTTGGTATGTCTCAAAGATATGCCCTAAATGGCGAAAATTGTGTGACGTCATGATCACGTCATCAACAATATTTTTTTTTTTTAACGCATGTAAGGGTCAATCTGATTACAAAAATGTATACATTGAATTTTCCTGTACCTAATTCCAAAATTTCGTGATCGTGGCTCACTCAAGTAAGAAATAGGAGCCATTTCAAAATGTAGACCAAATTCAATATAACACAAAGGAATTCTGGGAAGGGCTGATAACCATGGCTTAAATGTGCATGCTGTTTATAAAAGGGGTTGATTTGTAGTCTTTTTTCAAGTCGCTGAATTCTTGAAGTTTTATAATCGTAACATTCTTTTCACTATATCTGGCGAACAAAACAAGATATTTTCAAAATTCTTTTTGTTATAGCTTTGGTATGTCTCAAAGATATGCCCTAAAAAGCGAAAATTGTGTGACGTCATGATGACGTCATAAAAAAATTCTTTTTTCAAGTCGATAGAATATTGCCCATAGCATTTGTAAACGTTTACTTTCTTACCGGCCACATTGGCTACTTTTAAACTTGGCAGACACTTACCCCAACTGCTCACAATGTGTGCCGAACTTTTACGTCCTGATGACGTCATCACATGTCACGTGACGTCATCTTAAAGGGGCATTTTTCGAAGCCATATATCTACAAAAGTACAAGTCCGATTCAGTTGGAACGTAAGGTATGCCACCTGGTGTTATAGATGAAAATTGACATGACGTGATGATCAAGTCATAACATGTCACGTGGTGTCATCTTAAAGGGGCACTCGCTAGATTATTGCCTATAGCATTTGTACACGTTTTCTTTCTTACCGGCACTTTGGGTACTTTTAAACTTGGCAGTCACTTAGACTAACTGCTCACAATGTGTGCCGAACTTTTACCTCTTGATGACGTCATGACATGCCACGTGACGTCATCTTAAAGGGGCAGTTTTTGAAGCCATATATCTACAAAAGTACAAATTCGATTAAGTTGAAAAGTAATATCTAGGTAGCCCAGTGGGTTTATAGCTGAAAATTGACATGACATTATCATAATTGATGTCATCACATGTCACGTGACGTCATCTTAAAGGGGCAGTTTTTGAAGCCATATGTCTACAAAAGCACAAGTCCGATTAAGTTCAAAAGTAATATCTAGGTAGCCCAGTAGGTTTATAGCTGAAAATTGACATGACATTATCATGATGTCATCACATGTCACGTGATGTCATCTTAAAGGGGCAGTTTTTGAAGCCATATCTACAAAAGTACAAGCTCGATTAAGTTGAAATGTAATATCTAAGTAGGCCAGCAGGTTTATAGATGAAAATTGACATGACGTCATGATGACGTCATCATACGATTTTATAGTAATTTTTAAGTTTTTGAACTTCAAAGTTTCTTAAAGCCATATCTCACCAACAGAACATACTAAATTCAAAATTCTTTTTGTAATAGCTTTGTTAGCTCCTATATTCCTTTACATAAATGTGAAAATTGTGTGACGTCATCATTACGTCATCAAAAATAGGCTTTTTGAAACACATATAAGGGTTGGTCCGAGCGTCATAAAAATTGGTGGGTAAGTAGATAGTGATACTAGCATGTAAAATCCGAGGTGACGTCATGATGACGTCATCGGCTGATTTTCTGTTAATTTTTTAGTCATGATGACCATCAAATTATTTGTATATTTTTTTTAAGGTTTTGAAATTTTAAGCCATATCTCATTAACAGAATATAATAAATTCGAAATTCCTTTTTGTAATCAATTCATTAGGTCAGAGTTATGTATGTTAAAATGTGTAACATCATCCTGACGTCATCAAAATGCCCTTTTAAAAAACACATGAGAGTAAGTGGATCGTTATGAAAATTTGTAAAATCTGAAGTGACGTGATTGGCTGATTTTGTAGGAATTTTTCATTTTTTTCAATTTTTTTAAACTGTCATTGATCAGATTGACTGCAATCTTGACACAAGCCAAGACCACGTTCCGAATATGTGACGTCATGACGACGCTATCCTACGATTTTATGTTGATTGTTAGGTTTTTTAAATTGATGTAATTTCTAACCGGGACTTGCGCCACATAACAGCCTAAGGTCTTAAACAAGTTTGTCATATATATCCTATAATGGAAATTACATGACCAAGAAAGAAGTCAGGATGGCGTCACGCTTAAAGGTCAAGTTTGAAGTAGCAAAAGACATAGAAGTGATGGAGCTTTGTGCTTAATATAACAGAAAAACGGAAAAGCCCTGCGTCTGTTTGCAAGAGACGCAAGATGTCTAGTTGGCTTTTCCGAAAATTTTTCGGAAAAGGCTTTGTTTTTGTTCTGATTTTTGGCTTTTCCGAAATCCTTCGGAAAAGGCTTTGTTTTTGTTCTGATTTTTTTTTTTTTTCTTCTTCTTCTTCTTCTTCTTCTTCTTCTTGTGTTCGGACGTGTTTCGATCGAGCTCCGGGAAAAGTAAGATTTTTGTAGCTTTTAGACCTTGCATGGTCAATGATTTTATATCATTCTACTTGTTATTGATCATAGATCAAGCTAGACCATTTTCACTCTGTCGGGTTTGCTTATTTCCTGTAATTTTAGGTTCATTTTTGGTCACTTCTTGTCGGTTTTCTGCCTTGGCTGGCCACTATGGCTAGTCGAGCGGAACCTTCCGTTCAGGGTCAGCCAAGCGTAAGCACGGCTATTACCACTAAATCCATTCAGGGCCAGCCAAGCGTCAGCAAGGCCGGCCCTTCCAAATCCTTTGTTACCACTGAGGAACCTTTTAGGAATGTCACACGAAACAATGGGGTCACTTTTCAGGCATCCGATACTGTTTCTGTTCAGTCTTACATTGATCACTTCACAAAAGCACAACCTGCCAAAAATGTCATCTCCGCCTCGCGTATATCCAATGGTCGTGTTGCCATTTATATGAGCTCGAGAGAGGCAGTCGTAGGCGCTGTTGAACAGGGCCTAGACTACAATGGCACCTTTCTCGAGCTCACACCCCTAGTACGCCCTACCACGAAACTCACTCTATCGAATGTATACCCTGAAATCCCCAATTCTGTTCTGGTAAATAATCTCTCATCGTTTTGTAAAGTGGTGTCTCAAATCCGGCCCATACCCTTGGGACTTAAACAGAAAAACCTGTCCCACATTATGTCTTTCCGTAGACAAGTTCAGGTCCTCCTTGAGCCTAACATTACCCCGCCTGGCCATATTAACTTCACTCACTCTGGGGTGAATTACCGTGTATTCCTATCTACGGAGTCAGTGCGGTGTTTTAATTGTGGAGAGTTCGGCCATCTTAGTCGCTACTGCAAAAAGACACAGCACAACACTGACCACAACCATGACGAATCTACCAATCCCCTCAATCCACCCCCTACCTTCATCCACCGAAACCAACCCCACAAGTCAAAACCCGCCACACCCTCCCGTCCTGCCTCCACCGCTACGGCTGCCGGGCCCAAAGCTGCTGCGCCCCGGAGGGACGAAACTCCCTCCGCCGCTCGAACTGTACCACGTCCCTCGGCTCCATCATCTACCGGTGACCCTTCGGGTTCTTCCGGTGCACACGCGGCTGCGGACCCCGCGCCGGGCGGTGAAGAAAACCCCACTGTAATCCCTGAAACCCCCAATCCTCCCTCCAAGAACCCCACCCATCCAAACCCACCTCCCGAAAGTGTATCCATCTGGGGATCACCACCCAAGCCATCTCGAAAATTCGCAGATGTTATTGCCAAACGTAAACAATCAAATCTCCAACTATCCCCAACTTACAAATTGGTTAAACTGACGTCAAATTCCCCATCCAAAAAACTGGCTAAAACGGTGGTGACCCCTGTAACCAACAAGTCCCCCTCCCTCACCCAAGCCCTTGAATCCCAAACCCCCGCATCCCAAACCCCCCTCCCATCCTCCCCTGCCTCGACTGTTGACACGAACACCGACACTGACTCCATAGGATCCATGGCGTGGGAAGACACTCAGACTGACGATGACGCCATTTCTGAGTGTCTCTCCACGACCAAAGGGCCTCTCTCACACGCCCAACTTGTTAAATTCCTATCTCAAGTCAAAGCAAAAAAGAAACAGGTTCAAGTCGCCAAAAAATTCACCGCCGATATCCCCGGACTGGTCAAGCAACTGAAACCACTCCGAAACAATCCCCTCCTTCAGAAAAGCATGCAGCAGAGGGTGCAGAAACTGATCAAAACGCTTGATGTTTAATTTATTTATAATTATGGATGTAGCTACATGTATTTTTTTTCTTTTTTCAATGACCCTCTCTATTGTCACCTTAAATACAGCGGGCTGTGCCACTGCTACCCGTAGTGCCTCCCTTAAGGTTTATGTTGAAAACATTTGTAATAATCCCGACATTGTTTTATTGCAAGAAACCTTCAATCTTACCGAACCATGCCCTGCTTGGAACATTTGGCCATACAATCCTGTCTGTGCTCCTGGTCCTACAAGAGGATCAGGCGTTACGACCCTAACGAAAAATAGCACTGTTCGTGTTCTGGAATCTTCCGTTATTTCTGAAGGGCATATTCTACACACCAAAATTGATTTTAACAATAATATTTATCACATTTACAATTTCCTTATCCCTCAGAGCGACAATGCTGCTCTTCGCGCCATTTGCGCTTTCTCTGGGCATTGTTCAGAACATAACGAGGGGGTCATTGTACTCGGTGGTGATTTTAACTCTACGTCTTGTCCATCCATTGATCGTCTGTGTACGCCCACTGAACATAGGCCTAAAGTTTCCATGGCTCTCAATGACGCCGTCAATACGCTGTCCTTTTGTGATGTCTGGCGTAGACTGTTTCCTACAAAGAAACAATTCACCTGGTCCAGAAATAATCCCTCGCGTGTCTGCGGGGTTTCTAAGGCCAGGCTTGACCGTTTCTATTTACAATCTAGTCTTCTACCAACTGTGCTTTCTTGTAAAATTTCTCCCTGCTCTTTATCCGATCACTCTGCCGTCACTCTTGAATTGAAGCCTCCCGTTTCAAGAAAGAGAGGCGGCGCATACTGGCATTTAAATAACTCTCTCCTTCAGGATCAAACTTACACTGACATCGTTCGCACTTTTTGGAAAGACTGGAGAACGCAAAAATCCGAATTTTGTAATATGGGCTCCTGGTGGGATCTCGGTAAAACCCACATTAAGACTATTACTCAGATGTATAGCTCCAAACTCGCTCGACAAAAGCGAGACACTTTTAAAAAACTTAATGAAACCATTGAGGAACTACAGTCTACGCCAGACCTCACTCAAGAAACCCGTGACACTCTTAAAGAACAAAGGGATAACTTAAATTTCCTTCTGAAAAATGAGGCCCAGGGCGCCCTCGTCCGGTCTCGTTTCAAGCACGTCACCGAAACTGACTCCAGTTCCACATACTTTTTCAATCTTGAAAAGTCTAACTCCTCGGCTAAATCAATGTCTCACATTCGTCTTTCTTCCGGCAATATCACAGAAGATCCTCAAGAAATTTCTTCTCACGTGCGTGATTTTTACACCAATTTATACTGTCAGGCTCCGACCGATGAGGGCGCCCTCGACCCACTTTTACACAATCTCTCTCAGTTGGATCCTAATGACGCAGAAGATCTTGAGTCTCCAATCTCCATTGAAGAACTCGATCTTGCCGTCAAGCAACTTGGCAAAAATAAAACACCCGGCCTCGATGGCCTCACCTCCGAATTTTTTCAATTTTTTTGGCCAATTCTTCGTGATGACTACCTCTCTGTTATTAATTCTTCCCTCACTTCCGGTCAACTTCCTCGCTCTCTGCGCAGGGCCGTGATCACCCTCCTTCCTAAGAAAGGTGATCTTGCTGATATTGCTAACTGGCGTCCCGTGTCCCTTTTAAACACAGACTATAAGTTTTTTGCCAAGTTGCTTGCCAATAGGCTTAAACAGTGTATTGGCGGCGTCATTAAAGAAGATCAGGGGTACTGCGTACCTGGTAGATCGATATATAATAATTTAAATCTCATACGCGACATTATTGCTTTTTCAAATTTTAATGATATTCCCCTAGCCGTGGTCAACCTTGACCAAAGGAAAGCCTTTGACAACGTTGATCACGGCTATCTATTCTCCATAATGAGAGCCATGGGCTTTGGAGCCCGTTTTCTGGACTGTATTAGCCTTTTATACGGTAAAACTGAGAGCCTTGTTAAAGTTTGCGGTTTTCTTACATCCCCTTTTCCTTTTGAGAAAGGGATTAGACAAGGATGCCCCCTGTCCGGCTTATTGTACTCTATTGCCATTGAGCCGCTTCTTAACAAATTACGCGAGAACCTTGACGGCAAAAGCTTTTGCCTTCCAGGTGGGCAAACCTATTGTTCTGTGTCCGCGTACGCAGACGACATTACTGCCTTTGTTACCTGTAACTCTGGTTTTCCTGCTATAAGTGAAGCCTATGATCTTTTCAGTCGTGCCTCTGCTGCATGTCTTAACACTGAAAAATCCCAGGGATTGTGGGCCGGTTCTTGGGCCGGACGAAGTGACAGACCATTAGATTTTTCATGGAATAGTGAAGGTCTGTGTTTTCTTGGAGTTCACCTTGGAAATAATATTCACTATACTCAACAAAATTGGGAAATCTGCAAAAACAAAGTTTCAAAAACACTAGCTAACTGGAAAAGGCTCTCCTCTTCCCTTTCTCTCAAAGGCAAAATCCTGATTGCTAATCAGCTCGCTGCCTCTAAAATCTTCCACCATTTAGCTGTTCTCTCTCCCCCAGAAAATATTCTAGGTGAACTCCAAAATCTTCTGGTCAACTTTGTCTGGTCCAACAAGAGACACCTACTTAAACAAAAAACTCTCTTTCGTAAACCCGACAGAGGAGGACTTGGTCTTGCTTGCCTCCAAGCACGCGTCCTCACTTTCCGTTTGACCCTGATTCAACGTTATCTTAACCAATTTAATCATCCCTCTTTTATTCTTTTTGATCACTACCTTCATCAGTATAAGAAACTCGGCCTAGATTTTCAACTCCTTGTTTGCCAGACTGATCCCAAATTTTACACGAGCTTACCTTACATTTATGGTGAAGTTCTGCGTGCTTGGATGGCCTCCGGAGCTCGCATCGAAATACCTCCCGATTCCGTCAACCATGTTCTCAACTTACCTCTCATTAGCCGTCTCTTAACAGACATCCTCGACAGCGACACCAACCTCACCGCGCGACTATTGGTGCGCGGAATCAGTCTGGTCCGGCATCTTCTCAACGCGGACACCGGTCGCTGGCTCAACCCGGACGATTTTCCTCTTCCTTTCGCCCTCCGTCTACCTTCACGACGCATTCTTCATTCTCATCTTTGTCAAGTTCACCGTGCCTTGTCGTCTATCTTCCCGAAGGTTTTCAGAGAGGATGGCCTTTACCCAAACATCTGTCGAGTTCAAGATGTCACCCTCCGCCCGGACTCGCCCATTGTTTTCTTCCTGCCTCCCTCTATAAACGGGCTTTCCGCACCATCCAGCACTTTGTACGACATCTTCAACGAACATCTTCATTCGCATTCTGCAGCTTCCTCCTCTCCTTGGCACGACCTCGGCGTTCTTGAAGCCTCTTCCAAAATCCAATGGAACTCCATCTATAAATTACCGGCATCAAAAAAGGAAGGTGACGTTCAATTCAAGCTTCTCCACAACGTCCTTCCTTCTCTACCTGTCTTACATCATTTGAACCCGGATATACCTTCTTCTTGCGGTTGGTGCGGAGAGAAAGGCACAATTGAACACCTTTTCGTCCTTTGTCCCTGCATTCAGCCAGCCCTCAATTTCCTTCACTCCATTCTGACGCGCCTTGTACCAGACTTGGACTTGAACTTTGATATTTACTGGGCCCTGATTCCGTGTGCTGGGCATCGCAGAGGTGAGGTTGTACGTCTCGCCAATTTTTTCATTATTAGTCTTAAAAATGTCGTCTATTGGTTGTATCGCACCTGTCGCTTCACCGATCCCCTAACCATTTGGCAGCATCGACTAAAACACAAAATCCTTCTTGATTATACATATTTTCAATTAAACCACGACTTTACCAGTTTTCTTACCAAATGGCCCCTTCATAAAGTCCTCTTTCTAACTGGTGAACATGGCAAACTGACATGGTTGATGTGAATCTACATCCCGTCTCCTCCTTCCTTGGGGTCACTGGCTCGTGTCCGGGACAGCTGCTCGCCTTGGGCGAGACGTGCTTCGGCACTGCCCTGTGGCTCGGGCCTCTGACCCCCCGGCCTTTCTCTCCGTCTGCCTCTTGTTTGTATTTTGTAATATTATTGTTGCTTAAATTATTATTATTATTATTATTATTATTATTACACATTATTTACCTTCCCTTTCCCCTTCCCCTTATGGAAGCCGCCGGCAGTGGGTGCAACTGCATCCACAACCAGAGACGCCGGTGGCTCCATCCCTTTCCCTCTTCCCACCCCTCCCTCTACCCCTCCCATTTATGGAAGCCGCCGGTTGTGGGTGCAAGTGCGCCCACATCCAGAGACGCCGGTGGCTCCCCCCCCCCCCCCCCCCCCCTCCCTCCTCCCAACTACTTAATGAATAAATGAATTTTATTTAATTTAATTAATAAATTATTACTTTATGAGTAAGTTCCTTTTTGGTGATGTTATTGCCTCGTCACCGTGGTTAGCTGGTTTAGCAGTAGTACACAGCCAACAGGCACGCCACGGTGACGTCGCAAACTAAGTAATACATGTACACATTAATTTACTGATTGAATGTTTATTGTACCCATGTTAACGTTCGTCTTACCCTAATTCAAGTTTACTGTGCTGTTTTCTTCAGTTTACAACCCTTTTATTGTATATAATTTGTTGTTTATATACCTGCTTATGTATTGTATTGTTTGTTTTCAATTGGAATAAAGTTTTCCTTTGAAAAGTCAAAAAAAAGTCTTCTTCTTCTTCTTCTTCATCTTCTTCTTCTTTTAGTTCTGACCAAAATCCCATAGACTTTGTACACGAATTTTGTCGGCGGCACTTTAGGTCTTAAAAAACCTCAGAACCTAACCAAACTTACCTCAAACGTAGACCCTAAGCTGAAATTGTATGTCGTAGAGTGACGTCATGATGACGTCATCACGTGTCACGTGACGTCATCCTAAATGTGCGTTTTTCAAGGGCCCATATCTAGAGAACGGTATATCCAATTTCCTTCAAACCTGGTATGTTGGTAGGCTAGCTCGTGTTATAGATGAAAATTGACGTGACGTCATGATGACGTCATCATGCGATTTTATAGTAATTTTTAAGTTTTTGAACTTTAAAGTTTCTTAAAGCCATATCTCACCAACAGAACATGCTAAATTCAAAATTCTTTTTGTAATAGCTCTGTTAGCTCCTATATTCTTTCACATAAATGTGAAAAATGTGTGACGTCATCATGACGTCATCAAAAATATGCTTTTTTGAAACACATATAAGGGTAGGGACGATCGTCATAAAAATTAGTGTGCAGGTAGATAATGCCACTAGGATGTTAAATCCGAGGTGACGTCATGATGACATCATCGGCTGATTTTCTTTGAATTTTTAGTTCTATCCCAAATCCCATAGACTTTGTACACGAATTTTGTACGGGACACTTTGGTCACTAAACAACATCAGATCTTAATCAAACTTAACACAAACAGGGACCCTAAGCTGAAAATGTATGCCAAAACGTGACGTCATGATGACGTCATCACGTGTCATGTGACGTCATCTTAAAGGTGCATTTTGGAAGGGCCCATATCTAGAGAACGGTAGGTCCGATTGCCTTCAAACCAGGTATGTTGGTATGGTAGATTGTGTTATAGATGAAAATTGAGGTGACGTCATGATGACGTCATCATACGATTTTACAGTAATATTAAAGTTTTTGAACTTCAAAGTTTCTTAAAGCCATATCTCATCAACAGAACATGCTAAATTCAAAATTCTTTTTGTAATAGCTTTGTTAGCTCCTATATTCTTTCACATAAATGTGAAAAATGTGTGACGTCATCATGACGTCATCAAAAATATGCTTTTTTGAAACACATATAAGGGTAGGGACGATCGTTATAAAAATTAGTGTGCAGGTAGATAGTGCTACTAGCATGTTAAATCCGAGGTGACGTCATGATGACGTCATCGGCTGATTTTCTATGATTATTTTAGTTCTATCCCAAATCCCATAGACTTTGTACACGAATTTTGTACGGGACACTTTGGTCACTAAGCAACATCAGATCTTAATCAGGCTTAACACAAACAGAGACCCTAAGCTGAAAATGTATGCCGAAACGTGACGTCATGATGACGTCATCACGTGTCATGTGACGTCATCTTAAAGGTGCATTTTTCAAGGGCCCATATCTAGAGAACGGTACGTCCGATTGCCTTCAAACCAGGTATGTTGGTATGGTAGCTCGTGTTATAGATACAAATTGAGGTGACGTCATGATGACGTCATCATACAGTTTTACAGTAATATTAAAGTTTTTGAACTTCAAAGTTTCCTAAAGCCATATCTCATCAACAGAACACGCTAAATTCAAAATTCTTTTTGTAATAGCTTTGTTAGCTCCTATATTCTTTCACATAAATGTGAAAAATGTGTGACGTCATCATGACGTCATCAAAAATATGCTTTTTTGAAACACATATAAGGGTAGGGACGATCGTCATAAAAATTAGTGTGCAGGTAGATAGTGATACTAGCATGTTAAATCCGAGGTGACGTCATGATGACGTCATCGGCTGATTTTCTATGATTATTTTAGTTCTATCCCATAGACTTGGTACACGAATTTTGTACGGGACACTTTGGTCACTAAACAACATCAGATCTTAATCAGGCTTAACACAAACAGAGACCCTAAGCTGAAAATGTATGCCGAAACGTGATGTCATGATGACGTCATCACGTGTCTTGTGACGTCATCTTAAAGGTGCATTTTTCAAGGGCCCATATCTAGAGAACGGTACGTCCGATTGCCTTCAAACGAGGTATGTTGGTATGGTAGCTCGTGTTATAGATGAAAATTGAGGTGACGTCATGATGACGTCATCATACGATTTTACAGTAATATTAAAGTTTTTGAACTTCAAAGTTTCTTAAAGCCATATCTCATCAACAGAACATGCTAAATTCAAAATTCTTTTTGTAATAGCTTTGTTAGCTCCTATATTCTTTCACATAAATGTGAAAAATGTGTGACGTCATCATGACGTCATCAAAAATATGCTTTTTTGAAACATATAAGGGTAGGGACGATCGTCATAAAAATTAGTGTGCAGGTAGATAGTGATACTAGCATGTTAAATCCGAGGTGACGTCATAATGACGTCATCGGCTGATTTTCTATGATTATTTTAGTTATTTCCCAAATCCCATAGACTTTGTACACGAATTTTGTAAGAGCCACTTTGTTCACTAAACAACATCAGATCTTAATCAAACTTAACACAAACAGAGACCCTTTTAGCTGAAAATGTATGCCGAAACGTGACGTCACGATGACGTCATCACGTGTCATGTGACGTCATCTTAAAGGTGCATTTTGGAAGGGCCCATATCTAGAGAACGGTAGGTCCGATTGCCTTCAAACGAGGTATGTTGGTATGGTAGCTCGTGTTATAGATGAAAATTGAGGTGACGTCATGATGACGTCATCATACAGTTTTTTTCTATTTTAAAGTTTTTGAACACTAAAGTTTCTTAAAACCATATCTCATCAACAGAACATGCTAAATTCAAAATTCTTTTTGTAATAGATTTGTTAGCTCCTATATTCTTTCACATAAATGTGAAAAATGTGTGACGTCATCATGACGTCATCAAAAATATGCTTTTTTGAAACACATATAAGGGTAGGGACGATCGTCATAAAAATTAGTGTGTAGGTAGATAGTGCTACTAGCATGTTAAATCCGAGGTGACGTCATGATGACGTCATCGGCTGATTTTCTATGATTATTTTAGTTCTATCCCAAATCCCATAGACTTTGTACACGAATTTTGTACGGGACACTTTGGTCACTAAACAACATCAGATCTTAATCAGGCTTAACACAAACAGAGACCCTAAGCTGAAAATGTATGCCGAAACGTGACGTCATGATGACGTCATCACGTGTCATGTAACATGAACTTAAAGGTCAAGTATGGAGTACGAAATGTGAATCATAAAATAATCTCAGATCTTAAACATAGCAAAGACATAGACCTTCTGATAATTTATGTTAAAGAAAAAAAGAAAACGGAAAAGCCATGCGTATGTTTACAACAGACGCAAAATTTTCGGCTTTTCCGCTACAGCAGCAAAGCCTTGGTTTTTGTTCTGTTCGCGCGATTGTGTAGTTTAGTACACTTTCGCCCAGGCATGAACACAATCTACTTGAAAATTGTTCGTTTTGCCACATTCAGAACAAAGGGCCACGTCCAAGAACATCTCCAGGTTTTTTTTTGAATGAAATCGTTAGCTCAGAGGTCAAAAACACATGATTGCACAATACCCAGCTTCACACGGATATATAACTGGTGGGAGAGTAGGAGCTGGTTCGAAATTGACCGAGCCAAAACATGACACAACGGGTGGAAAATCATATTTTCCGCCTTAAAAAACCTTTCCAAATCACAAAAGCACGTGTCATTGGGATTCAGAGAAGTCTACTTTAGTGACAAAAAAGGCTTTTGGAATAATCAAATACTCCAGGAGCTAACATGAACACAATTAATACACAAATCCTAAACTACACAATACCCACTTTTTTGGTTTCTTCTTAAACACGAATTTTGTCTACAGCACTTTAGTCACTAAACAACATCAGATCTTATTCAAACTTAATACAAACATAGACCCTAATCTGAAATTGTGTGCCGAAAAGTGACATCATGATGACGTCATTATGTGTCACGTGATGTCATCTTAAAGGCGCATTTTTCAAGGCCCATATCAAGAGAACCGTAAGTCCAATTGCATTCAAACCTGGTATGTTGCTAGACAAGTACGTTATAAATAAAAATTGAGGTGACGTCATAATGATGTCATCATATGATTTTTATAGTAATTTCAAAGTTTTAACATTAAAGATTCTTAAAACCATATCTCATCAACAGAACATATGTTAAATTCAAAATTCTTTTTGTAATAGCTTTGTTAGCTCGTACATTCTTTTATATAAATGCGAAAAATTTATGAGGTCATAATGACGTCATCAAAGGCATGATTTCTTGAAAGACATATAAGGGTAGACCATGTCTAATCGTCATGAAACTTGGTGGTTAGGTAGATTTGTCACTAGTTTACAAAATTCGAAATAACATCATAAAAACATATGGAAAAGCCCTATGTTCTTAAAAACATAGACCTCTAGTTGGCTTTTCCGAAATCCTTCGGAAAAGGCTTTGTTTTTGTTCTGATTTTTTTTTTTTTTCTTCTTCTTCTTTTAGTTCTGACCAAAATCCCATAGACTTTGTACACGAATTTTGTCGGCGGCACTTTAGGTCTTAAAAAACCTCAGAACCTAACCAAACTTACATCAAACATAGACCCTAAGCTGAAATTGTATGTTGTAGAGTGACGTCGTGATGACGTCATCACGTGATTTTTTATGAATTTTTGAATTTTTTAAATCGTAACATTCTTTTAAATATATCTAGCGAACAAAACAAGATATTTTCAAAATTCTTTTTCTTATAGCTTTGGTATGTCTCAAAGATATGCCCTAAATTGCGAAAATTGTGTGACGTCATGATGACGTCATCAAAAATGTGTTTTTTTGTTAACGCATGTAAGGGTCAATCCGATTACAAAAATGTATATATTGAATTTTCCTGTACCCAATTCCAAAATTTCGTGATCGTGGCTCACTCAAGTAAGAAATGACAGCCATTTCAAAATTTAGACCAAATTCAATATAACACAAAGGAATTCTGGGACGGGCTGATAACCATGGCTATTATGAGCTTGCTGTTTATAAAAGGGGTTGATTTCTAGTCTTTTTTCAAGTCGCTGAATTTTTGAAGTTTTAAAATCGTAACATTCTTTTCAATATATCTAGCGAACAAAACAAGATATTTTCAAAATTATTTTTGTTACAGCTTTGGTATGTCTCAAAGATATGCCCCAAATGGCGAAAATTGTGTGACGTCATGATGACGTCATCAACAATATTTTTTTTTTTAAACGCATGTAAGGGTCAATCTGATTACAAAAATGTATACATTGTATTTTTCTGTACCCAATTCCAAAATTTCATGATCGTGGCTCACTCAAGTAAGAAATAACAGCCATTTCAAAATTTAGACCAAATTCAATATAACACAAAGGAATTCTGGGACGGGCTGATAACCATGGCTATTATGAGCTTGCTGTTTATAAAAGGGGTTGATTTCTAGTCTTTTTTCAAGTCGCTGAATTTTTGAAGTATTAAAATCGTAACATTCTTTTCAATATATCTAGCGAACAAAACAAGATATTTTCAAAATTCTTTTTCTTATAGCTTTGGTATGTCTCAAAGATATGCCCTAAAAGGCGAAAATTGTGTGACGTCATGATGACGTCATCAAAAATATGTTTTTTTTTTAACGCATGTAAGGGTCAATCCGATTACAAAAATGTATACATTGTATTTTTCTGTACCCAATTCCAAAATTTCATGATCGTGGCTCACTCAAGTAAGAAATGACAGCCATTTCAAAATTTAGACCAAATTCAATATAACACAAAGGAATTCTAAGACGGGCTGATAACCATGGCTATTATGAGCTTGCTGTTTATAAAAGGGGTTGATTTCTTGTCTTTTTTCAAGTCGCTGAATTTTTGAAGTTTTAAAATCGTAACATTCTTTTCAATATATCTAGCGAACAAAACAAGATATTTTCAAAATTATTTTTGTTACAGCTTTGGTATGTCTCAAAGATATGCCCTAAATGGCGAAAATTGTGTGACGTCATGATGACGTCATCAACAATATTTTTTTTTTTAAACGCATGTAAGGGTCAATCTGATTACAAAAATGTATACATTGAATTTTCCTGTACCTAATTCCAAAATTTCGTGATCGTGGCTCACTCAAGTAAGAAATAGGAGCCATTTCAAAATGTAGACCAAATTCAATATAACACAAAGGAATTCTGGGAAGGGCTGATAACCATGGCTTAAATGTGCATGCTGTTTATAAAAGGGGTTGATTTGTAGTCTTTTTTCAAGTCGCTGAATTCTTGAAGTTTTATAATCGTAACATTCTTTTCACTATATCTAGCGAACAAAACAAGATATTTTCAAAATTCTTTTTGTTATAGCTTTGGTATGTCTCAAAGATATGCCCTAAAAAGCGAAAATTGTGTGACGTCATGATGACGTCATAAAAAAATTCTTTTTTCAAGTCGATAGAATATTGCCCATAGCATTTGTAAACGTTTACTTTCTTACCGGTCACATTGGCTACTTTTAAACTTGGCAGACACTTACCCCAACTGCTCACAATGTGTGCCGAACTTTTACGTCCTGATGACGTCATCACATGTCACGTGACGTCATCTTAAAGGGGCATTTTTCGAAGCCATATATCTACAAAAGTACAAGTCCGATTCAGTTGGAACGTAAGGTATGCCACCTGGTGTTATAGATGAAAATTGACATGACGTTATGATCAAGTCATAACATGTCACGTGGTGTCATCTTAAAGGGGCACTCGCTAGATTATTGCCTATAGCATTTGTACACGTTTTCTTTCTTACCGGCACTTTGGGTACTTTTAAACTTGGCAGACACTTAGACTAACTGCTCACAATGTGTGCCGAACTTTTACCTCTTGATGACGTCATGACATGCCAACTGACGTCATCTTAAAGGGGCAGTTTTTGAAGCCATATATCTACAAAAGTACAAATTCGATTAAGTTGAAAAGTAATATCTAGGTAGCCCAGTAGGTTTATAGCTGAAAATTGACATGACATTATCATAATTGATGTCATCACATGTCACGTGACGTCATCTTAAAGGGGCAGTTTTTGAAGCCATATGTCTACAAAAGCACAAGTCCGATTAAGTTCAAAAGTAATATCTAGGTAGCCCAGTAGGTTTATAGATAAAAATTGAATTGACGTTATGATGACGTCATCACATGTCACGTGACGTCATCTTAAAGGGGCAGTTTTTGAAGCCATATATATACAAAATTACAAATTCGATTAAGTTGAAAAGTAATATCTAGGTAGCCCAGTAGGTTTATAGCTGAAAATTGACATGACATTATCATGATGTCATCACATGTCACGTGACGTCATCTTAAAGGGGCAGTTTTTGAAGCCATATCTACAAAAGTACAAGCTCGATTAAGTTGAAATGTAATATCTAAGTAGGCCAGCAGGTTTATAGATGAAAATTGACATGACGTCATGATGACGTCATCATACGATTTTATAGTAATTTTTAAGTTTTTGAACTTCAAAGTTTCTTAAAGCCATATCTCACCAACAGAACATGCTAAATTCAAAATTCTTTTTGTAATAGCTTTGTTAGCTCCTATATTCCTTTACATAAATGTGAAAATTGTGTGACGTCATCATTACGTCATCAAAAATAGGCTTTTTGAAACACATATAAGGGTTGGTCCGAGCGTCATAAAAATTGGTGGGTAAGTAGATAGTGATACTAGCATGTAAAATCCGAGGTGACGTCATGATGACGTCATCGGCTGATTTTCTGTTAATTTTTTAGTCATGATGACCATCAAATTATTTGTATATTTTTTTTAAGGTTTTGAAATTTTAAGCCATATCTCATTAACAGAATATAATAAATTCGAAATTCCTTTTTGTAATCAATTCATTAGGTCAGAGTTATGTATGTTAAAATGTGTAACATCATCCTGACGTCATCAAAATGCCCTTTTAAAAAACATATGAGAGTAAGTGGATCGTTATGAAAATTTGTAAAATCTGAAGTGACGTGATTGGCTGATTTTGTAGGAATTTTTCATTTTGTTCAATTTTTTTAAACTGTCATTGATCAGATTGACTGCAATCTTGACACAAGCCAAGACCACGTTCCGAATATGTGACGTCATGACGACGCTATCCTACGATTTTATGTTGATTGTTAGGTTTTTAAAATTTTTTATGTAATTTCTAACCGGGACTTGCGCCACATAACAGCCTAAGGTCTTAAACAAGTTTGTCATATATATCCTATAATGGAAATTACATGACCAAGAAAGAAGTCAGGATGGCGTCACGCTTAAAGGTCAAGTTTGAAGTAGCAAAAGACATAGAAGTGATGGAGCTTTGTGCTTAATATAACAGAAAAACGGAAAAGCCCTGCGTCTGTTTGCAAGAGACGCAAGATGTCTAGTTTTTTTTCTTCTTCTTCTTTTAGTTCCGACCAAAATCCCATAGACTTTGCACACGAATTTTGTCGGCGGCACTTTAGGTCTTAAAAAACCTCAGATCTTAACCAAACTTACCTCAAACATAGACCCTATGCTGAAATTGCATGTCGAAGAGTGACGTCATGATGACGTCATCACGTGTCACGTGACGTCATCTTAAAAGTGCGTTTTTCAAGGGCCCATATCTAGAGAACGGTAGGTCCGATTTCCTTTAAACCTGGTATGTTGGTAGGCTAGCTCGTGTTATATATGAAAATTGAGGTGACGTCATGGTGACGTCATCATACGATTTTATAGTAATTTTTAAGTTTTTGAACTTCAAAGTTTCTTAAAACCATATCTCATCAACAGAACATGCTAAATTCAAAATTCTTTTTGTAATAGCTCTGTTAGCTCCTATATTCTTTCACATAAATGTAAAAAATGTGTGACGTCATCATGACGTCATCAAAAATATGCTTTTTTGAAACACATATAAGGGTAGGGACGATCGTCATAAAAATTAGTGGGCAGGTAGATAATGCTACTAGGATGTTAAATCCGAGGTGACGTCATGATGACGTCATCGGCTGATTTTCTATGAATTTTTAGTTCTATCCCAAATCCCATAGACTTTGTACACGAATTTTGTACGGGACACTTTGGTCACTAAACAACATCAGATCTTAATCAAACTTAACACAAACAGGGACCCTAAGCTGAAAATGTATGCCAAAACGTGACGTCATGATGACGTCATCACGTGTCATGTGACGTCATCTTAAAGATGCATTTTGGAAGGGCCTATATCTAGAGAACGGTAGGTCCGATTGCCTTCAAACCTGGTATGTTGGTATGGTAGCTCGTGTTATAGATGAAAATTAAAGTGACGTCATGATGACGTCATCGTACGATTTTACAGTAATATTAAAGTTTTTCAACTTCAAAGTTTCTTAAAGCCATATCTCACCAACAGAACATGCTAAATTCAAAATTCTTTTTGTAATAGCTTTGTTAGCTCCTATATTCTTTCACATACATTTGAAAAATGTGTGACGTCATCATGACGTCATCAAAAATGTGCATTTCTGAAACACACATAAGGGTACGTCCGATCGTCATAAAAATTGGTGGGTAGGTAGATAGTGCCACTAGCATGCAAAATCCGAAGTGACGTCATGATGACGTCATCGGCTGATTTTTTATGAATTTGTAAATGTTTCAAATTTCATTGTACTCTTAAAATGTTGCACTTCTTCAAATGCCATGAACTTCAAACTTGGCATATGCATTGACTATCTACTCGAGATGGGTGCCGAATCATGACGTCATGATGACGTCATCACATGTCACGTGACGTCATCTTAAATTTGCATTTTTGAAGGCCCTATATCTATTTTTTTCTGCTTCTTATTTTAGTTCTATCCCAAATCCCATAGACTTTGTGCATAGATTTTCTGATCGGCACTTTTGTCATCAAACAACATCGAATCTTAGTCAGAGTTAGCATAGGTATAGACCCTGATGCAAAGTCGTGCCACGAAGAGTGACGTCATAATGACGTCTTCGTGTGGCATGTAACATGAACTTAAAGGTCAAGTTTGGAGTACGAAATGTTAATCATAAAATAATCTCAGATCTTAAACTTAGCAAAGACATAGACCTTCTGATACTTTATGTTAAATAAAAAAGAAAAAAAGGAAAAGCCATGCGTATGTTTACAACAGACGCACATTTTTTGGCGTTTCCGCAACAGCAGGAAAGCCTTTGTTTTTGTTCTGTTCCCGCGATTGTGTAGTTTAGTACACTTTCGCCCAGGCATGAACACAATCTACTTGAAAATTGTTCGTTTTGCCACATTCAGAACAAAGGGCCACGTCGAAGAACATCTGCAGGGGTTTTTTGGAGTGAAATCGTTAGCTAAGAGGTAACAAAATACGTGATTGCGCAATACCCAGCTTTACACGGATATATAGCTGGTGGGAGAGTAGTTGACCGAGCCAAAACGTGACACAACGTAAGAAAATCGTATTTTCCGCCTTAAAAAACCTTTCCAAATCACAAAAGCACGTGTCATTGGGATTCAGAGAAGTCTACTTTAGTAACAAAAAAAGGCTTTTGGAATAATCAAATACTCCAGAAGCTAACATGAACACAATTAATACAGAAATCCTAAACTACACAATACCCACTATTTTGGTTTCTTCTTAAACACGAATTTTGTCTGCGGCACTTTGGTCACTAAACAACATCAGATCTTAAGCAAACTTAACCCAAACATAGACCCTAATCTGAAATTGTGTGCCGAAGAGTGATGTCACGATGACGTCATTATGTGTTACGTGATGTCATCTTAAAGGCTCATTTTTCAAGGGCCCATATCAAGAGAACCGTAAGTCCAATTGCATTCAAACCTGGTATGTTGGCTAAACAAGTACATGTTATAAATCAAAATTGAGGTGACGTCATAATGACATCATCATCTGATTTTTATGGTAATTTCAAAATTGTAACGTTAAAGATTCTTAAAACCACATCTCATCAACAGAACATGTTCAATTCAAAATTCCTTTTGTAATAGCTTTGTTAGCTCGTACATTCTTTTATATAAATGCGAAAAATTACTGAAGTCATAATGACGTCATTAAAGGCATGATTTCTTGAAAGACATATGGATAGACCATGTCTAATCGTCACGAAACTTGGTGGTTAGGTAGATTTGTCACTAGTTTACAAAATTCGAAGTGACATCATAAAAACATATGGAAAAGCCCTATGTTCTTAAAAACATAGACCTCTAGTTGGCTTTTCCGAAAATTTTTCGGAAAAGGCTTTGTTTTTGTTCTGATTTTTGGCTTTTCCGAAATCCTTCGGAAAAGGCTTTGTTTTTGTTCTGATTTTTTTTTTTTTTCTTTTTCTTCTTCTTCTTCTTCTTCTTCTTTTAGTTCTGACCAAAGTCCCATAGACTTTGTACACGAATTTTGTCGGCGGCACTTTAGGTCTTAAAAAACCTCAGAACCTAACCAAACTTACCTCAAACGTAGACCCTAAGCTGAAATTGTATGTCGTAGAGTGACGTCATGATGACGTCATCACGTGTCACGTGACGTCATCCTAAATGTGCGTTTTTCAAGGGCCCATATCTAGAGAACGGTATATCCAATTTCCTTCAAACCTGGTATGTTGGTAGGCTAGCTCGTGTTATAGATGAAAATTGACGTGACGTCATGATGACGTCATCATGCGATTTTATAGTAATTTTTAAGTTTTTGAACTTTAAAGTTTCTTAAAGCCATATCTCACCAACAGAACATGCTAAATTCAAAATTCTTTTTGTAATAGCTCTGTTAGCTCCTATATTCTTTCACATAAATGTGAAAAATGTGTGACGTCATCATGACGTCATCAAAAATATGCTTTTTTGAAACACATATAAGGGTAGGGACGATCGTCATAAAAATTAGTGTGCAGGTAGATAATGCTACTGGGATGTTAAATCCGAGGTGACGTCATGATGACGTCATCGGCTGATTTTCTATGAATTTTTAGTTCTATCCCAAATCCCATAGACTTTGTACACGAATTTTGTACGGGACACTTTGGTCACTAAACAACATCAGATCTTAATCAAACTTAACACAAACAGGGACCCTAAGCTGAAAATGTATGCCAAAACGTGACGTCATGATGACGTCATCACGTGTCATGTGACGTCATCTTAAAGGTGCATTTTGGAAGGGCCCATATCTAGAGAACGGTAGGTCCGATTGCCTTAAAACCAGGTATGTTGGTATGGTAGATCGTGTTATAGATGAAAATTGAGGTGACGTCATGATGACGTCATCATACGATTTTACAGTAATATTAAAGTTTTTCAACTTCAAAGTTTCTTAAAGCCATATCTCATCAACAGAACATGCTAAATTCAAAATTCTTTTTGTAATAGCTTTGTTAGCTCCTATATTCTTTCACATAAATGTGAAAAATGTGTGACGTCATCATGACGTCATCAAAAATATGCTTTTTTGAAACACATATAAGGGTAGGGACGATCGTTATCAAAATTAGTGTGCAGATAGATAGTGCTACTAGCATGTTAAATCCGAGGTGACGTCATGATGACGTCATCGGCTGATTTTCTATGATTATTTTAGTTCTATCCCAAATCCCATAGACTTTGTACACGAATTTTGTACGGGATACTTTGGTCACTAAGCAACATCAGATCTTAATCAGGCTTAACACAAACAGAGACCCTAAGCTGAAAATGTATGCCGAAACGTGACGTCATGATGACGTCATCACGTGTCATGTGACGTCATCTTAAAGGTGCATTTTTCAAGGGCCCATATCTAGGGAACGGTAGGTCCGATTGCCTTCAAACCAGGTATGTTGGTATGGTAGCTCATGTTATAGATAAAAATTGAGGTGACGTCATGATGACGTCATCATACAGTTTTATAGTAATATTAAAGTTTTTGAACTTCAAAGTTTCCTAAAGCCATATCTCATCAACAGAACACGCTAAATTCAAAATTCTTTTTGTAATAGCTTTGTTAGCTCCTATATTCTTTCACATAAATGTGAAAAATGTGTGACGTCATCATGACGTCATCAAAAATATGCTTTTTTGAAACACATATAAGGGTAGGGACAATCGTCATAAAAATTAGTGTGCAGGTAGATAGTGATACTAGCATGTTAAATCCGAGGTGACGTCATGATGACGTCATCGGCTGATTTTCTATTATTATTTTAGTTCTATCCCAAATCCCATAGACTTGGTACACGAATTTTGTACGGGACACTTTGGTCACTAAACAACATCAGATCTTAATCAGGCTTAACACAAACAGAGACCCTAAGCTGAAAATGTATGCCGAAACGTGATGTCATGATGACGTCATCACGTGTGTTGTGACGTCATCTTAAAGGTGCATTTTTCAAGGGCCCATATCTAGAGAACGGTATATCCGATTGCCTTCAAACGAGGTATGTTGGTATGGTAGCTCGTGTTATAGATGAAAATTGAGGTGACGTCATGATGACGTCATCATACGATTTTACAGTAATATTAAAGTTTTTGAACTTCAAAGTTTCTTAAAGCCATATCTCATCAACAGAACATGCTAAATTCAAAATTCTTTTTGTAATAGCTTTGTTAGCTCCTATATTCTTTCACATAAATGTGAAAAATGTGTGACGTCATCATGACGTCATCAAAAATATGCTTTTTTGAAACACATATAAGGGTAGGGACGATCGTCATAAAAATTAGTGTGTAGGTAGATAGTGCTACTAGCATGTTAAATCCGAGGTGACGTCATGATGACGTCATCGGCTGATTTTCTATGATTATTTTAGTTCTATCCCAAATCCCATAGACTTTGTACACGAATTTTGTACGGGACACTTTGGTCACTAAACAACATCAGATCTTAATCAGGCTTAACACAAACAGAGACCCTAAGCTGAAAATGTATGCCGAAACGTGACGTCATGATGACGTCATCACGTGTCATGTAACATGAACTTAAAGGTCAAGTATGGAGTACGAAATGTGAATCATAAAATAATCTCAGATCTTAAACATAGCAAAGACATAGACCTTCTGATAATTTATGTTAAAGAAAAAATGAAAACGGAAAAGCCATGCGTATGTTTACAACAGACGCAAAATTTTCGGCTTTTCCGCTACAGCAGCAAAGCCTTGGTTTTTGTTCTGTTCGCGCGATTGTGTAGTTTAGTACACTTTCGCCCAGGCATGAACACAATCTACTTGAAAATTGTTCGTTTTGCCACATTCAGAACAAAGGGCCACGTCCAAGAACATCTCCAGGTTTTTTTTTGAATGAAATCGTTAGCTCAGAGGTCAAAAACACATGATTGCACAATACCCAGCTTCACACGGATATATAACTGGTGGGAGAGTAGGAGCTGGTTCGAAATTGACCGAGCCAAAACATGACACAACGGGTGGAAAATCATATTTTCCGCCTTAAAAAACCTTTCCAAATCACAAAAGCACGTGTCATTGGAATTCAGAGAAGTCTACTTTAGTGACAAAAAAGGCTTTTGGAATAATCAAATACTCCAGGAGCTAACATGAACACAATTAATACACAAATCCTAAACTACACAATACCCACTTTTTTGGTTTCTTCTTAAACACGAATTTTGTCTACGGCACTTTAGTCACTAAACAACATCAGATCTTATTCAAACTTAATACAAACATAGACCCTAATCTGAAATTGTGTGCCGAAAAGTGACATCATGATGACGTCATTATGTGTCACGTGATGTCATCTTAAAGGCGCATTTTTCAAGGCCCATATCAAGAGAACCGTAAGTCCAATTGCATTCAAACCTGGTATGTTGCTAGACAAGTACGTTATAAATAAAAATTGAGGTGACGTCATAATGACGTCATCATATGATTTTTATAGTAATTTCAAAGTTTTAACATTAAAGATTCTTAAAACCATATCTCATCAACAGAACATATGTTAAATTCAAAATTCTTTTTGTAATAGCTTTGTTAGCTCGTACATTCTTTTATATAAATGCGAAAAATTTCTGAGGTCATAATGACGTCATCAAAGGCATGATTTCTTGAAAGACATATAAGGGTAGACCATGTCTAATCGTCATGAAACTTCGTGGTTAGGTAGATTTGTCACTAGTTTACAAAATTCGAAATAACATCATAAAAACATATGGAAAAGCCCTATGTTCTTAAAAACATAGACCTCTAGTTTTTTTTCTTCTTCTTCTTTTAGTTCCGACCAAAATCCCATAGACTTTGCACACGAATTTTGTCGGCGGCACTTTAGGTCTTAAAAAACCTCAGATCTTAACCAAACTTACCTCAAACATAGACCCTATGCTGAAATTGCATGTCGAAGAGTGACGTCATGATGACGTCATCACGTGTCACGTGACGTCATCTTAAAAGTGCGTTTTTCAAGGGCCCATATCTAGAGAACGGTAGGTCCGATTTCCTTTAAACCTGGTATGTTGGTAGGCTAGCTCGTGTTATATATGAAAATTGAGGTGACGTCATGGTGACGTCATCATACGATTTTATAGTAATTTTTAAGTTTTTGAACTTCAAAGTTTCTTAAAACCATATCTCATCAACAGAACATGCTAAATTCAAAATTCTTTTTGTAATAGCTCTGTTAGCTCCTATATTCTTTCACATAAATGTAAAAAATGTGTGACGTCATCATGACGTCATCAAAAATATGCTTTTTTGAAACACATATAAGGGTAGGGACGATCGTCATAAAAATTAGTGGGCAGGTAGATAATGCTACTAGGATGTTAAATCCGAGGTGACGTCATGATGACGTCATCGGCTGATTTTCTATGAATTTTTAGTTCTATCCCAAATCCCATAGACTTTGTACACGAATTTTGTACGGGACACTTTGGTCACTAAACAACATCAGATCTTAATCAAACTTAACACAAACAGGGACCCTAAGCTGAAAATGTATGCCAAAACGTGACGTCATGATGACGTCATCACGTGTCATGTGACGTCATCTTAAAGATGCATTTTGGAAGGGCCTATATCTAGAGAACGGTAGGTCCGATTGCCTTCAAACCTGGTATGTTGGTATGGTAGCTCGTGTTATAGATGAAAATTAAAGTGACGTCATGATGACGTCATCGTACGATTTTACAGTAATATTAAAGTTTTTCAACTTCAAAGTTTCTTAAAGCCATATCTCACCAACAGAACATGCTAAATTCAAAATTCTTTTTGTAATAGCTTTGTTAGCTCCTATATTCTTTCACATACATTTGAAAAATGTGTGACGTCATCATGACGTCATCAAAAATGTGCATTTCTGAAACATACATAAGGGTACGTCCGATCGTCATAAAAATTGGTGGGTAGGTAGATAGTGCCACTAGCATGCAAAATCCGAAGTGACGTCATGATGACGTCATCGGCTAATTTTTTATGAATTTGTAAATGTTTCAAATTTCATTGTACTCTTAAAATTTTGCACTTCTTCAAATGCCATGAACTTCAAACTTGGCATATGCATTGACTATCTACTCGAGATGGGTGCCGAATCATGACGTCATGATGACGTCATGATGACGTCATCACATGTCACGTGACGTCATCTTAAATTTGCATTTTTGAAGGCCCTATATCTATTTTTTTCTGCTTCTTATTTTAGTTCTATCCCAAATCCCATAGACTTTGTGCATAGATTTTCTGATCGGCACTTTTGTCATCAAACAACATCGAATCTTAGTCAGAGTTAGCATAGGTATAGACCCTGATGCAAAGTCGTGCCACGAAGAGTGACGTCATAATGACGTCTTCGTGTGGCATGTAACATGAACTTAAAGGTCAAGTTTGGAGTACGAAATGTTAATCATAAAATAATCTCAGATCTTAAACTTAGCAAAGACATAGACCTTCTGATACTTTATGTTAAATAAAAAAGAAAAAAAGGAAAAGCCATGCGTATGTTTACAACAGACGCACATTTTTTGGCGTTTCCGCAACAGCAGGAAAGCCTTTGTTTTTGTTCTGTTCCCGCGATTGTGTAGTTTAGTACACTTTCGCCCAGGCATGAACACAATCTACTTGAAAATTGTTCGTTTTGCCACATTCAGAACAAAGGGCCACGTCGAAGAACATCTGCAGGGGTTTTTTGGAGTGAAATCGTTAGCTAAGAGGTAACAAAATACGTGATTGCGCAATACCCAGCTTTACACGGATATATAGCTGGTGGGAGAGTAGTTGACCGAGCCAAAACGTGACACAACGTAAGAAAATCGTATTTTCCGCCTTAAAAAACCTTTCCAAATCACAAAAGCACGTGTCATTGGGATTCAGAGAAGTCTACTTTAGTAACAAAAAAAGGCTTTTGGAATAATCAAATACTCCAGAAGCTAACATGAACACAATTAATACAGAAATCCTAAACTACACAATACCCACTATTTTGGTTTCTTCTTAAACACGAATTTTGTCTGCGGCACTTTGGTCACTAAACAACATCAGATCTTAAGCAAACTTAACCCAAACATAGACCCTAATCTGAAATTGTGTGCCGAAGAGTGATGTCACGATGACGTCATTATGTGTTACGTGATGTCATCTTAAAGGCTCATTTTTCAAGGGCCCATATCAAGAGAACCGTAAGTCCAATTGCATTCAAACCTGGTATGTTGGCTAAACAAGTACATGTTATAAATCAAAATTGAGGTGACGTCATAATGACATCATCATCTGATTTTTATGGTAATTTCAAAATTGTAACGTTAAAGATTCTTAAAACCACATCTCATCAACAGAACATGTTCAATTCAAAATTCCTTTTGTAATAGCTTTGTTAGCTCGTACATTCTTTTATATAAATGCGAAAAATTACTGAAGTCATAATGACGTCATTAAAGGCATGATTTCTTGAAAGACATATGGATAGACCATGTCTAATCGTCACGAAACTTGGTGGTTAGGTAGATTTGTCACTAGTTTACAAAATTCGAAGTGACATCATAAAAACATATGGAAAAGCCCTATGTTCTTAAAAACATAGACCTCTAGTTTCTTCTTCTTCTTCTTCTTCTTCTTCTTCTTCTTCTTCTTCTTTTAGTTCTGACCAAAATCCCATAGACTTTGTACACGAATTTTGTCGGCGGCACTTTAGGTCTTAAAAAACCTCAGAACCTAACCAAACTTACATCAAACATAGACCCTAAGCTGAAATTGTATGTCGTAGAGTGACGTCATGATGACGTCATCACGTGTCACGTGACGTCATCCTAAATGTGCGTTTTTCAAGGGCCCATATCTAGAGAACGGTATATCCAATTTCCTTCAAACCTGGTATGTTGGTAGGCTAGCTCGTGTTATAGATGAAAATTGACGTGACGTCATGATGACGTCATCATGCGATTTTATAGTAATTTTTAAGTTTTTGAACTTTAAAGTTTCTTAAAGCCATATCTCACCAACAGAACATGCTAAATTCAAAATTCTTTTTGTAATAGCTCTGTTAGCTCCTATATTCTTTCACATAAATGTGAAAAATGTGTGACGTCATCATGACGTCATCAAAAATATGCTTTTTTGAAACACATATAAGGGTAGGGACGATCGTCATAAAAATTAGTGTGCAGGTAGATAATGCTACTAGGATGTTAAATCCGAGGTGACGTCATGATGACGTCATCGGCTGATTTTCTATGAATTTTTAGTTCTATCCCAAATCCCATAGACTTTGTACACGAATTTTGTACGGGACACTTTGGTCACTAAACAACATCAGATCTTAATCAAACTTAACACAAACAGGGACCCTAAGCTGAAAATGTATGCCAAAACGTGACGTCATGATGACGTCATCACGTGTCATGTGACGTCATCTTAAAGGTGCATTTTGGAAGGGCCCATATCTAGAGAACGGTAGGTCCGATTGCCTTCAAACCAGGTATGTTGGTATGGTAGATCGTGTTATAGATGAAAATTGAGGTGACGTCATGATGACGTCTCATACGATTTTACAGTAATATTAAAGTTTTTGAACTTCAAAGTTTCTTAAAGCCATATCTCATCAACAGAACATGCTAAATTCAAAATTCTTTTTGTAATAGCTTTGTTAGCTCCTATATTCTTTCACATAAATGTGAAAAATGTGTGACGTCATCATGACGTCATCAAAAATATGCTTTTTTGAAACACATATAAGGGTAGGGACGATCGTTATAAAAATTAGTGTGCAGGTAGATAGTGCTACTAGCATGTTAAATCCGAGGTGACGTCATGATGACGTCATCGGCTGATTTTCTATGATTATTTTAGTTCTATCCCAAATCCCATAGACTTTGTACACGAATTTTGTACGGGACACTTTGGTCACTAAGCAACATCAGATCTTAATCAGGCTTAACACAAACAGAGACCCTAAGCTGAAAATGTATGCCGAAACGTGACGTCATGATGACGTCATCACGTGTCATGTGACGTCATCTTAAAGGTGCATTTTTCAAGGGCCCATATCTAGAGAACGGTACGTCCGATTGCCTTCAAACCAGGTATGTTGGTATGGTAGCTCGTGTTATAGATGAAAATTGAGGTGACGTCATGATGACGTCATCATACAGTTTTACAGTAATATTAAAGTTTTTGAACTTCAAAGTTTCCTAAAGCCATATCTCATCAACAGAACACGCTAAATTCAAAATTCTTTTTGTAATAGCTCTGTTAGCTCCTATATTCTTTCACATAAATGTGAAAAATGTGTGACGTCATCATGACGTCATCAAAAATATGCTTTTTTGAAACACATATAAGGGTAGGGACGATCGTCATAAAAATTAGTGTGCAGGTAGATAATGCTACTAGGATGTTAAATCCGAGGTGACGTCATGATGACGTCATCGGCTGATTTTCTATGAATTTTTAGTTCTATCCCAAATCCCATGACTTTGTACACGAATTTTGTACGGGACACTTTGGTCACTAAACAACATCAGATCTTAATCAAACTTAACACAAACAGGGACCCTAAGCTGAAAATGTATGCCAAAACGTGACGTCATGATGACGTCATCACGTGTCATGTGACGTCATCTTAAAGGTGCATTTTGGAAGGGCCCATATCTAGAGAACGGTAGGTCCGATTGCCTTCAAACCAGGTATGTTGGTATGGTAGATCGTGTTATAGATGAAAATTGAGGTGACGTCATGATGACGTCATCATACGATTTTACAGTAATATTAAAGTTTTTGAACTTCAAAGTTTCCTAAAGCCATATCTCATCAACAGAACACGCTAAATTCAAAATTCTTTTTGTAATAGCTTTGTTAGCTCCTATATTCTTTCACATAAATGTGAAAAATGTGTGACGTCATCATGACGTCATCAAAAATATGCTTTTTTGAAACACATATAAGGGTAGGGACGATCGTCATAAAAATTAGTGTGCAGGTAGATAGTGATACTAGCATGTTAAATCCGAGGTGACGTCATGATGACGTCATCGGCTGATTTTCTATGATTATTTTAGTTCTATCCCAAATCCCATAGACTTGGTACACGAATTTTGTACGTGACACTTTGGTCACTAAACAACATCAGATCTTAATCAGGCTTAACACAAACAGAGACCCTAAGCTGAAAATGTATGCCGAAACGGGATGTCATGATGACGTCATCACGTGTCTTGTGACGTCATCTTAAAGGTGCATTTTTCAAGGGCCCATATCAAGAGAACGGTAGGTCCGATTGCCTTCAAACGAGGTATGTTGGTATGGTAGCTCGTGTTATAGATGAAAATTGTGGTGACGTCATGATGACGTCATCATACGATTTTACAGTAATATTAAAGTTTTTGAACTTCAAAGTTTCTTAAAGCCATATCTCATCAACAGAACATGCTAAATTCAAAATTCTTTTTGTAATAGCTTTGTTAGCTCCTATATTCTTTCACATAAATGTGAAAAATGTGTGACGTCATCATGACGTCATCAAAAATATGCTTTTTTGAAACACATATAAGGGTAGGGACGATCGTCATAAAAATTAGTGTGTAGGTAGATAGTGCTACTAGCATGTTAAATCCGAGGTGACGTCATGATGACGTCATCGGCTGATTTTCTATGATTATTTTAGTTCTATCCCAAATCCCATAGACTTTGTACACGAATTTTGTACGGGACACTTTGGTCACTAAACAACATCAGATCTTAATCAGGCTTAACACAAACAGAGACCCTAAGCTGAAAATGTATGCCGAAACGTGACGTCATGATGACGTCATCACGTGTCATGTAACATGAACTTAAAGGTCAAGTATGGAGTACGAAATGTGAATCATAAAATAATCTCAGATCTTAAACATAGCAAAAACATAGACCTTCTGATAATTTATGTTAAAGAAAAAAAGAAAACGGAAAAGCCATGCGTATGTTTACAACAGACGCAAAATTTTCGGCTTTTCCGCTACAGCAGCAAAGCCTTGGTTTTTGTTCTGTTCGCGCGATTGTGTAGTTTAGTACACTTTCGCCCAGGCATGAACACAATCTACTTGAAAATTGTTCGTTTTGCCACATTCAGAACAAAGGGCCACGTCCAAGAACATCTCCAGGTGTTTTTTTGAATGAAATCGTTAGCTCAGAGGTCAAAAACACATGATTGCACAATACCCAGCTTCACACGGATATATAACTGGTGGGAGAGTAGGAGCTGGTTCGAAATTGACCGAGCCAAAACTTGACACAACGGGTGGAAAATCATATTTTCCGCCTTAAAAAACCTTTCCAAATCACAAAAGCACGTGTCATTGGGATTCAGAGAAGTCTACTTTAGTGACAAAAAAGGCTTTTGGAATAATCAAATACTCCAGGAGCTAACATGAACACAATTAATACACAAATCCTAAACTACACAATACCCACTTTTTTGGTTTCTTCTTAAACACGAATTTTGTCTACGGCACTTTAGTCACTAAACAACATCAGATCTTATTCAAACTTAATACAAACATAGACCCTAATCTGAAATTGTGTGCCGAAAAGTGACATCATGATGACGTCATTATGTGTCACGTGATGTCATCTTAAAGGCGCATTTTTCAAGGCCCATATCAAGAGAACCGTAAGTCCAATTGCATTCAAACCTGGTATGTTGCTAGACAAGTACGTTATAAATAAAAATTGAGGTGACGTCATAATGACGTCATCATATGATTTTTATAGTAATTTCAAAGTTTTAACATTAAAGATTCTTAAAACCATATCTCATCAACAGAACATATGTTAAATTCAAAATTCTTTTTGTAATAGCTTTGTTAGCTCGTACATTCTTTTATATAAATGCGAAAAATTTCTGAGGTCATAATGACGTCATCAAAGGCATGATTTCTTGAAAGACATAAGGGTAGACTATGTCTAATCGTCATGAAACTTGGTGGTTAGGTAGATTTGTCACTAGTTTACAAAATTCGAAATAACATCATAAAAACATATGGAAAAGCCCTATGTTCTTAAAAACATAGACCTCTAGTTCTTCTTCTTTTAGTTCTGACCAAAATCCCATAGACTTTGTACACGAATTTTGTCGGCGGCACTTTAGGTCTTAAAAAACCTCAGAACCTAACCAAACTTACATCAAACATAGACCCTAAGCTGAAATTGTATGTCGTAGAGTGACGTCATGATGACGTCATCACGTGTCACGTGACGTCATCCTAAATGTGCGTTTTTCAAGGGCCCATATCTAGAGAACGGTATATCCAATTTCCTTCAAACCTGGTATGTTGGTAGGCTAGCTCGTGTTATAGATGAAAATTGACGTGACGTCATGATGACGTCATCATGCGATTTTATAGTAATGTTTAAGTTTTTGAACTTTAAAGTTTCTTAAAGCCATATCTCACCAACAGAACATGCTAAATTCAAAATTCTTTTTGTAATAGCTCTGTTAGCTCCTATATTCTTTCACATAAATGTGAAAAATGTGTGACGTCATCATGACGTCATCAAAAATATGCTTTTTTGAAACACATATAAGGGTAGGGACGATCGTCATAAAAATTAGTGTGCAGGTAGATAATGCTACTAGGATGTTAAATCCGAGGTGACGTCATGATGACGTCATCGGCTGATTTTCTATGAATTTTTAGTTCTATCCCAAATCCCATAGACTTTGTACACGAATTTTGTACGGGACACTTTGGTCACTAAACAACATCAGATCTTAATCAAACTTAACACAAACAGGGATCCTAAGCTGAAAATGTATGCCAAAACGTGACGTCATGATGACGTCATCACGTGTCATGTGACGTCATCTTAAAGGTGCATTTTGGAAGGGCCCATATCTAGAGAACGGTAGGTCCGATTGCCTTCAAACCAGGTATGTTGGTATGGTAGATCGTGTTATAGATGAAAATTGAGGTGACGTCATGATGACGTCATCATACGATTTTACAGTAATATTAAAGTTTTTGAACTTCAAAGTTTCTTAAAGCCATATCTCATCAACAGAACATGCTAAATTCAAAATTCTTTTTGTAATAGCTTTGTTAGCTCCTATATTCTTTCACATAAATGTGAAAAATGTGTGACGTCATCATGACGTCATCAAAAATATGCTTTTTTGAAACACATATAAGGGTAGGGACGATCGTTATAAAAATTAGTGTGCAGGTAGATAGTGCTACTAGCATGTTAAATCCGAGGTGACGTCATGATGACGTCATCGACTGATTTTCTATGATTATTTTAGTTCTATCCCAAATCCCATAGACTTTGTACACGAATTTTGTACGGGACACTTTGGTCACTAAGCAACATCAGATCTTAATCAGGCTTAACACAAACAGAGACCCTAAGCTGAAAATGTGTGCCGAAACGTGACGTCATGATGACGTCATCACGTGTCATGTGACGTCATCTTAAAGGTGATTTTTCAAGGGCCCATATCTAGAGAACGGTAGGTCCGATTGCCTTCAAACCAGGTATGTTGGTATGGTAGCTGTGTTATAGATAAAAATTGAGGTGACGTCATGATGACGTCATCATACAGTTTTACAGTAATATTAAAGTTTTTGAACTTCAAAGTTTCCTAAAGCCATATCTCATCAACAGAACACGCTAAATTCAAAATTCTTTTTGTAATAGCTTTGTTAGCTCCTATATTCTTTCACATAAATGTGAAAAATGTGTGACGTCATCATGACGTCATCAAAAATATGCTTTTTTGAAACACATATAAGGGTAGGGACGATCGTCATAAAAATTAGTGTGCAGGTAGATAGTGATACTAGCATGTTAAATCCGAGGTGACGTCATGATGACGTCATCGGCTGATTTTCTATGATTATTTTAGTTCTATCCCAAATCCCATAGACTTGGTACACGAATTTTGTACGGGACACTTTGGTCACTAAACAACATCAGATCTTAATCAGGCTTAACACAAACAGAGACCCTAAGCTGAAAATGTATGCCGAAACGTGACGTCATGATGACGTCATCACGTGTCATGTGACGTCATCTTAAAGGTGCATTTTTCAAGGGCCCATATCTAGAGAACGGTACGTCCGATTGCCTTCAAACCAGGTATGTTGGTATGGTAGCTCGTGTTATAGATAAAAATTGAGGTGACGTCATGATAACGTCATCATACAGTTTTACAGTAATATTAAAGTTTTTGAACTTCAAAGTTTCCTAAAGCCATATCTCATCAACAGAACACGCTAAGTTCAAAATTCTTTTTGTAATAGCTTTGTTAGCTCCTATATTCTTTCACATAAATGTGAAAAATGTGTGACGTCATCATGACGTCATCAAAAATATGCTTTTTTGAAACACATATAAGGGTACGGACGATCGTCATAAAAATTAGTGTGCAGGTAGATAGTGATACTAGCATGTTAAATCCGAGGTGACGTCATGATGACGTCATCGGCTGATTTTCTATGATTATTTTAGTTCTATCCCAAATCCCATAGACTTTGTACACGAATTTTGTAAGTGGCACTTTGGTCACTAAACAACCTCGGATCTTAATCAGACTTAACTCAAACATAGACCCTAAGCTGAAAATGTAAGCCGAAACGTGACGTCATGATGACGTCATCACGTGTCATGTGACGTCATCTTAAATGTGCATTTTTCAAGAGCCTATATCTAGAGAACGGTAGGTCCGATTGCCTTCAAACCTGGTATGTTGGTATGGTAGCTCGTGTTATAGATGAAAATTAAGGTGACGTCATGATGACGTCATCATACGATTTTACAGTAATATTAAAGTTTTTCAACTTCAAAGTTTCTTAAAGCCATATCTCACCAACAGAACATGCTAAATTCAAAATTCTTTTTGTAATAGCTTTGTTAGCTCCTATATTCTTTCACATACATTTGAAAAATGTGTGACGTCATCATGACGTCATCAAAAATGTGCATTTCTGAAACACACATAAGGGTACGTCCGATCGTCATAAAAATTGGTGGGTAGGTAGATAGTGCCACTAGCATGCAAAATCCGAAGTGACGTCATGATGACGTCATCGGCTGATTTTTTATGAATTTGTAAATGTTTCAAATTTCATTGTACTCTTAAAATTTTGCAATTCTTCAAATGCCATGAACTTCAAACTTGGCATATGCATTGACTATCTACTCGAGATGGGTGCCGAATCATGACGTCATGATGACGACATCACATGTCACGTGACGTCATCTTAAATTTGCATTTTTGAAGGCCCTATATCTATTTTTTTTCTGCTTCTTATTTTAGTTCTATCCCAAATCCCATAGACTTTGTGCATAGATTTTCTGATCGGCACTTTTGTCATCAAACAACATCGAATCTTAGTCAGAGTTAGCATAGGTATAGACCCTGATGCAAAGTCGTGCCGCGAAGAGTGACGTCATAATGACGTCTTCGTGTGGCATGTAACATGAACTTAAAGGTCAAGTTTGGAGTACGAAATGTTAATCATAAAATAATCTCAGATCTTAAACTTAGCAAAGACATAGACCTTCTGATACTTTATGTTAAATAAAAAAGAAAAAAGGAAAAGCCATGCGTATGTTTACAACAGACGCACATTTTTTGGCGTTTCCGCTACAGCAGGAAAGCCTTTGTTTTTGTTCTGTTCGCGCGATTGTGTAGTTTAGTACACTTTCGCCCAGGCATGAACACAATCTACTTGAAAATTGTTCGTTTTGCCACATTCAGAACAAAGGGCCACGCCGAAGAACATCTGCAGGGTTTTTTTGTAGTGAAATCGTTAGCTAAGAGGTAACAAAATACGTGATTGCGCAATACCCAGCTTTACACGGATATATAGCTGGTGGGAGAGTAGTTGACCGAGCCAAAACGTGACACAACGTAAGAAAATCGTATTTTCCGCCTTAAAAAACCTTTCCAAATCACAAAAGCATGTGTCATTGGGATTCAGAGAAGTCTACTTTAGTAACAAAAAAAGGCTTTTGGAATAATCAAATACTCCAGAAGCTAACATGAACACAATTAATACAGAAATCCTAAACTACACAATACCCACTATTTTGGTTTCTTCTTAAACACGAATTTTGTCTGCGGCACTTTGGTCACTAAACAACATCAGATCTTGAGCAAACTTAACCCAAACATAGACCCTAATCTGAAATTGTGTGCCGAAGAGTGATGTCACGATGACGTCATTATGTGTTACGTGATGTCATCTTAAAGGCTCATTTTTCAAGGGCCCATATCAAGAGAACCGTAAGTCCAATTGCATTCAAACCTGGTATGTTGCTAAACAAGTACATGTTATAAATCAAAATTGAGGTGACGTCATAATGACGTCATCATCTGATTTTTATGGTAATTTCAAAATTTTAACGTTAAAGATTCTTAAAACCATATCTCATCAACAGAACATGTTCAATTCAAAATTCCTTTTGTAATAGCTTTGTTAGCTCGTACATTCTTTTATATAAATGCGAAAAATTACTGAAGTCATAATGACGTCATTAAAGGCATGATTTCTTGAAAGACAAGGATAGACCATGTCTAATCGTCACGAAACTTGGTGGTTAGGTAGATTTGTCACTAGTTTACAAAATTCGAAGTGACATCATAAAAACATATGGAAAAGCCCTATGTTCTTAAAAACATAGACCTCTAGTTTTTTTTTGGCTTTTCCGAAATCCTTCGGAAAAGGCTTTGTTTTTGTTCTGATTTTTTTTTTTTTCTTCTTCTTCTTCTTCTTCTTCTTCTTTTAGTTCTGACCAAAATCCCATAGACTTTGTACACGAATTTTGTCGGCGGCACTTTAGGTCTTAAAAAACCTCAGAACCTAACCAAACTTACATCAAACATAGACCCTAAGCTGAAATTGTATGTCGTAGAGTGACGTCATGATGACGTCATCACGTGTCACGTGACGTCATCCTAAATGTGCGTTTTTCAAGGGCCCATATCTAGAGAACGGTATATCCAATTTCCTTCAAACCTGGTATGTTGGTAGGCTAGCTCGTGTTATAGATGAAAATTGACGTGACGTCATGATGACGTCATCATGCGATTTTATAGTAATTTTTAAGTTTTTGAACTTTAAAGTTTCTTAAAGCCATATCTCACCAACAGAACATGCTAAATTCAAAATTCTTTTTGTAATAGCTCTGTTAGCTCCTATATTCTTTCACATAAATGTGAAAAATGTGTGACGTCATCATGACGTCATCAAAAATATGCTTTTTTGAAACACATATAAGGGTAGGGACGATCGTCATAAAAATTAGTGTGCAGGTAGATAATGCTACTAGGATGTTAAATCCGAGGTGACGTCATGATGACGTCATCGGCTGATTTTCTATGAATTTTTAGTTCTATCCCAAATCCCATAGACTTTGTACACGAATTTTGTACGGGACACTTTGGTCACTAAACAACATCAGATCTTAATCAAACTTAACACAAACAGGGACCCTAAGCTGAAAATGTATGCCAAAACGTGACGTCATGATGACGTCATCACGTGTCATGTGACGTCATCTTAAAGGTGCATTTTGGAAGGGCCCATATCTAGAGGACGGTAGGTCCGATTGCCTTCAAACCAGGTATGTTGGTATGGTAGATCGTGTTATAGATGAAAATTGAGGTGACGTCATGATGACGTCATCATACGATTTTACAGTAATATTAAAGTTTTTGAACTTCAAAGTTTCTTAAAGCCATATCTCATCAACAGAACATGCTAAATTCAAAATTCTTTTTGTAATAGCTTTGTTAGCTCCTATATTCTTTCACATAAATGTGAAAAATGTGTGACGTCATCATGACGTCATCAAAAATATGCTTTTTTGAAACACATATAAGGGTAGGGACGATCGTTATAAAAATTAGTGTGCAGGTAGATAGTGCTACTAGCATGTTAAATCCGAGGTGACGTCATGATGACGTCATCGGCTGATTTTCTATGATTATTTTAGTTCTATCCCAAATCCCATAGACTTTGTACACGAATTTTGTACGGGACACTTTGGTCACTAAGCAACATCAGATCTTAATCAGGCTTAACAGAAACAGAGACCCTAAGCTGAAAATGTATGCCGAAACGTGACGTCATGATGACGTCATCACGTGTCATGTGACGTCATCTTAAAGGTGCATTTTTCAAGGGCCCATATCTAGAGAACGGTACGTCCGATTGCCTTCAAACCAGGTATGTTGGTATGGTAGCTCGTGTTATAGATGAAAATTGAGGTGACGTCATGATGACGTCATCATACAGTTTTACAGTAATATTAAAGTTTTTGAACTTCAAAGTTTCCTAAAGCCATATCTCATCAACAGAACACGCTAAATTCAAAATTCTTTTTGTAATAGCTTTGTTAGCTCCTATATTCTTTCACATAAATGTGAAAAATGTGTGACGTCATCATGACGTCATCAAAAATATGCTTTTTTGAAACACATATAAGGGTAGGGACGATCGTCATAAAAATTAGTGTGCAGGTAGATAATGCTACTAGCATGTTAAATCCGAGGTGACGTCATGATGACGTCATCGGCTGATTTTCTATGATTATTTTAGTTCTATCCCAAATCCCATAGACTTTGTACACAAATTTTGTACGGGACACTTTGGTCACTAAGCAACATCAGATCTTAATCAGGCTTAACACAAACAGAGACCCTAAGCTGAAAATGTATGCCGAAACGTGACGTCATGATGACGTCATCACGTGTCATGTGACGTCATCTTAAAGGTGCATTTTTCAAGGGCCCATATCTAGAGAACGGTAGGTCCGATTGCCTTCAAACCAGGTATGTTGGTATGGTAGCTTGTGTTATAGATGAAAATTGAGGTGACGTCATGATGACGTCATCATACTATTTTACAGTAATATTAAAGTTGTTGAACTTCAAAGTTTCCTCAAGCCATATCTCATCAACAGAACACGCTAAATTCAAAATTCTTTTTGTAATAGCTTTGTTAGCTTATATATTCTTTCACATAAATGTGAAAAATGTGTGACGTCATCATGACGCCATCAAAAATATGTTTTTTTTAAACACATATAAGGGTAGGTCCGATCGTCATAAAAATTAGTGGGTAGGTAGATAGTGCTACTAGCATGTAAAATCCGAGGTGACGTCATGATGACGTCATCGGCTGATTTTCTGTGAATTTTTTAGTTCTATCCCAAATCCCATAGACTTTGTACACGAATTTTGTAAGTGGCACTTTGGTCACTAAACAACCTCGGATCTTAATCAGACTTAACACAAACATAGACCCTGAGCTGAAAATGTAAGCCGAAACGTGACGTCATGATGACGTCATCACGTGTCATGTGACGTCATCTTAAATGTGCATTTTTCTAGGGCCTATATCTAGAGAACGGTAGGTCCGATTGCCTTCAAACCTGGTATGTTGGTATGGTAGCTCGTGTTATAGATGAAAATTAAGGTGACGTCATGAACACGTCATCATACGATTTTACAGTAATATTAAAGTTTTTGAACTTCAAAGTTTCTTAAAGCCATATCTCACCAACAGAACATGCTAAATTCAAAATTCTTTTTGTAATAGCTTTGTTAGCTCCTATATTCTTTCACATACATTTGAAAAATGTGTGACGTCATCATGACGTCATCAAAAATGTGCATTTCTGAAACACACATAAGGGTACGTCCGATCGTCATAAAAATTAGTGGGTAGGTAGATAGTGCTACTAGCATGTAAAATCCGAGGTGACGTCATGATGACGTCATCGGCTGATTTTCTGTGAATTTTTTAGTTCTATCCCAAATCCCATAGACTTTGTACACGAATTTTGTAAGTGGCACTTTGGTCACTAAACAACCTCGGATCTTAATCAGACTTAACACAAACATAGACCCTAAGCTGAAAATGTAAGCCGAAACGTGACGTCATGATGACGTCATCACGTGTCATGTAACGTCATCTTAAATGTGCATTTTTCAAGAGGCTATATCTAGAGAACGGTAGGTCCGATTGCCTTCAAACCTGGTATGTTGGTATGGTAGCTCGTGTTATAGATGAACATTAAGGTGACGTCATGATGACGTCATCATACGATTTTACAGTAATATTAAAGTTTTTCAACTTCAAAGTTTCTTAAAGCCATATCTCATCAACAGAACATGCTAAATTCAAAATTCTTTTTGTAATAGCTTTGTTAGCTCCTATATTCTTTCACATAAATGTGAAAAATGTGTGACGTCATCATGACGTCATCAAAAATATGCTTTTTTGAAACACATATAAGGGTAGGGACGATCGTCATAAAAATTAGTGTGCAGGTAGATAGTGATACTAGCATGTTAAATCCGAGGTGACGTCATAATGACGTCATCGGCTGATTTTCTATGATTATTTTAGTTATTTCCCAAATCCCATAGACTTTGTACACGAATTTTGTAAGAGCCACTTTGGTCACTAAACAACATCAGATCTTAATCAAACTTAACACAAACAGAGACCCTTTTAGCTGAAAATGTATGCCGAAACGTGACGTCACGATGACGTCATCACGTGTCATGTGACGTCATCTTAAAGGTGCATTTTGGAAGGGCCCATATCTAGAGAACGGTAGGTCCGATTGCCTTCAAACGAGGTATGTTGGTATGGTAGCTCGTGTTATAGATGAAAATTGAGGTGACGTCATGATGACGTCATCATACAGTTTTTTCTATTTTAAAGTTTTTGAACACTAAAGTTTCTTAAAACCATATCTCATCAACAGAACATGCTAAATTCAAAATTCTTTTTGTAATAGATTTGTTAGCTCCTATATTCTTTCACATAAATGTGAAAAATGTGTGACGTCATCATGACGTCATCAAAAATATGCTTTTTTGAAACACATATAAAGGTAGGGACGATCGTCATAAAAATTAGTGTGTAGGTAGATAGTGCTACTAGCATGTTAAATCCGAGGTGACGTCATGATGACGTCATCGGCTGATTTTCTATGATTATTTTAGTTCTATCCCAAATCCCATAGACTTTGTACACGAATTTTGTACGGGACACTTTGGTCACTAAACAACCTCAGATCTTAATCAGGCTTAACACAAACAGAGACCCTAAGCTGAAAATGTATGCCGAAACGTGACGTCATGATGACGTCATCACGTGTCATGTAACATGAACTTAAAGGTCAAGTATGGAGTACGAAATGTGAATCATAAAATAATCTCAGATCTTAAACATAGCAAAGACATAGACCTGATAATTTATGTTAAAGAAAAAAAGAAAACGGAAAAGCCATGCGTATGTTTACAACAGACGCAAAATTTTCGGCTTTTCCGCTACAGCAGCAAAGCCTTGGTTTTTGTTCTGTTCGCGCGATTGTGTAGTTTAGTACACTTTCGCCCAGGCATGAACACAATCTACTTGAAAATTGTTCGTTTTGCCACATTCAGAACAAAGGGCCACGTCCAAGAACATCTCCAGGTTTTTTTTTGAATGAAATCGTTAGCTCAGAGGTCAAAAACACATGATTGCACAATACCCAGCTTCACACGGATATATAACTGGTGGGAGAGTAGGAGCTGGTTCGAAATTGACCGAGCCAAAACATGACACAACGGGTGGAAAATCATATTTTCCGCCTTAAAAAACCTTTCCAAATCACAAAAGCACGTGTCATTGGGATTCAGAGAAGTCTACTTTAGTGACAAAAAAGGCTTTTGGAATAATCAAATACTCCAGGAGCTAACGTGAACACAATTAATACACAAATCCTAAACTACACAATACCCACTTTTTTGGTTTCTTCTTAAACACGAATTTTGTCTACGGCACTTTAGTCACTAAACAACATCAGATCTTATTCAAACTTAATACAAACATAGACCCTAATCTGAAATTGTGTGCCGAAAAGTGACATCATGATGACGTCATTATGTGTCACGTGATGTCATCTTAAAGGCGCATTTTTCAAGGCCCATATCAAGAGAACCGTAAGTCCAATTGCATTCAAACCTGGTATGTTGCTAGACAAGTACGTTATAAATAAAAATTGAGGTGACGTCATAATGACGTCATCATATGATTTTTATAGTAATTTCAAAGTTTTAACATTAAAGATTCTTAAAACCATATCTCATCAACAGAACATATGTTAAATTCAAAATTCTTTTTGTAATAGCTTTGTTAGCTCGTACATTCTTTTATATAAATGCGAAACATTTCTGAGGTCATAATGACGTCATCAAAGGCATGATTTCTTGTTTTTTTTTCTTTTTTTTCTTCTTCTTTTAGTTCTGACCAAAATCCCATAGACTTTGTACACGAATTTTGTCGGCGGCACTTTAGGTCTTTAAAAACCTCAGAACCTAACCAAACTTACATCAAACATAGACCCTAAGCTGAAATTGTATGTCGTAGAGTGACGTCGTGATGACGTCATCACGTGATTTTTTATGAATTTTTGAATTTTTAAAATCGTAACATTCTTTTAAATATATCTAGCGAACAAAACAAGATAATTTCAAAATTATTTTTGTTATAGCTTTGGTATGTCTCAAAGATATGCCCTAAAAAGCGAAAATTGTGTGACGTCATGATGACGTCATCAAAAATTTGTTTTTTTTTAAACGCTTGTAAGGGTCAATCCGATTACAAAAATGTATATATTGAATTTTCCTGTACCCAATTCCAAAATTTCATGATCGTGGCTCACTCAAGTAAGAAATGACAGCCATTTCAAAATTTAGACCAAATTCAATATAACACAAAGGAATTCTGGGACGGGCTGATAACCATGGCTATTATGAGCTTGCTGTTTATAAAAGGGGTTGATTTCTAGTCTTTTTTCAAATCGCTGAATTCTTGAATTGTTAAAATCGTGTCACGTGTCACGTGACGTCATCCTAAATGTGCGTTTTTCAAGGGCCCATATTTAGAGAACGGTATATCCAATTTCCTTCAAACCTGGTATGTTGGTTGGCTAGCTCGTGTTATAGATGAAAATTGACGTGACGTCATGATGACGTCATCATATGATTTTATATTAATTTTTAAGTTTTTGAACTTCAAAGTTTCTTAAAGCCATATCTCACCAACAGAACATGCTAAATTCAAAATTCTTTTTGTAATAGCTTTGTTAGCTCCTATATTCTTTCACATACATTTGAAAAATGTGTGACGTCATCATGACGTCATCAAAAATGTGCATTTCTGAAACACACATAAGGGTACGTCCGATCGTCATAAAAATTAGTGGGTCATAAAAGATAGTGCTACTAGCATGTAAAATCCGAGGTGACGTCATGATGACGTCATCGGCTGATTTTCTGTGAATTGTTTAGTTCTATCCCAAATCCCATAGACTTTGTACACGAATTTTGTAAGTGGCACTTTGGTCACTAAACAACCTCGGATCTTAATCAGACTTAACACAAACATAGACCCTCAGCTGAAAATGTAAGCCGAAACGTGACGTCATGATGACGTCATCACGTGTCATGTGACGTCATCTTAAATGTGCATTTTTCTAGGGCCTATATCTAGAGAACGGTAGGTCCGATTGCCTTCAAACCTGGTATGTTGGTATGGTAGCTCGTGTTATAGATGAAAATTAAGGTGACGTCATGATGACGTCATCATACGATTTTACAGTAATATTAAAGTTTTTCAACTTCAAAGTTTCTTCAAGCCATATCTCACCAACAGAACATGCTAAATTCAAAATTCTTTTTGTAATAGCTTTGTTAGCTCCTATATTCTTTCACATACATTTGAAAAATGTGTGACGTCATCATGACGTCATCGGCTGATTTTTTATGAATTTGTAAATGTTTCAAATTTCATTGTACTCTTAAAATTTTGCACTTCTTCAAATGCCATGAACTTCAAACTTGGCATATGCATTGACTATCTACTCGAGATGGGTGCCGAATCATGACGTCATGATGACGTCATCACATGTCACGTGACGTCATCTTAAATTTGCATTTTTGAAGGCCCTATATCTATTTTTTTTCTGCTTCTTATTTTAGTTCTATCCCAAATCCCATAGACTTTGTGCATAGATTTTCTGATCGGCACTTTTGTCATCAAACAACATCGAATCTTAGTCAGAGTTAGCATAGGTATAGACCCTGATGCAAAGTCGTGCCGCGAAGAGTGACGTCATAATGACGTCTTCGTGTGGCATGTAACATGAACTTAAAGGTCAAGTTTGGAGTACGAAATGTTAATCATAAAATAATCTCAGATCTTAAACTTAGCAAAGACATAGACCTTCTGATACTTTATGTTAAATAAAAAAGAAAAAAAGGAAAAGCCATGCGTATGTTTACAACAGACGCACATTTTTTGGCGTTTCCGCTACAGCAGGAAAGCCTTTGTTTTTGTTCTGTTCGCGCGATTGTGTAGTTTAGTACACTTTCGCCCAGGCATGAACACAATCTACTTGAAAATTGTTCGTTTTGCCACATTCAGAACAAAGGGCCACGTCGAAGAACATCTGCAGGGGTTTTTTGGAGTGAAATCGTTAGCTAAGAGGTAACAAAATACGTGATTGCGCAATACCCAGCTTTACACGGATATATAGCTTGTGGGAGAGTAGTTGACCGAGCCAAAACGTGACACAACGTAAGAAAATCGTATTTTTCGCCTTAAAAAACCTTTCCAAATCACAAAAGCACGTGTCATTGGGATTCAGAGAAGTCTACTTTAGTAACAAAAAAAGGCTTTTGGAATAATCAAATACTCCAGAAGCTAACATGAACACAATTAATACAGAAATCCTAAACTACACAATACCCACTATTTTGGTTTCTTCTTAAACACGAATTTTGTCTGCGGCACTTTGGTCACTAAACAACATCAGATCTTAAGCAAACTTAACCCAAACATAGACCCTAATCTGAAATTGTGTGCCGAAGAGTGATGTCACGATGACGTCATTATGTGTTACGTGATGTCATCTTAAAGGCTCATTTTTCAAGGGCCCATATCAAGAGAACCGTAAGTCCAATTGCATTCAAACCTGGTATGTTGGCTAAACAAGTACATGTTATAAATCAAAATTTAGGTGACGTCATAATGACGTCATCATCTGATTTTTATGGTAATTTCAAAATTTTAACGTTAAAGATTCTTAAAACCACATCTCATCAACAGAACATGTTCAATTCAAAATTCCTTTTGTAATAGCTTTGTTAGCTCGTACATTCTTTTATATAAATGCGAAAAATTACTGAAGTCATAATGACGTCATTAAAGGCATGATTTCTTGAAAGACATATGGATAGACCATGTCTAATCGTCATTAGCTTTTCCGCATACCTGCGGAAAAGGTATTGTATTTTTTTGTTGGCTTTTCCGAAATCCTTCGGAAAAGGCTTTGTTTTTGTTCTGATTTTTTTGGCTTTTCCGAAATCCTTCGGAAAAGGCTTTGTTTTTGTTCTGATTTTTGGCTTTTCCGAAATCCTTCGGAAAAGGCTTTGTTTTTGTTCTGATTTTTTTTTTTTTTCTTCTTCTTCTTCTTCTTCTTCTTTTAGTTCTGACCAAAATCCCATAGACTTTGTACACGAATTTTCTGCGCGGCACTTTAGGTCTTAAAAAACCTCAGATCTTAAGCAAACTTACCTCAAACATAGACCCTAAGCTGAAATAGTATGTCGAAGAGTGACGTCATGATGACGTCATCACGTGTCACGTGACGTCATCTTAAAGGTGCGTTTTTCAAGGGCCCATATCTAGAGAACGGTAGGTCCGATTTCCTTCAAACCTGATATGTTGGTAGGCTAGCTCGTGTTATAGATGAAATTTGAGGTGACGTCAAGATGACGTCATCATACGATTTTATAGTAATTTTTAAGTTTTTGAAATTCAAAGTTTCTTAAAGCCATATCTCATCAACAGAACATGCTAAATTCAAAATTCTTTTTGTAATAGCTTTGTTAGCTCCTATATTCTTTCACATACATTTGAAAAATGTGTGACGTCATCATGACGTCATCAAAAATGTGCATTTCTGAAACACACATAAGGGTACGTCCGATCGTCATAAAAATTAGTGGGTAGGTAGATAGTGCTAATAGCATGTAAAATCCGAGGTGACGTCATGATGACGTCATCGGCTGAATTTCTGTGAATTTTTTAGTTCTATCCCAAATCCCATAGACTTTGTACACGAATTTTGTAAGTGGCACTTTGGTCACTAAACAACCTCGGATCTTAATCAGACTTAACACAAACATCCCAGTGGGCACAAGACGTCTTTTAGACGTCTTATAGACGTAAAATATTGACGTCTTATAAATGTCTCATTTTGGTCGTATATGCAAAACCAAAAGACGTCTTTTTCTGACGACTAAACGACGTCTTTTTCTGACCACTAAACGACGTCTTTTTCCGACCACTAAACGACGTCTTTTTCCGACGACTAAACGACGTCTTTTTCTGACGACTAAACGACGTCTTGTAGACGTAAAATATTGACGTCTTATAAATGTCTTATTTTGGTCGTATATGCGAAACAAAAAGACGTCTTTTTCTGACCACTAAACGACGTCTTTTTCTGACGACTAAACGACGTCTTTTTCCGACGACTAAACGACGTCTTTTTCCGACGACCAAACGACGTCTTGTAGACGTAAAATATTGACGTCTTGTAGACGTAAAATATTGACGTCTTATAAATGTCTTATTCTGGTCGTATATGCAAAACCAAAAGACGTCTTTTTCTGACGACTAAACGACGTCTTTTTTGACGTCTTTTACTCGTCAGGAAAAGACGTCTTTTAGTCGTCAGGAAAAGGCGTCTTTTAGTCGTCAGAAAAAAGGCGTCTTTTGGTTTTGCATATACGACCAAAATAAGACATTTATAAGACGTTAATATTTTCGGGAAAAGACTCAAATAATTTCAGTGATTGCATACAATAATAATTTCATGACGTGTCTTTTTATTCATGAAATCATTCACATATCGTCAAGTATTATTACAGTACAAACTCGGATAAGACGAAACTCTAGGTAAAATGAACATATTTAGTCCCAACCATGTATATATAATGCACATTCCTCAACAATCCCCATTCACAAGTTCCTACTCCATTCATACCTAAAGATTAAAGGTAGTGTACATGATTGGTCATTGTTGCAATTTTCAGAAATGGGCGGATTTGGGGGTTAGGAAATATCGTTCCACTGACCTGTTCAAAGTTTTGCGTTGTTGGATGGCGAAAAAAACAAGAGAAAAACGGTGCTCGTTTTCAACCGTCGGGCGGATGATAGCCTTTAGTCAAGGCGCACGTGGCTACCTGGACGCGGGACGTGCCACTCATCCAGTATAGCCACGCGCGCCTTGACTGAAGGCTACAGGGCAGTTTTCCAACGATTTCCAGCTGGAAATCGTTGGAAAATGATATAAATTTCCACTTTTCTTGACGACAGCACACCTGATGCCATAATTTCACAGGATGATTGAGACTACTATTAACTTACAGTCTAGTAAGGTATTTCGTAATAATTCAGTATAAAAACATTGGATGATTACCAATCGTGTACACTACATTTAAGGCTCTGCAGGGCCAATTTCGTAGAGCTGCTTAAGCACAAAATAAAAAAACCTCCATGCGATTGTTATGCTAAGTAAACAACAGCTTATAATACCAATCACAAGCAATATATACATCGCATGGAGTTTTGGCCGGTAACCTGATTACATTAGGCAAGGTGTTTTGTGCTTTGTCTTGACTGCACGCTGGGCATTCTGATTCACGTGTTCTTACACCAGAACTTTGACTGTATTTTTGCATAGAAGAGTCATTCCTTTTGAAAAGCTTGGTAGGTGTGTTGCTGCGGGTGTTGTATAATATCACAAATGTTGGAGCCCTCACAATAACACAGTATATAAAGTTTAACATTTAGCTTTTTAAACCAGCTTTTTAATTAAATTACTAAACTAAAAACAGGAGGAATTCTATTGTTGACACTTCTCATTGATGACTGTGGCCGTTTGTTGAGTAAGATATCTTTAATTATAATAAAGGAGCGTTTCAAACACCATTTATAACAGTTTAAAGTGATTCAGGTCATCCAGGCAGGGGTGGGACTGAGAAAACAGAGATAATCATTGTGTACGCTGTCAGTGTATGCGTTGTCAAACTTGGAATGAAGCAAAATGGACTGGTGTTACACAACAGCCTTCGTTTTAAACCACTGAACCGAAACCACTGAACTTCACAGGAAAGAAAAAAATGTTTCGGCTCATCAATTCAATAAATGAATTTGAGAATTTTCATAAATTACGAAAATCCCGATACACCTGGAGAGGGAAATATTTTGGGGGGATACCCTGTATGTGTACACGTGCATTCGTTTTGGATGTACAGGTATGTACATAGATATAACGCCATAATGGGATAGGCCAGCAGGCTTATAATATAAGGCGGATACGTTTTAAAAAAAGGTTAAAAATGACGGATAGGCTAAATCCCTCAAACTGAAAGAATGACAAAGGTGTTCAAAATGACGGTTAGATAAAATAGATTGGTTAGGGTTACAATGTATTTGCATTTCGTCAAGTGTATAAGAGTGGAGCATTCAACCAGAAAACTTCCTTCAGATTCCTATTTCACCAGGCTTACTTTCCTTGTAATTTCGCCGGCGTTTATTTCTCTTTGGTTATTCCATCATTTTTGTAATTGTTTTACTGAATATGAGACAGAATGTATGAGATGATATTCAGTAATAAATCATTATCAGCTTCCATATTTGTTTAGTGTCTATTAAACATATTTTATTTTCAAGCAAACTTGAATCCTCGATGCTGATTGGTTGATCCATGGCTAATATCTGCTATTGTCTGTGATACTGTTGAAAATGTGGATACGTGGAATTAGAGAATGTTAACTTGTTTCATTAAAAATGTAAAAAAAAAAATCAATCCTCATTAAAACTGTCTTCTTATTGACTTGAGTAAGAAGAATATAATTTTAGTACTCATCAGCAAATAAAATTGCCAGATCTTAGGACTGTTATTGATGCGTGAGCGTGTGTATGGTTTCGGTTTTAGTTTCGCGCACAGCGCTGTGCATGTTTCATCTTTAATTACATCGCGTCAAGTTTGCTTGAAGTTAAATATGTTTTCCCGCTCGTGCTCGTGGAACACGGAAAATGTAGTGTGGCTGTCTCCCATATACCACTTAGCCTTCTGCATATGGGACACAGGAGCACTACATTATTCCGAGTTCCACTAGCGCTCGGGGGATAATTAATAATACGATACATTCATAACTTTTCAAATACAGAAGAAAAGAAACGCCAGCTTCTTTTTGTTGAGGCCTTTCATGTTGAACTCCATTTGGAGAGTAGGAGTCATCATCCTGTTAATATAAATGTTTGATAAAAAAGTTAATACATGTCATCATAAAGGAGCCATCTCTACCTGTTCAGCAAGTTACCAAAATATGCGTTAAAAAATAGACATCCAAATCTCTGTCCAGTAAGTTATTCAAATAGACATCTATACTTGTTATTATCAGTAAAAATAGACATACCTGTTCAGTACATTCCGTACCATGTCCCTCATATCGCTTCCTCCATTTCGTCTGCAGTAGGCAACCTTTAAAAAATAGCATTCAAAATAATAATTGATAATACCTTTACTGACAATGGCAAAAGCAACTACTGCCCTCTTTTTACCACCAATCTCATGCAGAACACTGACATTTGCGCAATAAATGGGGACATTGAAAAAATGAGGACAATAGGGTCCCATTGCCAAAGGTCCCCGATTGCGATTCGTGTACAAAATATATAGGAGGTCTTTCGAAAATGTGCATGTATACAAACAAAAGGACAATGTACCAGATTGCCTTTGTTTACACAGTTTTGTGTGTGTGTGTGATCATGTACAGGTTCTTTATATACGTCCGAGGACAAAAGGAGACAGAAAATACAAAGGAACCTTTCAGTCCTCGCAAGTCAGTCTTTTGTTGAAATCGGTCATCGGAAGTAAAAATTTGTGCTTAGTCTATGTGGTTGTACCGGTACATGTACATTACGTACCCGTACCCCCGTGCGATGTAAACAAGCCAGTCAGCATACATGTATTTCAGTGGGCCTACATTTACCTTGCAAAACGACACCCACCATGGCAAGGTCGCAAGGAACCATGCTGTGCTGCACTGCATCATAAAGTACAAGATACTGTACAGTCATATGGGCCTCATTAGGTATGCAAATCCTCTGGCATGTGTATTGCTTCAAATAGGAAAATAGGAACCAAGGACAAAGGCATGGTCTATGCTAACTGTATCATATGTGTATGGACACCTATGTCTATGTACATGTAGTCAAAAAGAGCAAGTCAAAAAACGTAGAAAAAAATGAAAACAAATTAATGGCAGCATGCAAGAACAAGGAACTTATAAACTCTGTGGATAACATACACATGAACTGAAATGCAGGTAGTTTTTGACTCAAGCAATTTTGGACCGGTGCAATTGTTTCACAGTGGAATTTAATATAAAAAATAAAAACTTTGTCCACTATAATAAAGTATAAAACAATAATTCCTGAAATCAAAGTAAAACAAACTTGCATTTATATTAACCTATACATGTATGTCATTTCCACTCCTGCTTGCATGTCAAAAGTTAGAAATAAATGTAACTTTTCCTACCTGGAAAGGAGAGAGATATAGTGCCCGTGGTAGTTGATGAACAACAGCAAGCTGCAAGGAACAGATTATGGGAATAACGGCATAGGCAGGCGCAGGCACTAATGCATGGCCGGCAAGCCAGGATTATCTGGACTCGGGGGTCAGTCCACTTTCCAGTAGGGGTTACCACGGCAATGGGACGAATGAGACCTGTTGATTTAATTTGAGAACGGGGATTTTCTGATCTAAATGAGGGGGCCTCATTTACGTATTTATACGTATATACATTGAGGTATTTGGTGTACAACTATACTAGTGAAATGACTCCCGTTTTACGATAAATACAAACAATAATATTCGTCGCAATTTCAAAAGTCACCGCTCATCACTCAAAGTCGAAAGTCCAAAAGAGAACTGCACGTTCACGTGTTGCATGAAGGCCTGCACTGCCGGGCGCCACAGCCATGTAACCAATAAGGTTACGCGAGGCGCGTGCACGCGGGCGTGACACCCTGTGGCCACTTGCATTTTTTCCGCCAAAAAAACTTGGGCTTTTAGTTTTATTTCATGGCTTTTAGCTTTCGTTGTTTTTTTGTCACGGCCGCTGGAGTACACACGACTATTAGTCCGGCCAATTTACGGCAAAACAGGCCTTGACCTAGAAGTAATTGCAATACGATTTATTTTAATTCAAAACACGAAGGAAAAAAAATCACTGATTAAAATACTAAAAATCTTTTTTCCACGGAGTGGAAAGTTGGTTTTACTCGCCTTTTCTTGACTGATTTTCGTAACGCGTTAAAGCGTAAACTGTCATTTGCACGGTGACATGTTATGCTCAGCGTCTGTTACCCGTCAGCACATCCTTTCACATAACGCAGGAAACGTCGGGTAGGAAGAAAGACGTCTTTAAGACGTCGTTTTTTGGTTACGGCCACTGTAGTACACACGACTAGATAACAACCATAACACAACGTCATAAAGACGTCGTGTTTTTGTTGTTTTTCAGGTGGGCGGGTGGGGATGAGTTTTCGGATGGGAAGAAAGACGTCTTTAAGACGTCGTTTTTTTTCGGTCACAGCCGCTGTAGTACACACAACTAGATAACGACCGTAAAACGACGTCTTTGAGACGTAGTGTTTTTGTTCGGTTTTGGAGGGTGGAGATGAGTTTACGGGTAGTGAAAAAGACGTCTTTAAGACGTCGTTTTTTGGTCACAACCACTGTAGCACACACGACTAGATAACGACCGCAAAACGACGTCGTAAAGACGTCGCGTTTTTGTTGTTTGTTGGGAGCGGGTGGGGATGAGTTTTCGGGTAGGAAGAAAGACGTCTTTAAGACGTCGTTTTTTGGTTACGGCCACTGTAGTACACACGACTAGATAACAACCATAAAACAACGTCATAAAGACGTCGTGTTTTTGTTGTTTTTCAGGTGGGCGGGTGGGGATGAGTTTTCGGATGGGAAGAAAGACGTCTTTAAGACGTCGTGTTTTTTCGGTCACGGCCGCTGTAGTACACACAATTAGATAACGACCGTAAAACGACGTCTTTAAGACGTAGTGTTTTTGTTCAGTTTTGGAGGGTGGAGATGAGTTTACGGGTAGTGAAAAAGACGTCTTTAAGACGTCGTTTTTTGGTCACGGCCACTGTAGTACACACGACTAGATAACGACCAAAAAACGACGTCATAAAGACGTCGTATTTTTGTTGTTTTCAGGGGGGCGGACGGGGATGAGTTTTCGGGTAGGGAGAAAGACGTCTTTAAGACGTCGTTTTTTGGTCACCGCCGCTGTAGAACCCACGACTAAATAACGACCGTAAAACGACGTCGTAAAGACGTCATGTTTTTTTGGTATTATTTTGGCGGGTGGGGATGAGTTTACAGGTAGGGAAAAAGACGTCTTTAAGACGTCGTTTTTTGGTCACGACCGCTCAAGTAAGCATGACCAGATAACGACCGAAAAAAGACGTCTTTTCAACGTCGTGTGCCCACTGGGATAGACCCTAAGCTGAAAATGTAAGCCGAAACGTGACGTCATGATGACGTCATCACGTGTCATGTGACGTCATCTTAAATGTGCATTTTTCAAGAGCCTATATCTAGAGAACGGTAGGTCCGATTGCCTTCAAACCTGGTATGTTGGTATGGTAGCTCGTGTTATAGATGAAAATTAAGGTGACGTCATGATGACGTCATCATACGATTTTACAGTAATATTAAAGTTTTTCAACTTCAAAGTTTCTTAAAGCCATATCTCACCAACAGAACATGCTAAATTCAAAATTCTTTTTGTAATAGCTTTGTTAGCTCCTATATTCTTTCACATACATTTGAAAAATGTGTGACGTCATCATGACGTCATCAAAAATGTGCATTTCTGAAACACACATAAGGGTACGTCCGATCGTCATAAAAATTGGTGGGTAGGTAGATAGTGCCACTAGCATGCAAAATCCGAAGTGACGTCATGATGACGTCATCGGCTGATTTTTTATGAATTTGTAAATGTTTCAAATTTCATTGTACTCTTAAAATTTTGCACTTCTTCAAATGCCATGAACTTCAAACTTGGCATATGCATTGACTATCTACTCGAGATGGGTGCCGAATCATGACGTCATGATGACGTCATCACATGTCACGTGACGTCATCTTAAATTTGCATTTTTTAAGGCCCTATATCTATTTTTTTTCTGCTTCTTATTTTAGTTCTATCCCAAATCCCATAGACTTTGTGCATAGATTTTCTGATCGGCACTTTTGTCATCAAACAACATCGAATCTTAGTCAGAGTTAGCATAGGTATAGACCCTGATGCAAAGTCGTGCCGCGAAGAGTGACGTCATAATGACGTCTTCGTGTGGCATGTAACATGAACTTAAAGGTCAAGTTTGGAGTACGAAATGTTAATCATAAAATAATCTCAGATCTTAAACTTAGCAAAGACATAGACCTTCTGATACTTTATGTTAAATAAAAAAGAAAAAAAGGAAAAGCCATGCGTATGTTTACAACAGACGCACATTTTTTGGCGTTTCCGCTACAGCAGGAAAGCCTTTGTTTTTGTTCTGTTCGCGCGATTGTGTAGTTTAGTACACTTTCGCCCAGGCATGAACACAATCTACTTGAAAATTGTTCGTTTTGCCACATTCAGAACAAAGGGCCACGTCGAAGAACATCTGCAGGGGTTTTTTGGAGTGAAATCGTTAGCTAAGAGGTAACAAAATACGTGATTGCGCAATACCCAGCTTTACACGGATATATAGCTGGTGGGAGAGTAGTTGACCGAGCCAAAACGTGACACAACGTAAGAAAATCGTATTTTCCGCCTTAAAAAACCTTTCCAAATCACAAAAGCACGTGTCATTGGGATTCAGAGAAGTCTACTTTAGTAACAAAAAAAGGCTTTTGGAATAATCAAATACTCCAGAAGCTAACATGAACACAATTAATACAGAAATCCTAAACTACACAATACCCACTATTTTGGTTTCTTCTTAAACACGAATTTTGTCTGCGGCACTTTGGTCACTAAACAACATCAGATCTTAAGCAAACTTAACCCAAACATAGACCCTAATCTGAAATTGTGTGCCGAAGAGTGATGTCACGATGACGTCATTATGTGTTACGTGATGTCATCTTAAAGGCTCATTTTTCAAGGGCCCATATCAAGAGAACCGTAAGTCCAATTGCATTCAAACCTGGTATGTTGGCTAAACAAGTACATGTTATAAATCAAAATTGAGGTGACGTCATAATGACGTCATCATCTGATTTTTATGGTAATTTCAAAATTTTAACGTTAAAGATTCTTAAAACCACATCTCATCAACAGAACATGTTCAATTCAAAATTCCTTTTGTAATAGCTTTGTTAGCTCGTACATTCTTTTATGTAAATGCGAAAAATTACTGAAGTCATAATTTCTTCTTCTTCTTCTTCTTTTAGTTCTGACCAAAATCCCATAGACTTTGTACACGAATTTTGTCGGCGGCACTTTAGGTCTTAAAAAACCTCAGAACCTAACCAAACTTACATCAAACATAGACCCTAAGCTGAAATTGTATGTCGTAGAGTGACGTCGTGATGACGTCATCACGTGATTTTTTATGAATTTTTGAATTTTTAAAATCGTAACATTCTTTTCAATATATCTAGCGAACAAAACAAGATATTTTCAAAATTCTTTTTCTTATAGCTTTGGTATGTCTCAAAGATATGCCCTAAATTGCGAAAATTGTGTGACGTCATGATGACGTCATCAAAAATGTGTTTTTTTGTTAACGCATGTAAGGGTCAATCCGATTACAAAAATGTATATATTGAATTTTCCTGTACCCAATTCCAAAATTTCATGATCGTGGCTCACTCAAGTAAGAAATGACAGCCATTTCAAAATTTAGACCAAATTCAATATAACACAAAGGAATTCTGGGACGGGCTGATAACCATGGCTATTATGAGCTTGCTGTTTATAAAAGGGGTTGATTTCTAGTCTTTTTTCAAGTCGCTGAATTTTTGAAGTTTTAAAATCGTAACATTCTTTTCAATATATCTAGCGAACAAAACAAGATATTTTCAAAATTATTTTTGTTACAGCTTTGGTATGTCTCAAAGATATGCCCTAAATGGCGAAAATTGTGTGACGTCATGATGACGTCATCAACAATATTTTTTTTTTAAAACGCATGTAAGGGTCAATCTGATTACAAAAATGTATACATTGAATTTTCCTGTACCTAATTCCAAAATTTCGTGATCGTGGCTCACTCAAGTAAGAAATAGGAGCCATTTCAAAATGTAGACCAAATTCAATATAACACAAAGGAATTCTGGGAAGGGCTGATAACCATGGCTTAAATGTGCATGCTGTTTATAAAAGGGGTTGATTTGTAGTCTTTTTTCAAGTCGCTGAATTCTTGAAGTTTTATAATCGTAACATTCTTTTCACTATATCTAGCGAACAAAACAAGATATTTTCAAAATTCTTTTTGTTATAGCTTTGGTATGTCTCAAAGATATGCCCTAAAAAGCGAAAATTGTGTGACGTCATCATGACGTCATCAAAAATATGCTTTTTTGAAACACATATAAGGGTAGGGACGATCGTCATAAAAATTAGTGTGCAGGTAGATAGTGATACTAGCATGTTAAATCCGAGGTGACGTCATGATGACGTCATCGGCTGATTTTCTATGATTATTTTAGTTCTATCCCAAATCCCATAGACTTTGTACACGAATTTTGTACGGGACACTTTGGTCACTAAACAACATCAGATCTTAATCAGGCTTAACACAAACAGAGACCCTAAGCTGAAAATGTATGCCGAAACGTGACGTCATGATGACGTCATCACGTGTCATGTGACGTCATCTTAAAGGTGCATTTTTCAAGGGCCCATATCTAGAGAACGGTACGTCCGATTGCCTTGAAACCTGGTATGTTGCTAGTGTATCTCGTGTTATAGATGAAAATTGAGGTGCCATCATGATAACGTCATCAACTGATTTTCTATGAATTTTTAAATATTTAACATATTATTATATATTACTGTCATTGATCAGATTGACTCCAATCTCGACACAGGCCAACACCATGTATAAGTACTATCCTTATAATGTCATCATAGGTCAAGTAATATAAACTTAAAGGTCAACTTTCAAGTAAGAAATCTAGATCATGAAATAATCTCAGATCTTAGAAAACTCAGCGAAAACAAAACCCTTAACAACTTTAATGCTGATCAAAAAAAAAACCAGGAAAAGCCATGCGTCTGTTGACCTCAACAGACGCTTAACCTCTATTTTTGGCTTTTCCGAAATCCTTCGGAAAAGGCTTTGTTTTTGTTCTGATTTTTTTTTTTTTTCTTCTTCTTCTTTTAGTTCTGACCAAAATCCCATAGACTTTGTACACGAATTTTGTCGGCGGCACTTTAGGTCTTAAAAAAACCTCAGAACCTAACCAAACTTACATCAAACATAGACCCTAAGCTGAAATTGTATGTCGTAGAGTGACGTCGTGATGACGTCATCACGTGATTTTTTATGAATTTTTGAATTTTTAAAATCGTAACATTCTTTTAAATATATCTAGCGAACAAAACAAGATATTTTCAAAATTCTTTTTCTTATAGCTTTGGTATGTCTCAAAGATATGCCCTAAATTGCGAAAATTGTGTGACGTCATGATGACGTCATCAAAAATGTGTTTTTTTGTTAACGCATGTAAGGGTCAATCCGATTACAAAAATGTATACATTGAATTTTCCTGTACCCAATTCCAAAATTTCGTGATCGTGGCTCACTCAAGTAAGAAATGACAGCCATTTCAAAATTTAGACCAAATTCAATATAACACAAAGGAATTCTGGGACGGGCAAATAACCATGGCTATTATGAGCTTGCTGTTTATAAAAGGGGTTGATTTCTAGTCTTTTTTCAAGTCGCTGAATTTTTGAAGTTTTAAAATCGTAACATTCTTTTCAATATATCTAGCGAACAAAACAAGATATTTTCAAAATTATTTTTGTTACAGCTTTGGTATGTCTCAAAGATATGCCCTAAATGGCGAAAATTGTGTGACGTCATGATGACGTCATCAACAATATTTTTTTTTTTAAACGCATGTAAGGGTCAATCTGATTACAAAAATGTATACATTGTATTTTTCTGTACCCAATTCAAAAATTTCATGATCGTGGCTCACTCAAGTAAGAAATAACAGCCATTTCAAAATTTAGACCAAATTCAATATAACACAAAGGAATTCTGGGACGGGCTGATAACCATGGCTATTATGAGCTTGCTGTTTATAAAAGGGGTTGATTTCTAGTCTTTTTTCAAGTCGCTGAATTTTTGAAGTATTAAAATCGTAACATTCTTTTCAATATATCTAGCGAACAAAACAAGATATTTTCAAAATTCTTTTTCTTATAGCTTTGGTATGTCTCAAAGATATGCCCTAAAAGGCGAAAATTGTGTGACGTCATGATGACGTCATCAAAAATATGTTTTTTTTTTAACGCATGTAAGGGTCAATCCGATTACAAAAATGTATACATTGTATTTTTCTGTACCCAATTCCAAAATTTCATGATCGTGGCTCACTCAAGTAAGAAATGACAGCCATTTCAAAATTTAGACCAAATTCAATATAACACAAAGGAATTCTAAGACGGGCTGATAACCATGGCTATTATGAGCTTGCTGTTTATAAAAGGGGTTGATTTCTTGTCTTTTTTCAAGTCGCTGAATTTTTGAAGTTTTAAAATCGTAACATTCTTTTCAATATATCTAGCGAACAAAACAAGATATTTTCAAAATTATTTTTGTTACAGCTTTGGTATGTCTCAAAGATATGCCCTAAATGGCGAAAATTGTGTGACGTCATGATGACGTCATCAACAATATTTTTTTTTTTAAACGCATGTAAGGGTCAATCTGATTACAAAAATGTATACATTGAATTTTCCTGTACCTAATTCCAAAATTTCGTGATCGTGGCTCACTCAAGTAAGAAATAGGAGCCATTTCAAAATGTAGACCAAATTCAATATAACACAAAGGAATTCTGGGAAGGGCTGATAACCATGGCTTAAATGTGCATGCTGTTTATAAAAGGGGTTGATTTGTAGTCTTTTTTCAAGTCGCTGAATTCTTGAAGTTTTATAATCGTAACATTCTTTTCACTATATCTAGCGAACAAAACAAGATATTTTCAAAATTCTTTTTGTTATAGCTTTGGTATGTCTCAAAGATATGCCCTAAAAAGCGAAAATTGTGTGACGTCATGATGACGTCATAAAAAAATTATTTTTTCAAGTCGATAGAATATTGCCCATAGCATTTGTAAACGTTTACTTTCTTACCGGTCACATTGGCTACTTTTAAACTTGGCAGACACTTACCCCAACTGCTCACAATGTGTGCCGAACTTTTACGTCCTGATGACGTCATCACATGTCACGTGACGTCATCTTAAAGGGGCATTTTTCGAAGCCATATATCTACAAAAGTACAAGTCCGATTCAGTTGGAACGTAAGGTATGCCACCTGGTGTTATAGATGAAAATTGACATGACGTTATGATCAAGTCATAACATGTCACGTGGTGTCATCTTAAAGGGGCACTCGCTAGATTATTGCCTATAGCATTTGTACACGTTTTCTTTCTTACCGGCACTTTGGGTACTTTTAAACTTGGCAGACACTTAGACTAACTGCTCACAATGTGTGCCGAACTTTTACCTCTTGATGACGTCATGACATGCCAACTGACGTCATCTTAAAGGGGCAGTTTTTGAAGCCATATATCTACAAAAGTACAAATTCGATTAAGTTGAAAAGTAATATCTAGGTAGCCCAGTAGGTTTATAGCTGAAAATTGACATGACATTATCATAATTGATGTCATCACATGTCACGTGACGTCATCTTAAAGGGGCAGTTTTTGAAGCCATATGTCTACAAAAGCACAAGTCCGATTAAGTTCAAAAGTAATATCTAGGTAGCCCAGTAGGTTTATAGATAAAAATTGAATTGACGTTATGATGACGTCATCACATGTCACGTGACGTCATCTTAAAGGGGCAGTTTTTGAAGCCATATATATACAAAATTACAAATTCGATTAAGTTGAAAAGTAATATCTAGGTAGCCCAGTAGGTTTATAGCTGAAAATTGACATGACATTATCATGATGTCATCACATGTCACGTGACGTCATCTTAAAGGGGCAGTTTTTGAAGCCATATCTACAAAAGTACAAGCTCGATTAAGTTGAAATGTAATATCTAAGTAGGCCAGCAGGTTTATAGATGAAAATTGACATGACGTCATGATGACGTCATCATACGATTTTATAGTAATTTTTAAGTTTTTGAACTTCAAAGTTTCTTAAAGCCATATCTCACCAACAGAACATGCTAAATTCAAAATTCTTTTTGTAATAGCTTTGTTAGCTCCTATATTCCTTTACATAAATGTGAAAATTGTGTGACGTCATCATTACGTCATCAAAAATAGGCTTTTTGAAACACATATAAGGGTTGGTCCGAGCGTCATAAAAATTGGTGGGTAAGTAGATAGTGATACTAGCATGTAAAATCCGAGGTGACGTCATGATGACGTCATCGGCTGATTTTCTGTTAATTTTTTAGTCATGATGACCATCAAATTATTTGTATATTTTTTTTAAGGTTTTGAAATTTTAAGCCATATCTCATTAACAGAATATAATAAATTCGAAATTCCTTTTTGTAATCAATTCATTAGGTCAGAGTTATGTATGTTAAAATGTGTAACATCATCCTGACGTCATCAAAATGCCCTTTTAAAAAACATATGAGAGTAAGTGGATCGTTATGAAAATTTGTAAAATCTGAAGTGACGTGATTGGCTGATTTTGTAGGAATTTTTCATTTTGTTCAATTTTTTTAAACTGTCATTGATCAGATTGACTGCAATCTTGACACAAGCCAAGACCACGTTCCGAATATGTGACGTCATGACGACGCTATCCTACGATTTTATGTTGATTGTTAGGTTTTTAAAATTTTTTATGTAATTTCTAACCGGGACTTGCGCCACATAACAGCCTAAGGTCTTAAACAAGTTTGTCATATATATTTGGCTTTTCCGAAATCCTTCGGAAAAGGCTTTGTTTTTGTTCTGATTTTTTTTTTTTTTCTTTTTCTTCTTCTTCTTCTTCTTCTTCTTCTTTTAGTTCTGACCAAAGTCCCATAGACTTTGTACACGAATTTTGTCGGCGGCACTTTAGGTCTTAAAAAACCTCAGAACCTAACCAAACTTACCTCAAACGTAGACCCTAAGCTGAAATTGTATGTCGTAGAGTGACGTCATGATGACGTCATCACGTGTCACGTGACGTCATCCTAAATGTGCGTTTTTCAAGGGCCCATATCTAGAGAACGGTATATCCAATTTCCTTCAAACCTGGTATGTTGGTAGGCTAGCTCGTGTTATAGATGAAAATTGACGTGACGTCATGATGACGTCATCATGCGATTTTATAGTAATTTTTAAGTTTTTGAACTTTAAAGTTTCTTAAAGCCATATCTCACCAACAGAACATGCTAAATTCAAAATTCTTTTTGTAATAGCTCTGTTAGCTCCTATATTCTTTCACATAAATGTGAAAAATGTGTGACGTCATCATGACGTCATCAAAAATATGCTTTTTTGAAACACATATAAGGGTAGGGACGATCGTCATAAAAATTAGTGTGCAGGTAGATAATGCCACTAGGATGTTAAATCCGAGGTGACGTCATGATGACATCATCGGCTGATTTTCTTTGAATTTTTAGTTCTATCCCAAATCCCATAGACTTTGTACACGAATTTTGTACGGGACACTTTGGTCACTAAACAACATCAGATCTTAATCAAACTTAACACAAACAGGGACCCTAAGCTGAAAATGTATGCCAAAACGTGACGTCATGATGACGTCATCACGTGTCATGTGACGTCATCTTAAAGGTGCATTTTGGAAGGGCCCATATCTAGAGAACGGTAGGTCCGATTGCCTTCAAACCAGGTATGTTGGTATGGTAGATTGTGTTATAGATGAAAATTGAGGTGACGTCATGATGACGTCATCATACGATTTTACAGTAATATTAAAGTTTTTGAACTTCAAAGTTTCTTAAAGCCATATCTCATCAACAGAACATGCTAAATTCAAAATTCTTTTTGTAATAGCTTTGTTAGCTCCTATATTCTTTCACATAAATGTGAAAAATGTGTGACGTCATCATGACGTCATCAAAAATATGCTTTTTTGAAACACATATAAGGGTAGGGACGATCGTTATAAAAATTAGTGTGCAGGTAGATAGTGCTACTAGCATGTTAAATCCGAGGTGACGTCATGATGACGTCATCGGCTGATTTTCTATGATTATTTTAGTTCTATCCCAAATCCCATAGACTTTGTACACGAATTTTGTACGGGACACTTTGGTCACTAAGCAACATCAGATCTTAATCAGGCTTAACACAAACAGAGACCCTAAGCTGAAAATGTATGCCGAAACGTGACGTCATGATGACGTCATCACGTGTCATGTGACGTCATCTTAAAGGTGCATTTTTCAAGGGCCCATATCTAGAGAACGGTACGTCCGATTGCCTTCAAACCAGGTATGTTGGTATGGTAGCTCGTGTTATAGATACAAATTGAGGTGACGTCATGATGACGTCATCATACAGTTTTACAGTAATATTAAAGTTTTTGAACTTCAAAGTTTCCTAAAGCCATATCTCATCAACAGAACACGCTAAATTCAAAATTCTTTTTGTAATAGCTTTGTTAGCTCCTATATTCTTTCACATAAATGTGAAAAATGTGTGACGTCATCATGACGTCATCAAAAATATGCTTTTTTGAAACACATATAAGGGTAGGGACGATCGTCATAAAAATTAGTGTGCAGGTAGATAGTGATACTAGCATGTTAAATCCGAGGTGACGTCATGATGACGTCATCGGCTGATTTTCTATGATTATTTTAGTTCTATCCCATAGACTTGGTACACGAATTTTGTACGGGACACTTTGGTCACTAAACAACATCAGATCTTAATCAGGCTTAACACAAACAGAGACCCTAAGCTGAAAATGTATGCCGAAACGTGATGTCATGATGACGTCATCACGTGTCTTGTGACGTCATCTTAAAGGTGCATTTTTCAAGGGCCCATATCTAGAGAACGGTACGTCCGATTGCCTTCAAACGAGGTATGTTGGTATGGTAGCTCGTGTTATAGATGAAAATTGAGGTGACGTCATGATGACGTCATCATACGATTTTACAGTAATATTAAAGTTTTTGAACTTCAAAGTTTCTTAAAGCCATATCTCATCAACAGAACATGCTAAATTCAAAATTCTTTTTGTAATAGCTTTGTTAGCTCCTATATTCTTTCACATAAATGTGAAAAATGTGTGACGTCATCATGACGTCATCAAAAATATGCTTTTTTGAAACATATAAGGGTAGGGACGATCGTCATAAAAATTAGTGTGCAGGTAGATAGTGATACTAGCATGTTAAATCCGAGGTGACGTCATAATGACGTCATCGGCTGATTTTCTATGATTATTTTAGTTATTTCCCAAATCCCATAGACTTTGTACACGAATTTTGTAAGAGCCACTTTGTTCACTAAACAACATCAGATCTTAATCAAACTTAACACAAACAGAGACCCTTTTAGCTGAAAATGTATGCCGAAACGTGACGTCACGATGACGTCATCACGTGTCATGTGACGTCATCTTAAAGGTGCATTTTGGAAGGGCCCATATCTAGAGAACGGTAGGTCCGATTGCCTTCAAACGAGGTATGTTGGTATGGTAGCTCGTGTTATAGATGAAAATTGAGGTGACGTCATGATGACGTCATCATACAGTTTTTTTCTATTTTAAAGTTTTTGAACACTAAAGTTTCTTAAAACCATATCTCATCAACAGAACATGCTAAATTCAAAATTCTTTTTGTAATAGATTTGTTAGCTCCTATATTCTTTCACATAAATGTGAAAAATGTGTGACGTCATCATGACGTCATCAAAAATATGCTTTTTTGAAACACATATAAGGGTAGGGACGATCGTCATAAAAATTAGTGTGTAGGTAGATAGTGCTACTAGCATGTTAAATCCGAGGTGACGTCATGATGACGTCATCGGCTGATTTTCTATGATTATTTTAGTTCTATCCCAAATCCCATAGACTTTGTACACGAATTTTGTACGGGACACTTTGGTCACTAAACAACATCAGATCTTAATCAGGCTTAACACAAACAGAGACCCTAAGCTGAAAATGTATGCCGAAACGTGACGTCATGATGACGTCATCACGTGTCATGTAACATGAACTTAAAGGTCAAGTATGGAGTACGAAATGTGAATCATAAAATAATCTCAGATCTTAAACATAGCAAAGACATAGACCTTCTGATAATTTATGTTAAAGAAAAAAAGAAAACGGAAAAGCCATGCGTATGTTTACAACAGACGCAAAATTTTCGGCTTTTCCGCTACAGCAGCAAAGCCTTGGTTTTTGTTCTGTTCGCGCGATTGTGTAGTTTAGTACACTTTCGCCCAGGCATGAACACAATCTACTTGAAAATTGTTCGTTTTGCCACATTCAGAACAAAGGGCCACGTCCAAGAACATCTCCAGGTTTTTTTTTGAATGAAATCGTTAGCTCAGAGGTCAAAAACACATGATTGCACAATACCCAGCTTCACACGGATATATAACTGGTGGGAGAGTAGGAGCTGGTTCGAAATTGACCGAGCCAAAACATGACACAACGGGTGGAAAATCATATTTTCCGCCTTAAAAAACCTTTCCAAATCACAAAAGCACGTGTCATTGGGATTCAGAGAAGTCTACTTTAGTGACAAAAAAGGCTTTTGGAATAATCAAATACTCCAGGAGCTAACATGAACACAATTAATACACAAATCCTAAACTACACAATACCCACTTTTTTGGTTTCTTCTTAAACACGAATTTTGTCTACAGCACTTTAGTCACTAAACAACATCAGATCTTATTCAAACTTAATACAAACATAGACCCTAATCTGAAATTGTGTGCCGAAAAGTGACATCATGATGACGTCATTATGTGTCACGTGATGTCATCTTAAAGGCGCATTTTTCAAGGCCCATATCAAGAGAACCGTAAGTCCAATTGCATTCAAACCTGGTATGTTGCTAGACAAGTACGTTATAAATAAAAATTGAGGTGACGTCATAATGATGTCATCATATGATTTTTATAGTAATTTCAAAGTTTTAACATTAAAGATTCTTAAAACCATATCTCATCAACAGAACATATGTTAAATTCAAAATTCTTTTTGTAATAGCTTTGTTAGCTCGTACATTCTTTTATATAAATGCGAAAAATTTATGAGGTCATAATGACGTCATCAAAGGCATGATTTCTTGAAAGACATATAAGGGTAGACCATGTCTAATCGTCATGAAACTTGGTGGTTAGGTAGATTTGTCACTAGTTTACAAAATTCGAAATAACATCATAAAAACATATGGAAAAGCCCTATGTTCTTAAAAACATAGACCTCTAGTTGGCTTTTCCGAAATCCTTCGGAAAAGGCTTTGTTTTTGTTCTGATTTTTTTTTTTTTTCTTCTTCTTCTTTTAGTTCTGACCAAAATCCCATAGACTTTGTACACGAATTTTGTCGGCGGCACTTTAGGTCTTAAAAAACCTCAGAACCTAACCAAACTTACATCAAACATAGACCCTAAGCTGAAATTGTATGTTGTAGAGTGACGTCGTGATGACGTCATCACGTGATTTTTTATGAATTTTTGAATTTTTTAAATCGTAACATTCTTTTAAATATATCTAGCGAACAAAACAAGATATTTTCAAAATTCTTTTTCTTATAGCTTTGGTATGTCTCAAAGATATGCCCTAAATTGCGAAAATTGTGTGACGTCATGATGACGTCATCAAAAATGTGTTTTTTTGTTAACGCATGTAAGGGTCAATCCGATTACAAAAATGTATATATTGAATTTTCCTGTACCCAATTCCAAAATTTCGTGATCGTGGCTCACTCAAGTAAGAAATGACAGCCATTTCAAAATTTAGACCAAATTCAATATAACACAAAGGAATTCTGGGACGGGCTGATAACCATGGCTATTATGAGCTTGCTGTTTATAAAAGGGGTTGATTTCTAGTCTTTTTTCAAGTCGCTGAATTTTTGAAGTTTTAAAATCGTAACATTCTTTTCAATATATCTAGCGAACAAAACAAGATATTTTCAAAATTATTTTTGTTACAGCTTTGGTATGTCTCAAAGATATGCCCCAAATGGCGAAAATTGTGTGACGTCATGATGACGTCATCAACAATATTTTTTTTTTTAAACGCATGTAAGGGTCAATCTGATTACAAAAATGTATACATTGTATTTTTCTGTACCCAATTCCAAAATTTCATGATCGTGGGCTCACTCAAGTAAGAAATAACAGCCATTTCAAAATTTAGACCAAATTCAATATAACACAAAGGAATTCTGGGACGGGCTGATAACCATGGCTATTATGAGCTTGCTGTTTATAAAAGGGGTTGATTTCTAGTCTTTTTTCAAGTCGCTGAATTTTTGAAGTATTAAAATCGTAACATTCTTTTCAATATATCTAGCGAACAAAACAAGATATTTTCAAAATTCTTTTTCTTATAGCTTTGGTATGTCTCAAAGATATGCCCTAAAAGGCGAAAATTGTGTGACGTCATGATGACGTCATCAAAAATATGTTTTTTTTTTAACGCATGTAAGGGTCAATCCGATTACAAAAATGTATACATTGTATTTTTCTGTACCCAATTCCAAAATTTCATGATCGTGGCTCACTCAAGTAAGAAATGACAGCCATTTCAAAATTTAGACCAAATTCAATATAACACAAAGGAATTCTAAGACGGGCTGATAACCATGGCTATTATGAGCTTGCTGTTTATAAAAGGGGTTGATTTCTTGTCTTTTTTCAAGTCGCTGAATTTTTGAAGTTTTAAAATCGTAACATTCTTTTCAATATATCTAGCGAACAAAACAAGATATTTTCAAAATTATTTTTGTTACAGCTTTGGTATGTCTCAAAGATATGCCCTAAATGGCGAAAATTGTGTGACGTCATGATGACGTCATCAACAATATTTTTTTTTTTAAACGCATGTAAGGGTCAATCTGATTACAAAAATGTATACATTGAATTTTCCTGTACCTAATTCCAAAATTTCGTGATCGTGGCTCACTCAAGTAAGAAATAGGAGCCATTTCAAAATGTAGACCAAATTCAATATAACACAAAGGAATTCTGGGAAGGGCTGATAACCATGGCTTAAATGTGCATGCTGTTTATAAAAGGGGTTGATTTGTAGTCTTTTTTCAAGTCGCTGAATTCTTGAAGTTTTATAATCGTAACATTCTTTTCACTATATCTAGCGAACAAAACAAGATATTTTCAAAATTCTTTTTGTTATAGCTTTGGTATGTCTCAAAGATATGCCCTAAAAAGCGAAAATTGTGTGACGTCATGATGACGTCATAAAAAAATTATTTTTTCAAGTCGATAGAATATTGCCCATAGCATTTGTAAACGTTTACTTTCTTACCGGTCACATTGGCTACTTTTAAACTTGGCAGACACTTACCCCAACTGCTCACAATGTGTGCCGAACTTTTACGTCCTGATGACGTCATCACATGTCACGTGACGTCATCTTAAAGGGGCATTTTTCGAAGCCATATATCTACAAAAGTACAAGTCCGATTCAGTTGGAACGTAAGGTATGCCACCTGGTGTTATAGATGAAAATTGACATGACGTTATGATCAAGTCATAACATGTCACGTGGTGTCATCTTAAAGGGGCACTCGCTAGATTATTGCCTATAGCATTTGTACACGTTTTCTTTCTTACCGGCACTTTGGGTACTTTTAAACTTGGCAGACACTTAGACTAACTGCTCACAATGTGTGCCGAACTTTTACCTCTTGATGACGTCATGACATGCCAACTGACGTCATCTTAAAGGGGCAGTTTTTGAAGCCATATATCTACAAAAGTACAAATTCGATTAAGTTGAAAAGTAATATCTAGGTAGCCCAGTAGGTTTATAGCTGAAAATTGACATGACATTATCATAATTGATGTCATCACATGTCACGTGACGTCATCTTAAAGGGGCAGTTTTTGAAGCCATATGTCTACAAAAGCACAAGTCCGATTAAGTTCAAAAGTAATATCTAGGTAGCCCAGTAGGTTTATAGATAAAAATTGAATTGACGTTATGATGACGTCATCACATGTCACGTGACGTCATCTTAAAGGGGCAGTTTTTGAAGCCATATATATACAAAATTACAAATTCGATTAAGTTGAAAAGTAATATCTAGGTAGCCCAGTAGGTTTATAGCTGAAAATTGACATGACATTATCATGATGTCATCACATGTCACGTGACGTCATCTTAAAGGGGCAGTTTTTGAAGCCATATCTACAAAAGTACAAGCTCGATTAAGTTGAAATGTAATATCTAAGTAGGCCAGCAGGTTTATAGATGAAAATTGACATGACGTCATGATGACGTCATCATACGATTTTATAGTAATTTTTAAGTTTTTGAACTTCAAAGTTTCTTAAAGCCATATCTCACCAACAGAACATGCTAAATTCAAAATTCTTTTTGTAATAGCTTTGTTAGCTCCTATATTCCTTTACATAAATGTGAAAATTGTGTGACGTCATCATTACGTCATCAAAAATAGGCTTTTTGAAACACATATAAGGGTTGGTCCGAGCGTCATAAAAATTGGTGGGTAAGTAGATAGTGATACTAGCATGTAAAATCCGAGGTGACGTCATGATGACGTCATCGGCTGATTTTCTGTTAATTTTTTAGTCATGATGACCATCAAATTATTTGTATATTTTTTTTAAGGTTTTGAAATTTTAAGCCATATCTCATTAACAGAATATAATAAATTCGAAATTCCTTTTTGTAATCAATTCATTAGGTCAGAGTTATGTATGTTAAAATGTGTAACATCATCCTGACGTCATCAAAATGCCCTTTTAAAAAACATATGAGAGTAAGTGGATCGTTATGAAAATTTGTAAAATCTGAAGTGACGTGATTGGCTGATTTTGTAGGAATTTTTCATTTTGTTCAATTTTTTTAAACTGTCATTGATCAGATTGACTGCAATCTTGACACAAGCCAAGACCACGTTCCGAATATGTGACGTCATGACGACGCTATCCTACGATTTTATGTTGATTGTTAGGTTTTTAAAATTTTTTATGTAATTTCTAACCGGGACTTGCGCCACATAACAGCCTAAGGTCTTAAACAAGTTTGTCATATATATTTGGCTTTTCCGAAATCCTTCGGAAAAGGCTTTGTTTTTGTTCTGATTTTTTTTTTTTTTCTTTTTCTTCTTCTTCTTCTTCTTCTTCTTCTTTTAGTTCTGACCAAAGTCCCATAGACTTTGTACACGAATTTTGTCGGCGGCACTTTAGGTCTTAAAAAACCTCAGAACCTAACCAAACTTACCTCAAACGTAGACCCTAAGCTGAAATTGTATGTCGTAGAGTGACGTCATGATGACGTCATCACGTGTCACGTGACGTCATCCTAAATGTGCGTTTTTCAAGGGCCCATATCTAGAGAACGGTATATCCAATTTCCTTCAAACCTGGTATGTTGGTAGGCTAGCTCGTGTTATAGATGAAAATTGACGTGACGTCATGATGACGTCATCATGCGATTTTATAGTAATTTTTAAGTTTTTGAACTTTAAAGTTTCTTAAAGCCATATCTCACCAACAGAACATGCTAAATTCAAAATTCTTTTTGTAATAGCTCTGTTAGCTCCTATATTCTTTCACATAAATGTGAAAAATGTGTGACGTCATCATGACGTCATCAAAAATATGCTTTTTTGAAACACATATAAGGGTAGTGACGATCGTCATAAAAATTAGTGTGCAGGTAGATAATGCTACTGGGATGTTAAATCCGAGGTGACGTCATGATGACGTCATCGGCTGATTTTCTATGAATTTTTAGTTCTATCCCAAATCCCATAGACTTTGTACACGAATTTTGTACGGGACACTTTGGTCACTAAACAACATCAGATCTTAATCAAACTTAACACAAACAGGGACCCTAAGCTGAAAATGTATGCCAAAACGTGACGTCATGATGACGTCATCACGTGTCATGTGACGTCATCTTAAAGGTGCATTTTGGAAGGGCCCATATCTAGAGAACGGTAGGTCCGATTGCCTTAAAACCAGGTATGTTGGTATGGTAGATCGTGTTATAGATGAAAATTGAGGTGACGTCATGATGACGTCATCATACGATTTTACAGTAATATTAAAGTTTTTCAACTTCAAAGTTTCTTAAAGCCATATCTCATCAACAGAACATGCTAAATTCAAAATTCTTTTTGTAATAGCTTTGTTAGCTCCTATATTCTTTCACATAAATGTGAAAAATGTGTGACGTCATCATGACGTCATCAAAAATATGCTTTTTTGAAACACATATAAGGGTAGGGACGATCGTTATCAAAATTAGTGTGCAGGTAGATAGTGCTACTAGCATGTTAAATCCGAGGTGACGTCATGATGACGTCATCGGCTGATTTTCTATGATTATTTTAGTTCTATCCCAAATCCCATAGACTTTGTACACGAATTTTGTACGGGATACTTTGGTCACTAAGCAACATCAGATCTTAATCAGGCTTAACACAAACAGAGACCCTAAGCTGAAAATGTATGCCGAAACGTGACGTCATGATGACGTCATCACGTGTCATGTGACGTCATCTTAAAGGTGCATTTTTCAAGGGCCCATATCTAGGGAACGGTAGGTCCGATTGCCTTCAAACCAGGTATGTTGGTATGGTAGCTCGTGTTATAGATAAAAATTGAGGTGACGTCATGATGACGTCATCATACAGTTTTATAGTAATATTAAAGTTTTTGAACTTCAAAGTTTCCTAAAGCCATATCTCATCAACAGAACACGCTAAATTCAAAATTCTTTTTGTAATAGCTTTGTTAGCTCCTATATTCTTTCACATAAATGTGAAAAATGTGTGACGTCATCATGACGTCATCAAAAATATGCTTTTTTGAAACACATATAAGGGTAGGGACAATCGTCATAAAAATTAGTGTGCAGGTAGATAGTGATACTAGCATGTTAAATCCGAGGTGACGTCATGATGACGTCATCGGCTGATTTTCTATTATTATTTTAGTTCTATCCCAAATCCCATAGACTTGGTACACGAATTTTGTACGGGACACTTTGGTCACTAAACAACATCAGATCTTAATCAGGCTTAACACAAACAGAGACCCTAAGCTGAAAATGTATGCCGAAACGTGATGTCATGATGACGTCATCACGTGTGTTGTGACGTCATCTTAAAGGTGCATTTTTCAAGGGCCCATATCTAGAGAACGGTATATCCGATTGCCTTCAAACGAGGTATGTTGGTATGGTAGCTCGTGTTATAGATGAAAATTGAGGTGACGTCATGATGACGTCATCATACGATTTTACAGTAATATTAAAGTTTTTGAACTTCAAAGTTTCTTAAAGCCATATCTCATCAACAGAACATGCTAAATTCAAAATTCTTTTTGTAATAGCTTTGTTAGCTCCTATATTCTTTCACATAAATGTGAAAAATGTGTGACGTCATCATGACGTCATCAAAAATATGCTTTTTTGAAACACATATAAGGGTAGGGACGATCGTCATAAAAATTAGTGTGTAGGTAGATAGTGCTACTAGCATGTTAAATCCGAGGTGACGTCATGATGACGTCATCGGCTGATTTTCTATGATTATTTTAGTTCTATCCCAAATCCCATAGACTTTGTACACGAATTTTGTACGGGACACTTTGGTCACTAAACAACATCAGATCTTAATCAGGCTTAACACAAACAGAGACCCTAAGCTGAAAATGTATGCCGAAACGTGACGTCATGATGACGTCATCACGTGTCATGTAACATGAACTTAAAGGTCAAGTATGGAGTACGAAATGTGAATCATAAAATAATCTCAGATCTTAAACATAGCAAAGACATAGACCTTCTGATAATTTATGTTAAAGAAAAAATGAAAACGGAAAAGCCATGCGTATGTTTACAACAGACGCAAAATTTTCGGCTTTTCCGCTACAGCAGCAAAGCCTTGGTTTTTGTTCTGTTCGCGCGATTGTGTAGTTTAGTACACTTTCGCCCAGGCATGAACACAATCTACTTGAAAATTGTTCGTTTTGCCACATTCAGAACAAAGGGCCACGTCCAAGAACATCTCCAGGTTTTTTTTTGAATGAAATCGTTAGCTCAGAGGTCAAAAACACATGATTGCACAATACCCAGCTTCACACGGATATATAACTGGTGGGAGAGTAGGAGCTGGTTCGAAATTGACCGAGCCAAAACATGACACAACGGGTGGAAAATCATATTTTCCGCCTTAAAAAACCTTTCCAAATCACAAAAGCACGTGTCATTGGAATTCAGAGAAGTCTACTTTAGTGACAAAAAAGGCTTTTGGAATAATCAAATACTCCAGGAGCTAACATGAACACAATTAATACACAAATCCTAAACTACACAATACCCACTTTTTTGGTTTCTTCTTAAACACGAATTTTGTCTACGGCACTTTAGTCACTAAACAACATCAGATCTTATTCAAACTTAATACAAACATAGACCCTAATCTGAAATTGTGTGCCGAAAAGTGACATCATGATGACGTCATTATGTGTCACGTGATGTCATCTTAAAGGCGCATTTTTCAAGGCCCATATCAAGAGAACCGTAAGTCCAATTGCATTCAAACCTGGTATGTTGCTAGACAAGTACGTTATAAATAAAAATTGAGGTGACGTCATAATGACGTCATCATATGATTTTTATAGTAATTTCAAAGTTTTAACATTAAAGATTCTTAAAACCATATCTCATCAACAGAACATATGTTAAATTCAAAATTCTTTTTGTAATAGCTTTGTTAGCTCGTACATTCTTTTATATAAATGCGAAAAATTTCTGAGGTCATAATGACGTCATCAAAGGCATGATTTCTTGAAAGACATATAAGGGTAGACCATGTCTAATCGTCATGAAACTTCGTGGTTAGGTAGATTTGTCACTAGTTTACAAAATTCGAAATAACATCATAAAAACATATGGAAAAGCCCTATGTTCTTAAAAACATAGACCTCTAGTTTTTTTTCTTCTTCTTTTAGTTCTGACCAAAATCCCATAGACTTTGTACACGAATTTTGTCGGCGGCACTTTAGGTCTTAAAAAACCTCAGAACCTAACCAAACTTACCTCAAACGTAGACCCTAAGCTGAAATTGTATGTCGTAGAGTGACGTCATGATGACGTCATCACGTGTCACGTGACGTCATCCTAAATGTGCGTTTTTCAAGGGCCCATATCTAGAGAACGGTATATCCAATTTCCTTCAAACCTGGTATGTTGGTAGGCTAGCTCGTGTTATAGATGGAAATTGACGTGACGTGATGATGACGTCATCATGCGATTTTATAGTAATTTTTAAGTTTTTGAACTTTAAAGTTTCTTAAAGCCATATCTCATGAACAGAACATGCTAAATTCAAAATTCTTTTTGTAATAGCTCTGTTAGCTCCTATATTCTTTCACATAAATGTGAAAAATGTGTGACGTCATCATGACGTCATCAAAAATATGCTTTTTTGAAACACATATAAGGGTAGGGACGATCGTCATAAAAATTAGTGTGCAGGTAGATAATGCTACTAGGATGTTAAATCCGAGGTGACGTCATGATGACGTCATCGGCTGATTTTCTATGAATTTTTAGTTCTATCCCAAATCCCATAGACTTTGTACACGAATTTTGTACGGGACACTTTGGTCACTAAACAACATCAGATCTTAATCAAACTTAACACAAACATGGACCCTAACCTGAAAATGTATGCCAAAACGTGACGTCATGATGACGTCATCACGTGTCATGTGACGTCATCTTAAAGGTGCATTTTGGAAGGGCCCATATCTAGAGAACGGTAGGTCCGATTGCCTTCAAACCAGGTATGTTGGTATGGTAGATCGTGTTATAGATGAAAATTGAGGTGACGTCATGATGACGTCATCATACGATTTTACAGTAATATTAAAGTTTTTGAACTTCAAAGTTTCTTAAAGCCATATCTCATGAACAGAACATGCTAAATTCAAAATTCTTTTTGTAATAGCTTTGTTGCTCCTATATTCTTTTACATAAATGTGAAAAATGTGTGACGTCATCATGACGTCATCAAAAATATGCTTTTTTGAAACACATATAAGGGTAGGGACGATCGTTATAAAAATTAGTGTGCAGGTAGATAGTGCTACTAGCATGTTAAATCCGAGGTGACGTCATGATGACGTCATCGGCTGATTTTCTATGATTATTTTAGTTCTATCCCAAATCCCATAGACTTTGTACACGAATTTTGTACGGGACACTTTGGTCACTAAGCAACATCAGATCTTAATCAGGCTTAACACAAACAGAGACCCTAAGCTGAAAATGTATGCCGAAACGTGACGTCATGATGACGTCATCACGTGTCATGTGACGTCATCTTAAAGGTGCATTTTTCAAGGGCCCATATCTAGAGAACGGTAGGTCCGATTGCCTTCAAACGAGGTATGTTGGTATGGCAGCTCGTGTTATAGATGAAAATTGAAGTGACGTCATGATGACGTCATCATACAGTTTTTTTTCTATTTTAAAGTTTTTGAACACTAAAGTTTCTTAAAACCATATCTCATCAACAGAACATGCTAAATTCAAAATTCTTTTTGTAATAGATTTGTTAGCTCCTATATTCTTTCACATAAATGTGAAAAATGTGTGACGTCATCATGACGTCATCAAAAATATGCTTTTTTGAAACACATATAAGGGTAGGGACGATGGTCATAAAAATTAGTGTGTAGGTAGATAGTGCTACTAGCATGTTTAATCCGAGGTGAGGTCATGATGACGTCATCGGCTGATTTTCTATGATTATTTTAGTTCTATCCCAAATCCCATAGACTTTGTACACGAATTTTGTACGGGACACTTTGGTCACTAAACAACATCAGATCTTAATCAGGCTTAACACAAACAGAGACCCTAAGCTGAAAATGTATGCCGAAACGTGACGTCATGATGACGTCATCACGTGTCAAGTAACATGAACTTAAAGGTCAAGTATGGAGTACGAAATGTGAATCATAAAATAATCTCAGATCTTAAACATAGCAAAGACAAAGACCTTCTGATAATTTATGTTAAAGAAAAAAAGAAAACGGAAAAGCCATGCGTATGTTTACAACAGACGCAAAATTTTCGGCTTTTCCGCTACAGCAGCAAAGCCTTGGTTTTTGTTCTGTTCGCGCGATTGTGTAGTTTAGTACATTGTGTAGTTTATGACAAAAAAGGCTTTTGGAATAATCAAATACTCCAGGAGCTAACATGAACACAATTAATACACAAATCCTAAACTACACAATACCCACCTTTTTGGTTTCTTCTTAAACACGAATTTTGTCTACGGCACTTTAGTCACTAAACAACATCAGATCTTATTCAAACTTAATACAAACATAGACCCTAATCTGAAATTGTGTGCCGAAAAGTGACATCATGATGACGTCATTATGTGTCACGTGATGTCATCTTAAAGGCGCATTTTTCAAGGCCCATATCAAGAGAACCGTAAGTCCAATTGCATTCAAACCTGGTATGTTGCTAGACAAGTACGTTATAAATAAAAATTGAGGTGACGTCATAATGACGTCATCATATGATTTTTATAGTAATTTCAAAGTTTTAACATTAAAGATTCTTAAAACCATATCTCATCAACAGAACATATGTTAAATTCAAAATTCTTTTTGTAATAGCTTTGTTAGCTCGTACATTCTTTTATATAAATGCGAAAAATTTCTGAGGTCATAATGACGTCATCAAAGGCATGATTTCTTGAAAGACATATAAGGGTAGACCATGTCTAATCGTCATGAAACTTGGTGGTTAGGTAGATTTGTCACTAGTTTACAAAATTCGAAATAACATCATAAAAACATATGGAAAAGCCCTATGTTCTTAAAAACATAGACCTCTAGTTTTTTTGGCTTTTCCGAAATCCTTCGGAAAAGGCTTTGTTTTTGTTCTGATTTTTTTGGCTTTTCCGAAATCCTTCGGAAAAGGCTTTGTTTTTGTTCTGATTTTTTTTTTTTTTCTTCTTCTTCTTCTTTTAGTTCTGACCAAAATCCCATAGACTTTGTACACGAATTTTGTCGGCGGCACTTTAGGTCTTAAAAAACCTCAGAACCTAACCAAACTTACATCAAACATAGACCCTAAGCTGAAATTGTATGTCGTAGAGTGACGTCGTGATGACGTCATCACGTGATTTTTTATGAATTTTTGAATTTTTAAAATCGTAACATTCTTTTCAATATATCTAGCGAACAAAACAAGATATTTTCAAAATTCTTTTTCTTATAGCTTTGGTATGTCTCAAAGATATGCCCTAAATTGCGAAAATTGTGTGACGTCATGATGACGTCATCAAAAATGTGTTTTTTTGTTAACGCATGTAAGGGTCAATCCGATTACAAAAATGTATATATTGAATTTTCCTGTACCCAATTCCAAAATTTCATGATCGTGGCTCACTCAAGTAAGAAATGACAGCCATTTCAAAATTTAGACCAAATTCAATATAACACAAAGGAATTCTGGGACGGGCTGATAACCATGGCTATTATGAGCTTGCTGTTTATAAAAGGGGTTGATTTCTAGTCTTTTTTCAAGTCGCTGAATTTTTGAAGTTTTAAAATCGTAACATTCTTTTCAATATATCTAGCGAACAAAACAAGATATTTTCAAAATTATTTTTGTTACAGCTTTGGTATGTCTCAAAGATATGCCCTAAATGGCGAAAATTGTGTGACGTCATGATGACGTCATCAACAATATTTTTTTTTTTAAACGCATGTAAGGGTCAATCTGATTACAAAAATGTATACATTGTATTTTTCTGTACCCAATTCTAAAATTTCATGATCGTGGCTCACTCAAGTAAGAAATGACAGCCATTTCAAAATTTAGACCAAATTCAATATAACACAAAGGAATTCTGGGACGGGCTGATAACCATGGCTATTATGAGCTTGCTGTTTATAAAAGGGGTTGATTTCTAGTCTTTTTTCAAGTCGCTGAATTTTTGAAGTATTAAAATCGTAACATTCTTTTCAATATATCTAGCGAACAAAACAAGATATTTTCAAAATTATTTTTGTTACAGCTTTGGTATGTCTCAAAGATATGCCCTAAATGGCGAAAATTGTGTGACGTCATGATGACGTCATCAAAAATATGTTGTTTTTTTAACGCATGTAAGGGTCAATCCGATTACAAAAATGTATACATTGTATTTTTCTGTACCCAATTCCAAAATTTCATGATCGTGGCTCACTCAAGTAAGAAATGACAGCCATTTCAAAATTTAGACCAAATTCAATATAACACAAAGGAATTCTGGGACGGGCTGATAACCATGGCTATTATGAGCTTGCTGTTTATAAAAGGGGTTGATTTCTTGTCTTTTTTCAAGTCGCTGAATTTTTGAAGTTTTAAAATCGTAACATTCTTTTCAATATATCTAGCGAACAAAACAAGATATTTTCAAAATTATTTTTGTTACAGCTTTGGTATGTCTCAAAGATATGCCCTAAATGGCGAAAATTGTGTGACGTCATGATGACGTCATCAACAATATTTTTTTTTTAAACGCATGTAAGGGTCAATCTGATTACAAAAATGTATACATTGAATTTTCCTGTACCTAATTCCAAAATTTCGTGATCGTGGCTCACTCAAGTAAGAAATAGGAGCCATTTCAAAATGTAGACCAAATTCAATATAACACAAAGGAATTCTGGGAAGGGCGGATAACCATGGCTTAAATGTGCATGCTGTTTATAAAAGGGGTTGATTTGTAGTCTTTTTTCAAGTCGCTGAATTCTTGAAGTTTTATAATCGTAACATTCTTTTCACTATATCTAGCGAACAAAACAAGATATTTTCAAAATTCTTTTTGTTATAGCTTTGGTATGTCTCAAAGATATGCCCTAAAAAGCGAAAATTGTGTGACGTCATCATGACGTCATCAAAAATATGCTTTTTTGAAACACATATAAGGGTAGGGACGATCGTCATAAAAATTAGTGTGCAGGTAGATAGTGATACTAGCATGTTAAATCCGAGGTGACGTCATGATGACGTCATCGGCTGATTTTCTATGATTATTTTAGTTCTATCCCAAATCCCATAGACTTTGTACACGAATTTTGTACGGGACACTTTGGTCACTAAACAACATCAGATCTTAATCAGGCTTAACACAAACAGAGACCCTAAGCTGAAAATGTATGCCGAAACGTGACGTCATGATGACGTCATCACGTGTCATGTGACGTCATCTTAAAGGTGCATTTTTCAAGGGCCCATATCTAGAGAACGGTACGTCCGATTGCCTTCAAACCAGGTATGTTGGTATGGTAGCTCGTGTTATAGATGAAAATTGAGGTGACGTCATGATGACGTCATCATACGATTTTACAGTAATATTAAAGTTTTTGAACTTCAAAGTTTCCTAAAGCCATATCTCATCAACAGAACACGCTAAATTCAAAATTCTTTTTGTAATAGCTTTGTTAGCTCCTATATTCTTTCACATAAATGTGAAAAATGTGTGACGTCATCATGACGTCATCAAAAATATGCTTTTTTGAAACACATATATGGGTAGGGACGATCGTCATAAAAATTAGTGTGCAGGTAGATAGTGATACTAGCATGTTAAATCCGAGGTGACGTCATGATGACGTCATCGGCTGATTTTCTATGATTATTTTAGTTCTATCCCAAATCCCATAGACTTTGTACACGAATTTTGTACGGGACACTTTGGTCACTAAACAACATCAGATCTTAATCAGGCTTAACACAAACAGAGACCCTAAGCTGAAAATGTATGCCGAAACGTGACGTCATGATGACGTCATCACGTGTCATGTGACGTCATCTTAAAGGTGCATTTTTCAAGGGCCCATATCTAGAGAACGGTACGTCCGATTGCCTTCAAACCTGGTATGTTGCTAGTGTATCTCGTGTTATAGATGAAAATTGAGGTGCCATCATGATAACGTCATCAACTGATTTTCTATGAATTTTTAAATATTTAACATATTATTATATATTACTGTCATTGATCAGATTGACTCCAATCTCGACACAGGCCAACACCATGTATAAGTACTATCCTTATAATGTCATCATAGGTCAAGTAATATAAACTTAAAGGTCAACTTTCAAGTAAGAAATCTAGATCATGAAATAATCTCAGATCTTAGAAAACAAAACCCTTAACAACTTTAATTTTCTTCTTTTAGTTCTGACCAAAATCCCATAGACTTTGCACACGAATTTTGTCGGCGGCACTTTAGGTCCTAAAAAACCTCAGATCATAACCAAACTTACCTCAAACATAGACCCTATGCTGAAATTGCATGTCGAAGAGTGACGTTATGATGACGTCATCAAGTGATTTTTTATGAATTTTTGAATTTTAAAAATCGTAACATTCTTTTTAATATATCTAGCGAACAAAACAAGATATTTTCAAAATTCTTTTTGTTATAGCTTTGGTATGTCTCAAAGATATGTCTTAAAAGGGAAAAATTGTGTGACGTCATGATGACGTTATCAAAAATTTGTTTTTTTTTAAACGCATGCCAGGGTCGGTCCGATTATAAAAATGTATACATTGAATTTTTCTCTCCCTAATTCCAAAATTTCATGATCGTGGCTCACTCAAGTAAGAAATAACAGCCATTTGAATATTTAGACCAAATTCAATATAACACAAAGGAATTCTGGGAAGGGCGGATAACCATGGCTTAAATGTACATGTTGTTTATAAAAAGGGTTGATTTATAGTCTTTTTTCAAGTCGTTAATCACAGGTAGCTGTGGACGGTCGTGCATTTTTGCTCTCTGTGCTTTTCACCGTTTTCTGGCGTTTTTCGGGTGGCGTTTTGCCCATTTTTTGCAGGGTTGGTGTGTTTCAGGTCGTAGACCACCCTGGTCATTCTTTTCGCTCATTTTTTTGTATATCCGTTGAGTTTTTCGAGGGTTTTGAGGATAGTTTTGGTTGCTGCTGTGGTGTATACGTTCTACACACAGCAGCGTTTCTTTTGTTTGCACGTACGGCTTGTGGCAGTGCACAGCCCTACGTAGCGTTTGTTAAGCTTTTGTGTTCAGTGCACAGCCCCCAGTCTTCGGTTACGTAAGCATCCGAAGTACTGTGTGGGCTGTGTTATTTCTTTTGAATAGGCGGGCAAAGGTATTTGCCCTCCTTTCTTTCTTTTTCTCAGCACTGTCAAAGTAGACAGTGCCTGTACATATATATACATAATTATTAGCCTGTTCGCCTTGCTATCTGCAGTGAGATAGCAAGGTATTTATCTTCTGTCGGCACCAATACAAGTGTTTTTGGTGCCATTTGTACGTATAATTATCCGAGTAGGATAATTTTATTCTTTTTACCGGACTAGGCAGCTGCTAGCCGGTTCTTTTTTTGCCTACCCCAGTTGGGTTGGTCTTTCTTTGCCTTTCCCTTTTTCCCTTTCGAATGCCTTCCCAAGCATTCTCCCCCCGGCGCCTCCGAGCCTTCGAACTGAAAGTCGATGGCAAAGAGGCGCCTAGTGATGTGTTTAAGGTCCTCCGGGAGGTCGGGGTTATCCCCAAAGACCACTTGGAGGCCTTACAACCTCTACCCGGCGGCAGATTTGACGTCACTTTCAAGTCTGCCGCATTAGCCCAACGTTTTGGGCCAGTTTTGGCGGGGCGTCCCGGTTGCCATGTGTCGTCATTTGGCGCCGTGACGCTCGTCACTGTCAAGTTTGTGGAGGTGGACTTGGACGACAACGTCGTCCGGTCCATCCTCTCACGCTTTGGGAAGGTTCAGAAGGGTAGGTTTCAAACCTACCCGGATGAGCCTTCCGTTTTTACTGGCACCCGGCAGTACCTCATGTCGGATGTCAAGTCCATCCCTTCGGTTCTCCGCATCGGGAACCGCAACGCCTGGGTGTCCCACTTGGGACAGACCCGGACCTGTGCCCGATGCGGGGACCCTGGCCACACGGCCAATAAATGTAACACCGTGAGGTGTTACAAGTGTTTGGAGGTGGGACACACTTCCTCCGAGTGTCCAAACTCGGTGAAGTGCACTTTTTGCGGGGAGGCGGGGCACAACTTTCAGCGGTGCCCCAAATCCTACGCAACTAAAGTTAAGCCTACCAAACGGTGGGCTGATGTAGTGGTGGTTCAGGAGCCAACTCCTCCTGCACCACCCCCTAGTCCAGAACCTTCCGCTGCGTCTGCATCTGCAGCTGCAGATGCAGACAAATCGGAAGGCTCCACGCCCGTTTCGTCTTCGTCTTCGGACGGGGACACTATTTGTGGGGACGACAGCCCGCAGACGTCCTCTTTTAAGTTGCCTCGAGCGTCCTGCCTTGGATGTTCGGGGATTGTAGGTCCGTTTGAGGCGCACTCCGAGTGGAAATGTTTCCACTGCGAGCGTGCCATCATTCGGACTACTAGTTTTAGCCTTGTCGGTTGCGCCGGGTGCACGGGCGTTAACTCGCAGCCAACTTTGGTCTGCGACAAGCCCGCGTGCCTAGGGGCCGCGACCGATAAGGTTAATCCCTTTGTAGTCCCGCGAGGAAGGAGGAAGAAGACGAAGAGGGCTCGTCCCTCCTCAGATTCGGACTCCCCATCCTCCGGGTCCATTCCCCAGAAACGTTTTTCTGGAAAGCCCGGATCTACACTCTCCGAATCTTCTGACTCGGAAGAGGGTAGACCCGGGAAGGAGATTCTTCCTCCCCTCTCACCTTTATTTCCTTCTGTGGAGATTGTTTCTCCTCATAAACCTAGCCTGTCCGGCTCCTCGGCGTCCGGGGAGTCGGACATGGACGGGCAGGGTGGAGATGAGGACGAATTTTTGTCCTCGGCGGAATCTCCCCCAAGCCCAACCCCTGGGGCGGAATCGCCCCCTTAGTTTTTTTTGATCCATAATTCACAATATGGTCGCCATTCTTACACTTAATGTCCAGGGCATGCGCGCTCCCGTAAAGAGGAGACAAGTTTTTGAGTTGTGTGGAGATTACGATATTTCCTGTCTTCAGGAATGTCATATCTCCTCCAACTCCGATTTAGCTGCTTGGCAGGCAGAATGGAGGGGCAGGATGTTCGCCAGTTTTGGCACATCCAACTCCTGTGGTACCATCATCCTTCTGCCTGCTAAAAGCCCCTTTGTTTTTTCTGATCCTTCCTTCGATACTGAGGGGAGGATCGTTTCTGGTATTTTGCGTGGTCCTGGCAGCGGGTCGGGTGTGCGACTTTGCACAATTTATGCCCCCACCAATGCCAGGTCGCGCCGTCCCTTCTTTGCGGGATTAGGCGTATACCTGACGGGTAACTTTCCCATTCTCCTGACGGGCGATTTTAATTGTGTTTCAGATGTAGCTTTAGATCACCGAGGTTCCGATAACACACGTTGTGGAATCGGGGCCAAGGAGATCGAACATCTGCTTTCTGATTTTGGCCTTCGAGACTGCTGGCGGTCTCTTCACCCGTCGGACGTTTCTCATACATGGCGTAATGCGGCTAACACACTATCCAGCCGGCTAGACCGTTTTTACGTGTCGAACCTGGTTGATGTGGTGTCTTGCCAGCATGAGCCATGTTATTTTAGCGACCATGATTGTGTAGTTATGGATTTTCCTTTACCGGAGAAAGCACGTGTTGGTGGAGGTTTTTGGAAATGTAATGTTTCCGTCCTTGCCGACGCGGGTTTTCAACGGGATTTCCGTTGTGCTTATGCGGGTTGGCGGTCTCTCAAGGAGGGGTACGACAACGAGCTCCTCTGGTGGGAGGACGTCAAATCCCGCATACAGCGTTTTATTATTTCTTTTTCTTGTCGCTTGGCAAGAAAGAAGCGGAAGCGTAGGGAGTCACTTTTGTCTTCCCTGCGCTCCGTTACTTCTGATTTAGATGCCGGGAGGTGTGACGCTGCCACTCTTTCCCGGCATAACGAAATCAAGGAGGCCCTTCAAGAATTGGACGACTTCGAAGCGGAGGGTGCCCGAATCCGCTCGCGAGTTCGGGAACTCGAGGAAGGGGAGAAGCCGTCGAAGTATTTTTTTCATCTAGAATCCTCCCAGGCTCGAAAGAAAATTATTTCTTCCGTCCGTAACCCACGGGGAGACATCGTTACATCCTCCGGAGAAATTTCTACCGTTTATCGAGATTTCTTTCTCGACCTTTTTTCTGAAGAGCCTGTGGAGGTTGACTCACAGGGCCCTTTTCTTGACTCTTTGTCTACACTTGTAGATGAAGAGAGCCGCATTGACTTGGACAGTCCACTTGAATTGTCTGAGCTCGGTGCGGCCCTTCGTAGCATGGCCAACGGTAAGACTCCCGGAGGGGACGGCCTGCCCAAGTAATTCTACGTGAATTTTTGGGACATGGTCGGCCCCGACCTTCTTGGGGTCTTCCATTGTGCCTTTAAACTAAATCATTTAGGTGATTCCCAACGTTTGGGGATCATAACACTTTTGGAGAAGGTTGGGGATCCGCTTGATCCCAAAAACAAGCGCCCCATCTCTCTCCTTAATGTTGATTATAAGATCCTGTCGAAGGCCTTGTGCCTCCGTTTGGGTAATGTTTTACCTGACATAGTCGGTCAATTTCAGACTTGTGGCGTCAAGGGGAGGTCCATCCATGATAATACCAGACTCCTTCGGGATCTGGTAGCATACGTGGATGGAAGGAACCTTGACTGCCTCGTTATTTCCCTCGACCAGCAGAAGGCCTTCGACAGGGTCAATTGGGATTTCCTTTTTAAGGTCCTAGACCACTTTGGTTTTGGGCCGAATTTCCGGCACTGGATTAAGCTGTTATACACAGATATATCCAGTGCAGTCTTGGTGAATGGGGTTGTTTCCGACCCCTTTTTTGTCACGAGGGGTGTAAGGCAAGGTTGCCCTCTCTCCCCTCTTCTATATGTCCTTTTTATTGAGCCTTTTGCTCAGATAGTCATCAATGATCGCCGCGTGACTGGTTTGGCAATGCCCGGGGCCAATGGCTTGCAATGCAAAGTGTTGCAGTACGCTGACGACACGACCTGCATTGTAAGGGATTGCCAATCTCTCAGGCGGCTTTTTGGGATCATTGATTTTTTTTCGCGCGCGAGCGGGTCTCGCTTAAATCTTGCCAAGTCGAAAGGCTTGGTCTTTGGCTCCTGGCCCGATTGCCTTCCCGATCTGGTCCCTATTCAGTGGACCACCGACCCGATCAAGATCAACGGTGTCTGGGTTGGCAAGGGGGACATGGGCCCTTTTAATTGGAAAGCGCGGCTTCCCAAACTGCAGTCCTCTTTGGACAGCTGGAAAAGGGGGACGTTTTCCCTCTTAGGTAAGGTATTGCTGGTCAATACCTTAATTCTATCACCTTTGTTTTTTCTGGCTCCGGTTTATCCACTTCCACTTGCAGTAGAGCGGACTATAAACCGAGCTATTTTTTCCTTCATTTGGTCGGGCAAGACTGAACTCGTCCGGAGGACAGTTCTTGTCCAGTCCCTAGCCAAGGGCGGGTTGGGTGTTACCAACCTCCGCGACAAATGTGACGCCTTTTTCGTTCTTGGGGTAAAGGCCTTGTTGGGCGATGGGGGCCCCACCCTTGAGATTTTTTTCTCTATACTGGGTGGCCTTGTCGCTCCGCCGGGTCTTTCCCCCGAATTGGTGGCGGAACGATGTTCCTCACGCTTTTTCGCCCACGGGCTATTATAAGCAGTTTTGCAAGCTGGTCTTGCTGGCTGTCGAGATTTCCCCGGACATTGATTGGGGGCCGGCGTCGGTTCGCAGTCTTTGCGAGCTTTTTGCAGGCCAACGTCCTAATCAGCGTCCGGCTTGCAACATTTCTGACATCGGTCAGCTTTTTAAAGTTTGTCATGCCTCCAATTTGAGCAACCGACTTCGGGACTTAAATTGGAGGATCGTTTGGGGGGCACTTAAGACTTCTCAACGTCTTTTTAGTTGGGGTATAGGGGACGGCACGTGCCCTCGGGTCGGCTGTGCCGCTCCCGAGACACTTTGTCATATTTTTTGGGATTGTTCCTTTGTTTACAATTTGTGGGCTTGGGTTGAGCATCTTGGATGTAAAGCACAAGCCCGACGTTTTTCTCTTACACGTTCCTATGTCCTCTACGGGTCTGGTGTGGACACTAGCCCGGAGTCCCTTTTGATTTGGTTTTTAATTTGCACGGTGAGGCGGCTGGTTTGGCTTTCGCGTTGCGAGACATTGTATGATGGATCCCGACAGGATGCCGACCAGGTACTTCTCCGTGTCAAGGGTTCAATTAGGGCACGGCTCCAAGCAGACTTTGCCCGGCTGGACCGGACAAAGTTTCGCACCACTTGGTGCGTGCGGGGAGCCGTCTGTACTGTCAGAGACGACCGATTGGTATTTCACCTTTAAAGTCCCCTGAAGTCATTTTATGGAGCTTCTGTCTCCCGTCTTTTTTCTGAACTAATTTGTTCACATGTTTTGCTTGTTCTTATACGTCTTGTTTACTGCTTGTTCCTTGTGATATTTTAGTTCACCGTTTTGGTTGAAGACAGGGGGGGTCGTACCCCCTCATGGTAATGCATGGGTAGCGAGGCTACACTGTCTTCGTGTAATGTGCTTGTTTAGTGTTTGTTTTTTGATGTTCAAATGTAGTCAGGGGTAGGGGGGCTCGAAGCCTCACGTATCTAGGTATAGCGTGGCTATCCTACCCCGGGGACTTTAGAAGTCCCCGAAACTTAAAAATAGGTATCCGAAACCGTGCGTAACGTTTCGCTAACTTCCTAATCATGCAGAATCAAGCCTAACAAAGTACGTACATACGCTGCAGATGCCAAATTTCCACACACGTATAGTCTGCAACAACAACAAAATCTATCCGTACATGCGAGATTCGCCGTTTAGAGCTGGAAGGACTTACATTGGGTTCACAGCGGTTTTTGTTTGGAGCGCCGACATCTTCCGTTTCCCTGAATATATCAACCAAACACTCACCGAAAATGCAGAGTAGTCATTCATGCAGCGACTGATCCCCTCAAAATGAGAATACGATCAAGTTAAACCCGAAAAAACATTTTTCGTGCAACCCGGAGCATGCACAAACGAGCTGTGCATATATTATAGTAGCGGATTTTTAAACATGACATGGATACATGTTTGCGTATATCGGCCAGCGGCACTGTGCGCGCCTCGGGGCTCAACGGGTGCCTCTTGGAGTTGGACGTGAAATTCGACTTTTCGTCTGGCTCGTATTTGAACCTTAGTGTCTGAACCTTAATCCTCGAACTCTACTTGTATCTCAAGTGACGTATCTATCATTTTGGATGCTGTTGTAAGGGTGAAACCGGATGCTTTTGTTGAGACTTCAGATACATATTCAGAAAAACCACACGATCACTGCGGACGACCTTAGACGCTACTATGGGCAGATCATGTCCAAACGTTTAAAAAGGCGATAGAGGGTCCAATCATGGAGGAAGTTCAGTAGGACAGCAACATGTTTCAATTTGGTGGTCCAGATATTCAGGTAAGCATGTCGAAAATTGCGAGATTTTACTTTAATATTCCGCACCAGCATGGTTCAGAAGCAGCGAAATCTTGGAAAATAAACCAACCCTGCTTGTCTAAATATGTGGCACTACGTGTTATTTTTAAAGATTTATCTCCTAAATATTTGTGAAATATGAAATAGAAATTTACATAGTACAAAATATATATATGAACACTCTACATGTACATTACTAAAAGAAATTTGTGACCATACACTGCCAATAATACATGTAGGCCTAAAGTCAAAACAAATTAACATGTTTTTCCTCTATTTAGCAGTGCAAATTCTCCAACAAAAGCCTCAAATTTATGTGATTACACAATTCTGAACATGAATAATTGCAGATAAATGCTTTGACATGTTGGACAGACATTTTCAACACAACTTGAAGAAGTTGTTGTTGGGGAGTGAGTTATGCCCCTATACTAGTCTTGTCTCAGAAAAGTTACAACCCAGTCTGCAAGTATAGGGCCTACATGTAGTACATCTGTACAAATTATAAACCCAACCAGCTAGTCAGAAACAGCGAAATCTTAGAAATTAACAAACCCTGCTTGTCTAAATATGTGCCACAACCTGTTACTTCAAGATTTATCTCCTAAATATTTGTGGAAAATAAGACACAAATTTACTGTACATGTATGTGAACACTGTAGTGAAAATTCCCCAACAAAATTACAAAATTCTGTGGAGAGATTTTACTTTAATACCCCTACCAGCATGGGTCAGAAACACAGAAATCGTGGGAAATAACCAACCCTGTTTGTCTAAGTATGTGGCACAACTTATTTCAAGATTTATTTCCTAAAAATTTGTGGAAAATGAGACAGAAATTTACATATGTACATGTAACCCTGCTTGTCTAAATATGTGCCACAACCTGTTACTTCAAGATTTATCTCCTAAATATTTGTGGAAAATAAGACACAAATTTACTGTACATGTATGTGAACACTGTAGTGAAAATTCCCCAACAAAATTACAAAATTCTGTGGAGAGATTTTACTTTAATACCCCTACCAGCATGGGTCAGAAACACAGAAATCGTGGGAAATAACCAACCCTGTTTGTCTAAGTATGTGGCACAACTTATTTCAAGATTTATTTCCTAAAAATTTGTGGAAAATGAGACAGAAATGTACATATGTACATGTAACCCTGCTTGTCTAAATATGTGCCACAACCTGTTACTTCAAGATTTATCTCCTAAATATTTGTGGAAAATAAGACACAAATTTACTGTACATGTATGTGAACACTGTAGTGAAAATTCCCCAACAAAATTACAAAATTCTGTGGAGAGATTTTACTTTAATACCCCTACCAGCATGGGTCAGAAACACAGAAATCGTGGGAAATAACCAACCCTGTTTGTCTAAGTATGTGGCACAACTTATTTCAAGATTTATTTCCTAAAAATTTGTGGAAAATGAGACAGAAATTTACATATGTACATGTAACCCTGCTTGTCTAAATATGTGCCACAACCTGTTACTTCAAGATTTATCTCCTAAATATTTGTGGAAAATAAGACACAAATTTACTGTACATGTATGTGAACACTGTAGTGAAAATTCCCCAACAAAATTACAAAATTCTGTGGAGAGATTTTACTTTAATACCCCTACCAGCATGGGTCAGAAACACAGAAATCGTGGGAAATAACCAACCCTGTTTGTCTAAGTATGTGGCACAACTTATTTCAAGATTTATTTCCTAAAAATTTGTGAAAAATGAGACAGAAATTTACATATGTACATGTACCTGTATGTAAACACTTGTAGTACATGTACATTAATTTCTGACCAGACACTGCCAAGAATAATTAGGCTATGTATAGTGAACACAAACTGTTTTCCTCTATTTAGCAGTGAAAATTCCCCAACAAAAGCCTCCAACTAAAGGTTGTGCCATATGATGACACGATTTTAGAGAGATTTTACTTTCAAACCCCCACCAACTGAATAAACTGAAGAGTTTGATGTCTAAAATACAAACATTGTCACGTATAATACTGCAATATTTTGGCAATGCTTTGCCATGTTGCATATGCATTTTCAACGCAACTTTAAAAAGTTGTTTTCGGGGAGTGAGATATGCCCCTACTTGTCTCAGAGAAGTTAATTATTATTATTATACACAGCCTAGTCTGTAAGTTGGGCCTGGGGGCATGCATGTATCTGTACAAATTATAAACCCAACCAGCTCACCCTGAACCCCAGATAAAAACCCAAAACACAACACATGAATAAAATATAGAAATACACAGGGGACAATTTTTATTGTTCCTTATTTCAGATTTGATGACAGCATGTACATTTGTCAGTGAAGATGACAGTGGATCAAACAGAATTGACCTGCAGTACCTAACTTTTGCCATATCTTAAGAACTTTATTCAACACTTTCTTTAATAAACCACCTTTTGTGTACTTACAGACAGCAATATTGAACAAATGGAAGTCAGACTTTTGCAATTGAAATTTACAGTGATATGGTACAAATATGCGATGGGTTTCACATGTAACATTGACACCAGTGTCTATGTTACATGGAAAATCCACAAAAAAATCATATTTTATGCCTCATATTTACTGAAGAGGTCTGATTTTCATATCTTTTCATTAGAGATGTATATCCTTAACTAGTTCATAAAATGCAGACATGTTCAAGGCAAATCAATGGAAATATGTCAGAAAATGTGTTTTTGTTTCACATGTAACACGAACACCATATATTTTTCATTTACGGAATGACCCATAAGCCTATATCTACCAGCTTTCTTAGAAGAGTCGCAAGTTTCATACCCTAATAAGACCTACTTATAAGTTTATAAAATTAGTAACAATTAGACAAATTAATACAAGCAGAGAGAATATAATGACATTTTAAGGTACTGGTTTCACGTGTAACAGGACTCCAAATTTGGAGGAATGTCACACATTTTGACAATTATATCTTCATCGAGTGTGAAAAAACAATCCAAAGAATCCTTTATTGGACTTGTGAAACTACTAATTGCAAGTGTGCATGAACAACGTATCCAGATCAGGGAAAACTGATAAAGGTAGAAAATGTATATTTTAGGGTTTAAACATTGCCCTTTTTGGCAAAATGTCACACCCAACTTCATGGAATGAACCACATCCATGTAGGTTTAACTCAATACACGTAAGCTCAATGTAATGTGGGCACATAAACATGATATAATTGAAAACAAGATTAGAGATGGTAGCTGAATATTAAACCTAATCATGTAAATGATATCTTAACCATAAAAGTCCTCAATTCTTAGTAGATGATTTTTCACACACCCTAGGAGATTATTAGGGTAATGGTTTGTATGCAATCTGTTTAGACTATCAGAAAATAAATTTTAAAAGAAAACAAAGCAGACAGTACATACCTACATGTTGATATTTAATGGTAGCCGCATTAAATAGTTTTATTCCACCATGATTGTGTGCAGGGGGGGGGGGGGGGTCCTGTTATCAACTTGGATGAGAAATGTGCAGTATGGTGATGATGCTGTAACTGATACCACAGAGATTTTAAGACAAACAATTCTTTTAAATATTATATTACTGAAAAGAGTAAATAGAATTAGAAATAGAATGAGGGCCAATAGTAGTCATGTTAGGTTAACCCTATTGTGGATTTTTGTTGATTGAATTTTTTGGTCATTTTGGAGGACAATTTCAGTTAAAAGTTGTGACCATTATTGCTAAATTGCTAATTTTATAATTGAAAATTTGAGCCTAATATATTTCTGATCAATTTGTTATAAATATAAAAATAATGTTATGAGTCATTTAAAATAGTAACAATAAACAAACACCAATTATTATGGAAAATTAAATGATCAAAACTAAATAAAAACAAATTAAAGCCAGTCGCAGCACTGACAGAAAATTGGGCATTGCAAATAGCGTCGCCAATGCCGGTTCGCGTGAATCTCTCTACTAACGTGCTAGCTCCATGTGTCTGCTGTATGTGATTTAGCCATTTACTATCTTTCTTCTTTCTATCCTTTTCTGTCTTCTTTGCTGATGGTAGCTGTTAGTGCCACAGCCATTGTGTACATCTTATAATATATCATCTTATCATCTTTTTTTTTATTAAAGTGGGTGGATCGGATGGCTGTAATGGGAGGAGGGCATTATAAATTAACACTTATTTTCAAAAGCTAACAAATGGTTAGCCCCATATCAGGGGTTTATCAGTACCATAATACCAAACTTTTCTCTGCAAAATAATATTAAATGTCATGGAAATTTAGTCTTGGAAAGTCATGGAAAGGTCATGGAATTTGGTTTTCAGATTTCTGTGGGAACCCTGACTTGATTTTTAATGATGGTCATCACATGTCACGTGACGTCATCTTAAAGGGGCATTTTTCGAAGCCATATATCCATGGAAGTACAAGTCCGATTAAGTTGATACGTGGTATCTAGATAGGACAGCATGTGTTACAGATGGAAATTGATGTGACGTCAAGATGACGTCATCATACGATTTTATAGTAATTGTTAAGTTTTTGAACTTCAAAGTTTCTTTAAGCCATATTTCACCAACAGAACATGCTAAATTCAAATTTTTTTTTGTAATAGCTTTGTTAGCTCCTATATTCTTTCACATAAATGTGAAAAAGTGTGACGTCATCAAAAATAGGCTTTTTTGAAACACATATAAGGGTAGGTCTGATCGTCATAAAAGTTAGTGGGTAGGTAGATGGTGCCACTAGCATGTAGAATCCGAGGTGACGTCATGATGACGTCGTCTGTTGATTTTCTATGAATTTTTAAATGTTTCAAATTTCATTGTACTCTTTGGAACCTAAGTAAAGTTTCTTAGTCATATATCTCATTAACAGAATATTCGAAATTCGTTTTGTAATAGGTTTGTTAGCCCATACATTCTTTCATATTAATGTCAAAAAGTGTGACGTCATCATGACGTCCTCAAAATGTGCTTTTTGAAAACATAAGTAAACATATATCCAATAATCATAACAATTGGTGGGTTGGTAGATGTTGTCGCTAGCATGTGAAATCCGAAGTAATCTTATGATGACGTCATCGGCTGTTTTTCTATGATTTTTTTAATGTTTCTAATTTCATTGTACATACTCTCAAAATTGTACATTGTCATTGATCAGATTGACTCTAATCTATATACAGGCCAAGAGCACACATTGAGGTGATGTGTTATTGAGGTGATGTCATGATGACCATCATATGATTTATATATATTTGGCTTTTCCGAAATCCTTCGGAAAAGGCTTTGTTTTTGTTCTGATTTTTTTTGGCTTTTCCGAAAATTTTTCGGAAAAGGCTTTGTTTTTGTTCTGATTTTTTTTTTTCTTCTTCTTCTTTTAGTTCCGACCAAAATCCCATAGACTTTGCACACGAATTTTGTCGGCGGCACTTTAGGTCTTAAAAAACCTCAGATCTTAACCAAACTTACCTCAAACATAGACCCTATGCTGAAATTGCATGTCGAAGAGTGACGTCATGATGACGTCATCACGTGTCACGTGACGTCATCTTAAAAGTGCGTTTTTCAAGGGCCCATATCTAGAGAACGGTAGGTCCGATTTCCTTTAAACCTGGTATGTTGGTAGGCTAGCTCGTGTTATATATGAAAATTGAGGTGACGTCATGGTGACGTCATCATACGATTTTATAGTAATTTTTAAGTTTTTGAACTTCAAAGTTTCTTAAAGCCATATCTCATCAACAGAACATGCTAAATTCAAAATTCTTTTTGTAATAGCTTTGTTAGCTCCTATATTCTTTCACATAAATGTGAAAAATGTGTGACGTCATCATGACGTCATCAAAAATATGCTTTTTTGAAACACATATAAGGGTAGGGACGATCGTCATAAAAATTAGTGTGCAGGTAGATAATGCTACTAGGATGTTAAATCCGAGGTGACGTCATGATGACGTCATCGGCTGATTTTCTGTGAATTTTTAGTTCTATCCCAAATCCCATAGACTTTGTACACGAATTTTGTACGGGACACTTTGGTCACTAAACAACATCAGATCTTAATCAAACTTAACACAAACAGGGACCCTAAGCTGAAAATGTATGCCAAAACGTGACGTCATGATGACGTCATCACGTGTCATGTGACGTCATCTTAAAGGTGCATTTTGGAAGGGCCCATATCTAGAGAACGGTACGTCCGATTGCCTTCAAACCAGGTATGTTGGTATGGTAGATCGTGTTATAGATGAAAATTGAGGTGACGTCATGATGACGTCATCATACGATTTTACAGTAATATTAAAGTTTTTGAACTTCAAAGTTTCTTAAAGCCATATCTCATCAACAGAACATGCTAAATTCAAAATTCTTTTTGTAATAGCTTTGTTAGCTCCTATATTCTTTCACATAAATGTGAAAAATGTGTGACGTCATCATGACGTCATCAAAAATATGCTTTTTTGAAACACATATAAGGGTAGGGACGATCGTTATAAAAATTAGTGTGCAGGTAGATCGTGCTACTAGCATGTTAAATCCGAGGTGACGTCATGATGACGTCATCGGCTGATTTTCTATGATTATTTTAGTTCTATCCCAAATCCCATAGACTTTGTACACGAATTTTGTACGGGACACTTTGGTCACTAAGCAACATCAGATCTTAATCAGGCTTAACACAAACAGAGACCCTAAGCTGAAAATGTATGCCGAAACGTGACGTCATGATGACGTCATCACGTGTCATGTGACGTCATCTTAAATGTGCATTTTTCAAGGGCCCATATCTAGAGAACGGTAGGTCCGATTGCCTTCAAACCAGGTATGTTGGTATGGTAGCTCGTGTTATACATAAAAATTGAGGTGACGTCATGATGACGTCATCATACGATTTTACAGTAATATTAAAGTTTTTCAACTTCAAAGTTTCTTAAAGCCATATCTCACCAACAGAACATGCTAAATTCAAAATTCTTTTTGTAATAGCTTTGTTAGCTCCTATATTCTTTCACATACATTTGAAAAATGTGTGACGTCATCATGACGTCATCAAAAATGTGCATTTCTGAAACACACATAAGGGTACGTCCGATCGTCATAAAAATTGGTGGGTAGGTAGATAGTGCCACTAGCATGCAAAATCCGAAGTGACGTCATGATGACGTCATCGGCTGATTTTTTATGAATTTGTAAATGTTTCAAATTTCATTGTACTCTTAAAATTTTGCACTTCTTCAAATGCCATGAACTTCAAACTTGGCATATGCATTGACTATCTACTCGAGATGGGTGCCGAATCATGACGTCATGATGACGTCATCACATGTCACGTGACGTCATCTTAAATTTGCATTTTTGAAGGCCCTATATCTATTTTTTTTCTGCTTCTTATTTTAGTTCTATCCCAAATCCCATAGACTTTGTGCATAGATTTTCTGATCGGCACTTTTGTCATCAAACAACATCGAATCTTAGTCAGAGTTAGCATAGGTATAGACCCTGATGCAAAGTCGTGCCGCGAAGAGTGACGTCATAATGACGTCTTCGTGTGGCATGTAACATGAACTTAAAGGTCAAGTTTGGAGTACGAAATGTTAATCATAAAATAATCTCAGATCTTAAACTTAGCAAAGACATAGACCTTCTGATACTTTATGTTAAATAAAAAAGAAAAAAAGGAAAAGCCATGCGTATGTTTACAACAGACGCACATTTTTTGGCGTTTCCGCTACAGCAGGAAAGCCTTTGTTTTTGTTCTGTTCGCGCGATTGTGTAGTTTAGTACACTTTCGCCCAGGCATGAACACAATCTACTTGAAAATTGTTCGTTTTGCCACATTCAGAACAAAGGGCCACGTCGAAGAACATCTGCAGGTTTTTTTTGGAGTGAAATCGTTAGCTAAGAGGTAACAAAATACGTGATTGCGCAATACCCAGCTTTACACGGATATATAGCTGGTGGGAGAGTAGTTGACCGAGCCAAAACGTGACACAACGTAAGAAAATCGTATTTTCCGCCTTAAAAAACCTTTCCAAATCACAAAAGCACGTGTCATTGGGATTCAGAGAAGTCTACTTTAGTAACAAAAAAAGGCTTTTGGAATAATCAAATACTCCAGAAGCTAACATGAACACAATTAATACAGAAATCCTAAACTACACAATACCCACTATTTTGGTTTCTTCTTAAACACGAATTTTGTCTGCGGCACTTTGGTCACTAAACAACATCAGATCTTAAGCAAACTTAACCCAAACATAGACCCTAATCTGAAATTGTGTGCCGAAGAGTGATGTCACGATGACGTCATTATGTGTTACGTGATGTCATCTTAAAGGCTCATTTTTCAAGGGCCCATATCAAGAGAACCGTAAGTCCAATTGCATTCAAACCTGGTATGTTGCTAAACAAGTACATGTTATAAATCAAAATTGAGGTGACGTCATAATGACGTCATCATCTGATTTTTATGGTAATTTCAAAATTTTAACGTTAAAGATTCTTAAAACCATATCTCATCAACAGAACATGTTCAATTCAAAATTCCTTTTGTAATAGCTTTGTTAGCTCGTACATTCTTTTATATAAATGCGAAAAATTACTGAAGTCATAATGACGTCATTAAAGTCATGATTTCTTGAAAGACATAAGGATAGACCATGTCTAATCGTCACGAAACTTGGTGGTTAGGTAGATTTGTCACTAGTTTACAAAATTCGAAGTGACATCATAAAAACATATGGAAAAGCCCTATGTTCTTAAAAACATAGACCTCTAGTTTTTTTTCTTCTTCTTCTTTTAGTTCTGACCAAAATCCCATAGACTTTGTACACGAATTTTGTCGGCGGCACTTTAGGTCTTAAAAAACCTCAGAACCTAACCAAACTTACATCAAACATAGACCCTAAGCTGAAATTGTATGTCGTAGAGTGACGTCGTGATGACGTCATCACGTGATTTTTTATGAATTTTTGAATTTTTAAAATCGTAACATTCTTTTAAATATATCTAGCGAACAAAACAAGATATTTTCAAAATTCTTTTTCTTATAGCTTTGGTATGTCTCAAAGATATGCCCTAAATTGCGAAAATTGTGTGACGTCATGATGACGTCATCAAAAATGTGTTTTTTTGTTAACGCATGTAAGGGTCAATCCGATTACAAAAATGTATATATTGAATTTTCCTGTACCCAATTCCAAAATTTCATGATCGTGGCTCACTCAAGTAAGAAATGACAGCCATTTCAAAATTTAGACCAAATTCAATATAACACAAAGGAATTCTGGGACGGGCTGATAACCATGGCTATTATGAGCTTGCTGTTTATAAAAGGGGTTGATTTCTAGTCTTTTTTCAAGTCGCTGAATTTTTGAATTTTTAAAATCGTAACATTCTTTTAAATATATCTAGCGAACAAAACAAGATATTTTCAAAATTCTTTTTCTTATAGCTTTGGTATGTCTCAAAGATATGCCCTAAAAAGCGAAAATTGTGTGACGTCATGATGACGTCATCAACAATATTTTTTTTTTAAAACGCATGTAAGGGTCAATCTGATTACAAAAATGTATACATTGTATTTTTCTGTACCCAATTCCAAAATTTCATGATCGTGGCTCACTCAAGTAAGAAATAACAGCCATTTCAAAATTTAGACCAAATTCAATATAACACAAAGGAATTCTGGGACGGGCTGATAACCATGGCTATTATGAGCTTGCTGTTTATAAAAGGGGTTGATTTCTAGTCTTTTTTCAAGTCGCTGAATTTTTGAAGTATTAAAATCGTAACATTCTTTTCACTATATCTAGCGAACAAAACAAGATATTTTCAAAATTCTTTTTGTTATAGCTTTGGTATGTCTCAAAGATATGCCCTAAAAAGCGAAAATTGTGTGACGTCATGATGACGTCATAAAAAAATTCTTTTTTCAAGTCGATAGAATATTGCCCATAGCATTTGTAAACGTTTACTTTCTTACCGGCCACATTGGCTACTTTTAAACTTGGCAGACACTTACCCCAACTGCTCACAATGTGTGCCGAACTTTTACGTCCTGATGACGTCATCACATGTCACGTGACGTCATCTTAAAGGGGCATTTTTCGAAGCCATATATCTACAAAAGTACAAGTCCGATTCAGTTGGAACGTAAGGTATGCCACCTGGTGTTATAGATGAAAATTGACATGACGTTATGATCAAGTCATAACATGTCACGTGGTGTCATCTTAAAGGGGCACTCGCTAGATTATTGCCTATAGCATTTGTACACATTTTCTTTCTTACCGGCACTTTGGGTACTTTTAAACTTGGCAGACACTTAGACTAACTGCTCACAATGTGTGCCGAACTTTTACCTCTTGATGACGTCATGACATGCCACGTGACGTCATCTTAAAGGGGCAGTTTTTGAAGCCATATATCTACAAAAGTACAAATTCGATTAAGTTGAAAAGTAATATCTAGGTAGCCCAGTAGGTTTATAGCTGAAAATTGACATGACATTATCATAATTGATGTCATCACATGTCACGTGACGTCATCTTAAAGGGGCAGTTTTTGAAGCCATATGTCTACAAAAGCACATGTCCGATTAAGTTCAAAAGTAATATCTAGGTAGCCCAGTAGGTTTATAGATAAAAATTGAATTGACGTTATGATGACGTCATCACATGTCACGTGACGTCATCTTAAAGGGGCAGTTTTTGAAGCCATATATATACAAAATTACAAGTTCGATTAAGTTGAAAAGTAATATCTAGGTAGCCCAGTAGGTTTATAGCTGAAAATTGACATGACATTATCATGATGTCATCACATGTCACGTGACGTCATCTTAAAGGGGCAGTTTTTGAAGCCATATCTACAAAAGTACAAGCTCGATTAAGTTGAAATGTAATATCTAAGTAGGCCAGCAGGTTTATAGATGAAAATTGACATGACGTCATGATGACGTCATCATACGATTTTATAGTAATTTTTAAGTTTTTGAACTTCAAAGTTTCTTAAAGCCATATCTCACCAACAGAACATGCTAAATTCAAAATTCTTTTTGTAATAGCTTTGTTAGCTCCTATATTCCTTTACATAAATGTGAAAATTGTGTGACGTCATCATTACGTCATCAAAAATAGGCTTTTTGAAACACATATAAGGGTTGGTCCGAGCGTCATAAAAATTGGTGGGTAAGTAGATAGTGATACTAGCATGTAAAATCCGAGGTGACGTCATGATGACGTCATCGGCTGATTTTCTGTTAATTTTTTAGTCATGATGACCATCAAATTATTTGTATATTTTTTTAAGGTTTTGAAATTTTAAGCCATATCTCATTAACAGAATATAATAAATTCGAAATTCCTTTTTGTAATCAATTCATTAGGTCAGAGTTATGTATGTTAAAATGTGTAACATCATCCTGACGTCATCAAAATGCCCTTTTAAAAAACACATGAGAGTAAGTGGATCGTTATGAAAATTTGTAAAATCTGAAGTGACGTGATTGGCTGATTTTGTAGGAATTTTTTCATTTTTTTCAATTTTTTTAAACTGTCATTGATCAGATTGACTGCAATCTTGACACAAGCCAAGACCACGTTCCGAATATGTGACGTCATGACGACGCTATCCTACGATTTTATGTTGATTGTTAGGTTTTTTAAATTTTTTATGTAATTTCTAACCGGGACTTGCGCCACATAACAGCCTAAGGTCTTAAACAAGTTTGTCATATATATCCTATAATGGAAATTACATGACCAAGAAAGAAGTCAGGATGGCGTCACGCTTAAAGGTCAAGTTTGAAGTAGCAAAAGACATAGAAGTGATGGAGCTTTGTGCTTAATATAACAGAAAAACGGAAAAGCCCTGCGTCTGTTGGCAAGAGACGCAAGATGTCTAGTTTCTTCTTTTAGTTCTGACCAAAATCCCATAGACTTTGCACACGATTTTTGTCGGCGGCACTTTAGGTCTTAAAAAACCTCAGATCATAACCAAACTTACCTCAAACATAGACCCTAAGCTGAAATTGTATGTCGAAGAGTGACGTCATGATGACGTCATCACGTGTCACGTGACGTCACCCTGAAGGTGCGTTTTTCAAGGGCCCATATATAGAGAACGGTAGGTCCGATTTCCTTCAAACCTGGTATGTTGGTAGGCTAGCTCGTGTTATAGATGAAAATTGAGGTGACGTCATGATGACGTCATCATACGATTTTATAGTAATTTTTAAGTTTTTGAACTTTAAAGTTTCTTAAAGCCATATCTCATCAACAGAACATGCTAAATTCAAAATTCTTTTTGTAATAGCTTTGTTAGCTCCTATATTCTTTCACATAAATGTGAAAAATGTGTGACGTCATCATGACGTCATCAAAAATATGCTTTTTTGAAACACATATAAGGGTAGGGACGATCGTTATAAAAATTAGTGTGCAGGTAGATAGTGCTACTAGCATGTTAAATCCGAGGTGACGTCATGATGACGTCATCGGCTGATTTTCTATGATTATTTTAGTTCTATCCCAAATCCCATAGACTTTGTACACGAATTTTGTACGGGACACTTTGGTCACTAAACAACATCAGATCTTAATCAAACTTAACACAAACAGAGACCCTAAGCTGAAAATGTATGCCGAAACGTGACGTCACGATGACGTCATCACGTGTCATGTGACGTCATCTTAAAGGTGCATTTTTCAAGGGCCCATATCTAGAGAACGGTACGTCCGATTGCCTTCAAACGAGGTATGTTGGTATGGTAGCTCGTGTTATAGATGAAAATTGAGGTGACGTCATGATGACGTCATCATACAGTTTTTTTTTCTATTTTAAAGTTTTTGAACACTAAAGTTTCTTAAAACCATATCTCATCAACAGAACATGCTAAATTCAAAATTCTTTTTGTAATAGATTTGTTAGCTCCTATATTCTTTCACATAAATGTGAAAAATGTGTGACGTCATCATGCCGTCATCAAAAATATGCTTTTTTGAAACACATATAAGGGTAGGGACGATCGTCATAAAAATTAGTGTGCAGGTAGATAGTGCTACTAGCATGTTAAATCCGAGGTGACGTCATGATGACGTCATCGGCTGATTTTCTATGATTATTTTAGTTATATCCCAAATCCCATAGACTTTGTACACGAATTTTGTAAGAGCCACTTTGGTCACTAAACAACATCAGATCTTAATCAAACTTAACACAAACAGAGACCCTAAGCTGAAAATGTATGCCGAAACGTGACGTCACGATGACGTCATCACGTGTCATGTGACGTCATCTTAAAGGTGCATTTTTCAAGGGCCCATATCTAGAGAACGGTACGTCCGATTGCCTTCAAACCAGGTATGTTGGTATGGTAGCTCGTGTTATAGATGAAAATTGAGGTGACGTCATGATGACGTCATCATACTATTTTACAGTAATATTAAAGTTGTTGAACACTAAAGTTTCCTAAAGCCATATCTCATCAACAGAACACGCTAAATTCAAAATTCTTTTTGTAATAGCTTTGTTAGCTCCTATATTCTTTCACATAAATGTGAAAAATGTGTGACGTCATCATGACGCCATCAAAAATATGCTTTTTTGAAACACATATATGGGTAGGGACGATCGTCATAAAAATTACTGTGCAGGTAGATAGTGCTACTAGCATGTAAAATCCGAGGTGACGTCATAATGACGTCATCGGCTGATTTTCTATGATTATTTTAGTTATATCCCAAATCCCATAGACTTTGTACACGAATTTTGTAAGAGCCACTTTGGTCACTAAACAACATCAGATCTTAATCAAACTTAACACAAACAGAGACCCTAAGCTGAAATTGTATGTCGAAGAGTGACGTCATGATATCATCACGTGTCACGTGCGTCATCTTAAAGGTGCGTTTTTCAAGGGCCCATATCTAGAGAACGGTAGGTCCGATTGCCTTCAAACCTGGTATGTTGCTAGTGTATCTCGTGTTATAGATGAACATTTAGGTGCCATCATGATAACGTCATCAACTGATTTTCTATGAATTTTTAAATATTTAACATATTATTATATATTACTGTCATTGATCAGATTGACTCCAATCTCGACACAGGCCAACACCATGTATAAGTACTATCCTTATAATGTCATCATAGGTCAAGTAATATAAACTTAAAGGTCAACTTTCAAGTAAGAAATCTAGATCATGAAATAATCTCAGATCTTAGAAAACTCAGCGAAAACAAAACCCTTAACAACTTTAATGCTGATTAAAAAAAAACCAGGAAAAGCCATGCGTCTGTTGACCTCAACAGACGCTTAACCTCTAGTTTTTTTTTCTTTTTCTTCTTCTTTTAGTTCTGACCAAAATCCCATAGACTTTGTACACGAATTTTGTCGGCGGCACTTTAGGTCTTCAAAAACCTCAGAACCTAACCAAACTTACATCAAACATAGACCCTAAGCTGAAATTGTATGTCGTAGAGTGACGTCATGATGACGTCATCACGTGTCACGTGACGTCATCCTAAATGTGCGTTTTTCAAGGGCCCATATCTAGAGAACGGTATATCCAATTTCCTTCAAACCTGGTATGTTGGTAGGCTAGCTCGTGTTATAGATGAAAATTGACGTGACGTCATGATGACGTCATCATGCGATTTTATAGTAATGTTTAAGTTTTTGAACTTTAAAGTTTCTTAAAGCCATATCTCACCAACAGAACATGCTAAATTCAAAATTCTTTTTGTAATAGCTCTGTTAGCTCCTATATTCTTTCACATAAATGTGAAAAATGTGTGACGTCATCATGACGTCATCAAAAATATGCTTTTTTGAAACACATATAAGGGTAGGGACGATCGTCATAAAAATTAGTGTGCAGGTAGATAATGCTACTAGGATGTTAAATCCGAGGTGACGTCATGATGACGTCATCGGCTGATTTTCTATGAATTTTTAGTTCTATCCCAAATCCCATAGACTTTGTACACGAATTTTGTACGGGACACTTTGGTCACTAAACAACATCAGATCTTAATCAAACTTAACACAAACAGGGATCCTAAGCTGAAAATGTATGCCAAAACGTGACGTCATGATGACGTCATCACGTGTCATGTGACGTCATCTTAAAGGTGCATTTTGGAAGGGCCCATATCTAGAGAACGGTAGGTCCGATTGCCTTCAAACCAGGTATGTTGGTATGGTAGATCGTGTTATAGATGAAAATTGAGGTGACGTCATGATGACGTCATCATACGATTTTACAGTAATATTAAAGTTTTTGAACTTCAAAGTTTCTTAAAGCCATATCTCATCAACAGAACATGCTAAATTCAAAATTCTTTTTGTAATAGCTTTGTTAGCTCCTATATTCTTTCACATAAATGTGAAAAATGTGTGACGTCATCATGACGTCATCAAAAATATGCTTTTTTGAAACACATATAAGGGTAGGGACGATCGTTATAAAAATTAGTGTGCAGGTAGATAGTGCTACTAGCATGTTAAATCCGAGGTGACGTCATGATGACGTCATCGACTGATTTTCTATGATTATTTTAGTTCTATCCCAAATCCCATAGACTTTGTACACGAATTTTGTACGGGACACTTTGGTCACTAAGCAACATCAGATCTTAATCAGGCTTAACACAAACAGAGACCCTAAGCTGAAAATGTGTGCCGAAACGTGACGTCATGATGACGTCATCACGTGTCATGTGACGTCATCTTAAAGGTGATTTTTCAAGGGCCCATATCTAGAGAACGGTACGTCCGATTGCCTTCAAACCAGGTATGTTGGGATGGTAGCTGTGTTATAGATAAAAATTGAGGTGACGTCATGATGACGTCATCATACAGTTTTACAGTAATATTAAAGTTTTTGAACTTCAAAGTTTCCTAAAGCCATATCTCATCAACAGAACACGCTAAATTCAAAATTCTTTTTGTAATAGCTTTGTTAGCTCCTATATTCTTTCACATAAATGTGAAAAATGTGTGACGTCATCATGACGTCATCAAAAATATGCTTTTTTGAAACACATATAAGGGTAGGGACGATCGTCATAAAAATTAGTGTGCAGGTAGATAGTGATACTAGCATGTTAAATCCGAGGTGACGTCATGATGACGTCATCGGCTGATTTTCTATGATTATTTTAGTTCTATCCCAAATCCCATAGACTTGGTACACGAATTTTGTACGGGACACTTTGGTCACTAAACAACATCAGATCTTAATCAGGCTTAACACAAACAGAGACCCTAAGCTGAAAATGTATGCCGAAACGTGACGTCATGATGACGTCATCACGTGTCATGTGACGTCATCTTAAAGGTGCATTTTTCAAGGGCCCATATCTAGAGAACGGTACGTCCGATTGCCTTCAAACCAGGTATGTTGGTATGGTAGCTCGTGTTATAGATAAAAATTGAGGTGACGTCATGATAACGTCATCATACAGTTTTACAGTAATATTAAAGTTTTTGAACTTCAAAGTTTCCTAAAGCCATATCTCATCAACAGAACACGCTAAATTCAAAATTCTTTTTGTAATAGCTTTGTTAGCTCCAATATTCTTTCACATAAATGTGAAAAATGTGTGACGTCATCATGACGTCATCAAAAATATGCTTTTTTGAAACACATATAAGGGTACGGACGATCGTCATAAAAATTAGTGTGCAGGTAGATAGTGATACTAGCATGTTAAATCCGAGGTGACGTCATGATGACGTCATCGGCTGATTTTCTATGATTATTTTAGTTCTATCCCAAATCCCATAGACTTTGTACACGAATTTTGTAAGTGGCACTTTGGTCACTAAACAACCTCGGATCTTAATCAGACTTAACTCAAACATAGACCCTAAGCTGAAAATGTAAGCCGAAACGTGACGTCATGATGACGTCATCACGTGTCATGTGACGTCATCTTAAATGTGCATTTTTCAAGAGCCTATATCTAGAGAACGGTAGGTCCGATTGCCTTCAAACCTGGTATGTTGGTATGGTAGCTCGTGTTATAGATGAAAATTAAGGTGACGTCATGATGACGTCATCATACGATTTTACAGTAATATTAAAGTTTTTCAACTTCAAAGTTTCTTAAAGCCATATCTCACCAACAGAACATGCTAAATTCAAAATTCTTTTTGTAATAGCTTTGTTAGCTCCTATATTCTTTCACATACATTTGAAAAATGTGTGACGTCATCATGACGTCATCAAAAATGTGCATTTCTGAAACACACATAAGGGTACGTCCGATCGTCATAAAAATTGGTGGGTAGGTAGATAGTGCCACTAGCATGCAAAATCCGAAGTGACGTCATGATGACGTCATCGGCTGATTTTTTATGAATTTGTAAATGTTTCAAATTTCATTGTACTCTTAAAATTTTGCAATTCTTCAAATGCCATGAACTTCAAACTTGGCATATGCATTGACTATCTACTCGAGATGGGTGCCGAATCATGACGTCATGATGACGACATCACATGTCACGTGACGTCATCTTAAATTTGCATTTTTGAAGGCCCTATATCTATTTTTTTTCTGCTTCTTATTTTAGTTCTATCCCAAATCCCATAGACTTTGTGCATAGATTTTCTGATCGGCACTTTTGTCATCAAACAACATCGAATCTTAGTCAGAGTTAGCATAGGTATAGACCCTGATGCAAAGTCGTGCCGCGAAGAGTGACGTCATAATGACGTCTTCGTGTGGCATGTAACATGAACTTAAAGGTCAAGTTTGGAGTACGAAATGTTAATCATAAAATAATCTCAGATCTTAAACTTAGCAAAGACATAGACCTTCTGATACTTTATGTTAAATAAAAAAGAAAAAAGGAAAAGCCATGCGTATGTTTACAACAGACGCACATTTTTTGGCGTTTCCGCTACAGCAGGAAAGCCTTTGTTTTTGTTCTGTTCGCGCGATTGTGTAGTTTAGTACACTTTCGCCCAGGCATGAACACAATCTACTTGAAAATTGTTCGTTTTGCCACATTCAGAACAAAGGGCCACGCCGAAGAACATCTGCAGGGTTTTTTTGGAGTGAAATCGTTAGCTAAGAGGTAACAAAATACGTGATTGCGCAATACCCAGCTTTACACGGATATATAGCTGGTGGGAGAGTAGTTGACCGAGCCAAAACGTGACACAACGTAAGAAAATCGTATTTTCCGCCTTAAAAAACCTTTCCAAATCACAAAAGCACGTGTCATTGGGATTCAGAGAAGTCTACTTTAGTAACAAAAAAAGGCTTTTGGAATAATCAAATACTCCAGAAGCTAACATGAACACAATTAATACAGAAATCCTAAACTACACAATACCCACTATTTTGGTTTCTTCTTAAACACGAATTTTGTCTGCGGCACTTTGGTCACTAAACAACATCAGATCTTGAGCAAACTTGACCCAAACATAGACCCTAATCTGAAATTGTGTGCCGAAGAGTGATGTCACGATGACGTCATTATGTGTTACGTGATGTCATCTTAAAGGCTCATTTTTCAAGGGCCCATATCAAGAGAACCGTAAGTCCAATTGCATTCAAACCTGGTATGTTGCTAAACAAGTACATGTTATAAATCAAAATTGAGGTGACGTCATAATGACGTCATCATCTGATTTTTATGGTAATTTCAAAATTTTAACGTTAAAGATTCTTAAAACCATATCTCATCAACAGAACATGTTCAATTCAAAATTCCTTTTGTAATAGCTTTGTTAGCTCGTACATTCTTTTATATAAATGCGAAAAATTACTGAAGTCATAATGACGTCATTAAAGGCATGATTTCTTGAAAGACATAAGGATAGACCATGTCTAATCGTCACGAAACTTGGTGGTTAGGTAGATTTGTCACTAGTTTACAAAATTCGAAGTGACATCATAAAAACATATGGAAAAGCCCTATGTTCTTAAAAACATAGACCTCTAGTTTTTTTCTTCTTCTTCTTCTTCTTCTTCTTTTAGTTCTGACCAAAATCCTATAGACTTTGTACACGAATTTTGTCGGCGGCACTTTAGGTCTTAAAAAACGTCAGAACCTAACCAAACTTACATCAAACATAGACCCTAAGCTGAAATTGTATGTCGTAGAGTGACGTCGTGATGACGTCATCACGTGATTTTTTATGAATTTTTGAATTTTTAAAATCGTAACATTCTTTTAAATATATCTAGCGAACAAAATAAGATATTTTCAAAATTCTTTTTCTTATAGCTTTGGTATGTCTCAAAGATATGCCCTAAATGGCGAAAATTGTGTGACGTCATGATGACGTCATCAAAAATGTGTTTTTTTGTTAACGCATGTAAGGGTCAATCCGATTACAAAAATGTATATATTGAATTTTCCTGTACCCAATTCCAAAATTTCATGATCGTGGCTCACTCAAGTAAGAAATGACAGCCATTTCAAAATTTTGACCAAATTCAATATAACACAAAGGAATTCTGGGACGGGCTGATAACCATGGCTATTATGAGCTTGCTGTTTATAAAAGGGGTTGATTTCTAGTCTTTTTTCAAGTCGCTGAATTTTTGAAGTTTTAAAATCGTAACATTCTTTTCAATATATCTAGCGAACAAAACAAGATATTTTCAAAATTATTTTTGTTACAGCTTTGGTATGTCTCAAAGATATGCCCTAAATGGCGAAAATTGTGTGACGTCATGATGACGTCATCAACAATATTTTTTTTTTTAAACGCATGTAAGGGTCAATCTGATTTAAAAAATGTATACATTGTATTTTTCTGTACCCAATTCCAAAATTTCATGATCGTGGCTCACTCAAGTAAGAAATAACAGCCATTTCAAAATTTAGACCAAATTCAATATAACACAAAGGAATTCTGGGACGGGCTGATAACCATGGCTATTATGAGCTTGCTGTTTATAAAAGGGGTTGATTTCTAGTCTTTTTTCAAGTCGCTGAATTTTTGAAGTATTAAAATCGTAACATTCTTTTCAATATATCTAGCGAACAAAACAAGATATTTTCAAAATTCTTTTTGTTATAGCTTTGGTATGTCTCAAAGATATGCCCTAAAAGGCGAAAATTGTGTGACGTCATGATGACGTCATCAAAAATATGGTTTTTTTTAACGCATGTAAGGGTCAATCCGATTACAAAAATGTATACATTGTATTTTTCTGTACCCAATTCCAAAATTTCATGATCGTGGCTCACTCAAGTAAGAAATGACAGCCATTTCAAAATTTAGACCAAATTCAATATAACACAAAGGAATTCTGGGACGGGCTGATAACCATGGCTATTATGAGCTTGCTGTTTATAAAAGGGGTTGATTTCTTGTCTTTTTTCAAGTCGCTGAATTTTTGAAGTTTTAAAATCGTAACATTCTTTTCAATATATCTAGCGAACAAAACAAGATATTTTCAAAATTATTTTTGTTACAGCTTTGGTATGTCTCAAAGATATGCCCTAAATGGCGAAAATTGTGTGACGTCATGATGACGTCATCAACAATATTTTTTTTTTTAAACGCATGTAAGGGTCAATCTGATTACAAAAATGTATACATTGAATTTTCCTGTACCTAATTCCAAAATTTCGTGATCGTGGCTCACTCAAGTAAGAAATAGGAGCCATTTCAAAATGTAGACCAAATTCAATATAACACAAAGGAATTCTGGGAAGGGCTGATAACCATGGCTTAAATGTGCATGCTGTTTATAAAAGGGGTTGATTTGTAGTCTTTTTTCAAGTCGCTGAATTCTTGAAGTTTTATAATCGTAACATTCTTTTCACTATATCTAGCGAACAAAACAAGATATTTTCAAAATTCTTTTTGTTATAGCTTTGGTATGTCTCAAAGATATGCCCTAAAAAGCGAAAATTGTGTGACGTCATGATGACGTCATAAAACATTTTTTTTTTCAAGTCGATAGAATATTGCCCACAGCATTTGTAAACGTTTACTTTCTTACCGGCCACATTGGCTACTTTTAAACTTGGCAGACACTTACCCCAACTGCTCACAATGTGTGCCGAACTTTTACGTCCTGATGACGTCATCACATGTCACGTGACGTCATCTTAAAGGGGCTTTTTCGAAGCCATATATCTACAAAAGTACAAGTCCGATTCAGTTGGAACGTAAGGTATGCCACCTGGTGTTATAGATGAAAATTGACATGACGTTATGATCAAGTCATAACATGTCACGTGGTGTCATCTTAAAGGGGCACTCGCTAGATTATTGCCTATAGCATTTGTACACGTTTTCTTTCTTACCGGCACTTTGGGTACTTTTAAACTTGGCAGACACTTAGACTAACTGCTCACAATGTGTGCCGAACTTTTACCTCTTGATGACGTCATGACATGCCACGTGACGTCATCTTAAAGGGGCAGTTTTTGAAGCCATATATCTACAAAAGTACAAATTCGATTAAGTTGAAAAGTAATATCTAGGTAGCCCAGTAGGTTTATAGCTGAAAATTGACATGACATTATCATAATTGATGTCATCACATGTCACGTGACGTCATCTTAAAGGGGCAGTTTTTGAAGCCATATGTCTACAAAAGCACAAGTCCGATTAAGTTCAAAAGTAATATCTAGGTAGCCCAGTAGGTTTATAGATAAAAATTGAATTGACGTTATGATGACGTCATCACATGTCACGTGACGTCATCTTAAAGGGGCAGTTTTTGAAGCCATATATATACAAAATTACAAGTTCGATTAAGTTGAAAAGTAATATCTAGGTAGCCCAGTAGGTTTATAGCTGAAAATTGACATGACATTATCATGATGTCATCACATGTCACGTGACGTCATCTTAAAGGGGCAGTTTTTGAAGCCATATCTACAAAAGTACAAGCTCGATTAAGTTGAAATGTAATATCTAAGTAGGCCAGCAGGTTTATAGATGAAAATTGACATGACGTCATGATGACGTCATCATACGATTTTATAGTAATTTTTAAGTTTTTGAACTTCAAAGTTTCTTAAAGCCATATCTCACCAACAGAACATGCTAAATTCAAAATTCTTTTTGTAATAGCTTTGTTAGCTCCTATATTCCTTTACATAAATGTGAAAATTGTGTGACGTCATCATTACGTCATCAAAAATAGGCTTTTTGAAACACATATAAGGGTTGGTCCGAGCGTCATAAAAATTGGTGGGTAAGTAGATAGTGATACTAGCATGTAAAATCCGAGGTGACGTCATGATGACGTCATCGGCTGATTTTCTGTTAATTTTTTAGTCATGATGACCATCAAATTATTTGTATATTTTTTTTAAGGTTTTGAAATTTTAAGCCATATCTCATTAACAGAATATAATAAATTCGAAATTCCTTTTTGTAATCAATTCATTAGGTCAGAGTTATGTATGTTAAAATGTGTAACATCATCCTGACGTCATCAAAATGCCCTTTTAAAAAACACATGAGAGTAAGTGGATCGTTATGAAAATTTGTAAAATCTGAAGTGACGTGATTGGCTGATTTTGTAGGAATTTTTCATTTTTTTCAATTTTTTTAAACTGTCATTGATCAGATTGACTGCAATCTTGACACAAGCCAAGACCACGTTCCGAATATGTGACGTCATGACGACGCTATCCTACGATTTTATGTTGATTGTTAGGTTTTATAAATTTTTTATGTAATTTCTAACCGGGACTTGCGCCACATAACAGCCTAAGGTCTTAAACAAGTTTGTCATATATATCCTATAATGGAAATTACATGACCAAGAAAGAAGTCAGGATGGCGTCACGCTTAAAGGTCAAGTTTGAAGTAGCAAAAGACATAGAAGTGATGGAGCTTTGTGCTTAATATAACAGAAAAACGGAAAAGCCCTGCGTCTGTTTGCAAGAGACGCAAGATGTCTAGTTTTTATATTTGTGTGGTTCTGAGAAGAACCGTTTTTTTTTACTTGTTGGTTTTTACTCAGCGTTTTAAACAGTATTCTCTGTTCGTCATCAGTCTTCTGATGATGAACAGAGCATACTGTTTGAAACGTTAAGTTAAAACTGGTTCCTCTCAGAACTACACAACTCAAAAAGAGATTAATTTTACATGGTTATGGTGGCCCTGAAGGGACATAATCATTCGTGAATATCTTTGTGACGTCGTGAATTTATTCACGACTGGTCCTGAATATTTTTCGAAATCTGAATTCTCCTCCATCATCTCCATTGAAGTTTTTGATACAACGTACAATGGAGCATGCTATAGTATGCAACGGCCATCATTGACCATCATAATGCGTGAATTGTATGTAATAACGCCCTCTACCCAGCTAACACATTATGCTTTTATAACATTATGAAAAGGTCTTACGGATGTTATATATAAAACATTTTAAAATAACATTTTAAAAACCTTATAGAAATGTTATGATAAACAGAACAACATTTTAATAACATAATTTAAATGTCTCAAATTTGACGTTTTATCGAGTATGTTAAAGTGATGTCATCCAAATGTTATAACCAAATGTTTTAATTTAGTTTTCATGAGGGAAAGTTTGCCATAAATGTGATATTTTAAAAATATAATCCAGATGTTTTATAAATATCATAAAACGTTACTAAAACATCTCCTGAATGCTTGAGTCCACGGTACTATCAAAAACGTTTGAAAATGTTATAAATGCACTTCTATCTAATGTTTAAAAGTGGTTTAACTTAATTAATAAATGTCAGTGCATGTGATATTTTGAAGACGTCATTATAATGTTGCCACCTTATTATCTGTAAGTTTTTATAATGTTCTTAAAACATATTTTTAAAAATATAATACTATGTTTTACAAATATCCCTAAAATGTCATACCGCAGAGTTGACAACATTCATAAAACATTTTATAGATGTTTGAGTCCATGGAAGAATCAGTAACGTTAAAAAAATGTTTAAAAAACACTTCATACTGATGTTTAAAACTTGTCCGAATTATTAAATGTATCTCAGAACATTTTATATTTAAAAGACATCATTATAATGTTACCAGTCGTATGTTTTTATAATGTTCTTAAAACATATATTTGTATCCTTAAAAACATGTTGCAGAACTATGTGTAAAATATTATGCCAAATTATTGATAACATTCTTAAAACATGTTATAAATATTTGAGTCCACATAACTATTATTAACGTTTTAATAATGTCAAAAAAGCATTTCTGCCTGATGTTTAAAACTTGTCTTTGGTAAAAAATAAATCTCAGGCATTTGATATCAAAACGACGCGATGATAATGTTACCATCTCAACATGTGTATGTTTTCATGATGTTCTTAAAACATCTTTTAAAAATATGAAACCATGTTTCACAGATATCCCTAAAATATTATGACAAAGAGTTGACAACATTCTTAAAACATGATGTAAATGTTTGAGTCCATGAAAGAATTAGTTAAACGTCTAAATTGTTAAATATATCTTAGAGCATTTTATATTTGAAAGACATCATTATAGTGTTACCACCTAAATAGTCGTATATTATTATGATGATGTTCTTAAAACATATGCGTATAGCATACAAAACATTTTTCAGAAATATCTTTAAAATGTTATGCCAAATTATAGATAACATTCTTAAAACATGTTATAAATGTTCAAGTTAAGAAATATATGTACATGTATTAGGTAATAAATATATCTCTCGGGAATTTTCATAGATATCCCTAAAAATGTTATGACAAGAGTTGACAACATTCTTAAAACATGTTATTAATGTTTATAGTGCGTGGAAGAATCGGTTAAACGTTTAAATAATATGTTGCTGCAAAAGTACTTGTCTGAATTGTTAAATACCAGTATATCATAGAGCTTTTGATTTTTAAAAGACATCATTATAATGTTACCACCTAAATATAGTGGTGTACTATTATGAAGTTCTTAAAACATGTGTGTATAGCATTAAAACATGTTTCAGAAATATCTTACACAGGTTATGCCAAATTCTTGACAACATTTCTAAAACATGTTATAAATGTTCGAGTCCACAGAACTATACTATAAACGTTTTATTATTGTTGTAAAAACATTTCTGCCTGGTGTTTAAAACTTGTCTTAGATAATAAATATATCTCGGGGCATTTGATATCATAGCGACGTCGTGATAATATTACCCTCTGAAAATTTTTATGATTTTATGATGTTCTGAAAGCATCTTTGAAAAATATGAAACTATGTTTTACAGATATCCCTAAAATGTTATGCCAAATTTTTGACAACATTCTTAAAACATGTTCTAAATGTTCGAGTCCACAGAACTATACTATAAACGTTTTAATAATGTTATAAAAACATTTCTTCCTGGTGTTTAAAACTTGTCTCAGAAAATAAATATATCTTGGGGCATTTGATATCATAACGAAGTCGTGATAATGTTACCATCTGAACATTTTTATGTTTTTATGATGTTTTGAAAACATTTTTGAAAAATATGAACCATGTTTTACAGATATCCATAACATGTTATGACAACAAGAGTTGACAACATTCTTAAAACATGTTCTAAATGTTCAAGTCCATAGAACTATACTATACACGTTATAATAATGTTGTAAAAACATTTCTGCCTGGTGTTTAAAACTTGTCTTAGATAATAAATATTTCTCGGGGCAATTAATATCATAACGACGTCGTGATAATGTTACAATCTGAACATATTTATGATTTTATGATGTTCTGAAAACATCTTTGAAAAATATGAAACCATGTTTTACAGATATCCCTAAAATGTTATGCCAAATTCTTGACAACATTCTTAAAACATGTTCTAAATGTTCGAGTCCACAGAACTATACTATAAACGTTATAATAATGTTTTAAAAACATTTCTGCCTGGTGTTTAAAACTTGTCTTAGATAATAAATATATCTCGGGGCATTTGATATCATAACGACGTCGTGGTAATGTTACCCTCTGAACATTTTTATGGTTTTATGATGTTCTGAAAGCATCTTTGAAAAATATGAAACTATGTTTTACAGATATCCCTAAAATGTTATGCCAAATTGTTGACAACATTCTTAAAACATGTTCTAAATGTTCGAGTCCACAGAACTATACTATAAACGTTTTAATAATGTTGTAAAAACATTTCTTCCTGGTGTTTAAAACTTGTCTTAGAAAATAGATATATCTTGGGGCATTTGATATCATAACGACGTCGTGATAATGTTATCATCTGAACATTTTTATGTTTTTATGATGTTTTGAAAACATTTTTGAAAAATATGAACCATGTTTTACAGATATCTATAAAATGTTATGACAACAAGAGTTGACAACATTCTTAAAACATGTTCTAAATGTTCGAGTCCATAGAACTATACTATACACGTTATAATAATGTTGTAAAAACATTTCTGCCTGGTGTTTAAAACTTGTCTTAGATAATAAATATTTCTCGGGGCATTTAATATCATAACGACGTCGTGATAATGTTACAATCTGAACATATTTAAGATTTTATGATGTTCTGAAAACATCTTTGAAAAATATGAAACCATGTTTTACAGATATCCCTAAAATGTTATGCCAAATTCTTGACAACATTCTTAAAACATGTTCTAAATGTTCGAGTCCACAGAACTATACTATAAACGTTTTAGTAATGTTGTAAAAACATTTCTTCCTGGTGTTTAAAACTTGTCTTAGAAAATATATATATCTTGGGGCATTTGATATCATAACGACGTCTTGATAATGTTACCATCTGAACATTTTTATGTTTTTATGATGTTTTGAAAACATTTTTGAAAAATATGAACCATGTTTTACAGATATCTATAAAATGTTATGACAACAAAAGTTGACAACATTCTTAAAACATGTTCTAAATGTTCGAGTCCATAGAACTATACTATACACGTTATAATAATGTTGTAAAAACATTTCTGCCTGGTGTTTAAAACTTGTCTTAGATAATACATATTTCTCGGGGCATTTAATATCATAACGACGTCGTGATAATGTTACAATCTGAACATATTTATGATTTTATGATGTTCTGAAAACATCTTTGAAAAAAATGAAACCATGTTTTACAGATATCCCTAAAATGTTATGCCAAATTCTTGACAACATTCTTAAAACATGTTCTAAATGTTCGAGTCCACATAACTATACTAGAAACGTTTTAATAATGTTATAAAAACATTTCTTACTGGTGTTTAAAACTTGTCTCAGAAAATAAATATATCTTGGGGCATTTGATATCATAACGAAGTCGTGATAATGTTACCATCTGAACATTTTTATGTTTTTATGATGTTTTGAAAACATTTTTGAAAAATATGAACCATGTTTTACAGATATCCCTAAAATGTTATGCCAAATTCTTGACAACATTCTTAAAACATGTTCTAAATGTTCGAGTCCACAGAACTATACTAGAAACGTTTTAATAATGTTGTAAAAACATTTCTTCCTGGTGTTTAAAACTTGTGTTAGATAATAAATATATCTCGGGGCATTTGATATCATAACGACGTCGTGATAATGTTACCATCTGAACATTTGTGATGATGTTATGACAACGTTATAGTGACCTCAATTTGCATGTTGACCCCAAGTGGGCGTGGTAAACCTTGGTGAAACAATTTTGTCACTTTCTTTCAACATGAACGTTATGTTTTGCGTAACAGCGATATGTTTTAGGGTGTTTTCATAGAGATAATTGTGTAATATTTAACTATTCAAAGTCTCAAAGAAACAATTTTGCCAAAAAAGCAAAACAAAACAAATAGAAGAATTTTGACTTGCAAACTGTGACTAAAGACGACGGTGATATTGGGCATATATATACCATTTAGGGACGTACTTAAAGTGGAGGAGAGGCTTCGTCAGATATTTAATTATGTATAGTATGTATACATAGTATTAATATATTATATAGTATGTTAACCAATATTAATTAAGTATTAATCGATATAAAATCATTGATTTTCAGGAGCAGAGTTGCCGAATCTTGATAACATAAACCGTTTCATTAATTGCAGGAACGATTAAGTGTGGGAATGGCATAAAGTGCATACAGATCCATAGAGCTTGCAAATTACTGCTCCAACACGTAGTTCAAACGTTAATTAATACAAATTATAATATGATTTATTTTTACGTAAAAATAACATTTTAGTAACATTTGGGTGCAGCAACCCAGCTAACACATTGATGTTTTGATAACGTGGTATAAATGTTATGTGTAATGTTGTGATGATATTACGAAATAATGTTATGGCGACATGGTCTTACAAACGTTTTAGTGACACCTACATGACATTAATGAAAAAATGTTGGTGCGATGTTTTCATAACGTTTCAAAATGTTCACAAAACATTGCCCATGAAATATTTTTACGATGTCAAATTAATATTTCATGGGCAATGTTTGTAAACATTTTGAAACGTTATGAAAACATCGCACCAACGTTTTTTCATGAATGTCATGTCGGTATCACAAAAACGTTTGTAAGACCATGTCGCCATAACATTTTTGCGAAATATCACGACAACATTACCTTAAAGATGTTATTTTGATGTTTCAGCATCAGGTCAATGTAACGTTATGAAAACATCGCACCAACGTTTTTTCATGAATGTCATGTCGGTATCACAAAAACGTTTGTAAGACCATGTCGCCATAACATTTTTGCGAAATATCACGACAACATTACCTTAAAGATGCTATTTTGATGTTTCAGCATCAGGTCAATGTAACGTTATGAAAACATCGCACCAACGCTTTTTCATGAATGTCATGTCGGTATCACAAAAACGTTTGTAAGACCATGTCGCCATAACATTATTTCGTAATATCATCAAAACATTACACATAACATTTATACCACGTTATAAAAACATCAATGTGTTAGCTGGGTAATTGCCCGCTCGGTGAAATACCCTCCAAGCTACTAAAAAAATATTTGCGACAAAATTCACGACCAGTCATGAACAATTTGCAACATCGTGGATTTGTTTCACGATGTCGTGAAAATATTCACGACCAGTCGTGAATAAATTCACGAAGTCGCAAACAATATTCGCGACCGATTATGTCCCTTCAGGGCCACCATACATGGTGTTACCTCAAACCTTCCATACTTCATATTACATGTATGTGTTTTCCTAAATTTTGATCTTAAATTCTTGTCAAAAATATTCAGTTGGAATTAGTGTTTTTAAATTGAGTAAGAAACCATCTTTAGGTCAGACAAATTTGTTTTATCAGTGTCAACAATCATACTAGTCCCTAAGCATATTTTTAAGGAACAAAAGTCTTGCCAAGGACAGCAGAATTTAATTCACAATGTTTCATTTACTTCTCATGAGTAGTAACTATTAAGTGTCAACAATCATACTTAGTAATTTACTTAAATCTGTAAAAATCGCTTGTTTGGGAACAAAAATCTTGCCAGTGATGACAGGATTTCATTTACAGGTTCTATTTTCCTCATTTAATTACAATTTGTGGCAACAAAAATTTCATATTCTTTAAATCAATTCCGGTTTCATTGGAATAAGACTGTTTGAAAAGATTATGACTCGTTTGCTTCATTTTCTTTTGTTTTTACAGGAAATAAAACCTTAGTCACATGACTATTGTGATTAGTCATCATTTTGAATGACTAACTGGAAAAGTCAGGTGACTAACGTTTAGTCCTTTCAGACATCAGTTGGATTTAATCAGAAGACTAATTAATTTTAGTCATTTTGACTAACTTATGACTAATATTCGACTAATAAATATTAGTCATCTGGCTTGATGACTAACTTTAGTTGGTCCTTTCAGACATAGGGCAGGACTAACTTTTATTAGTCAAAATGACTAACTTATGTTTACAGTGTAGTAGAGTTAATTGCGACAAGTATTATGGATTTTGATGACAGTTTTGGTGGATAATCTCAGTAGGAGCGGATTTTTTATATGAGACTTATTTTTATTAATGGGGTTTCTTGTTTGGAGATTGTGTTGTGCATTTGGGGACGGATTTGAATGCATGTGATGAGTGTGAGTGTGTGCAAGTGTTGGTCGGCCAGCGCGCGGGGTCGATCCGTGTATTTGTGGTTTCGTCCTTAATTGTTCCACACAGTCGCCATTCCTACGTAGCCGTACTTGTAGTCTAAACCTTTTGTAGTAGTCGGCTCATGTATAATTCATTTTTCAGTCGGGTCTAAATTCTATTTGCGGAATTGTAAGCCTTTTAACTTGGTCCTAATTTGTAAAATGGAACTTATGAGTGCCTGCCCGATTTTTACAGGTGGCCCCTGGGCCCTGCAGCCAGTGTATTGTGACCGGAATAAATTTTGGAGAACGGAAAAAGCTGTTCGAAGTCCAATTCATTGGATCCTCACTTGAGCCTGCGTGCCCTCCCTCGTCCCAGTATGCCGGGTTGATCATCCCCCTGCCCGCCAACCCAACTTCCAGCCAACTGAAGGTCTTCCTGCTTGACAGTACTGCTGCTTGAACACCCCCACTCCCCGACGCCAAAGCAACCCCAAGCCCAAGCAAGCCCAGCCGCCCCCCCCCCCCCCCCCCTCCAAAATCCGCGAGAAGCCCACCCCCCCCCCCCCCCCCCCCCCCACAAGCGTAGTCGGCAGGATGGTAAGGAAATGGAGTTCCACAGCTAGGACACTAAAGTCAAGAACTGGTGAATGATGGTTGCCTGTGTTCTGGTTGCTGTTTGTTTATTCAAATTTACAGAAATTTTGAATGACTGTGACTTAATTTTCTGATAGCTGTGAACTGATTTAACTTTGCCTATTAATAACAATCTTCGTTGAATTGTTTGCTGAAGATTGTTTTACGTGTGGAAGGATTGACATTGAAAAACCAAAAGTTGTATGTGGCTAGCATAACGTGTACATTTCTGGATTTTGTTTCTACCTCTAAGCAAGATTAGATTGTGTGATTACAAGTGAATTTTGTTAAACAGTTTACTGTGGATACTGTGCTTTATATTTGTATATGCCAAATGGACAGCTGCTAGGGGTTTAATATATTTTGCCATCGGAGATAATTGTACGATCTGTCTTCGGTTAAATGTGAGCTTTAATATCGACACACAATATAGTGACTTTTTTTGTGAGCACTATTTAATCGGGATATTAGTGATAATGTAATTGGTGTATTTAGTGATCGGTATTTCCATGACAGAAATCTTTGTGTGACTTTTCTTAAACAAAGGCAAGCTGCTCGATTATTCTTCATTGTGCCAGTTAGGGTAATTGGATGTAACGGTGTGTAGACATTACTGTGTTGCAGAAATAGCTCTAGTGTAAGTAGTGTTTATGTTCATGTGTTAATTGCCCATTACTGTTTTGAGGGTTTATCTGGGCAGATTTCTGAGATTTTTTTTTATTTCTCATTGCCATTCGTTCGAACTGTTGCACCTACTACACCAGTTTTCCAAGCCAAGTGTTTTGCAATTTATGTTTCTGGTACTTTTCAATTGTAATTGAGCGCCTGAATTGTTTTTCGGTCAAATTTTTCTTACATTGTGTTGTTCCTGAAATTAGCGTCATGGCACCTACTGTAAGAGTCCAGGGGACAAAAGCAGTACACCAGTTCCCTCTCGAAGGTGAAGACGGCCCCCTGAGCCTAGCTGTCCTACAAGTACAGTATCATACTGCTAGAGGGCTCCTGTACACTGATGGCGAGGAGAAGATAGTTGTGCCTGCCACACAGGACACCATCAAGCCCCCTTTAGGTGGATGGGGACAGCATACATTCAGTGTTCTTCTTCCTGAACCGGTTCACCCCGCTTCCAGTGAGACGGCCTTGCTGGACATTCAGTCACAGCTGATAAAGCTGCTCCAGCGACCCCAGCAGCAACTAGTACTTGCACCTGAGAGAAAGATACCCACACCTTTGATGGGAAGGCTGGTGAAGTTCGGGAGTTCTTAATGGGAATGGAGAACGCCTTCCAACGATATGCTATACCTGAGTCGCAGAGAGGGGCGTTCCTACTCGACTATCTTCGCGGGGGGCCGAAGGCCGAGGTGAAGGCCCTCTTGACAGAAAAGAAAGAGGTTGACGAAATCCTCATGTTCCTTAAGGAGTCCTATACTGACAAGATTCCGGTCGGAGAACTCCAACGGATGTTTCTCGAGAGGAGGCAAAATTACAACGAATCCATCAGAGACTATGCCGTCGAGCTGGAGAAGAGGTTTCTTCGCCTCACGCGAAGGGACGCAAAGCTGTACTCTTAGCCTGATTCGACCTTAGCTGAGCAATTTGTAGAGGGAATCCAGGATACATATCTCCGTAACTCCTGCCGTGACCAGTATGAACGCGGCACCATGGTTGGGTTTCGAGAGCTAAGATAATACGCAATCAAGAGAGAGGGACAGGAAGAGTCAAGGAACAAGACATTTGGACATGAGAAGGTGCACAATGCGTCTGTTCAGTTGAGTGATGGCGCAGCTGTTCAGGGTGGAAGGCTTGAGACTTTATTCAGAGACATGTCTGACCGGATTGTGGAGGCAGTGAAGCAGGTTGCTGGACCCCACCAGTACTACCAGCCGTCTGCGATGAGTACCATTGCACCAGAACGACTGCCGTGGAATCAGATGGGCCAAAGACCAGGCACTGGGCCCCCAGGTCCCTACAGTCGGTTTCGTCAAGGGATGAATCCTGCATTCCAGATGTACCATGGTCAACTGCCACGTACCGGCAATTGTTTCAACTGTGGGAAGCCTGGCCATTTTGCCCGAGAATGTCGGGGGGAGAGGCGGATACCCCCACGAAGAGACGGGAGGAGTGAGCAGTACAGGATGTACCCGTCCAACCAAGAGACAGTCCCAGACCCACCAAGAAACTACCCCCAGGGAGTTGCAGAACCAAGCTTTCCAGCTCAACCACAACCAACCGAGGGGACACAAATGCGTCAGAGCCGACCTTCCCATCCAGATTTAAACGCCCAGCCTCCACCATAGAGGGCCATACGGTGGAGGTCAGCATGATTGGCTCGACAGCACAAGCCAAAGCGGACCAGCACTTTCTATCAAAAGCAGTCGGGGAGTGCTTTTCAGTTAATGTCATGTTCTCAGATGTTGTGGTGGCATGCCTGCTTGACCCGGGTTTCCAGGTTACGACAGTGGGAGAGCAGTTCTTTCGCGAGTGTCTGGAACCGAAGGACTTGAAACTACAGGACATCCCAACGTCGTTTTCACTTGTATCGGCAAATGGTGCACCTATCCCCTATATTGGCTGCTTCGAGACGGATGTCTCGGCACTTGGTCAGGTTGTTAAGTCAAGAGTGGTGTTGGTCATTAGGGAGCAGTGTTCCACTCTCAAGAATTGGAAGGAATCAAGTGTACACGGAATCTTGGGGATGAATGTTCTCCGTGAGTGTTGGGAGATGCTGATCGACAAAAGGGGGTCGAAACATATAAAGAAGATTGACTGGCCGTCACCTGAGCGAGCGTGGCAGAGGGCCCTCCAGACTGTGGGGCAGAAACTGACATTCGGTAAGGCAGACGGAGAAGTTGGAGGGGCCTACGTACCTGTAGCAGATAAGGCAAGATACATTGCGGTGTCGGCCCGACAAGCCGTTACAGTAGAGTGTAGGGGACACCGATGTCCTGGTGGGGAGCAATATGAAGCAGTTCTGGAGCCCTCTGGAGATGGAGAACTACCATCGGGCATCGCTGTCCCTCCATGTCTGGTTAGAGTCAACGACGGTTCCTTCAATCTCGTAGTGTTTAATGAGAGTGATCGAGATGTGATTGTTCTACGGTCGGCCCGACTAGGCACCCTTTATCTTGGTGTGCCCGTGGGCAACGGCAGTTCGACTGAGAGGCCTCCCACTCTTCACGCAGCTGATGTAAGGATGCCCGCCGAGGTCGCGTCAGTTGAAGTAGAGGAAGGGCCTTACCCAATTCCAGTACCGGTTGATGTCGATGCAGCTCATCTGAACTCGGAGCGCCATGGCAAGCTTTGTAGCCTCTTGAACCAACACAAGGATGTTTTCCAAGATGACCAAGATGACCAAGACATAGGGTTTACAACATCTGTAACGCATCGCATTGATACGGGCACGTCATGCCCCATCCGGCAACGGCATTAGCCCTCTTCCTCCATCCCAATACCAAGTTGTTCGGGATCACATCAAGTGTCTTCTGGAGAAGGGAGTTGTCCGTGAGAGCAAGAGTCCTTGGGCTTCACCTGTCGTTGTGGTACAGAAGAAGGACTCATCCATCCGCCTTTGCGTAGACTATAGACAGCTTAATCGTCTTACCCACCGGGATTCATTCCCTCTACCAAGGATCGAGGAGTCTCTTCAGGCTCTCGGTGGGGCCAAGTTTGTTAGTGTCCTCGACCTGACGAGTGGTTACTACCAGGTTGCAGTAGAACCTCAGAATGTGGAGAAGACGGCCTTTGTTGTGCCCTTTGGGCTGTATGAGTACACACGCCTCCCCTTCGGACTTTCAAATGCACCCGCAACTTTCCAATTAAAGACTGATGCAACGGTGCCTAGGGGAACAGTGCTTTGATAACGTGCTCATCTACTTAGATGACATCATAGTATACTCTGCGGACTTCGACACACACCTCTCAGATCTTGAGACGGTGTTTTCCAAGCTCCGAAGCCACGGGCTTAAAGGGGCTGTATCGTCACGATCATAGCAGGCTTGCGGCTGTACACTGAATCCCGAACTGAGATGAACGCAGATGAACCCAGTAACTGCAAATAATACCCCACGACCGCGCGCTGACCTACAGGGCGCGCGCGCCGCGCCAGATCAGATTACAATTGCAATGACTGCTGCATGCATGATCCTGTAGTTATGATACATACTGCATGTACAAGTATTTTGTATGTTTGTGCCACCAAAAATACACGATAGGCCTACAGTCGAACATAGTCCGTGCACCACCCGCCGGCCAAACGCCAAAATGTACCATGACAGAACCAAACGAAAATAAGTAAATAAGTAAATCTGTATTTATAATTGTAAAATAAATAATGTACCAGCCCCTTCCTATACAAAAATAAAGTTGTAGGCCTATGTATCGAAATACATTTTGACTAAAATCGGCTGTGCGTGCAATGATGAGCAAATCAAAGTAAAACAGCTATACTGATGGCGATATTGAGTCCACGACCTTGTGTTACATTTGACGGCAGGACTTTATGGAAAGTTACATCATAAGAGTTATTTCAACACTAGCAAATAATAAACACAATAATAACAGTTATTACCAATAAATAATATACGCCGATGAAATGAGATTTCACTAGTGGCGAGTAAATCCGTGTCAAAAAGTGGGGATGATTATTGAATTTGTCAACGAAGTACTGCATCTCGAACAGTTCTCAATGGGGGATACCCCCGCCCCAAACACCGCTTGAAATTTGAAACATCACTTTGTGTACAATTTCCCCCTTTTTTTGTTTGTTTACGAAACAAAAAAGAAATACAAATCGGCGGGCCCCTGAACTCCTTCCCCGTGTTTACAGTACGCCACTGGCGCACAGATCCCCACATCACTATGATAAAGATGACTACCGAAGAAACAAAGAAATAAACACACCGACAAATATTCAAACAACCCTAATTTTCACCTGTTTTGCACGAATTATTCGCTTATTATTACTTTTTATGACATGAACAATTCACATACCGAGTACATGGATCGGATGTACTGTACATACATGTAATGTATGTACTGTACATTCACATGTACATGTACATTACATGTAGACTTGATGTGCGGAAATATTGTTTCACACAGCGAGTTGTTGACAAGTGCCAGTGGAATAGCGACCAAGTGAAGTTGTTTCAGCTCCATCTATCAACTGTTTCAAAATCAATGTACTTATAAGTTCTAGATTTAATTTTTTTTTGTTCGCTGCTAAAGAACTGTCTGCAGCCACTACCCCTCTTTTAGTAGCATGATAATTTTGTTATTGAAGTGACTGGTCAAAATACGCCTGAAGATTTTTATCGACCTAAGTTTACATGCAAGATACAAACAAGATACATCCAAATGAATGTACACAATTCTACACATAATACATAGACCCTTTTACGGATACCCCGCCTGTGGGATTTTGTGTACAAAATTTAGCACAAACTGTCCCACAGCGACAAAACACGTTGCAGTTTTGCTGTGCACATTTACACGGACAAGCACCCCGTGTGCCGAGTCGTCCTCTCTGGCAAGAGTTTCGGCATGTCATACTGTTCTCCAGCGTAAGGTTCTACTTCTATATCGCCAACCTCCAATTCCATGCAACTTTCAGAGAAATATTCCATGGCACTTGTGTATGTGAATGAAATTTTATGAAATATACATGAAATTTGAACGTTTTTTCTAATAATCTTACTCTTAGAGAACTGAGTGTCACGATGTGTGCTACTTGTTTATAAGTATGTACGTGCACTGTATATATCTCCGAGGACAAGAGAAGAAAGGAAACACAAAGAAACCTTTCAGTCCTCGAACGTAGAGTCTTTTGTTGAAATCGGTCCTCGAACGTAAGGATACGTGCTTAGTCTATGGGGGTTGGTTATATTAAAGGAACAATAGGAAACACAAAGCATTGTCCTCGGACGTATTGGGGAAGTACGACTGCGTGTGTGTACATGTATGCATGTGTATGGGTGAGTTTGTATATGCCGGCAATCGTGGACCTAGGACAAAAGAATTCGAGCGTAGACAAAGGGTCCACGTTTGACCTAACGTCCACGATTGAAAATCGTGTACAAAACCAATGGGAGGCCTTCCGAAAAAGTTAGATTATAAACAAAAGAGGAACAATGGGAGGTCCACGATTGCACCCGTTTACATGACTGGGTGTACGCAGCGCAGACGCTGGACATGCGTGCGTGTTCCAGGGTGTGTAGTTTCCAAAAGCCAATTCTCAGAACAGCCATAACAAACGGATGGAGGTTAAAAATAGCACATAACCGAAATGAAGCGCGAGATGGCGCGACGATACAGCCCCTTTAAGTGATTGTGAATCGATTATTGGGAGAGTGGCCGGTCACGTGAGAGGGTTTAACCAATAATAGGGAAGAGGAGTCGGACATTCATGGGAGTCGGATATTCATATGACACCGCGATTCCCGGGTTCGTATTCATATCAGGAGGTCCTGAATAATAAACAGGCACATTATCACACCTCTGACAATGCCAGTGTGGTTTGTTCTTGATGAACGCTCACCGCTCCCCAAATAACTATAATAATGCATGCTGTTCATAACCACAAGTATGCCGTTGACCAATGTGCAGCTAGTGCCACGAAAGTGAAACGCTTTAAAGTGTTGAATACTTAAAAGCATGTGATGAATGCTAAAAGTATGAACTTTTACTTCAGTCATACAGATGGTACAGGCCCGTAGGCTAAAGGGGGAGGTGGTTCGGGGGTTCGAACGACCCCCCCCCCCCCCCGCCCTCCGCTTAGTGACGAGTTCCGCTCAGAAATATTTTTTTTTTACAAAATATGAAAAATAACTCGCTGCCCACAAAATCCACACGACCCCCAAAAATTATTCAGAAAAATATCTCGCCTTCGAGTTGTAAAGTTTTTTTTTCAATCTTGAACAAGCAATTCCGGTGACTTCGTGGTATGTATCAATTTTATGCATGTGTTCGCAATGTTGCGCACAATACCAAAAGTTCTACTTTGGGGTTTGACGAAACTCCCTAGTCTCCGGGCAGGATACGGGCGTGTGGTAGTATAAAAGCTGCAAAACGTGAAGAATGTTTTTTCATTCATACGACTCAATGTGTCTAGTCTCCACCGTCTGGTGATTCCTTCGACAATACAAATCTGTCCTTGCACTTTCCATGGATGTGGTGTGCAAAAAATGGACCATTGCTATGGGAAGCAAGCATCACGTATCTTTTGTGACGACAAATTCGTTGAAAGTTGGATAATTGAGAAGAATGCCCGTCATTGATGATTGAAAATCGTTTTGCTTGGTTTGGTACATAGCTTTTGTACAACCCATTACACTTGACAACTGAAGAAAAAGTTGCGTAAACAGCACACCTACGCAACATTCAATTTTCTTGATAAGTGCGAGGACAGATTTGAATTGTCGAAGAAACTTATCAGTAAACCGTTGTCAAAAATTACTAGACGGTGGAAAGTAGACACAATTACGGCCATGAACCCACAGAATTCAAACTAAACATGCCGAAACTCTTGCCAGAGAGGACGACTCGGCACACGGGGTGCTTGTCCATGTAAATGTGCACAGCAAAACTGCAACGTGTCTTGTCGCTGTGGGACAGTTTGTGCTAAATTGTGTACACAAAATCCCACAGGCGGGGTATCCGTAAAAGGGTCTATGTATTATGTGTAGAATTGTGTACATTCATTTGGATGTGTCTTGTTTGTATCTTGCATGTAAACTTAGGTCGATAAAAATCTTCAGGCGTATTTTGACCAGTCACTTCAATAACAAAATTATCATGCTACTAAAAGAGGGGTACGTAGTGGCTGCAGACAGTTCTTTAGCAGCGAACAAAAAAATTAAATCTAGAACTTATAAGTACATTGTTTTTGAAACAGTTGATAGATGGAGCTGAAACAACTTCACTTGGTCGCTATTCCACTGGCACTTGTCAACAACTCGCTGTGTGAAACAATATTTCCGCACATCAAGTCTACATGTAATGTACATGTACATGTGAATGTACAGTACATACATTACATGTATGTACAGTACATCCGATCCATGTACTCGGTATGTGAATTGTTCATGTCATAAAAAGTAATAATAAGCGAATAATTCGTGCAAAACAGGTGAAAATTAGGGTTGTTTGAATATTTGTCGGGGTGTTTCTTCTGTAGTCATCTTTATCATAGTGATGTGGGGATCTGTGCGCCAGTGGCGTACTGTAAACACGGGGAAGGAGTTCAGGGGCCCGCCGATTTGTATTTCTTTTTTGTTTCGTAAACAAACAAAAAAAGGGGGAAATTGTACACAAAGTGATGTTTCAAATTTCAAGCGGTGTTTGGGGCGGGGGTATCCCCCATTGAGAACTGTTCGAGATGCAGTACTTCGTTGACAAATTCAATAATCATCCCCACTTTTTGACACGGATTTACTCGCCACTAGTGAAATCTCATTTCATCGGCGTATATTATTTATTGGTAATAACTGTTATTATTGTGTTTATTATTTGCTAGTGTTGAAATAACTCTTATGATGTAACTTTCCATAAAGTCCTGCCGTCAAATGTAACACAAGGTCGTGGACTCAATATCGCCATCAGTATAGCTGTTTTACTTTGATTTGCTCATCATTGCACGCACAGCCGATTTTAGTCAAAATGTATTTCGATACATAGGCCTACAACTTTATTTTTGTATAGGAAGGGGCTGGTACATTATTTATTTTACAATTATAAATACAGATTTACTTATTTACTTATTTACTTATTTTCGTTTGGTACATTTTGGCGTTTGGCCGGCGCGGGTGGTGGGTGGCACGGACTATGTTCGACTGTAGGCCTATCGTGTATTTTTGGTGGCACAAACATACAAAATACTTGTACATGCAGTATGTATCATAACTACAGGATCATGCATGCAGCAGTCATTGCAATTGTAATCTGATCTGGCGCGGCGCGCGCGCCCTGTAGGTCAGCGCGCGGTCGTGGGGTATTATTTGCAGTTACTGTGTTCATCTGCGTTCATCTCAGTTCGGGATTCAGTGTACAGCCGCAAGCCTGCTATGATCGTGACGATACAGCCCCTTTAAGCTCAAGCCGGCAAAATGTCACCTCCTCCAAAAAGAGGTACGCTACCTGGGTCACCTTGTCTCGAGTACTGGGGTGGCGGTCGATCCTACAAAGATAAGTGTTGTCCAATAGTGGCCGGAGCCCACCACCGTACGTGACATTCGCGCCTTCTTGGGCTTCACGGGGTTCTTCCGCCGATTCATCAAAGGATATGCCTCGATTGCGACACCGCTTTTCCGCTACCTGCAGGGTGGCAAAACCCAGAAGGGGAGGGGTGTCAAACCAAACGCAGCAATATCTTTGGATGATGCAGGGAAGGCAGCCTTTAATGAGCTCATCGACCACCTAACCAGAGCTCCAATCTTATCCTATGCAGACTTCTCGAAGCCGTTTCAAGTCCAAACTGATGCGTGTGCAACAGGCCTTGGGGCTATCCTCTCCCAAGAAGGTACCGATGGAAAGCAGCATGTCATTGCTTATGCCTCCAGGGCACTGCGACCGTCTGAGCGTAATGGCAGGTACAGCGCATTCAAACTGGAACTCCTCGCGATAAAGTGGGCTGTCACTGAGGTCTTTAAGGATTACCTCCTTGGAAACGGGTGTGAAACAAGGCTAATCTTGGGTGTACAGAGATGCGCTGGGTGCAGCAGCTCGACTCGTATGACTTTGAGCTCCGCTATAGACCAGGACAAAAGAATCAGGCTGCTGACGTTCTATCAAGCCGAGATGCCTGTGGGGTCCCTGGATCAGAGGATGAAAACCAACCATCACCGTGCACTGTCACTTCGTCTGCAATTAAATCCTGTTTGGATGTTCACTCCCAGGGCACCGAACTCCCACTGACATTCAGCCACTGCATCAGAGCTTGCCAAGAAGGAGGGACTCGCTGCTTCCCGGGCTACTCAAAGGAGAACTCCAAGCTAATGATCCTGTCCTTGGTCCAGTGATCAGCTTTGTGAGAAGAGGACAGAAACCTAGCCGTTCTGAACGGGAGAAACTTGATCGTCAAATTCTGATCTGCCTGCGTGACTGGGATCGGTTCTCCATCAGGGAAGGCCTCCTGTATCGTAGAGTCATATCTCCGGGTGATCAGCAAGTACACTACCAACTGATGGTCCCAGACACCCTGCGTGAGCAGGTTGCTCGAATGTTTCACGATGATGCTGGCCATTTTGGCCCAAAGCGCACCTTCCGCCTTGTGTGGACCAGGTTTTATTGGCATAACATGGAGGAATATGTCAGGTCGTGGTGCACCATGTCTCAACGATGTGCAGTGAGCAAGCCCCCCACCCGCCAGACAAAGCCACAGTTCTCGCACCTCGGTGCTTCTGCCCCCATGGAGATGTTGGCCATGGATTTTACTCTTTTGGAGCGATCCCAAGATGGGTACGAAAACGTCCTCGTTGTAACTGATGTGTTCTCAAAATATGCCTGGGCGATCCCTACGAAGGACCAGCGGGCCATTAACGTTGCCAAGGCATTGGTCCAGCACGTCTTTCTTCCTTACGGATGCCCCCTCCGCCTCCACTCAGATTGCGGGAGGAACTTTGAGTCACAAATCGTCCGGGAACTGTGCGCTATGTACGGTATACAGAAGAGCCGGACTACTCCTTACCATCCGGCCGGCAACGGCCAATGTGAGCGATTCAATCGCACTTTACATGCCATGCTCTCCACCCTCCCGGAACACAAGAAGCAGCGTTGGACGGAATATTTGCCCACCCTAGTGTACGCATACAACAACACGGAACACTCTACTACAGGTGTTGATCCGTTCTTCTTAATGTATGGGAGAAATGGCCGTTTCCCACAAGGTCTACACTTAGGCAGGGAAGCCCCAAGGATGAGGTCAGCAATTTGCCAGCCTACATGAGGAGACACCGGAGGGCGCTGAGAGAGGCTTGCAGGATAGCAACTCGAAATACTAAACAGGCTGTCTTGACTCGTCAGGCCTTGAGAGCGAAGAATAGTTTTGAGAAGCCAATGGGGGTTGGCCAGTATGTTCTGATTCGCAGGCACGCTCGTCAAGGACGAACGAAGCTCCAGGACCACTGGGAGACAGAGCCTTTCCTGGTAGTTAATTTTCTGAAATCACCCCCACTCCCCGACGCCAAAGCAACCCCAAGCCCAAGCAAGCCCAGCCGCCCCCCCCCCCCCTCCAAAATCCGCGAGAAGCCCAACCCCCCCCCCCCCCCCCCCCCCCCCCCCTCCACATTAGTTATAATTTGGTAACGCTAATGTAACCTTGTTCTAACATTCCCGTGCTGGTTATTTTCCGATTATATAAACGTTTAAAAAACGTAACACTGAAATGTTACAATAACGTTGTTATAACGTCATTCTACCATTACCTTGTCAACGTTGATGCAACATAATACCAATGAGCAAACTAAACAAACTACAACGTTGACGTTTAATGTTAAAGTAACAATGCGGCAAACATTAACGTAACGTTGTTTCTACGTTTGCGTACTATCTGGGGTAGGAGCACGAGCTTGCGTACACACTTCCCTTTGTTGAAGTCAAAACAGTAAAAGGTACGTCGTGCCCCGCCTGGAAAAGACTGCTTGATTTGTTTATTGACCTCGAAAGGAATTAAGGCCCATGTGCAAATACAGGCATGGTTAACTTCTCTAAAAACAAATCAGAATCGGAGATTGTCCATGACCGTGACGGCTGCAAAGATTGACCGAGACGAAACTCCTCGACCCCCAAAGTGGCTTACAAATTTGCGGATGAGGTCAGCATATGTATTTAACTCAATTGCCCTATTGATCCGTATCCATGATTGGCTTGGAACGTGGTGGCATAGGTTTGAAACACACTTGAATTCCCATTTGGCAGAACAACAGTGGTGTTACTTCTTGGTTGGGTTCCCTTACCACCATTAACGAACTTAACAAAATCCCCTCTCCATATTTTTTCTTTTGTTGCTAGCGGCACAAATTTACCTAGCGGCGCTCCAAACTTGCCGTAACCAGCTGTTACGCTAGGGGGAATCATTAATACTACTTTCCCCTACTGGTACTTCATTTTCTATACTAAAAGGACTGGGGCCACTTACTCCCGCAACATCAACATTGGGCATATTAAATACATGTATGGCGTTTGGGTGATATTGCACCTCACCTTTTGGCTGGGATGGCACTGGAGCATCCGAAACCTGCCGGTGGTGTTCATGCACTTGCTCTGGCCTCTCTGGACGGACAACTGGCGCTGTCCCTGGTTCACGTACTTGCTGCCCCTCGTCTTCATGATGCTGACTCGCACTACGTCATCTTCTCCCAACTGACTGGTTCCCCTAACTCCGTCCACGCCCCCGTCATCTGGTCCCTCTCACCTTCGGCATCCTAATAACAGCTTTAAAAGAAGAACTGAAGAGATTCGAACCCAGTCAACACTGCCGTTCCTAGTGCCAAATCTGGTCATACATCTAGCCAAACTGCGACAATCCAGACCCTTGAGACAAGGATCAATCACCAAATACGATTTAAAGTTTTGCATGGTGGGTGCGATATGAGAGGACGGACAGAGCACACTGTCCGAAACGTCGAGTTACACACTCACCCCGGTTCTTTTCAGAACCACACTTCTTCCTAGAAGAGATTTATTTCACATGGTGTTACCCGCAACCCCAGTCTCTCTCAAGGATCAATCAACTTACTGACCAAGTCCAAGCACTCACTTGCCAGCTAAGCCATAATCCGCGACAACGGTCACAAAGCCGAGGTCCTCTCAGTCGTAACCAGCGTTCTCGCAGTCGTGACTCTTCTCATGAGCCCACAGAGTGCTGGTAGAACAGCCGTTTCGGTTTAAAGGCCCATAAGTGCACTAACCTTGCTCCTACAAGCAGTGGCGAAACTAGGCGAAATTTCTGGGGGGAACATGGGGTGCACACAATTTTTCAAGGCGGCACCGACAGTACATAAGCCGCACCTTGTATATTTTATTTTACATTTGAATATTTCAAATGGGGGGGGGGGGGCACCCGGGGGCACGGGTGTCAGCTGGGTGGAGGCATGTACCCCCCCCCCCCCCCCCCCCTAGTTACGCCACTGCCTACAAGAGTAACCTCCAGGCCCAGGGAAACGCGGAGGCCAGCAACTAGGGGCGACAAGTCCTGCTGGCATGCCTTTTGTGACAGACAATCGTTCAGGGACACGTTTCCTCATTGACACAGGCGCTGAAGTGAGTGTTTTTCCCGGTAGGGATGCGGATAAACACGACCCAACTTCACCTACCAGTCTTCAGGCAGTCAACAAGTCGCCAATAGTCACTTACGAGGAGCGTTCTCTCACCTTAGATGTCGGGTTACGTCGCATTTTTCGCTGGGTTTTCGTCGTAGCTGACTTGCCAGTAGCTATTATTGGAGCTGATTTTTTTACGGCATTTCGGTCTCTTAGTGGATATTAAGAACCATAGACTCATGGACTCTATAACAAGCATGGCCGTTAGAGTTCCTTCGCATTCGCCAAGTGTCAGCCCAGTGTTGGCGAAGCCGTCGCCTTCCCAGTATGAAACACTGTTGTCTGATTACCCGGCATTATGCCGTCCCGTGTATCACAACACTGACGTGAAACATAGTGTGACACATCACATCATGACAATCGGTCCTCCAGTAGCAGCGCGGCCGCGATTGACCGATTGACAATCGCAAAGGCGGATTCGACTACATGCTCGAGTTGGGTATTGTTCGGCTGTCAAGCAGCAGCTGGTCGTCACCACTGCACATGGTTCTGAAGAAAGCCCCTGGAGACTGGCGCCCATGCGGTGACTACCGTTCCCTCAATAGACACACCATACCTGACCGTTACCCGATACCTCATCTGTAAGACGTTTCAACTGCCCCGCACGGGACATGCGTTTGTTTCAAAGATAGATCTGATTCGGGCTTACCACCAGATCCCAGTTGAGCCCAGTGACATCCACAAGACGGCGATTACGACACCATTCGGGTTGTTTGAGTTTGTCCGCATGCCTTTTGGTCTGAGGAACGCAGCACAGACCTTTCAACGGTTTATCGATGAGGTAACACGAGGCTTACCTTTTACCTACGCTTACATCGACGACCTGCTCGTCGCAAGTTCATCAGCCGCCTAGCACGTGGTTCATCACCGAACCCTTTTCGACCCGCATACTGAATACGGTGTAGTCATTATGTGGTGATCGGAGTATACCGGAGTAAATTAATATTTTTGGTCAAAAGAGGGCGCTAATCGTTAAGACCGTAAACAAGCAAGTTGATGCGCATTAATTCGAGATCACAGGCTCATTAATAATTTAGTGATTAGTTAATTCTGAAAATTAATGAGAAGGCTAATATTTTGCAGTCCACGATATATTAATTAATACCTTTGATCAAATATTCATTGTGTATATTTGGTTAGACCGAGATTTACAATCTTAATGTGGCGATCTAGAGATTCCCCGGTTTATGTAGATCTATAAATCATAGCACACCCGATAAGTAGGACAAATTGAGAGCCTTCAATTTCATTAGTGACACCCATCCGTGCGCGCGCTACATTTGTATCCCTACGCTAAAACATATAAACCCCAACTATTTAATACAAATGCATCTTTTAAATATTTAGTTTGTAAACATTGTCGAGAAGTTAGTGAGGTATTCCTATAAACCATATTCATAGTTTCTTAGGGAAGTTAAGAGGTATTACTTGGTGCTCATTTGTAATCTTATGAATGGCGGAATATTTACGCCCAGGTGATTTGTCCGCGCACGTCTTTGAGGCCTCTTGCTGCCGTGCTCATCTGAGTCAAAGGTAAAAACTGTTCGTTCTCAAAAGTCGTAGATTTTATTGCAACTTCTTGGCATTTGTGATGCACTAACATACATTGATAACTTTGATTAGGTGGGATAATACTGATTGATAGGATATGTGTGATTTTGGAGGTGTTTTGTTCTCACCAAGTTCATGGCTTTTGACAGTGGTTACACAATAAGTTCGTGCACGTAGTGTTGCGTGATGGCCAGCGAGTGTTGTTGCTCATTGTATACCGTATAATGTGTAACGGGCGGGCAGTGTATTTATATGCCCTCCGTTTCATTGATGCTGTATCTTTTTGGAGTAGCGCTTGGTTTTTAAATGCATTGCCATATTTCTGTGCTTGGTCCAGATACATTTTGTACACCATTTTCGTTATGGTACATGAACCTAAAACTCATGACAAGGTCATTATATTGTAGTGTCTGCATTTTTACTTCCTAGACCCAGACTACTGCTCATACCTTTGAGAACCGACCTTTCTTGTGGAGCACTTCGCCCCTTTGTAATATCAGGGTAAGCCATTGTTGGTCAATCCCACATGCCAACATCCCATATAATAATTCATTTGTAGGTATTTTGTAAAAGTGAAAACCTGTATTTACTTTAGAATCATTATTTGGTCTTCGATCAAATACTAATATAATATATTAATTTGTTCAGATAGGGGAGACTTATTGTTTGTTCTCTCTCTCTCTCTCTCTGTCTGGCAGGGTTTTTATTTTTCAAGATTTGTGTGTTGCTCTGGTTTGTTGGCCTCTGTTCTACTTCGGGGGTGGACGGACTCCCCCTTTTTGGAACACCCAGCAGGGTTAGACCACTACATTAATGCGGAAGTTAATCGTCTATTTTTTTGAGTGTATGCTCACTTTATACGTAAACCGGCATACAGTGCGCGCTCTTCTCAGAATCACTCTGCCTTGACAATTTCGATGACAGGACCGTCTCATAAAATGGGTTTCTGAGCTTTAAGGCCACTTAAAATTGCATCAACGTGTGAGTGTGCTCGTTGTATCTAGGGGATTTTGGAGTACGTATAATTTTTGTAAACAACGTCTCTTGGAGCACGACTGTGTACACTACATATTTGGTATAACTTTCTCTTTACGTACATGTACAAAATATGGTACCCGCTCAGACCAGGCCTCATCGCCTGGCGTCTATATTCCTACTTGGGGCGCAAAATACTACAATTAACCCAGCAAGTGCCAGTTTGGAGTGTCGTCCCTTACCTTCCTTGGTCATTGATGAGCTTGGCATACGCCCCTTGCCAGATAAGGTGCAGATCATCACTGATTTTCCTGTACCTACGTCCTCTGCAAACTTTAAGAGTTCCTAGGATTTGTAAACTTCCACAGGCGTTTTGTGCCCAAATGTGCAGATGTGTGGCAACCACTCATGGGTATGCTGAAGACTAATAAGAGCAAGAAGAATTCGCCAATCACCTTCGACGGCAACCAACGTTCAACTTTCGACAGGGTGAAACGTCAGTTAGCTGAAGCCACATTGCTAGTCCACCCAAACCTTGACGCACCATTGTGTCTTGTCACAGATGCATCTGATGTCGGAATATGCAGTGTGCTATACAAGGGATATAATGGGAGCCGCTCTCCTTCTATTCGAAGCGATTGCATCCAGCTGAAAGTCGGTACAGCACTTTCGGGAGAGAGCTCTCAGCGGTTTACCTTTCCATCAAGCATTTCCGGTACATGCTGGAGTGTCGTTCGTTATGTGTGTACATAGACCACAAGCCCCATTGTATTAGGTGTTGTTTATCTACCAAACAAACGTGCCGAGCATTTTGTCTAATCTTAAGAGTGTTTTAAATCGCTTAAATTGTGGCTCAACTTTTAATTGTGAGGGATTTTAACTTGAATGTGTTTGACAGTGCCGAGTCTTCCAAAATAGATGACATGTGTTGTGAATTTCAAGTATCACAGCTGATTAACAGCCCAACTAGAGTCACTCTTACCTCTTGTACATGTATTGATCTTGTTTTTTCCTCTCATCCTGAAACTGTTAATGTTAGTCATGTTATTCCTCTCGGTATAAGTGACCACTCTATGATAATACTTGACCGGAAAACACATGTTCGCATGAAAGTTCCCCCCAGGGTCACCAAAGTGAGACATTTTTAACATTATGATGAAGACTTGTTCTTAGCAGATATGTTTAGAATCCCTGGCACATAGTTGAAAGGGAAGAGAATATTGAAGAAGCCTGGCAAGTATGGGAAGGCATGTTCAATGAGGTATGCAATACTCACGCTCCTTATCAGCAAATTCGACAAAGATCCAATCACATGGCTCCTTGAGTGACTAAAACAATGTTGGTTTTGGGACGTCAACGTGATTATACATGAGGACCAAAGCACAGAGGACTGGTAACCATGAGGACTGGTAACCATGAAGACTGGGCTAAGGCTAAAAATACTACGTAACCAAACAAATATTCTGGCCAAGTACTTAAAACGTCAGTATTATGAAAAAGAGACACGCAACTGTAAGGCAAACCCGAAGAAAATGTGGTCCTTGGCCAAAAGAAGCAAGCTCAGTCAAAAGTAATCCTACACTACCCTCCAGTGCGTCGACGAACAAGCACACATTGACTAAAGATTTTAATTTGTTTTTTATCAATATAGGTACTGATCTTGCAGAAGCTTTCAAGGATGACACACCACACGGAGATGTACAATCCAATTGCTGCCATCACGAACAAGATGGCTTTGAATTCTCTCCCATAACGGCCCACTTTGTTGAAAAACAAATTAAACGGATGGATTCGACTGTTGCCACAGATGTAGACGGTATATCCTGCAAGTTTTTAAAAGCCGCATGCCTAGCTATAAGTACCTCGCTTTCAAAACTTATAAATAAATCTTTATTTTCAGGTACTGTCCCGCAAAGGTGAAACATTGCGAGGGTAACCCCGATTTTCAAAGGTGGCGATCGCGATGAAGCGAGCAACTACAGGCCAATCTCTGTCCTTCCGCTTGTTCCCAAAATTCTTGAAAGAGCTGTTAATAAACAACTTTATCAGTTTCTTAGCAGGAATGAATTCTTTGCTGATCAACAATCAGGATTTCCACCGAGTCATTCCACTCAAACTACTGTGGTGGATGTCACTGATTATATCCTGAGCCAGATGGATTCTGGGAATGTATATTCTTGGATTTAAGAAAGGCATTCGACACTGTCGATCACAAGATACTTTTGGCTGAATTGCAAAAAGCAGGCGTTACTGCAATGGTTCGAATTATACCTTGATCAAAGAAAACAGGCCACTCAAATTGATGGCATTATGTCCGAGTTTTCTAATGTTAAGATTGGAGTACCGCAGGGATCCATTCTTGGACCCCCTACTCTTCATCATTTGTATTAATAGTCTGCCTGCAGGTATATCAAATCCGGGGTGCAAGATAAGCATGTACGCTGATGACACTGTTACTGTTTACCGGAACTTCACCGGAAGAGATCGAAAATGACATGTCAATTGGACTTCAACAGGTAACAAATTGGGTTAATAGACACAGGCTTCCGCTTAATGTCAATGACACTAAGTATAGGGCCTACATGATGTTTGGTTCGCGTCCTCGATTACCCCGTTTTGACAAAATTCAACTCTCTCTGAATAATGAAGCACTTGAACGGGTTAGAGTTTACAAGTATCTCGGGGTAATGCTAGATGAAGTCTATCTTGGACCGATCACATCGACTACATTGCGAAGAAGATTTCCCAGAAAATCGGATTTCTTCGCCGTTCTGTTAAGGCCCTGTGTCCCAAATCCAACTTTCCACTATCAATTTAATGGTTCTTTATCTTTGTCAATTGTACCAAAGACCAATGCTGCAAAACGCACGTTTCAGTACTTAGGGGCCCTGGGTTGGAACAAATTAACGACTGCGCACATTTCTCATTTTATATCATGTTAAATACCTGTACCTGTATCGTCTTCGTCAACTGCTTTTTGTTAGTCTGTGTGAACTTTGTGAACGTTAAATGTTTCACACTTTGTGGAACACAGCGTTCTCATCTGGACGTCGCTAAACATCGCCGTGGTGAACTCGTGCTGCAGACCGTCATCCCCCTCGAGGTGATTCTGTTAATGCTGACTAAACCATTTGCATCCACACATCCAAATGCTGAACACGCTTTGATGTGAAATAGAAATAGTGACATCATAAAAAATCTTACTTAACCTTACCTGCAAAAGAACAATTATTGCAATTGGCCGATTCATTGGATCCTCTTCACGCACTGACCAATCACAGCTGACAAAAGTGACGGACGTATGGTACACACGGCTGTGATTTGTCAATAGTCAAATGGGGGGGGGTGCTTAAATGTAGTGTACACGATTGGTAATCCTCCATTGTTTTTTACTGAATTATTACGAAATTATGGCACCAGGTGTGCTGTCGTCAAGAAAAGTGGAAATTTATATCGTTTTCCAACGATTTCCAGTTAGAAAACTGCCCTGTAGCCTTTAGTCAAGGCGCGCGTGGCTACCCGGACGAGTGGCACAAATACCGCCTGGTTGAGACGTCACAATGGTAAAAAGGCATTGTGGGAAGGAAAAAGCAGTCTCATTCCTTCCCACAATCCCTTTTAACCATTGTGACGTACGTCTCAACCAGGCGGTATTTGTATTTGCGAAGAAGTCTATGCTGGCATTCAGGGCGCGTCACGCGTCCAGGTAGCCACGCGCGCCTTGACTAAAGGCTATCATCCTCCCGACGGTTGAAAACGAGCGCCGTTTTTTCTCTCGTTTTTGTCGCCATCCAACAACGCAAAACTGTGAACACGTCAGTCCCCCCGGCGATCCCGGGGGAAAGGGGGGGGGGGGGGCACGTCCCACCCCCCCCCCCCCCCCCAATAATTGTTGTGGAGGGACGGCTGTGGCAGTTCCCCCCCCCCCCCCAATATTTTGCCATGGTCATTGACTTTTACATGCACCAGTGTGCACCAAAACACAAACATTAGCACACATTTTCAAAAATTTCCCAGGAGACACAAGATACACCATATACAACATTTCCGATTACATGATCTCTCTAAAAACAGTTGAACTGATTGTGCGTTCTTCCGAAAAAGTATTGGTCAGGGATGGATATGTAATCTCCAATATTTGTTGTTTGTATTTCAAGAGGTAAGTATACATTTTAGCATTCCCTATTTTTAGCATTCCCATATAGTACTTTGTACGTAATTGATAACAATAACACAAATTAAACAAATACAATAAGGGTGACGTCATTGCACAACTAGCGCGTCAAAGTTGTTATTGGTTGTGCGGTTTTTTTGACGTCGAATAATCATTGGATTTGAAAATGTATCTAACGTTGAAATGCTGTCGACATTTCGATGTTGATTAAACATTGAAATATATACGTTGATTCAACATAGATATTGATTTGACGTTAAAATGCTGACGTTGAACCAACGTGGAAATCAGAACGTTGGAACAACATAGGGAAAGAGTTCCGTATCCGGCCATAACTATTTTAGGGTTTTATAAAAACACTTTGTTATTATTTCTCTCCCCCCCCCTCACACATCTGTCTTCTATCCACCCTCTACGACGGATCCCTACCACTCCGTGTTTCTTTTTCTATTCCAATGGAGTGAGAGGGTGCCTGGAATTCCTCATTACTGCCCCTTTAACACTTGGTCCGACAGGAAAAGTTCCCACGATTTCAAAGCATAGACCACCTCTATGTTCCAGTAAATTAATTACCACCCAGTAGCAGATTTTACCCCTAAGTTTACCAAGTTCCATATGTCGCTGAGATGACCTCTTTGTCTCAACGCGGATAAGTAATTGACCAGATGGAGATGTGGCCGGAGAACCCAGCCAACGTGGCTACATCTATGCCTGATTGGCCACTCTCCATCCCATGTGAAATATCTGCCTGGTTTCATAATATAGAGATATTTTTTGACCAATGAGATTGTTCCACCGAAATGGGCAGAGCGCGTGGTCGAGGAATAATATTCCCTAGATCGCCGACTTCTCCTCAGAAGCGATTCGGACCTCTGGTGAGAAGGCTGTTCAGATTGAGTGCCCGTTTACACTTATAGTATCATTAGAAACGTTTGTACTTTCCCTAAAGTCATTTCTAATGATAGCCCTTCTCATACACCCTCACCTACGTGCTCTGCTGATACAGGTAAGCCTACTTTCATTGTATAAAAGAAGTTTGTATTTCCTATTACCATTTGACTTATGTGCAGGATACTTTGTATTTTGAATTATGTTGACTCGGTTTGAGAAAATCTCAAGATGGGTGGAACAACCCCAATATCAGTATATTGAGTCGGCATTCTCTATCTTGCCTGCAACTATTTGCCTTTTTTTGACTTGTACCCTGTATTTACTTGTATTATATTGCTGATATTTGGTCGACTATATATCGATGTCACTTTTGCTGTTATGTATTGACCGAAATTATCATGTTCGGTTTTGTATTTCATTGATTGCCCGATAGTATTGGAAGATCCATTTGTGATTGCCGATTACCATTCTGTTATGACTGCAGTATTCACTTGAATCGGTCACTATATACTCTCAGTCCGTGTACACAATTATATTTTCCTCTTGGTTGATTTCCGAATACTTTGAATATTCTAGTTGCATATTTTGTATATGGTAATTCGTGGCCTAAAAATTCGATCATTCGTATGACATGACCAATATTTCATACATGCACGTTTTTCCGTACATTGACTGGTCTTGTTCACGAGATTTTCAATATTTTGATTGTCTTCCAAATTGTGTGTGTATAGGCCTACACATTACCTTAGTTCCTTTTCTGTTATCCCGTGACATCCCGCTGACTATTAATTGTGTACAGCGAATGTGTACAAACCACATGGAACTTGCCCCAGGATGACCTAGAGTAAGATTACCGCAATGGTTATAGGCCAACACAATTGGTTTTTGACTAGTCAATTATTCCCTGATGTTTTTATGGTATTCACCACTGTGCGGAGTGATGACCGTTTTTATCATGTTCTGGGTGAATAGTTATACTGAAAGTATCATTCCACTGAAAATGTGTTCTGGGCGAACATCCCAAAAGATATGCAGTTTGACCTCTATTCTTTTTTTGTAAGCATTCTTTTAAGCGTTTCATATTTTAGTTAGAGATATTGTTTTCTATTTTAGTTCTGTATAGAAAATATGTTGATCCTCGATAATTGAGAAGCGATTCGGACCTCTGGTGAGAAGGCTGTTCAGATTGAGTGCCCGTTTACACTTAATTAGTATCATTACAAACGTTTGTACTTTTCCTAAAGTCATTTATAATGATAGCCCTTCTCACCCTCACCATTGTGCTCTGCTGATACAGAGAGTACTGTCCATATAGGTCACGCTTTGGGGAGCCGACCCGGTTCGCCTCCCCACACACCTGTCCCATTCCCCTGTTCGTGATGTCATCGGAACTCGGTTTGTGTGCCTGAACCCTGATCTTCGGACTCGGAGCCACCCCCGTGTCAAGCCTCAGTCAAGTCCATCAAGCCACACCCAAGTTCTGATGCAAGCGCCAGAAAACCCAGCTAAGATCCATAACCTGTATTTATAATATGATGTATTTGCCATTTTATTTTGATTTGAATTGAATTATCGTGTACCATATCAGTGCTAATCCTAACTGAATGACCCCCTTGTGCATTTAATAATTCCTGTGCCTATTTCGATTCAAGGTACTTCTATATTTTACATTTTTTCGGATTGAGTTTAGGCCTATTGCTCATGGATGTAGTCAAATTTTTATTATTGTTTAGCGATTCAAGACATTCATTCAATTGGGATTACCCACTGATTTGGCTTCTGAACTGAACTGAACCATTTGATTGATTCTTATCCTCAATTATATTGTTGTATGCACTGTATATTTGTTGTGATGACCTTGGGGTGATGAGTATTGAATTACAACACTTTATCCCGAGAAAGAGGATCAACGTAATAACTTGCTGTCCGTGTGGATCTATTTCTGAGCAAAGTTCCTTTAACAAAACTACGAACCTAGCAGGAACCCATTAAACGTTGGGACAACCTGTGACATACTGAAAGTAGGACTTCAGTCCCACTGACGCTGTATGCGGAAATATGGCCTATGAATATTAAAAAATGAATATTAATTTGATGACGTACAAAATATGGAGTATAATCCATAGGTTGGAACATGCATAAGATCTTGTTACTTTGCCTTATTGATTATGACTGTTTAAGACCGCTAAAACATACCTCAGCGGTCCATAGTATGTCCGTTCCCTCTATTAAAAAATGGTACAGACCCAAAGTGTTGTTTATTCATTGTATATATGGGTGTCCATTCCTATTTCTTTGTTTTTCATTTCCGACCGACCCTATTTTTGCATCCCGACCGAAGAAAAAAGAAAGCACTTTTTTTTGTGCCACCGAAAAATGAATAATCTTCCCAATTTCGTGGAGAAAAATGCTGAAAATAATGTTAATGTACATGTACCTCTTGTATTCATATCGGCACGAACATAAGTATTTATGCCAAGCTTTTTTTGCACAACGTACACTGTAAAAAATATCCGTTGTTTTACATCAACAGTGATGGTAGTCTTGGTTCCAAGACGTCCTTAGCGGTGCGACGTATAGCGCGCACGGCCGGCCGACAGCGCCCTCTCGCTACACACACACACGCCACGGCCAAATCGCTAAGACCGTCTTGGGAATTTCGCAATAGGCCGTGGGCCGAGTCGCAAAAAGTGCTTTAGTTTTTAATTTTCGTAACGTACCTCGGCAATATACCTGCAATATCACATTGGCTGGCACCCATTCATAGATGTGTCACAGTGTTGCAAATATAATGTGGATTTAGTAAATTTAATAAATTGGAGAAAGTGTTTGAAAATAGTCAGGTTTTTCCAACGATTTCCGACCGGAAATTGTTGGATTGATACAAAATTCCACTTTTCTTGAAAACCACAGCACACCAGATGCTGTGATTTCACAGAATGCTTGAGACTGTTATTTACTTACAGCAAAGTAAGGTACATTGGATTTTATAATAATTCAGTAGTTTTGTTGATTGATGTTTGCAAATGGTGTACATTACCTTTATACGCCCGCCATTCGGGAAGTTTAAACATGTCTAACGACTTGACTTACATGTTTCCGGGTGGATATTTAAATATGCAACTAGCATGTGTATATATGCATCAAGGAGTGTGCAGAACCGTTCATGTCAGGAATCGGTTCCAGATTATGGAATTGAGTACCACAGCTTTACATTATCGCATAGTATATCTTCAGTGACAATAAAAAAGTAAAGCTAAGGTTTTTAATTTTCGAAATTATATCCCAACTACATGATTTCACGTTTATGGCATTCACAAAAGTTAGCAATAAAGGAAATTTACCGGTCGTGGTTTTTTTGTAGTTTATGGGCATAGAATAAATACAACTGTACAGAACGTCCAAACAACCGTCTTTTGGGTTATGTCGGCACATGCACATGCCCGCATATGCAAAGGCAGAGAAATACTGGACAGGCATGATGATCATTTGTTGACTTTTGTATGAAATCAAACTTATTTAATCTCAGAGAAAGACACTATTATAACTTCCATGATTATACGTTTTGGGTTGGTTTTCTTTAACGGGTACCCAGGTACCCGTATTTTTTTTCCAATCGGGTACCTGGTTCTTTTATTACCTGTAAATGCACACCCCTATATGTATATGCATCATAAAACAGCCAATGGTAGCCTACATATCAGACATGTAATAATGTAACGTGTAACAACAGTAATAATACCAATCACAAACAACATACATAACATGTATTTGTGGCTGAAAAGCTGGTATTTAATAAGTTTTTTGTGCTTTTAAAAGCAATCTATATAAAATTGGCCCCAGGGCATTGTGTCCCTTTATGAACCCTCCTAAATTATATAACTATCACAGCCTATCAAAAACTCTAAACACCAACTCTCACTAGTTTGTGTGTGTTTCAATCTGTCATTTGATAGGTTTTGATCTGTACAGCAGCTGGGTCCAGTTTGGCCCTGAGAACAGGAGTGTTTTAATTTCAAACATATAAAAACAATTGCCAAAATCAAGAAAATAATATTTTGAAGCATGTGACTGTTTTTCCAAAAACAAACTGCCTTCCCTGATTTCCGTGAATGATTTTCAGACAAACAGCGCATTTTCAAGGGATGGGTGAGTACTACATTTTTATCGGGTTGTTCTAAAACCCCCTCGACCCCCACGACCCACGACCCCTCGACCCCCTCGAGGTACGTTCTGAGTCGGATCGTATCCCAAATCGAAACCCGGAGTTCGAATACGGCCCCGGATCGAATGCATGCTGCGCGCGCTGCACACATTATTTTACTGAACACGGAGGATCGAGGATACGGACTGAACTGCAGCTGCATGCTGGGCCAATTTCACGGAGCTGCTAAGCACAAACATTTGCTTAGCACTAAAATGTCTTGCTTGGTTAAAACAGGTTACCAGCCAAAAGGCCATGGGATTTTCATGCTAAGCAAACAGCTAGCTGAATGCCAGCCACAAGCGGTACACTTCACATCAAAATTTTGTTGGTAATCCTGTTTATCAAGGAAGATTTTTCATGCTAAGCAAATTTTTGTGCTTAGCATCGCCGTGAAATTGGCCCCACTGCAAGAATTGGAGATTCACATCCTGACAAAGACAGGAAAGCCTTATTAGTTCTCTAAATATTGTGTGACAAACTGCATGGAGGAAGGAAATACAAAATGGGTAGATTTTCTGCAATAAACTTAGACAATCAGGTCGCAATCTGCCAACGTGATTTTGACAACGTAAACTAACTAAACATGTTATGACTTGTGCATGATGACCCCCCCCCTTATGTAACAAATAAATACACTTTAAATATTGCGTCCCAAAGAATAACGTTGAATTTATTAGTTTAAAAAATCGAAGAAATAATTCCCTGCATAGGGCCTAATTTGAAAAATAACAATGTTATGAAATAATTAAGTTTTGCTGAAATAATGAGCACAAAGTAGTTGAGGATTTGTTTTCTTCACGTATTTATTGAATTAAACAATCTTCTTGGAAATAGTAAATCCCTGGCATGTAGCCTGTTTAAAAGTCTTCATTTTCTCAAGAAACATTGATGTACTAAATATTTACAAGGGGGGGGGGGGGGGGGGGGGGGGCGGCTTCGCGCCTGTTTAGTGTTACGTGATCAATCCATGGAGGTCCTCCATGATCAAGTTTTGGTTGCATTTCGCCTTTGCCCATCACAAAAAGACGTACCACCGTCCCATGTTTGTGATGCAGGCTGGTTGACCAATCAGGATGCCGGAAATCCATGCGGCCGTCGCGTGAACAGTGTGGCCACTCATCAAATTTGAAAATCCAAAGATTTCCCAAGGCAGTGGAAAATACTGTACAAGTGTATATGCCAAGCACCTTTATATAATGAGCATTTTGCGCATGGGTAATCCTTATTTTTCCCACCAAAATTCACAAGATCTTGGGAAAAATCCCAAGGAGTGGCCACGCTGTCTTGGATGGAAGCGATATCCTTCTACGACCTAATGAGTTGTAGGCCATAAAAGAACGTTGCTAAAAACTGCGCACTGACCCAGCTAGCAAATATCAGACATATGTATGCCCATTTCTTTATAGAATATGAAATTATCTATAGGCCTACAACTTTGTTTTTGTATAGGAAGGGGCTGGTGCATTATTTATTTTACAATTATAAATACAGATTTACTTATATGTATCGAAATAAATTTCGACTAAAATCGGCTGTGCGTGCAATGATGAGCAAATCAAAGTAAAACAGTTATACTGATGGCGATATTGAGTCCACGACCTTGTGTTACATTTGACGGCAGGACTTTATGGAAAGTTACATCATAAGAGTTATTTCAACACTATCAAATAATAAACATATTTGTCAACACTATCAAATAATAAGCACAATAATAACAGTTATTACCAATAAATAATATACGCCAATGAAATGAGATTTCACCAGTGGCGAGTAAATCCGTGTCGAAAAGTGGGGACGATTATTGAATTTGTACTGCATCTTGAACTTTTTCTAAACGGGGGATACCCCCGCCCCAAACACCGCTTGAAATTTGTGTACAATTCCCCCTTTTTAAATTTACGAAACAAAAAAGAAATACAAATCGGCGGGCCCCTGAACTCCTTCCCCGTGTTTACGCCACTGGCGCGCAGATCCCCACATCACTATAATAAAGATGACTGCCGAAGAAACAAAGAAATAAGCACCCCGACAAATATTCAAACAACCCTAATTTTCACCTGTTTTGCACGAATTATTTGCTTATTACTTTTGATGACATGAACAATTCACATACCGAGTACATGGATCGGATGTACTGTACATGTAATGTATATGTACTGTACATGTTGACTAAACATTACATGTAGACTTGATGTGCGGAAATATTGTTTCACACAGCGAGTTGTTGACAAGTGCCATTGGAATAGCGACCAAGTGAAGTTGTTTCAGCTCCATCTATCAACTGTTTAAAAAAAATTGTACTTCTAAGTTCTAGATTAAAATTTTTGTTTTCGCTGCTAAAGAACTGTCTGCAGCCACTACCCCTCTTTTAGTAGCATGATAATTTTGTTGTTGAAGTGACGGGTCAAAATAAGCCTGAAGCTTTTTATCGACCTAAGTTTACAAGCAAGATACGAACAAGATACATCCAAATGAATGTACACATAATACATAGACCCTTTTACGGATACCCCGCCTGTGGGATTTTGTGTACAAAATTTAGCGCGAACTGTCCCACAGCGACAAGACACGTTGCAGTTTTGCTGTGCACATTTACATGGACAAGCACCCCGTGTGCCGAGTCGTCCTCTCTGGCAAGAGTTTCGGCATGTACATGTCATAGGTTCTCCAGCGTAAGGTTCTACTTCTATATCGCCAACCTCCAATTCTATGCAACTTTCAGACAAATATTCCATGGCACTTGTGCACATGTGAATGAAATTTTATGAAAAAAACAGGTGAAATTTTAACGTTTTTTCTAATAATCTTACTCTTAGAGAACTGAGTACCACGATGTGTGCTACTTGTTTATAAGTATACGTGTACACGTATGTGTATTTTAGTACGCAGACGCTGGACATGCGTGCCTGTTCCAGGGGGTGTAGTTTCCAAAAGCCAATTCTCAGAACAGCCATAACAAACGGATGGAGGTTAAAAATAGCACATAACCGAAATGAAGCGCAAGGGGGCGCACTCCAATATTTGATTCGTTAACGCGAGATGGCGCGACGACACAGCCCCTTTAAGCCTAAAAGTGCTTAGAAGTTGTTGATGCTTTGTTGACACTCTTATTTTTTGTGTATATAAGCCATGTCAACTACCAATAACAAAACTACCTACAGTGTAATTGCACATGATTTGTATGCAGCTCATTAATGCTCAATACTGCTTCAGGAAATTGTACTTTTTCGCTTGAAAATGTGACTTTTTACACTAAAGTCAAAATCTGCAAGGGTTGATTGCATACAGTAGATTCATTATGTCAAGATATTTTGCATGCTAAAACATGTACTGCTACACATGTTGACTGATGCATTCATTTCATAGCATCTAGTTTTCAGCAAAACATCAGAAAACCAGCCTGATCAAATTTCTTCACATGTATGATTTCATTTTAAAACTTATTAAAATAAATCTGATCATCAATGAACCTGCACCATGTACTTTTAATAAGTCCCAATGACTACAAGTAAACATAAATTAAAAAAAAAAGTCTTTAAGATTTTATTAAGGATGCTACATTTACACGTTTAAACGATTAAACGAAAAATAATTCAGATCCGTTTAGAAATTTTCCCAAACTTTTTTAACGAAACTTACATTTTTAGAAAACAACCTTGCATTTCCGCAATCTACTTTACATTTTTTTTTTTTACAAAGAAGCTGGGATCTTTGTAAATTTGTTTAATCATGGAGGAAGGAATTCCTTCCTCCACGGTTTAATTTAGAAAGAAATACGCTTTTGAGTGAATTAACTGTTTGTGTTTGATGTTTCAATACCCTGCTAGGCCACGATCAATGCTTAACGCGGACGGCACCTCTGCTACGTCTTACACAAATATACTGGTACGAGCGGCAGCCTTTTTGCAACTGTTGACGAAACGTTTAAACGCTACGGGAAAGTTTTGCTGAACCTTTATCAAATTAAACGTAAATTCCCATCCTTACATTTTATCTCAACCAAAGCAAAATAAAATTGTCATCAGACTCACCAAAATTTGGCACGTCTACTGAAGCAATGTTCCAAGCCGCCAAGAAAACCTGAAGAGATGGAACAGGACAGAAGAACTGAATCTTTAACACAGGGTTAACTGTTATATATATATAAGTGACCGAAAAATTCCCTCCACGCCAGCATGCCCAAACTAAAAATGAAAATGGCCCATTCTGATTGGCCAGTTGATATCACTTGGTGAACAACAAAAGGAGAGAACTAGCTTCATGGAAGCTTGGAAGAAGTTTGTGGATTTAGCAATTAAAGCAAACAACGAGATTGATCACTGCCATGCTGCACAGACTATAGGGATTAACTCAGGTGATAAAACCCCATGCAGAAAATCTAGTTAATCAATGACATAAACAACCTTTCAAGTTACAGAAAACAAAGGTGTAGCTTAAAACCCCAACCCTGCCAGACACAGCATTGTGCATCTGTGGTGACAGCTTGACCTTGCTGCACTCTGCACACAAGTCAATGTGGCAAAGTATGCAATCTGATGTGTCTGGCAGGGTTTCTAGCCAAAATACCCTGGAGGGTTAGGGTTTTAAGAAACTTAAAATTGTAAGCATCAAAAACAAAATAAGGACTACATATTGACCAGACAAGGAGGTGCCATGGGGAGTAATAAACTACATATGTATGTATGTACATTTGCTCCATGGTGTTATAGGATCAATTTACACATGTATTATGCTTAAAGTACAGTCCTAAAATGTTGGTGTGACAGGGTTGATTTTAATTAGGGTTGTAGTCAGGCACCCTTGCAGTCAGGCACTCTAACAAAAATTGAAATAATGTTGTATAGCAACTATTCCTGGGAATGAGACATCAAACCAATAAAATTCCATCCACAATTAAGTATCAATTAATTACTTCCCAAATTTAGAAATATTGGCAAGACAACATGTAACCGATTTTCAAGGTCTAGTGTCGTACCCGAGTCAACTCGTACCCGAGTCAACTCGTACCCGAGTCAACTCGTACCCGAGTCAACTCGTACCCGAGTCAACTCGTACCCGAGTCAACTCGTACCCGAGTCAACTCGTACCCGAGTCAACTCGTACCCGAGTCAACTCGTACCCGAGTCAACTCGTACCCGTACCCATTGGTGGAACCACCCCCACCCCAGCCTTATTAGCGATCTGTTTCAAAATATGTCCTGCAAAATGGCACCGACATAAATACCTCCAATTAGCTTGCAGAAATTACACAACAAGTTTGCAAAAATGTATGCAATGTATGTCTTGTATCACAGGAGGATGTATTAACTCGATCAACACATACATGTATAATGTGCAGGAGCAATTTTTGGTGAAATATTTGTTGTAGCCCTATTGTGGCCTACATGTAGGTGGCACGCCTCCAGGGGCCATTTCACAGAGCTGCTTATTATAAGCACAACAATTTGCTGAAAACCCTAACACTGCTAAATGCAACAGAATGAACCTGTGGTAAAAAGTTGTTGCCAGTTGTTGCATTTAGCAGTCAACACAAGTCTCCTAATCTGACGCATTCTGTTGCATTTAGCGGGGTAGGCTTTTGGTCTAGTGCAACAGAATCCACCCTGCATGCACTATGTTGCATTTGTACATGGTACCGAGACTAGTGCATTTGAATTCCCTCTGCATACTTTTGCTGTGTTGCATTTAGCAGGGTTCATATTTCCGGTGTGTGCATTGTTGCATTTGGCAGGGTTTTGGCTTGTAACCTGATTTTAAATGAGCAATGTTTTTTGTGCTTAACCCTAACCCCCAAGGTGTATTCTCTAGGCAGCCTAGAGAATACATCTTGGGGGTTAGGGTTATAAGCACAAAAAACATTGCTCATAAAAAATCAGGTTACAAGCCAAAATGCAATTTGATTGTATGCTAATTAAGCTAACAACAGTAATAATACAAATCACAAAGCAGTTGAAACAACATACAGTGTCCCTTTAATTAACCCTCCTATACTTATAACTACCACAGCCTATCAAAAACTCTAAACACCAACTCTCACTAGTTTGTGTGTGTTTCAATCTGTCATTTGATAGGTTTTGATCTGTACAGCAGCTGGGTCCAGTTTGGCCCTGAGAACAGGAGTGTTTTAATTTCAAACATATAAAAACAATTGCCAAAATCAAGAAAATAATATTTTGAAGCATGTGACTGTTTTTCCAAAAAAAAACTGCCTTCCCTGATTTCCGTGAATGATTTTCAGACAAACAGCGCATTTTCAAGGGATGGTTGAGTACTACATTTTTATCGGTATTTTTATAGTCATAGGTACTCAACACCATCTGTCAACTACCAAAAAGGCATAAATAGCTTTTTTTTTTAGCATCCCAGAAATATTGAAATACATGTACATCAATCATCAAAACACCTTTGTACACTTAAAAAGAAATGTAGGAAGTATTTTTTCAGGCAAGAATAATTGCTTTCTTTGGCATGGTGGTATGGCTACCATCTCGACAGTATTTGCAAAGTTACACCAATGCATTATTTTGTCAGTGGCGGATCTACGGGGGGGGGGGGGGTTTGGGGGTTTAAACCCTCCCCTTGGGCTGAAAAAAAAAAAATAACCAGTGTCGGGTGTCGAAAAATCGGCACGCTGGGGTGTGTAGGCCAATCACTGTAACATATCCAGCTTATATCATGTACATGTACTTGTATAACACCACCAACTGGTGGCGCCCTTCATGTCACTGACGCGTCTGGAAAGACGTCTACATCTCTGGAGTTATCCGAATAAAGCACGTTGAAGAAGTTGAATCCAAAGCACTCTTGTCTTGTCCGTAGATTATTCATAAAGATAAACCAGCATCTTTACATGGTGGCAGCGGTAAAAATACGAATCACGCCAACCTCAAGACAGCTGACTGCTATAATTCGCCGTCGCTATAATTTATTTGAGCTGAGATTGTGTGAGCTCTGAAACGACTCGTCGCTCATTGCTGCTCGCGATACGAACAAAATCGACACGATCGAAGCCGCGGACAACAACGTCAAACAAACAAAAAACTGTAAGTCCATCCCTCAAACTTCTTAAACAGTAGCCTCACTGCCCAGTACAACGTTTTGGATAACAGTACGTACGTGGTGCCTTAATACTGTTGGAATTTTGTTATCTCTGTCAGTTAGTGGAGTGTGGACTATAGACAGTATACCGATCGTAAATAGTCGCCATCTTGGGCAACTCATCATAACGCACAGGTCACACGCGCTACGCACCTCGTGGTAAACTCGTAGTCTCCTCCACCAGTCGCTCTACTCTACACGCGCTATGGCAGAGTCGTACGTCCCTCGCATGGACTGGTCCCACTCAGATCAGGCAAACGCCATAAAGCTGTTCAAACAGCAATGTGACATGTACTTTGCAATCAAGAATGTCGAATCAAGCCGACAAGTGGACCACATACTCCTGTTCATGGGCTCACAAGGTCTAAAAATGTACAATTCATGGGGCCTACAACCCGATGAACAGAAAAATCCTGCAAAGGTCTGGGAACAATTTGAGATGCAGATAAAGCTGAAACAAAACTTTCGCGTTGCCCGTCTCTTCCTCCAGAAATTGACCCAGACTGGGAAGGAGAGCGTCGATGACTTCATATCGCGACTCAAGCTTCAGGCATTCAAATGCGACTTCAGAGACGATCAAGAGCTAAATGACAGAATTGTTGATCAGCTCATCGCAGGGACACGGCACCCTGAGCTACAGAAAAAAACTCCTAAGCAAACCTAAGACTCTTACGCTCGATCAGGCGACCGAACAAGGCCGCACGTATGAAGCATCTGTAACTCACATGCAGGAGTTAGCACGTGTACAGGGCACAGACATTCCTGTACATGAGGTCCGCAAATCAAACACGTGTCGCAACTGTGGAGGCCACCATTCATTCAAGCGACGGGAAAATTGTCCGGCATATAAAACCACATGTCGGAAACGCAAAAAGCCAAACCACTGGGAGCAAGTGTGCCGTTCCACAGACAGAGAGCCCTCCAGACAAAGCGACAGATCTCGCTCGCAGTCTCGCACCAGAAAAGGCCAACGTGGACAGTTGAGGTCAAGATCGCGCACCCCAGGGCCAACACACAGAAATGTGCACACTATCGAACAGCCCGATGACTACAGTCAAGTTGAGGAACAAATTGAAAACCTGACACTTCATTCCATACGCGTGTCGAACATCAGCGTGACTAGCCAGTCCGACACTCGCAATGAGATCATCACGTACGTACAAGTGAAACGCGACGCTACGCTGGTGAACATCCGGGCAAAGGTAGACACAGGAGCACAGGGAAATACCATTCCTGTGCGAATGTATAGGCGCATGTACCCTGCCAAGTTGGATGTAGATGGATTTCCAAAAAGGAACTGTGTGAGGAACATACACACAACTCTTACAGCCTACAACGGGACCAAGATTCCTCAATATGGCTCCATCTCACTCCCATGCAGGTATGACAAGGGACAGTGGATTGAAACTGAATTCTACATTGTAGACTCGGAAGGTCCTGCCATCATAGGACTCGCGAGTTCGCGTGACCTCAAACTCATCACGCTACACTGCGAAATAAATAGGCAACACGACAGACCGGTAACATCCATCGAAGACCTCAAAGCACAATACCCAGAACAATTTGACAAGATTGGTAACCTTCCTGGGACTTACCATATTGTGCTGAGGGACAACGCACTGCCCAGAATACATGCCCCTCGCAAATGCTCCATCCACATCAGAGATGAACTTAAGTCAGAACTTGATAGCATGGAGCAGCAGGGAGTCATACGAAAAGTGACAGAACCCACTGATTGGGTAAGCAGTATGACGGTGTCAAGACGAGCAAACGGCAAACTTCGCATCTGCCTCGACCCCAAAGACTTAAACGTTGAAATCAAGCGCAGCCACCACAAAACACCCACAGTCGAGGAGATCACCCACAAGTTCGCTGGGGCCAAACACTTCAGTAAACTGGACGCTAAAAACGGCTATTGGTCTGTTAAGCTGGATGAGGAAAGCTCACTCCTCACCACATTCCATAGCCCGTTTGGTCGTTACTGCTACAAGCGAATGCCGTTTGGACTAGTCATGAGCCAGGACGTGTTCCAAAACAAAATGGACCAGATCCTTGAGAACTGTCCCGGTACTGTCAGTATCACAGACGACATAGCCGTGTATGGAAAAACTGAACAAGAACACGATCAGCACCTGCACAATCTGATGAGGGTCGCAGCCCAAAATGGACTCATGTTCAACAGTCAGAAATGTGCCATCAAAAGCCCTCAGATCACATTCTTCGGAATGATATACGACCAGAATGGAGTTCACCCTGACCCAGGCAAAGTCCAAGACATCAAAAGCCTGAAATCGCCACAGAACAAAACGGAACTGCAAGAATTCCTGGGGATGGTCACGTACCTGAACCCATTCATCCGAAAGCTAGCCGATCATACCGCTGATCTCCGCACATTGCTCAAGAAAGACGCAGAATTTGTGTGGACTGCCTCCCATCAACAAGCCTTCGACAAGGTCAAAGACCTTATCTGTGAGGAAACGACCCTCACATTCTTCGACCCGAACAAAGACACGATCATACAGGTCGATGCTTCCTCTCGTGGACTGGGAGCCGCACTAATCCAGGACAACAAGCCAATAGCATTTGCTTCCAAATCGCTTAGTGAAACTGAGCAACGCTATGCTAACATCGAGCGCGAACTACTCGCAGTAGTTTTCGGCTGTGAGCGCTTCCATACGTACGTGTATGGGAAGCACTTCAGTGTGGAATCTGACCACAAGCCGCTCGAAATGATACACCTAAAGGCACTACGAGCAGCACCACCCCGGCTCCAACGCATGTTACTGCGTCTGCAACCGTATGATCTCACAATCACGTATCGACCGGGAAAAGAAATGCTGCTTGCAGATGGCCTGTCTCGCCTCCCAAGCTCGAGGGACAGTCACATAAACCTCGATCTCCAGATCCACTTCGTGCAGTTCTCCGAGGAACGCCTCAGTCAGATAAGACTAGAAACAGCAAAGAGCAAAACTCTCTCCGAGCTCAAGGACATCATTGTCACTGGCTGGCCAGAGAAAATGAAAGACCTGCCAAAACCACTTCGCGCATACTGGTCATTCCGTGATGAACTCTCAGTGGAGAACGGACTTCTCCTCAAGGGGGAACGCGTGTTCATCCCTGACAGTATGCAAGAGTACATATTGTCAAAGCTGCACGAGGCCCATCAAGGGATGGAAAAAACTAAGCTGCGGGCAAAAGACTGTGTGTACTGGTTGGACATAAACACACAGATCATTTCTGGTATTCTTGTTTTGCTATCAGGCTTCAAATTCAAGATGCCAAAGATACCAGCGAACACAGACAAAAGAAACCCTCATGCCACATGAAATACCCACAAGGCCGTGGCAAGTATTGGGTACCGACCTGTTTCACTTTGAGGGAGATAACTACTTGATAGTGGCAGATTAGTGGAGTATCTATGGGGGACCCCCCGTGCACCCCCCCCCCCCCCCCCCCAGAACTAATCCACACCAACTTTTTATGGTGCGTTTTAAGGTCCTAAAACACATTTGGGATGTTAACGGTGAAAAAAACCCGATGCTCTGGTGATATCCAAGATGGCGGCCAATATGGCCGCCAAAAATGGTCAAAATTGGGGAAAGTCATATATCAGCCAAAAAATATGATAAAAACCCTTACAAATTCATTTCTGGTATTCTTGTTTTGCTATCAGGCTTCAAATTCAAGATGGCGGCCAATATGGCCATCAAAAGTGGTCAAATTTAAGAAAAATCGTATATATCAGCAACAAATTATGATAAAGGCATAAATTAAATGATTTGATATGTTTTTACCCTTACAAAATACTTTCAAGTATTCTTTTATTTTGCTACCATGCACCAAATTCAAAATGGCGGCCAATATGGATGCCAAAAAATGTCAAATTTGAGAAAAGTCATATATTGGCCAAAAAGGTAAGTGATGAGTGTAAGTAAAAGTTGACATTATGTAGGCCTACATTGTATTTGAAAGTCATTTTAAACTCATATCTGGCTTTTTCTGATTTGTAAACATGTTTAAAATTCAAGATTGTGGTCAAAATTACCGTAATAAATTAAAAGAATTACAAAATACATGTATCAGCAATATATTAAAATAACCATGAACAGTCACTTGATGTTTTGAAAGAGAAAATAATACATATGTATACCAATTCTTTAATATCTAGAGGTGTCTCATAAAAAGGCTTAAGTAAAACCTATAGACATTTTATATTGCGATTGTCCACCGCTTTAACACACACTTGGTATAAACACTACTGTTAAAGACAAAATAATATACCCATTATGTAATTTACAATTGGAGGTATCTCAAATAAAGGCAAAAGTTAAACCTATAGACATTTTATATAGCGATTGTCCACTGCTTTAACACACACTTGGTATTGTGAAAGACAAAATAATATACCTATTCTGTAATACATCTGGAGGTACCTCAAATAAAAGCAAAAGTTAAACCTATAGACATTTTATAATTATAGTGATTGTCCAACGCTTTAACACACACTGGGTATTGTGAAAGACAAAATAATAAACCCATTCTGTAATACATCTGGAGTTATCTCAAATAAAGGCGAAACTTAAACCTATACACATTTTATATAGCGACTGTCCACCGCTTTCACACTTGATATTTTGAAAGAGGAAAAGCATTGCAATATCTACATTTCATATAGAGATTGTCTACTGCTTTGAATATGACATAGCATAGTCACTGTCATAGTCGTCAAGACCTGAACAGTCAGATTTATTTACATCATCTCCATCGATATCGACATCTTCGTCATCTGACGTTTCCTCCTCTGTGACTTCAGCCAGGATGTCTTCAAGACGGGATTTGCAAGACGGGATGGCAAGACAGGTCCCTCTGACCACACTGGCTCAATGAAGTCTCCACATCAGGTCCAGCCATTCTCTGTAGGGGGTGGAATTTCCGCATCAGTCCCACCAGATCCACCCTTGCATCCTTGGACAGGCAGATTTCCACCACCTGTGACCAGCTAGGTTCTAGTGTCTCCGGAGCTGATTTCGGGAAGATTCAGCAGCTCACCCTTTCCTCCAGCAACCACGCCAAATCAAGAAACTCCGGAGTATCACAAAACGCAAGACCAAGACCAGTCCCAGCCCTGCTTCCACCCAGGTAATGGGATCACCTATATCCCCACTTCCACAGCCCCGACCCTGGCCATGGGATTTTCTATATCCCTCAACGCCCCCAACCCTCCAGCCATATGAGATGCTCTGTACCCTCCAACCTGCACCACACCAAACCCCACCTTCGCTCTCAAGAATCCTTCATCACCCGGCACATAGTCAACCTGAGCCAGCGTACCCTGTCCGCGGAAGAGACCTTGTCCCTTGTCCCTCGATCATCCCCTGTAGAAGAGATCATCCAACACACCGAACCCACCCTCTGCCATCTTGACAAGCACGCTGCCGATGAGATCCGTCTGCAGATCAATCAAGCCCTCCGGAAACACAAACCAGCCAAGCCTAACATCTCCAGACAAGACCGGTCAGCCATCACATCACTGCACCAAGACAAGTCCATCCACATTCTTCAAGAGGACAAGGGTAATGCCACTGTCGACAGGGCCGAGTATGACCGCAAGGTGGCAGACATCCTCAACTCGGACTGCTGTGAAAACCGGAAAGACCCTACACCATCCATCGAGAGGAGGCTGCAAGGCAAGCGTTTTTCTCTCCAGCGTTCCGGCAACATCTCTCAGTTTGAGCAGACCGCCATCGCCACAGCAGATCGCCATCGCCACAGCAGATCACAGACCTAGGGTTTGGCTCCTGTACATTGACACCTTTATCATCTGGCAGCACGGAAAGTATAACCTTTGGCTTTTCTTGGAACACCTCAACGGGCTTCACAGCAGCATATCCAGTTCACCATGGAACAAGAAAGAGATGGCAACATCTCATTTCTTGATGTTGAGGTGTCCAGAAAGCAGGACGGCAGTCTTACCCGCAGTGTCTACCACAAACCCACTCAAACCGACAGATACCTCCACAGCAGTTCCTTCCATCACCCCAAGATCAAGACTTCCATCAACTGGGCCCTCGTCCGCAGGGCATACAACGTCTGCGACAAGGAACATCAAACCCAGGAACTCCATCACGTCACCACAGCACTGCAACGCAACGGATACAAGCCCAGCCAAGTCAAGACACAAGACCCCAGATCCACCCCCGGCCAAAGGGTCGCCTGTACCCAAAGCCAACTAGTTAGGGTCCCTATAGTCCTGTTACTCTCCCCTACTTAGGCAGTACTTCACATCACATCCAGCGCATCCTCCACAAGCATGGGATTCAAGTCTACCACACAGCCCCCATAAAGATCCAGAATCTGCTGACTTCGCACAAGGACCGGTCAGACCCAGAGCGCAGGCCAGGAGTGTACAAGATCCCCTGCCAATGTGGCAAAGTGTACATCGGCGAGACTGGCAGGGACCTCCCCACCAGACTCAATTAAACACAAAGCCCATGGCAGAAAAGGAGACTATGAGAAATCATCCATAGTCAAACACTCCCACACCGAAGACCATCAGATCAACTGGAGCCAGGCCAAATTCATCACCAGCATCGAACGCTGGTACCCCTGCCGCATCAGAGAAGCCATTGAAATCTTCAAGCACAACACGGTTCCCCAAGACATCGGTTTCTCCATCAGCGACATCTGGGGCCCCATCCTTACCTCCCAGTCCAATGGGTCTCCTATACCCTAGGATAACTTACATGTAGTTCTCCAGCCTATGGGTCACATATACCCTTGGCAACCTCCCCCTTCGCACCCTTCCTTCAGAATGACACGCCTAAATGATCATGCAGCATCCCCAAGCCCTGCAGGAGTTTGCATCCTTCTCACGCTTAATCGCTTCTAGACACCATATAAGCCCGCTTCACCGTTGGAATCCCTCAGTCTCCTGACGACGGGCAGAGCATACTGTCCATAATGTTCATGAGTTCCCTCCGGTTCTTTTCAGAACACAAACTCACAAAAGAGATTTACATGGTTCTGCCGCAAACCAGTTACCTTAGGTTTAAGTTTGCCTCTATTTGAGATAGCTCCAGATGTATTACAGAATGGGTTTATTATTTTGTCTTTCACAATGCCAAGAGTGTGTTAAAGCAGTGGACAATCGCTATATAAAATGTCAAATACTTTTGCCCATATTTGAGATACCTCCAGATGTAAATTACATGGGTACAAAATGTATATTAATTTGTCTTACAGCAAGTGAGTGTGTGTGTGTGTGTTAAAGCGGTTGACAATCGCTATATAAAATGTCTATAGATTTACTTTAGCCTTTTTGTGAGATACCTCCAGATATTAAAGAATTGGTATATGTATTATTTTCTCTTTCACAATTGCAAGTGAGTGCTCATGGTTATTTTAATATATTGCTGATACATGTATTTTGTATTTCTTTGGTCATTTTGACCGCAATCTTGAATTTGAAACATGTTTACAAATCATTTTACTTATACTCATCACTTACCTTTTTGGCCAATATATGACTTTTCTCAAATTTGACAATTTTTGGCATCCATATTGGCCGCCATCTTGAATTTGGTACATGATAGCAAAATAAAAGAATACTTGAAAGTATTTTGTAAGGGTAAAAACATATCAAATCATTTCATTCATGCCATTATCATAATTTTTGGCTGATAAATACGATTTTTCTCAAATTTGACCACTTTTGCTGGCCATATTGGCCGCCATCTTGAATTTGAAGCATGATAGCAAAACGAGAATACCAGAAATGAATTTGTAAGGGTCAAAAACATATATCTAACCATTTTATTTGTGCTTTTATAATATTTTTTGGCTGATATATGACTTTTCCCAATTTTTACCATTTTTGGCGGCCATATTGGCCGCCATCTTGGATATCGCCAGAGCATCGGGTTTTTTTCACTGTTAACATCCCAAATGTGTTTAAGGACCTTAAAACACACCAGAAAAAGTTGGTGTGGATTAGTTCTGGGGGGGGGGGGGGGGTGCACGGGGGGTCCCCCATAGATACTCAACTAGATTACTACTCAAAGTTCCCTTTCATCCGCAAAATGCCACTCCACTGCACTAGTGAAGCTGTCGTAATCGTAACCAAGAAACTGTTCGCCGAACATGGCATACCTGAAAAAGTCATAAGTGACAATGGCCCACACTTTGACTCGGTCCAGTACAGGAGCTTCTCCAACACATGGGGATTCGCACACATGACATCGTCGCCCCACTATCCCCAGTCCAATGGATTCATTGAACGATCCATCCAGACGGTCAAGAACACGCTCAAGAAAGCCAAGGCCAGCGGTCAAGACATAGACATGGCACTACTCTGTGTGCGTACGACACCAATAGACAGTGTCATTCCTAGCCCATTGGAAACTCTTTCTCCAATTGGAAACCCTTTCTCCAATTGGAAACCCTTTCTCCAATTGGAAACCCTTTCTCCAATTGGAAATCCTTTCTCCAATTGGAAATCCTTCCTCCAATTGGACCAAATAAAATTCCCAATTGGTTTTTCAAAAGGAATAATCTCAAAAGCTAGACGTGCAAGCAAATTATTTTTTATAATAAATAGGTCACACAAATAAGTCACACATTGAATAATTGAATCCTTTAGTTGTATGTCGACTTTTCTATCCACCTATGGCATTACTCTTGACAAGAAAATATCAACGTGATACACTTCATCCTTCAAAATTAAAACAATTGGAGATCAATACTTTTTTGCTGTGTACTTTTCACTGAATTTATTTCCAGCATAGGCCAGGGCCAAAACAGTCCTGAATTTTTCCAAATCTAATACATGAATACTTTCACACAGGGAGTTAATGAAAAATGTATAAATACATGAAGCACCCGATATGCGATCAGCATTAATTAAATAGGAAACTACATAATTTCACATACATCATTGTTTCTATTTTCTTAAAAATGGTAGGCAAAAAGGTATTTAAAAAAATGTTTGGGACGGATACAAAACAAGTAAATTAAAGAAGGCTTAAATAGTTTTGTACAAAGAGACGAAGAAGAATGATTAAAATATGAAAGATAAAAAAAACCTAAAACACATGAATCTTTAACAATGGAAATAGATCCCACCACAAATCTCTGAAATTTTACGGAGATTTAAGGGGGAAACTACATTTTCGTTGTTAAAATATTTATAGTGAACAATCACCCCTGTTGGTGCACTTCCAGAGACCTTAAATTGGAAAATTTACATTGATCTCTTAAGAAAATCAGCTCTTAAAAAGTATAAATTTGTAGAAACTGATAAATCACCCGACGTAAAGAGAAATGTGGCGAAAAATTGAACTCATACATGTACTTCCGAAAATCTTAAATACACATGGACTAGTGAAACTTGGTTAACTCTGGACACGGATGACAATTTATAAAATAATTTTGTGGCGATCAATAGGCAAAAATTGAAAGTTAAATAAAACTATTTTTGAGGGTTAAATGGACTTTCTAATGGACTTAAAGCACGGCTGATCAGGGGGGACACGTCCCCCCCCCCCCCCCCCCCCCCCCAACATTTTGGGAGTTGACGGCTATGGCAGTGTGTCATATACATTTTATTTTCCCTTTTCATTTGAAATTTAGACCGCTAACTGTTTTGTTATCACTAACATACAAAGCAACAATGTGGAAAATCTTTACAGAATATTAGTCAAAATAAGATTGTGTAAGCCAAAAAAGCGAATGTCACCTCCTACTATAGTAACAATTGTAGACTAATACCGCATACGAAAGGGTTTAACAAGTGTACAATTAAGAAAAGATCTTATATACATGTAACTCGGAAGATCTTACGGGAGAGGACTTGAGCGAGGACTTGAGCAAGGACTTGTACGACTTGGGTAGCTCTGCATATGCAACGGATGAGGAAGACTGGGCGAAATTCACCTCTAACAAACAGCCGCAAAAAGACGAAACAGCCGGGGACGACACACACTCACTGGCTCCTGTCGCAAAAATATGGGGATATGAGATCCCAAATACTGAACCGTAGGCCTACACAGATGAAAATGTATGAAATAATTTTGTGGCGATCAATAGGCAAAAAATTGAAAGTAAAAAATCGACTTAAAAGTTAAAGCACGGACGACCTGGGGGGACATGTCCGACGTCCCCCCCCCCCAATATTTTTTTGGGGGACGGCTATGGCAGTGTGTCCCCCCCCCCCCCCCCCCTCAATAATTTCCCCTTTGTCATATACATTTTATTTTCCCTTTTCATTTGAAATTTAGACAGCTAACTAACTGGCTAACAACTGTTTTGTTATCACTCAGACACTAACATACAAAGCAACAATGTGGACAATCTTTACAGAATATTAGTCAAAATAATTGATTGTGTAAGCCAAAAAAGGGAATGTCACCTCCTACTATAGTAACAATTGTATAGACTTACCGCATACAAACAGCAATAGCGTGTTCCTTGCTCTATGGTTCAACATGTTGCTTGTACGTGTGATCGATCATGTCCAAAGACTTGTCCATCCATCCAGCAATTGTATTTTTTACATGTCATGTACAGGTTGAGTGTGTACATGAGCAGTGAATTATGTCCACAGGCATAAATGTCATGCAAATATCCACGATTTTGACCCAGTTTTATACAATTTCTGCCATCAAGCCTATACTGCACTGTTGCACTGACATTCAACTGACTGCAGTGCAGATTTCAAATTTCCCACACTGACCGTTTATCTCTGGTATGCAAGCAGCAAGGTCACCGTGTCATGTGACTTGAGTCTAAGTAACATGATACTCTTGATGATGTAAAAGTACATGTACATGTAGAACAGAGTGAGAAGTATTTTCCTAAAATAATATTTCTATTTTTAACATATTTTTTACTTCAAAAAGGTTCACTTTTTTTGTTTGTTGGCAAAACAGATGAATCATTCCCAAAAAACCTACTTTTGTTGCACTCTTTTGTGTAATGAATGAACTTCTACTTTTCCGGCTCTAATAAGATTAGAAATAGACATTTTTTTTACATCTCTCTTTTTCTGTATCAAAATGAATATTTTTTTGTGATAAAATCAAACTGCTTATATTTAGATCTAAATAATTGAATATGTGTGTACATGTCAGTGTTGCAGGAAACTGAATGGCCGGAGTCTCTACCGACACCGGCTATTCCAATGTCTACTCAGAATGGCCGGAGTCTGTACCGACACCGGCTATTCCAATGTCCACTCAGAATGGCCGGAGTATGATCAGAAACCGGCCATTCCAATGTCCATTCAGAATGGCCGGAGTATGGTCAGAAACCGGCCATTCCAATGTCCATTCAGAATAACCGGAGTATGATCAGAAACCGGCTATTCTAATGTCCACTCAGAATGGCCGGAGTATGATCAGAAACCGGCCATTCCAATGTCCATTCAGAATGGCCGGAGTATGGTCAGAAACCGGCCATTCCAATGTCCATTCAGAATGGCCGGAGTATGATCAGAAACCGGCTATTCTAATGTCCACTCAGAATGGCCGGAGTATGATCAGAAAATTTTGACAAAACAGAAAAAAAGTTGATGTTTTTGGATGAAAATCGCCTTCATGACCAAATATGAAACTAGGGAAATAGTTCTGAACACGTTGTAGGCTTTGGTCTGTACAGGGTCTGTACACATGGCTTAGTAAACTGTTCTCAATGAAGAATTGGGCTAGCTGTACGTGTGGTGTACTATATGTGCTGTTGCATCAGTGATTGCATGATGCAGAATTGGTGTACACCAGAGAGGTACAATGTACATATGTACCAAACCTGCACCGAATTATGTGGTGTACATCACCACAGTTCAGTTAGGGAAAACAAATGAATACATTGAAAATGCTAATATATTCGCTTCTTTAAAAATCATAGTCCTCGCCTTGATCTTGTTAGTAAATTTGATTGAAAAAAGATTTTTGGAAGTTATACTCGTCTCTAATTTCTACATCAGAAAAATACAATCATATGGAGTGTTCTATATAATTCTATGTTTCTATAGAAATTAGAGACATATTGTGGGTTACTATATAAATGTACATACTTTCAACAAACAAATTAATATGTCTAATTTCTATAGAAACAATTCTATAGAACACTCTGACTGGAAGATTTGTTCTATAGAAATCTATAGAATTTATTTAAATCTCTATAGACAGCATTAAATTTTCTATAGAAAATCATTGAATCTATAGAACTCTATAGAGCTATATAGAATTCTATAGAACTTCTTTGTAAGGGAAGGGACACCAAAAAAGTGGGTCTTGTTAACACGTGAAACATTTAAGCTAACACACTGTCAATGTCGGTCAACTATACAACACAATGTCTGAACCATGTGAAACTGAGTATGTATAAAAACAATGACGACTTGATGTCCTTTTGTTTCTTTGTCCTTTTTAACACTTTCTATTTTTGGGGAAAATGTGGAATTATGTAAATTATGGTTTCAGTACCGATTTCTAACCCCCCCCCCCCCCCCCCCTCCCCCAAAAAAATGGTTTTGCACCGGTGACTGTCTTTGATGGCAGGATTGCTTATGTAAAATAACGATGGAAGCATGAAGTGCTTATGACTGTTGCAGGCATGGTATAAGGTGGAGCCACTATTAATTAAAAATACGGAAGTTATCGGACATAAAATATACATGTTTATCTTAAATTCCAACTCAAGTTATATTCTTTCCACAAGTTATTGGAAATGAACTGAGTAGACTGGATTCCAATTGGAAATGAACTGAGCAGACGGGATTCCAATTGGGAATGAAATGAGCAGACAGGATTCCAATTGGGAATGAACCGAGTATAGACGGGATTCCAATTGGGAATGAACTGAGTAGACGGGATTCCAATTGGGAATGAACCGAGTAGACGGGATTCCAATTGGGAATGAACCGAGTAGACGGGATTCCAATTGGGAATGAACCGAGTAGACGGGATTCCAATTGGGAATGAACCGAGTAGACGGGATTCCAATTGGGAATGAACCGAGTAGACGGGATTCCAATTGGGAATGAAATGAGCAGACGGGATTCCAATTGGAAAAAATTATTACACAGGATTCCAATTGGGAAATAAATGAGTAGATAGGATTCCAATTGGAAAAACTTAATTCCAATTGTTTCCAACTCAAACCAACTCAACACCAATTAAGTACATATTACATCAGTTGGGTTCCAGATGAATTGAGTTGGTTGATGATTTTTTTTCCAATTGGAAAAGGGCACTCCAATTGAAACCAACTAAAACCAACTCGATACCAATTGAATCCAATCCATTCCAATTGGATATCCAGTTGGAATGAATTGGACATTTTGGTAAGGGAGTCAAGAAGAGAGTCACCTTCTCGCACGACACCCCACAACCAACCCCACAACCAATCCCACAACCAACCCAGCCAGTCATCAACACAGCACAACCACATGACGGCAACACTAAACAAGGAACTGACAACGAAAAGCCATATGTGACACGCTCTGGTAGAGTTGTGAACAAACCAAACAGACTGTCCTTGTAAAGACTTTTGATACACCACTTCTCGTGATTTTAAGTAAATGATACCCATTGATTTAAGTTCTGAACAGTACTCCAGTGGAAACATCAAAACAAAACAAAAATGATTATTGTCAAACAAAAAGTGAAGTTTTGATATGTTATTGCTACTGCAAACAAAACCAACCTAAACCAATTGCCTTTAAGATATTGCTAATTAAGACTTGAAATCAAAAATTGCTAATAACATGTGTTAGGATTTTTTGTTTCACATTTCATTACAATGTGCTTCTTCCCACTCATATTTAAATTGTTGTGGTAAACAAACAAACTTTTGGATGATATTTTTTAAGAAGGGGGATGTAACATATCCAGCTTATATCATGTACTTGTACTTGTATAACACCACCAACTGGTGGCGCCCTTCATGTCACTGACGCGTCTGGAAAGACGTCTACATCTCTGGAGTTATCCGAATAAAGCACGTTGAAGAAGTTGAATCCAAAGCACTCTTGTCTTGTCCGTAGATTATTCATAAAGATAAACCAGCATCTTTACAATCACCTTAGGTAAACCCCCCCCCCCCCCTTGGGTAAAACCTAGATCCGCCCCTGTTTGTGGGGATGTTTCGAGTACGATCGTGCTACATGTATTTATAGCGTCAACAAGTGTCAACAAGCTCAAACTGCACATTTCAGTTTCACAAAAGCTATATACTTGTATTCAACAAACTGTCACATCTCGTATTATATGTAAAAAATTGAGCCGGGGAATTCTCGTTCACAATCCCACATATATACAGAATTTTATGGCAAAAAATTACAGTGAATAGGCGCCGCCATCTTTGTTTTCTATTTTGCGCATGTGCGATTGCACCATGTTCCAGGAAAAACAAGATGGCTGCCGGGAAAAATCACTGTTGATGTTGAATTATTTTCGCTTTTAAATAATCATAGGAGCCCACTGAATTTTGTAAACAAAATGTTTAAGCCTAAAAGTGCTTAGAAGTTGTTGATGCTTTGTGTATAAGCCATGTCAACTACCAATAACAAAACTACCTACAGTGTAATTGCACATGATTTGTATGCAGCTCATTAATGCTCAATACTGCTTCAGGAAATTGTACTTTTTCGCTTGAAAATGTGACTTTTTACACTAAAGTCAAAATCTGCAAGGGTTGATTGCATACAGTAGATTCATTTAATATGTCAAGATATTTTGCATGCTAAAACATGTACTGCTACACATGTTGACTGATGCATTCATTTCATAGCATCTAGTTTTCAGAAAAACATCAGAAAACCAACCTGATCAAATTTCTTCACATGTATGATTTCATTTTGAAACTTATTAAAATAAATCTGATCATCAATGAACCTGCACCATGTACTTTTAATAAGTCCCAATGACTACAAGTAAACATACATTGAAAAAAAAAGTCTTTAAGATTTTATTCAGGATGCTACGTTTACACGTTTAAACGATTAAACGCAAAATAATTCAGATCCGTTTAGAAATGTTCCCAAACTTTTTTAACGAAACTTAAATTTTTAGAAAACAACCTTGCATTTCCGCAATCTACCTTACATTTTTTTTTTTTACAAAGAAGCTAGGATCTTTGTAAATTTGTTTAATCATGGAGGAAGGAATTCCTTCCTCCACGGTTTAATTTAGCAATGTTCCAAGCCGCCAAGAAAACCTGAAGAGATGGAACAGGACAGAAGCACTGAATCTTAAACACAGGGTTAACTGTTATATATATATAGTGACCGAAAAATTCCCTCCACGCCAGCAAACTAAAAATGAAAATGGCCCATTCTGATTGGCCAGTTGATATCACTTGGTGAACAACAAAAGGAGAGAACTAGCTTCATGGAAGCTTGGAAGAAGTTTGTGGATTTAGCAATTAAAGCAAACAACGAGATTGATCACTGCCATCCCAGCTAACACATTGATGTTTTTATAACGTGGTATAAATGTTATGTGTAATGTTTTGATGATATTACGAAATAATGTTATGGCGACATGGTCTTACAAACGTTTTTGTGATACCGACATGACATTCATGAAAAAGCGTTGGTGCGATGTTTTCATAACGTTACATTGACCTGATGCTGAAACATCAAAATAACATCTTTAAGGTAATGTTGTCGTGATATTTCGCAAAAATGTTATTGCGACATGGTCTTACAAACGTTTTTGTGATACCGACATGACATTCATGAAAAAACGTTGGTGCGATGTTTTCATAACGTTACATTGACCTGATGCTGAAACATCAAAATAACATCTTTAAGGTAATGTTGTCGTGATATTTCGCAAAAATGTTATGGCGACATGGTCTTACAAACGTTTTTGTGATACCGACATGACATTCATGAAAAAACGTTGGTGCGATGTTTTTATAACGTTTCAAAATGTTTACAAACATTGCCCATGAAATATTAATTTGACATCGTAAAATATTTCATGGGCAATGTTTTGTGAACATTTTGAAACTTATGAAAACATCGCACCAACGTTTTTTCATTAATGTCAAGTAGGTATCACTAAAACGTTTGTAAGACCATGTCGCCATAACATTATTTCGTAATATCATCACAACATTACACATAACATTTATACCACGTTATCAAAACATCAATGTGTTAGCTGGGTTGCTTGTGACTGGCATTCAGCTCTTACACTGTTTTACATTGTTTTAATAATATAATGATATCTTCTTAGAAATGTTAGGGAATTGCACCCAAATGTTACTAAAATGTTATAAAATAAATGTTATTTTTACGTAAAAATAAATCATATTATAATTTGTATTAATTAACGTTTGAACTACATGTTGGAGCAGTAATTTGCAAGCTCTATGGATCTGTATGCACTTTATGCCATTCCCACACTTAATCGTTCCTGCAATTAATGAAACGGTTTATTGTTAGCAAGATTCGGCAACTCTGCTCCTGAAAATCAATGATTTTTATATCGGTTAATACTTAATTAATATTAGTTAACATACTATACAATATATTAATACTTATGTATACATACTATACATATCTGAGGAAGCCTCTCCTCCACTTTAAGTACGTCCCTAAATGGTATATATATGCCCAATATCACCGTCGTCTTTAGTCACAGTTTGCAAGTCAAAATTCTTCTATTTGTTTTGTTTTGCTTTTTTGGCAAATTTGTTTCTTTGAGACTTTGAATAGTTAAATATTACACAATTATCTCTATGAAAACACCCTAAAACATATCGCTGTTACGCAAAACATAACGTTCATGTTGAAAGAAAGTGACAAAATTGTTTCACCAAGGTTTATCACGCCCACTTGGGGTCAACATGCAAATTGAGGTCACTATAACGTTGTCACAACATCATCACAAATGTTCAGATGGTAACATTATCACGACGTCGTTATGATATCAAATGCCCCGAGATATATTTATTATCTAAGACAAGTTTTAAACACCAGGCAGAAATGTTTTAAAAACATTATTATAACGTTTATAGTATAGTTCTGTGGACTCGAACATTTAGAACATGTTTTAAGAATGTTGTCAACTCTTGTTGTCATAACATTTTATGGATATCTGTAAAACATGGTTCATATTTTTTTTTAAATGTTTTCAAAACATCATAAAAACATAAAAATGTTCAGATGGTAACATTATCATGACGTCGTTATGATATCAAATGCCCAAGATATAGTTATTTTCTAAGACAAGTTTTAAACACCAGGAAGAAATGTTTTTACAACATTATTAAAACGTTTATAGTATAGTTTTGTGGACTCGAACATTTAGAACATGTTTTAAGAATGTTGTCAAGAATTTGGCATAACATTTTAGGGATATCTGTAAAACATGGTTTCATATTTTTCAAAGATGTTTTCAGAACATCATAAAAACATAAATATGTTCAGATTGTAACATTATCACGACGTCGTTGTGATATCAAATGCCCCGAGATATATTTATTATCTAAGACAAGTTTTAAACACCAGGCAGAAATGTTTTTACAACAATAATAAAACGTTTATAGTATAGTTCTGTGGACTCGAACATTTAGAACATGTTTTAAGAATGTTGTCAAGAATTTGGCATAACATTTTAGGGATATCTGTAAAACATAGTTTCATATTTTTCAAAGATGTTTTCAGAACATCATAAAAACATTAAAATGTTCAGATGGTAACATTATCACGACGTCGTTATGATATCAAATGCCCCGAGATATATTTATTATCTAAGACAAGTTTTAAACACCAGGAAGAAATGTTTTTACAACATTATTATAACGTTTATAGTATAGTTCTGTGGACTCGAACATTTATAACATGTTTTAAGAATGTTGTCAAGAATTTGGCATAACATGTGTAAGATATTTCATCAGACTCACCAAAATTTGGCACGTCCACTGAAGCAATGTTCCAAGCCGCCAAGAAAACCTGAAGAGATGGAACAGGACAGAAGAACTGAATCTTTAACACAGGGTTAACTGTTATATATATATATAGTGACCGAAAAATTCCCTCCACGCCAGCAAACTAAAAATGAAAATGGCCCATTCTGATTGGCCAGTTGATATCACTTGGTGAACAACAAAAGGAGAGAACTAGCTTGATGGAAGCTTGGAAGAAGTTTGTGGATTTAGCAATTAAAGCAAACAACGAGATTGATCACTGCCATGCTGCACAGACTATAGGGATTAACTCAGGTGATAAAACCCCATGCAGAAAATCTAGTTAATCAATGACATAAACAACCTTTCAAGTTACAGAAAACAAAGGTGTAGCTTAAAACCCCAACCCTGCCAGACACAGCATTGTGCATCTGTGGTGACAGCTTAACCTTGCTGCACTCTGCACACAAGTCAATGTGACAAAGTATGCAATCTGATGTGTCTGGCAGGGTTTCTAGCCAAAATACCCTGGAGGGTTAGGGTTTTAAGAAACTTAAAATTGTAAGCATCAAAAACAAAATAAGGACTACATATTGACTAGACAAGGAGGTGCCATGGGGAGTAATAACTACATGTACATGTATATGTACATTTGCTCCATGGTGCTATAGGATCAATTTACACGTGTATTATGCTTAAAGTACAGTCCTAAAATGTTGGTGTGACAGGGTTGATTTGAATTAGGGTTGTAGTCAGGCACCCTTGCAGTCAGGCACTCTAACAAAAATTATAATAATTTTTTATAGCAACTATTCCTGGGAATGAGACATCAAACCAATAAAATTCCATCCACAATTAAGTATCAATAAATTACTTCCCAAATTTAGAAATATTGGCAAGACAACATGTAACCGATTTTCAAGGTCTAGTGTCGTACCCGAGTCAACTCGTACCCGGGTCAGCTCGTACCCGGGTCAGCTCGTACCCGGGTCAGCTCGTACCCGGGTCAACTCGTACCCGGGTCAACTCGTACCCGGGTCAACTCGTACCCGGGTCAACTCGTACCCGGGTCAACTCGTACCCGAGTGTTGTTCAGCATAGGGTGCTACGTATACAATTGTCATGAATTTGGTATCAAAATGTGAGGCAGACTTAAGCTCACAGCCAGAAATGCACCTTAAGTGAAAAAATTGATAATAAAAAGTACAGGGGGTGGAACCACCCCCACCCCAGCCTTATTAGCGATCTGTCTCAAAAATATGTCCTGCAAAATGGCACCGACATAAATACCTCCAATTTGCTTGCAGAAATTACACAACAAGTTTGCAAAAATGTAGGTAAATGTGTGTCTAATTGTATCACAGGAGGATGTAACTCAATCAACACATACATGTATACATGTGCAGTCTGAGCAATTTGTGGTGAAATATTTGTTGTAGCCCTATACGTCCTACATGTAGGTGGCATGCCTCCAGGGGCCATTTCATAGAACTGCTTATGAGCACAAACATTTGCTTAACCCTAACACTGCTAAATGCAACAGAATGCACCAGTGGTAAAATTTTGTTGCTAGTTGTTGCATTTATCAACACAAGTCTCCTAATCTGATGCATTCTGTTGCATTTTATAGCAGGGTAGGTACATGTACTTGGTACCGAGACTATATACCCAGGAGAAAATTCCAGTTAAAACCAGTTGAACTGGTTTAACTGGTCCCAGTTGAAACCAGTTGAACTTGTTTCAACTGGTTTCAACTGGTCCCAGTTAAAACCAGTTGAACTGGTTTCAACTGGGAATTGGTGACTGGTTTCAACTGGTTTTTAACTGGTTTAACTGGTATGAACTGGTTTTCAACTGGTTTAACTGGTATTCAACTGGTTTAACAGGTATTCAACTGGATTTTAACTGGTCTAACGGGTATTCAACTGGTGTAACTGGTATTAACTGGTGTAACTGGTATTAACTGGTTTTGAACTGGTATGCAACTGTTTTTCAACTGGATTTTAACTGGTCTAACGGGTATTCAACTGGTTTTGAACTGGTTTTGAACTGGTTTTGAACTGGTTTTGAACTGGTTTTGAACTGGTTTCGAACTGGTTTCGAACTGGTTTCGAACTGGTTTCGAACTGGTTTCGAACTGGTTTCGAACTGGTTTCGAACTGGTTTCGAACTGGTTTTCAACTGGTTTTCAACTGGTTTTCAACTGGTTTTCAACTGGTTTTCAACTGGTTTTCAACTGGTTTTCAACTGGTTTTCAACTGGTTTTCAACTGGTTTTCAACTGGTTTTCAACTGGTTTTCAACTGGTTTTCAACTGGTTTTCAACTGGTATGCAACTGGTTTTCAACTGGTTTTCGATCAACTGGTATGCAACTGGTTTTCAACTGGTTTAACTGGTATGTAACTGGTTTTCAACTGGTTTAACGGGTATGAACTGTTTTGCAACTGGTTTTCAACTGGTTTAACTGGTACGAACTGGTTTTCAACTAGTTTGTAACTTGCATCAAATCACGTTAACAGGTTTGAACTGGTCATAAGCAGGCGGTCTGAAACTGCAGTCAGAAAATAAATTGTAATGCAATTAAGGAAGATAAAACATTGCACATGTAGCTTGTTACATTAATTTTATTAAAAGTACTTCTCTCTTTCTCAAGAATTGAAACAGAAACCAGAAGTAAAAAACAAAACAAATATAATGGCAAGTAACATAATAAGATGTGTACACCAGGGGGGAGATTGGCCCTAAAATGAAAATTCTACGACATCACAGTGTTTCGGAGTCACTGAGGACCCCAGAGCAATGTACGGTCTATGGTCATGAGAAGCACATCTCAGCATCAATGTTTATGTTGGTAGTACTGAAGGCTTCATGTTTATCCCATGAACAGTTTAAAAGAAATTGGGCTGTTTTTTTTTAACAGTTTAGTCATCTTTTTATGATGTACTTTCATATTAACTTAAATATGAATTCAAACCATTTGATTTTTTTCATTGGCTAGTGGCTACCCTTGTTTTAATACTTATTTTTGACAAACTATAAAATTCAACTCCTCTTTGAAACTTTTTATGAAGGACTCTGGTCGATCTTCCCATCAACGAAACTTGGTAGATAGTCAGTTGTAAGCATAACATCCCCTTGTAGATTATCAGCTGTAACTCGATCCTTTCTGCTCCTCTTCAAGTACACCACTGTAGAAGGAGAGCACAAAATACAAACACTGTATAAGACAAATTTGAATAAATTTGTTTTACACAACTGTTATGTTGTGGGTAGGTTAAGTTTCTGTACAGGAACAGTATCTAGTCTAAGGTAGGTCTACATATTTCCTCTCTTCCCATGCATTTTCATTCATGGTATTTATTGGG